>OU342745.1:180821112-181451253 GCA_910589775.1 Avena eriantha | reverse complement strand
ACCGGTGGTTATTGCATGTGTGTTCTTGTCACGAACCACACATGGATCAACCAGTGGTTATTGCATTCGTGTTCTTTTCCACAGACCACATATGGATTAACCAATGGCATTGCTTGTGTGTTCTTTTCACAAACCACATATGGATCAACTAATGGCATCGCATGTGTGTTCTTTTCACAAATCACATATGGATCCACCAGTGTTCACTGCATGTGTGTTCTTTCCACAAACCACTTATGGATCCACTAGTGTTCATCGCATGTGTGTTCTTTTCCACAAACTACATTTGGATCCACTAGAGTCATTGCATGTGTGTTCTTTTCACAAACCACATATGGACCCACTAGAGTCATTGCATGTGTGTTCTTATACTAAAACCAGCATTAGATTCATTGCATGTGTGTTCCTGTCAAGAACCACATATGGATCAACCAGTGTTCATTGCATGTGTGTTCTGTCAAGAACCACATATGGATCAACCAGTGTCATTGCATGTGTGTTCCTGTCATGAACCACACATGGATCAACCAGTGGTCATTGCATGTGTGCTGTTTTCCACAAACCACATATGAATCCACTAGAGTCATTGCATGTGTGTTCTTTCCACAAACCACACATGGATTAACCAATGGCATTGCATTTGTGTTCTTTTTACAAACCACATATGGATCAACCAATGGCATTGCATGTGTGTTCTTTTCACTAATCACATATGGATCCACCAGTGTTCACTGCATGTGTGTTCTTTCCACAAACCACTTACGGATCCACCAGTGTTCGTTGCATGTGTGTTATTTTCCACAAACCACATATGGATCCACTAGAGTCATTGCATGTGTGTTCTTTTCACAAAACACATATGGACCCACTAGAGTCATTGCATGTGTGTTCTTATACTAAAATCAGCTATAGAGTCATTGCATGTGTGTTCCTATCAAGAACCACACATGGATCAACCAGTGTTTATTGCATGTGTGTTCCTGTCATGAACCACACATGGATCAACTAGTGGTTATTGCATGTGTGTTGTTTCCGCAGACGCATATATAGATCCACTAGAGTCATTGCATGTGTGTTCTTTCCACAAACCACACATGGATTAACCAATGACATTGCATGTGTGTTCTTTTCACAAACCACATATGGATCAACCAATGGCATTGCATGTGTGTTCTTTTTACAAATCACAAATGGATCCACCAGTGTTCACTGCATGTGTGTTCTCTCCACAAACCACTTATGGATCCACCAATGTTCATTGCATGTGTGTTCTTTTCCACAAACGACATGATGCATCCCATCCTGCGGACGCTCCTACATCTACACCAACAAGTCCCCCAAGTGGACCCATGATTCGTGCCCGAGCCGAACTCCTACAAGATAAGGTGAACTCGCTCCTCTCCTCGTGCCAATTTGATACCTCCTTGTATGGTGTGCCTCGACTCATCACCAAGCACCGAAGGATGGAGAACAAGGAGCAGAGCACGAAGCAGGAGCCGCTGGAGCTGCTCAGACCGGAGTCTCCGGTCTGCGCACACCGGAGTCTCCGGCTTGAAGACCCCGGAGACTCTGGCCCACTCTCCTGTCTGACCCCTGCACCGGGCCCTGGGAGAATCTGAAGGCCCCTCCGGAGGCTGGTCCGGAGACTGACCGGAATCTCCGGCCTAGACCGGTGTCTCCAGACCACCACACCGGAGTCTCCGGTCTGACCGACGCCAGGCATGAAAAGGCCTTTGGGCCTGCGGCCCATGTACCCCTTAGTCCGTCCAGAACTTGTCTTTTATTCCTAAAAGTACCCCTGTTTAAGTGGATGGCCTATATATAGTCCCCCACCTCCATTGTAAACCCTAGGCATTATATTGGAACTAGTGGAAACCCCTTTGTGGATCTATCTAGTTCTTGCCTCATGCTCCTTGACCAAGGAGCACCAATATCCCCAAACCTCATTGGAGTTTGCATCGTGCCTCCATGTTGTACAAGGCCTAGGCATCGGAGTTCCTTTGCCTAGACGTCAAGACCTCACCGATTCTCCCATCTCGCTGTGCCGGTTCGAGAGAGAGTCCTCCGCCCGACGCCGATCCTAGGGATTGCGCTGGACCCGTCATCGCCGGCGTGAGCTATTGGTGTGTATCGTGGTTTTGTGTGTGTGTTCATCGTGTTCTTCGTGCGTGCGTTCGTCGTGTTCATCCTTCCCCTCCTCTCCCCGCACTCCATCCTCGATTTGAAAGGGAATCGTGAAAGATCGGGCCACCCTCGAGGTTTGCCCTCAACACCACATACGGATCCACTAGAGTCATTACATGTGTGTTCTTTTCACAAACCACATATGGACCCACTAGAGTCATTGCATGTGTGTTCTTATACTAAAACCAGCACTAGAGTCATTGCATGTGTGTTCATGTCAAGAACCACACATGGATCAACTAGTGTCATTGCATGTGTGTTCTTGTCATGAACCACACATGGATCAACCAGTGGTTATTGCATGTGTGTTCTTTTCCACAAACGACATATGGATCCACTAGAGTCATTGCATGTGTGTTCTTTCCACAAACCACACATGGATTAACCAATGGCATTGCATGTGTGTTCTTTTCACAAACCACATATGGATCAACCAATGGCATTGCATGTGTCTTCTTTTCACAAATCACATATGGATCCACTAGTGTTCACTGCATGTGTGTTCTTTCGACAAACCACTTATGGATCCACCAGTGTTCATTGCATGTGTGTTCTTTTCCACAAACCACATATGGATCCACTAGAGTCATTGCATGTGTGTTCTTTTCAAAAACAACATATGGACCCACTAGAGTCATTGCATGTGTGTTCTTATACTAAAACTAGCACTAGGGTCATTGCATGTGTGTTCCTGTCAAGAACCACATATGGATCTACCAGTGTTCATTGCATGTGCGTTCTTGTCACAAACCAAACATGGATCAACCAGTGGTTATTGCATGTGTATTCTTTTCCTCAGACCACGTATGGATCCACTAGAGTCATTGCATGTGTGTTCTTTCCACAAACCACACAAGGATTAACCAATGGCATTGAATGTGTGTTCTTTTCACAAACCACATATGGATCAACCAATGGCATTGCATGTGTGCTCTTTTCACAAATCACATATGGATCCACCAGTGTTCACGGCATGTGTGTTCTTTCCACAAACCACTTATGGATCCACCAGGGTTCATTGCATGTGTGTTCTTTTCCAAAAACCACATATGGATCCACTAGAGTCATTGCATGTGTGTTCTTTTCACAAACCACATATGGACCCAGTAGAGTCATTGCATGTGTGTTCTTATACTAAAACCAGCACTAGAGTCATTGCATGTGTGTTCCTGTCAAGAACCACATATGGATCAACCAGGGTTCATTGCATGTGTGTTCCTGTCATGAACCACACATGGATCAACTAGTGGTTATTGCATGTGTGTTGTTTCCGCAGACCACATATGGATGCACTAGAGTCATTGCATGTGTGTTCTTTCCACAAACCACACATGGATTAAACAATGGTATTGCATGTGTGTTCTTTTCACAAACCACATATGGATCAACCAATGGCAATGCATGTGTGTTCTTTTCACAAATCATATGTGGATCCACCAGTGTTGACTGCATGTGTGTTCTTTCCACAAACCACTTATGGATCCACCAGTGTTCATTGCATGTGTGTTCTTTTCCACAAACCACATATGGATCCACTAGAGTCATTGCATGTGTGTTCTTTTCACAAACCACATATGGACCCACTAGAGTCATTGCATGTGTGTTCTTATACTAAAACCAGCACTAGAGTCATTGCATGTGTGTCCATGTCAAGAACCACATATGGATCAACCAGTGTTCATTGCATGTGTGTTCCTGTCATGAACCACACATGGATCAACCAGTGGTTATTGCATGTGTGTTCTTTCTGCAGACCACATATGGATCCACTAGAGTCATTGCATGTGTGTTCTTCCCACAAACCACACATGGATTAACCAATGGCATTGCATGTGTGTTCTTTTCACAAACCACATATGGATCAACCAATGGCATTGCATGGGTGTTCTTTTCACAAATCACATATGGATCCACCAGTGTTCACTACATGTGTGTTCTTTCCACAAACCACTTATGGATCCACTAGTGTTCACTGCATGTGTGTTCTTTTCCACAAACCACATATGGATCCACTAGAGTCATTGCATGTGTGTTCGTTTCACAAACCACATATGGACCCACTAGAGTCATTGCATGTGTGTTCTTTTCACAAAACACACATGGATCAACCATTGTCATTGCATGTGTGTTCTTTCCACAAACCACATATGGATCAACCAGTGGCCATTGCATGTGTGTTCTTTTACACAAACCACATATGGATCCACTAGAGTCATTGCATGTGTGTTCCTGTCATGAACCACACATGGATAAACCAATGTTATTGCATGTGTGTTCCTGTCATGAACCACACATGGATCAACTAGTGGTGATTACATGTGTGTTCCTCTCATAAACCACATATGGATCCACCCAGTGTGATTGAATGTGTGTTCTTCTCACAAACCACATAAGGATCCACCAGTGTCATTGGATGTGTGTTCTTTTCATAAACCACATATGCATCCTAACCCTAGGAGAGCCCTAACCTTAGCCCCCAATGGATCCACCGTTAGACCGAGTCTTCTAGAAGGAACGCCATAACACAGTTGTTCTACTTGACGATTGTTACATACCGTTCGATTGGGGCGCTTGGACGATTGGGATGGTCTTCGTGAGAGCGATCCTCGAGAAGGATGTTCTGCGGCATGATTGGCCACGCTTGCTCTGGACAAACTGGCATGTTGCGAGTGTCACGACTCACGAGTTCAGTGGGCCATATCCCAGTGTCACGTCCCCATTACTTCTCTTCCTCCCCGTACTTCTCTTCCTTCCCCTCAAAGCCACTTTCCACACTTCACTCCCATCCTGCCGTAGCCGCAAGTCGACGACATCCGCCAATTCTCGGATCGCTACCTTCATGCTCAGAAATCATTTTACAAGCTTTTGAACTTATCCCACGTATTTCTGCTATTTGCCAATCTAACCGCTGATCGTTTTTCTGATTTCTCGACGAACTTCAGATGTGGCAGATGCTGCAGCCCAAGAATCTGGAGATCCTCGCGCGCAATTTCGCAGCGACGTTCCCGCTCGTGTGCTCCCACCCAGTATGCTTTCACCGTTACTCCTACGATGAGCTCGCGTGCCCGCACGGTGCGTGCTCCTGCATAGAGCCGGGCTGCAACTACACCGGCCCGCCGGCAGAGCTCGTCGTCCACCTTGCAGAGGAGCACTTGATCGAAGTGATTAGGATCGCGTACGAGCAAGCCCAACTTCTCCAAGAGCAGGTGCCGTTCACTGACTCGGCACGCCACCGGCTAATTTTCCAGGGGGACGGCTCTGTTTTTGTCCTAACCATCACCTCGAAGCCACTGTCCCCACTTCTCTTCCATCCTACCACTACCGTTTGATGGTTGTAATCTAATTTTCATTGGATTTTTACATGTAATCTACGTGGATAATGCAACATGCAAATGGCACAGACACAGTTTCTAAAGTGAAAGCACTCACACGCTTCTATTGCACATATTTCTCAATATAGCTCGACAAACCCATTACAATAATTGTACTCGCACTAAACACAACCGAAATTGCAACCATCCTAAACAACATCTAAACCTACATCACACCGCTGTCATCGGAGTCCACCTCGATTGGTGACACCGACGTGCCCTTCCCAGCGACATCCACTCCCGCCCATGGCTTTCCCTTCGCCAAGGAGGCAACAATGGCGTTCTGCACAACTTCGTCCCCGTCGTCCTCCACATCGGAATCGACAATGATGAAGGTGACAGGGTTGGCATGGACCGAGCGCCTGGCGGCTCTTGCTCGAGCTCAACGCCGCATCAGTCCTTCTACAGGTAGGAGGGGCCGAACTCGGATACGTAGCATCGTCACTCCTCTCAAGAAACCATGGCCATTTGATACTACGATGGTAGGATCTTGGGGTGGATCCGCTATGGCGAGCCCTACCGGAAGCGGTGGAGTGAATGGATTTGCCGGCGCGAGCCGTGATAAGTTCCTAGGAGGGAGTAAGATTGTGGGCCAAGCCTGTCTGGTTCCTGAGCAAGGCCTCCCAGTGATATGTACGCAGGCAAGGTGCCAAAAAATTTCGTCCAATGCGCGCGAGATGGCTTTTGAACCATGAAGGCACGAGGTTTGGTTGACAAGTCCGCACGCTAGATCCCTCACCTGTCAGCCGAATGTGGACGGTAGGATTCTGCCTGAGTTATTAAGTGGGGATAAATCACGCTTCACCACTACCCTGAATCCAAAGGCTCCTCTTTCCTCTGCCCTCGCTCCCCTCGCTCATGGCTCGCATCTAGTGCAGTTCGTCTCGGGCGGAATCAGGGTCGGCTCAACGCCGTCAGGCGGGTGCCCCCAGTAGGTACCGAAGGGCGCCCTACGATTACTACCCTGATATGCTGTGTGCGGTGAGAAGATGCCGAGATGGATTTCATGGACCGACGAAAATACAGCAGGAAAATTCAGCAACTGCAACATCAGAGCGGTAAGTTCCTACTGTAGGTACAATGGTAACCCGGATCCAGAAAGCGTAATTTAATTCTTTTTTTTGTTTCCTTCGATCTACTACGCAGGAAGGGAGGGGGACTGGCTGTGACAAGTTTGTATGGATCGAAAAGCCACTAACAGGTTTTCATAGAGAGCTGGTTCAGGATCTGTGTGATGCTGTGTGGGACAAGAAAGAGGAGATTGGTGCGATGGATCGAGAGATCCAGGAGCTTCGCCAGGTGCAGGGGAGGCAGGACAGGGAGGTGGTGAGACAGACTGGCTCAAGATTAGGCCAGATAGTGGAAACAATTTCCTCATTATCTGGGAATTATCTGTTGCATTTGCAGTTTATGTTGCCATGTCGTTGTCCAACAGCTAAAATAAGTTGCTGCTTCGTGGAGTGTAGCAGCCAGCTTAATAAATTGTTTTTCGACCCAGAAACTTATCATAAGTGTAATGCCAATAGCAAGGATTTATTAAGCGCCTATAAATAATTCATGTATGTGCCACTAACACCCATCGATTTTGGAGACCCCTTAACCACTCAGCTATCGCGATTGTTCAGATAGTAGTGGCACAGTCACAATTTTGGATTCAACTAGTGGCCTCGACCGTATCCAATACTAAAGTCGCGATACATTTTACTCCGAGTACGGGAGGCAGATTGTTTCACCCAACAAGTTCCACGCACACAGCTCCAGAGTTTAACCAAACTACATATATAGGTTCAAGTTCAATACATCATTAGGCTTCTACACTGCTAGCCTTCTTTCTCTGCTTGGGTACCAACTTTCTTCCTCTTTCCTTCACGTCCACTGGCTTCTTCATCTCTTGCCTTCTTCCTCTTCCTGGGTGCCAATTTTCTTACCTTCACATACCATGCATCTCTGGGTCGAGGGAAGTCAGGCCAATCAGCACTAGAATCTTGTCCAGCATCATCACTCCACTCTTTTTGGTTTTCTTCCCAAGGCAAAATCACTGAGTCGGCCGTCTTGTTTCTTACCTTGTGCTTCTTGTAAAAAAACAGTACATGGATTACTACCTTATATCTACAGACCATAAACAATTTTGTGTGTGAATGTACCATCTCATACCTAGGTTTGGGAGCATTAAGGGGACAGCCAGCTGCTCTATGGCCTATAAGATGGCAGGTTTTCCATCCGTTTTTGCCCTTCTTTGTAGCACAGAAAGCCGAACCCTTCTTCTCGAGAAAATTCTTAAACCTATTCACCTGAGGTCTTCCTCTGCCCCTTTTTGTAACTGGCTGGCAAAGCTCGAAAGACAGTTGGACTTGAGGCCACTAAGATGGGTCTGTACATGGCTCAACGGATCCAGCGTACGCAGCTCTGAACTTTTCCATAGAGTAGTAGTCTGACAAATACTGATCCAAATGTGGTAGGGTTCTTTTCTTCACCAAGAAGGCCAAGGCATGGTTGGAAGGTTTCCCGGTATGCTGCCACTCTAAGCAGGTGCATTCTCGTAGCTGGATGTTCACAACATCCCTTTTACCACTCTTGGACATATCGACCACCTCACAGCTTCTGCTGGTTGACGGGAGAACCTTAAGATGAGCAAGTCCTCGACTTCTCTTGTGCAGTTTATGTACAACTGGTGGTAGCCTATGTCCTCTAAGTCTCCCACCGATCTCTCTCCTTATATTTAACAGCTTCATGATCATACCGCGTATGCTAAACAAAGAGGGAGACACTAGGATTGAGGAGTCAGAGAACTATTTGTCCGTGGGGCTGCCGAGGTATAGTACCCTGGCTAAGAACCTTAGGGCAGCAGACGCTGTTGCATCCGAGTTAGAGGGTCTAACGGGTGAGGCCCGTCAGAGACAGCAAGATAGGGTTAATGAGTTGGTTCGGATCGTGAACAGGCAAAATGAGGAATTGCTCAGGGCTAACCCAGAGAGAGCTGGGGCCTCCAAGATCGTTCATTCGGCAGTGGGTAACCCGGAGAAATCCGCTGGAGCCGCATCGTCTCCTCATGGTGGTCCTAGGAGAGAAGAAGTAGTAACCTCGTCCAGAAGGAACAACCAAATCGTCCCGTATGACCCAACACGGGCAGGGAAAGGAAAAGAAGTACAGAAAAATAATGATCGACGAAGTGCGAGCCGAGGTGAAGCTGGCCGAGGTAACCGCGACCAAGGCAATGTCGGTCAAGGAAATGCTGTAAACGGCAATGCCGGACGGCAAAACTCGGCAGGAGCAGGACAACCGCAGCAGCGGAATATACCAAGGCAAGAGCAAAGTGCCGGCCGAGGTATGCAACAGAGAGCTACTCCACGAGAGCAAGACCGGTATAACAATGGAGATTCGGAAATGGTGAACGCATGATACCCAAGGCCGGACTATCATGTGATAGGGTCAAGATTGGGAAGCAGGGATTTGATGCTTGATGATGCCAGGTTGAAACTAGATCGACTGTATAGGTCGTAACAGATCGAATGTCAAGGTCCATCGGGTCCTGCGTGTTTTGGGCCCCGGATCATGAAGGAGCCGCCAGTACCTAACTTCCAGTTACCCAGAGGCACAAAGACATATGACGGCAGTACTAAGCCGGAGGATTGGTTGATAAACAATGCTACAGCTGTGAAAATTGGTACAGACAACTTGAGATGGAATGTGAGATACGTACCCCAGATGTTGGAGGGGCCAACAAGGGTATGGCTGAACAATTTGCCGCCCGAAAGTATTAACTGCTGGATCGATTTTGAGGAAATGTTTATCAGCAATTTCTCAAGTACGTATCAGAGGCCAAATAGGCCATAGACCCTCGCTATGTGTAAGCAGAGACCGAACAAGACGGACCGGGAGTTTTTAACTCGGTGGTGTACTGTGAGAAACTCATGTGAGGGTGTGATAGAGTCACAGGCCATAGTGTGGTTTGCGCAAGGGTGCAGATATGCAAGTGAGCTGTGGCAGAAGTTGCAAAGGAAAATGCCGACCACATTGGCAAAGATGATCCGGATTGCTGATTCGTATGCTTTGGGTGATCCGACTCAACCCAGGCTCGTGTCAAACGAGTCAAATGGGGAATACTACCAGAGAGATGGAGCCGGATCATCCCGGAGGAATGAATACAGAGGAAAAAGAAGAGATGACAGACCGGATCACCGGTACAATTCGCAACAAGTTGCAGCTGTGAATCAAGATCAGCCCGGAGTAGGAGGCAATCAATGTCAGAAAACTAGAGGGGGACAATGGACACCAAGAAATGATGGCAAGAAAACTTGGACGCCAAAGCAGAAGAAACAGTGGCAAGAAAAGAAGGACCGTCCGAGGTACAGTTATGAGTCAATGTTGGATCAGCCGTGTAAATTTCACACGCCAAATCTGAGTAACCCAGCGGGTCATACGACGACGCAATGTGAGTGGATGCGTAAAATTGAACAAGGTGGTTCGGGGAATGCTCAGGCACCCCGGAATGATCAACCTCGGCAGGAGTTACCCCGGCAACAATTGATCTTCGGAGCGAACACGCAACAACTAATGTTGCCTCCCCCTCCGCCGAGGTATGATAACCATGAGAGAAGGGATGCAGTGCATCAGGTAGAAAACCAGCATCAGCCGGATCAGAGGTACCCCGGAAATGAGGGGAGGAATGAGTACAGAGAGCATCATTAGAGTTACTGTGTGTTTACCACTGATGAAACAGACAGAAAGAACTTGCAGCACCAACATATGGAGGTGAATGCGGTAATGCCAGCAGTGACGAGGTATATGCCTTGGTCGAACCAGGAAATCACCTGGAGCATTAAAGATCATCCCAAGATTATGCCAAGTCCTGGTTCGTATGCGTTAGTGCTGGATCCGACATTCATTGGGCCTAACATCAATGTAAGGTTCTCCAAGGTACTAATTGACAAGGGCAGTAGCATTAACATCATGTATGCGGATACAATGCGCAAGTTGTGTATCTCGGAGAACATGCTCCAGGCTACAAGGACAACTTTCCATGGTATTGTGCCCGGCATTTCTTGTGACCCCATAGACAAGGTCCGGGTTGACGTATTGTTCGGCACAAGAGATAACTGCCGAACTGAGAATTTGGAGTTTGAAGTGGTGAACTTGGAAAGTGTGTATCACGCGTTACTCGGAAGACCAGCACTGAACAATTTCATGGCAAGTTGTCACATCAGTTACTTAAAGATGAAGTTGCCCGGGCCAAACAGAGTGATTACTATTTCTGGAGATTTCCGACGTTCCATTGAGTGTGCGTCGGCCGGGTCTAATCTAGCCGAGTCACTCGTGATCGTGCAAGAGAAAAGAAAAATTCAAGAGGTGGCGGCATTAGCTCAGTCCGCGCAGCAGTATATGCGGGCGCTGAGTAACCCGCATTGGAGTGTCTCATTCCAAGCCATGAAAGATACCAAGAAGGTGCCTGTTGATGATATGTTCCCAGAGCGCACAGTAACAACTGGTGCCGGGTTTAATGACAAATAGGAAAGCGAGCTCGTCAACTTCCTCCGTGAGAATCGGGACATTTTTGCTTGGTCCACACAGGACATGCAAGGTGTTTCGAGGGAGTTGGCCGAGCACTCTTTGAATGTGAGACCCGGAGCAAAGCCGGTGAAGCAACCTCTCCGCCGCTTCGCCGAAGATAGGAGGAAAGTCATCGGAGATGAGATAGCTCGATTGTTGGCTGCAGGATTTATCATGGAAGTTCTTTATCCAGATTGGTTATCTAATCCGGTGCTGGTGGAGAAGAAGAAGGATGATCCGAATGTGGCAGTGGTTTGGCGTATGTGTATCGATTACACGAACCTGAACAAGGCGTGTCCAAAAGATCCATTTCCACTGCCTAGGATACATCAGGTCATAGACTCAACTGCTGGATGTGAACTGTTGTCATTCATTGATGCATATTCTGGTTTTCACCAGATACCTCTGAATCCGGATGATCAAATAAAGACTGCGTTTATCACCCCGTATGGGGCTTATTGCTATCGCACCATGCCGTTTGGTTTACGTAATGCAGGAGCAAGGTACCAAAGATGTATGCAGAAATGTTTGCACGACCAAATAGGTCAAAATGTACAAGTGTATTTGGATGATGTGGTTATCAAGTCGAAGGAAAGCAAAACGCTCCTTGACGATATCAGGCAGACGTTCGCGAACTTAAGAAGGTTCCGGATGAAGCTTAACCCGGAAAAATGTACCTTCGGTGTCCCGGCTGGAAAATTACTTGGATTTCTTGTTTCCAGCCGAGGTATCGAAGTTAATCCAACTAAAATCTGGGCCATTGAGCGAATGGAACTACCGAAGTGTCTTAACGATGTCCAGAAATTCACTGGTTGCCTGGCATCGTTAAGTCGGTTTGTATGTCGGTTGGGAGAAAAGGCATTGCCTCTCCATCGACTCATGAAAAAGTCGGATAAGTTTGTTTGGACGCCGGAGGCCAATGAAGCCTTTGCTCACTTAAAGAAGATGTTAGCCACTGCACCAGTATTAGCCTCTCCACTATCAAAGGAGCCAATGTTGCTCTATATAGCCTCAACCAACCGAGTTGTAAGTGCAGTAATTGTGGTAGAGCGCGACGAAGAGGGTAAGTCAGTGCAAAGGCCAGTATATTATCTAAGCGAGGTGTTGTCTGCCTCAAAGCAGAACTACCCACACTATCAGAAAGTGGGATATGGTGTGTATATGGCAGCTAAGAAGTTGAAGCATTACTTTGAGGAGCATCCCATCAAGGTAATATGTGAGGCTCCCATATCCGATATAATGAGTAACAAGGATGCAAGTGGTAGAATTGCAAAATGGGCAATTGAACTAGCTCCCTATGCACCACAATACGACAGAAGAGAAGCAATCAAGTCTCAGGCTGTGGCCGACTTTTTTGTGGACTGGGCCGAGGTACAATACGAACCACCGCTACCAGATCCGAATTACTGGAGGATGCACTTTGGCGAGTCTAAAACAAAAACTGGGCTAGGCGCCGGAATTGTACTTACATCGCCAAAGAAGGACCAGCTGAAATATGTGCTGCAGATCCATTTCACGGCATCTAACAATGTCACTGAGTATGAAGCACTTGTGCATAGGCTCAAAGTGGCAAAAGAAATTGGGATACGTCACATCCAATGCTTTGGCGACTCAGATCTGGTAATATAGCAAGTGTCGGGACTGTGGGACGCCCTTGATCCAAACATGGCGCTATACAGATTTCATGTGCAGAAGATATCTGGTTACTTTGAGGGAGGTGAATTTCATCATGTACCCCGGGTGGAAAATGAAGCTGCCGACATATTGTCGAAGCTCGGGTCAACCCGACAAGCAATTCACCCAAGGGTAACATTGGAACACCTCAGAAAACCGTCTATCAGGCCATCCCGAGAAATCGACTCAATTTACGTCCCGGAGGATGCAGAATCCGGAGCCGTGCCCATGGACATTGACACAGGAGGTGGTTCGCGAAACCCGGGGACTGCTTCGCGAGACCTGGGGACTGCTTCGCAAGACCCGGGGACTGCTCAGCATGATCCGGTTGAAGTTATGCCGGTGGATCAGATGGAAATTGATGAGGACGTGTTCCCTGTGCGAGCCATACCATCTTGGGCACTACCAATATTTCAATTCCTGAAAGACGGAACGTTACCCACTGAGAAAGTGCTATCCAGGCAAACTCAGAGGAGAGCAAAGGCATACACAATCATCAATTCCGAGCTATATAAAAGGAGTGTAACCAACGTCCTCCAGCGATGCGTAGACCTGGAAGAAGGGCTTGACATCCTTCGAGATATACATCAAGGGGAGTGCGGGCATCATGCCTCGTCCCGAGCCTTGGTGGCAAAAGCTTTCCGGCATGGGTTCTACTGGCCCACTGCCTTAGAACAAGCAGAAGATCTGGTGAGAAAGTGCAATGGTTGTCAGAGGTATGCTACCAAGACACATACGCCAATGTCGGAGCTCAAGACCATACCAATCACCTGGCCATTTGCCGTGTGGTGTTTGGACATGGTGGGCCCGTTTAAACCAGCAAGGGGAAATATGACTCACATTTTGGTCATGGTGGACAAATTTACAAAGTGGATCGAGGTGAAGCCAATAAGAAAATGTGATGGAGCTACGGCCGTGACGTTTCTCAAAGACATCATCTTGAGATACAGTTATCCTCACAATATCATAACTGATAATGGCACAAACTTTGCGGAAGGAGCATTTGCGCGTTTCTGCCGGGATAAGAAGATCCGGTTAGACGTTGCCTCGGTAGCCCACCCCACTTCGAACGGACAAGTGGGAAGATCCAACGGATTGGTATTATCTAGGATAAAACCCCGGCTCATTGAGCCACTGCAAAGATCAGCGGGGTGCTGGATACAAGAACTACAAGCAGTACTGTGGAGTTTAAGAACAACTTCGAATCGATCAACAGGCTATACGCCATTCTTTCTGGTATATGGGGCAGAAGCTGTATTACCAGCCGACATAGAGCATGATTCGCCTAGGGTCACCCAATACACAGAAGCCGAAGTGCAAGAAGCCCGACAAAATGATGTTGATCTGCTGGAAAAAGCGAGAGAATTGGCATTGTCCAGATCCGCCATATATCAGCAAAATCTCCGACGCTATCATAACCAGAAAGTAAGCCCCCGAGTTTTTTGGGTAGGCGATCTGGTGCTCTGGTTGGTACAACGTACTGCTGGCATGCATAAATTATCTCCTCCATGGGAAGGGCCATTCATTGTGAGCAGAGCATTGCACAATGATTCTTATTATCTTATAGATGCAAAGCCACAGGAAAAGAACAAGGCGGACAGGTCCGGCAAGGAATCTAAGCATCCGTGGAATGTAGCTCTACTTCGTCCTTTCTACACTTAGCAGAGAAGTGTATGTATCCGAGTCTTCTCATATGTCGGTATGTATGCCGGCAATGACCTTATCAATGAGACGTTGGCACCTCGAGCAGTAACTCGGGGACTGCCTTAATAATATATGTTGTCTTTTGTTGTTTGTATGTCAGCTAGAGTAAGTTGTTCTACTCAACTCGGGTTAGTAGTGTGTGAGCACCAAAAACCCAACTCTTTGACTTGCTGTTGTCCAACAAGAATTGGCTTCATGGCAAGCAAGAGAACAAGTTTGGAATTGCGTAGCACATGAAAAACGACTAAGGAAAAGAACTTAATTGAGCCGACGTTTGTTTTTTGAACTAACCTTCTATGTTTTTAGTTTATTATGCTGAATTATTTTGAGCTAATCCTAAAAGTTTCCTAGTATTGTTAAGACAATTTTTGAAGCTCGGATTCATAAGTCGTAAAACCGAATCAAGGTAGACACGAGCCGAGCCAAAAGATTGGACGAACAAGAAAAGGAAACTCGGGGACTATGCCCAAGTTAATCCGACATAAAAACTTAGTAGCAAAATATCACATGTGTACTGGATACAATTCCACCCGGCATACCGGGGATCTGATAAACTTTAAAGTTTTTTCACTTAAGGAGCAGCAGGAGGAGGTAGTTCGGTGTCATCTTCACTGTCTTCAATGTCTGAGGCATCGCCCTCTTCGTCCTCATCCGACCCATCTTCAACGTTCTCAGCGTTTTAGTCACCGGCGGCTTCCAGGAAGCTCGGTCCCTCAGTCCATTCGTGAATGGGAGCATATTCGATGAGGTTGTGGGCGCAAGCCTTGCGCCGAGCTACCCACTCCGGGTCACTGGTCCATTTGGATCCGGTGCGCATGCGCGTTAAGAAGTTGAGATCGATCTTCTCGTACCACGTGAGTACGTAGTGGAGAACGGTCTCAGCTGCGGCACATCCAGCGGATTCCCTCCAAAGGTCGAGCTGGGTCTCGCACTCCATCAATTTTTCAACAAGAAGTGTGGTTCCCTCCGGAGTATCTTCAGCAGGCCAAAACGTGTTGAAGACTCGGACTGCAGCGTCAAGGATATCCTTGCCATAGTTCTTGATGATTTCCACGCGAGATGACAGGCTGACCAGCAGGTCCTCCATGTCATAGGGAATCTCTTCAGCCTCTGGACCAACGGGAGTACCCCTCTCTCGGCGGAAATCAGCAACAGCAGTGCTCGCGATGGCAGTGCCCTCTGGAAATTTGCCTGAAAACGAGATAAGAGAAACAGATAAATAAAAGACATGTGAAGTAACCTGGAGAAATATGCCAGATAAGGGAAAGGAACTCACGTGAAATATGGCTGAGGACCCGAGTCAACTCCCTGGTATAGTCATCACGTCTTTTGCGAAGCTGCGCAAGTTCAACATTCGCCGACTCAAGCTTGATGTCGGACTCCTGGAGAAGTTCTTGGTCCTTGGCAATTTGGAGGTTGAGGCGTTCGTGCTCCTCGGTATAGTCTTGGCCAGCCTTTTAGAGCTCGGATTGATGTTGTGCCTTCAATTTTTTCATCTGGGCTTTAAACTTGGCGATCTCATCATCCTTGGTCCAGAGGAGGGCAAGCTCATCGTCTTTCTTCTTGAGCTCGGCCTGATGCTGTCCTTCTTGTTCGAGAAAATGCAGCATCATATCAGGCACGTGCACACTCTATTCCAGCGATACTGAAATAGTTTGTCAACCCGGCAAAGCTGGGATATGAATGTTTGCCGAGCCAAGGAGGAAACAAGATGAAAAGCATAAGCAAGGTTGAGTAGATATAACTTACCCTTGATCTGATCCAAATTCTTCCTCATAAGCTTGTTCTCAGCCTCCACCCCAGCTGCGAAAACCGAATGCGGGATTAGTTCGGCAGAAGAAGATGAAGGAAAATGGAGAAGTGTCAAGGAAGAAACCTACGCCGTTTCTCGTGTTCAGCGAGGAGTGCGTTATGTTTGGAGCGCAGCATCTTATGAGTGCCAGGAGACGCTGAAACTCAGCGCTCCGGCGGTTGGTGGTCACCTGGAAAGAATACAAAAATACAACTTAGCTTCGTGCATATTCGAAGTGTACAAAAAGCGGGCCAAGTGGGACTTAACCCGGCTCTAGGTGTGTGCATATTCGAAGTTATGAAAATCCGGGCCAAGTAGAACTTAACCCGACTCTAGGTGTGTGCATATTCGAAGTTATCAAAATCCGGGCCAAGTGGAACTTAACCCGGCTCTAGGTGTGTGCATATTCGAAGTTATCAAAATCCGGGCCAAGTGGAACTTAACCTGGCTCTAGGTGTGTGCATATTCGAAGTTATCAAAATAGGCGCCAAGTGGAACTTAACCCGGCTCTAGGTGTGTGCATATTCGAAGTTATCACGGAGCTACGTTAGTGTCCTAAGGAGCATCCGGCCGAGTAACAAGTTACTCCCCCGGAGGCTTGGGGACTAATGGTTATGTCATCAATATCTGCAACATGCTAAGGAAGTAACGTACGTCCATCATCTGACCCGCGAGGTTGATTGCCTTAGTGGCTGTGTTCATTTGAGCAGAAAATTCAGCGGGACCGAACTTCTCCGGAAGATCGTTGTTGTCGACGAACTCCTCCTTGTTCCAATTCATGAAGAATTCGATCAGGCTCGGAGGGTATCGCTCGCCGGTGGGCATATGGGGCTCCACCAAGCCCTTCGCATGCGCCTCCCTCCTCTCAACCAGGGCAAGGGCCGGGCTGGTGTGCAAAACCATCTGTTGCGCATCAGCTGGCTCGGCAGGGGCGTCTTTCGGTGCTGGAGGCTTCTTGGGAAGCATGGATGCGAGAGTGCGTTGTCCAGCCTCGACGAACGCTATCCTGGTGGCGTCAGGGGCATTTTTGCCCTTGGGCTGCTGGGAGGAGGAAGTGCGCGAAGCAGATTTTCCCTTGGGAGCTGTTTGGGTACTTTCTCGCCGAGACTGAGAAGTCTCGGACGAGGCGGAGGAGCTTGGCGCTGGTGCTCTTGCTGCTGGGCTTGGTGCTGCTGCTGGCGATCTTGCTGCTGGAGTTGGTGCTAGTGCCGGAGTTGGTGCTGGTGCTGGTGCTGAGGTAGTCTTGGTGGTAGCTGGTTGCGGCGGAGCCGATGTTGTGGATGCCGCCGCCTCGGCTGGGCCAGTCTCCCCTGCTTCAAGGTTGCCCCCCTCTTGATGAGGTGGAGCAGAACCCGGAGCAGCCGCAGAACCCTCTAGAATAGGGCTCAGCGGGCATGGCTCGTCGCCACGAGGGGGAGAAGGGCTAGGTCGGAGCGGCGAAGCAATGCCAGACCCACTCTGGGGGACCTCCACCGCGGCCCTGCCGAATCAAACAATGTCGGATGAGAAACTAAGACACTACAAGAACAAGTAAGGGGTTGAGGGAAAAGAGGCTTACGCATCCGAGGTCAGGGGATCCTTAGGCTTCCGAGCCCTTCGTGCCGGGGCCTTGGTTGCAGGCTTAGAGGCAGTTTTGTCCACGGACTCCTTTCGCCTTTTGGTAGGCTGAGAAGGTCCGGAGGATGAGGTTGATGTAGCTCCCCGCTTCTTCTTCGGTGCAACCGGAACAGGGTCACCCACAACAAGGGGAGGGTCCTCATGAATCTGCCCACCGGGGTTAGCTGATGCCGGAAAAGCATAAGAAAGGGGGACAGCGTCAAGATCTTCCATCACCTCTACATCCGAGTCGTCTTCATCATCGGGCCAATCTCTAATAGAAGAGGGTTTACCGGTGGGTTGCTTCGTAGCGTCGGTCATTGGAAGGAACATCTCCTGATCCGGCTCTTCCTTGTCCGAGGTGTCCCGGTCAGGCGCCCACTTAAGGGTGGGGTCGGTGCCATCTTCGAGGGTTTGCTGAAGGAATAGCTAAGGAAAAGAGCAGACAATAGAGTTAAAAATACAACAGCAACCGACGTAAGGTTTAATTCGGAGAAAGTTTGCGGCACAAAACTTACCACGGGAGGAAGCCTATCACGGCAAAAGTGCTCAATTCCCCACGTCCACTCAGAGGAGAAGTCCTTGTGGGTGGTCAAGAGAGCCTTCACCCGGCGATAGATCTCCGAGTTGCTCAACTCGAAGGACGAGGTCCGGTTGGGGTCGCGAGCCCCAGCTCATGTGACACACTTTGCGAGTGCGCTTCTGGAGGGGGGAGATCCGGTTGCGGACGAACGTGATCATGGCGTCCTCGTTGCGCAACCCGAGCTTCTTCAGTTCCGTTAACTTTTTATTGACCTGGTAGGCCAAGGCCGTGGGCTTCTTAGGGACAACGTCCCACAACTCCAGGTTAGGAGGACCAGGAGCATAGGGGAGCAGCCGGATCAAGTCTTCGGTGCCAGCGTTCCGGACATAAAAGAAAGTCCGGGCCCATCCCTTGCAGGACTCCAGCCCGGTGACTCGGGGGAAGACGGATAGCCTCCGGGGAGAGATGGACGCAGCCCCAAACTGCGTAAGCTTCTTGTCCTCCGGGTCAAGCTGAATGTTCAGAATGACGTTGCGACGGAGGCCAAAGAACCGGATCCATAGCTCCTTCGTGGGCCATAGTTCCATAGCTCCTTCGATCATGGAGGCAAAAGCAGAGAGAGAGGTGATTGCGTTGGCAGGAAGGTGGTGCGGCTGGAGTTCGTAGGTGCTCAACCAGTCGTGGAAAAAATCGCTGACCGGCAAACCGAAACCCCGCCGGAAATGTGACAAGAACACCACATACTCACCCGGATTGGGTGAGGGGGCGAGTTCGGCGGAGGCAAGGCGCGCGGTGACTCCGGCGGGGATGCGCCTTGTGCGGTAGAGCCAGTCCAGGTCATCCTGGCAGACCCAGGATCTGGCCCACGCACCACGGTCCGCCGTGGCGGCGTCTTCCTCCATCTCTTGCTCGGCGACGGCGAGATCCGCCTCTGTCATCTCAAGTTCACTGCCCTCGCTGGCGCTAGCGGCGGTGGGGCAGCGGCCTAGACTGACAGCGACCCGTGGCGGAGGAGGTGCGCAGCGGCAGCGTCGATGCAGAGACGCGTGGAAGCAGTGCGGCGGCAACGCTGCTACTTAGAAGAGGTGGCGGCGGCGCTGTCGCGGGAGAAGACAAAGAAGAAGAACTGGAGGCAGAGGGGCGCGAAAGGAGGAAAATACCTAAGGGGCGTGCCCCTCCCCTATTTAACCACTCCCTCGTGGGGGAAGTGGGATCGTGTTTTGCGGTTACGCCACACGGTGTGGCCATGTACACACCGGATTGGCCAATCAGAATCAGGCCACATGGAAGATCACAGGGCGCAGCAGATCCCATGACGCGACGCATTGATGCGGTTAACGAGGAGGCAGGCGTGACGTGACACGCACACAGTAACTCCTAACAATCACTGCGGCGGTTACTGTGGCTGGCCCTTAAAATGAGGTGATGTGATGATTAGCCTCCACGTGGGGAAGCGTATGAGAGAAGGAAGAACAACCTGGATGAGAATGTGGTAACCCGGCCAGTAAGTGAAAACTTGGAATGTGCCAAGGGAAAGTAAATCCATAGAATCCGAGATAAGGTGGTAACCTGGTCAGCAAGGGAAAACTTGGAATGTGCCAAGGGAAAGTAAATCCATAGAATCCGAGATAAGGAGGTAACTCGGAAATAAGATCCTAAGCTCAGTGAAATGGAACCTGATGTGGCCTTAGCGGCCAAGGCAGCTAAGACCGCACCAACTTCGGGGACTAATGTTGGGGGGATACCCCCGGGTAGGGTCACGCCGGGGTATAAAGGCCGAGTTAGCCGAGGTTTGGCAAGGTCAAAGCGGATGCTGGCCGGGCCACCTCAAGGCAGGCCGAATCACGGAGTAACCCAGACCAGGGGGCGTCCACCTAACTAGGTCTCAACCGACTTAAGCCGTAAGTTGGAACGATGTGTCTAACTTTCATGCAGGAACGGGTGTGGCCAGATCAACTACGATCCGGGTCATGTCAAGCTTCTAGGAGAAGGAAGGAATCTCGCTGGTCAAAAGTAGCCCCGGTACGCACGGCATGAGCGAAGCGGACAGAGGGAGGACCAGCGAGGCGTGGCCGACAAAGGTGACGAATCCAATGGCGGGTGACGCAGGCGCTGCAGAGGCTCATGTAGCCTCTGCGTGGATGACGCGGGGGAAAAGTAACCCGGTCGGTTTACTATCTTGGGAGGAGGCATATTCCCTGGAATATGCCTCCACGTATGCCCTAAGTGGAGACCTAGCCACTCCTATATAAGGATGGCTAGGGTCTTTGTAGAAGGGTTAGGTTCTACGGGCTGGTGTTGTACGGGTTAGCTTGTGGCGAGAGTAAGAGAGTCCCTTCTTCCTCCTCTCCCCAAGACAGCTCTAGGAGCACTTGTAAACCTTGGAAGTGAATCAAATATAACTTTTGTGTGAGGAATCACCTCACTATCCTTCCCTGGATTCCCCTAGTGCATATTAGTCCCCACCATTAGCCTATCCATGGCATCTGCCGTGACACCACCACGACATGAACATGACGCATTTTTATGTCCTTCACCCAGTTATTCAGGCATTCTGTAAAGTTGTTGTTTATGTAATCAACTTTGATGTCGGGGTTGAATTGACTCCTCTTCCATAGCTACGAATGATGGATGGCTAAGTACTCTGAAAGTTTAGGGGCTTCCGCAAAAATCTTGCTCATCAAATACTCACTGCTACTAGGTTTGTAAACTCTAGCAGCAGGAAACATGTAACGAAATACACCGCCTGCGTAGTCTAAGTACAAGCTGAGCATCATATGGGCATGGCATTCTCTACCTTCAGCTCGCGGGAACACCTCCTACACTGCATTCGTCAGCCCTTTGCATGCATCCGTGGATATAGCCAATGGATCCATGTGGCCTATTGATCTCCTAAGCTGCCTCATAAACCAGACCAAGTTTTCCTCCGTTTCTGTTTCAAACAGCCCGAATGCCACTGGGAACATCCAGTTGTGATCATCAAGTGTTGTGGCAGATGGCAGGCAGCCTTTCCATTTGCTAGTTAGGACAGTGCTGTCTACACTCAGATACGGCCTACAGCCGTCCTTGAATCCCTGGATGCAAGGTTTAAGCGCCATGCAAAATCTTTTGAAATATATTTTACCACCTTCTGATTCGGTGTCAATCTCCACAACACTCCCCGGACACCTAGCTTGTACCTCCGCCTTGAAGTTGTAAAGTATCCTGAAGCTATTGGTCCAATCCCTGTGCAAGACCCCTAGAGCTTTCTCTTTACCTTTCCAAACCGTGTAATACGGATGGACAATGTTGTATTTAGAATCGAGGCTGGTCTAAATATTGTTTGCGGTCTACTTAGGGTTATCCTTTAGTATGGACATAGATTGCATAGCCACCCACTCCGTATTAGCCATTGAGGATTTCAGTTTGCTTCCTGTGGGACACATGTGTGGAGGGCCCATTTTGTTCACCTGCAACACAGATTCATTTAAAAGATAAGTGGAGTCGACTAGTTGCCAGAAAGATATCGCACATCTATTGTAGTTACAGAGTGAAAAGAGAGAGAGTTCTAATGGTTTGGTGCATTCATAGGCCCAGTACCCAAATTGCATTCGACGCAGGTAAGGCTCTTGCTGTGATCCTCCATGGACAATGTACCTCGGCCCGTCCATTCATCCACGTTAACTTGCAAACAGCCTCATACCTCTCGGCAGTGTTCTTCAGTCGATAAACGTCGAACTCCCCCTTGATACAAAAATGCCAGAACGACATCCTGAACTCATGCATGCTCCTAAACTCGGTGCCGACCGAAATTATAGGATACTCGTGGTCATGTTTCATTTCTTCTACTTCAACACCCAAATCATCGACTGGAATACCAGCCTCATCGTTAAGTTCCTCATCTATTTCATCATCACCAGATTCTTGATCCTCTATAGTGCCTTCTTCTTCATCTGATTCAGAATCCTCGCCATCGTCTCTAATGCCTAGTACTGCACACATCATATTGACTCCCATGGGTGGGGCTGCACCATCGTCTCCACCCGGATAGACCGGAACATTGCCCCAATCCACCTCACCGGCAACTCTGTTTTCTCCAAGACACTCGGTTGGTTCTGCTACAACCACATGGGGTGGTCTTACGTTTGCACGCATCCCAGGTACTTCAGTGGACAAACAACAGTCAAAATCAATTTCATCTTGACTATACAGAACCCTCTTGCTCTTCCTGTGTACATCCTCCTTCTTGATGTAATCTTTCCTGATGGTATCAGTAGGGCTTGACATCTGTGTTCCATTCCCCATCGAACTAGGCTTTTTGTTGCCGCTCTTGGGTGTGATCTCCTTACTGCCTCCCCTCACGGGTGTTGGCTCTACGGTGCTGGCATTATTGCCTGACCTCAGCGGCGTGTTCCGCTCCAAATTAGCCCTTTTTCTGCTACTATTGGGCGTGTTCTCCTTCGTGCTGGCATTATTGCGTGACCTCAGCGGCGTGTTCCTCTCCAAATTAGCCCTTTTGCTGCTACTATTCGGCGTGTTCTCCTTCATGCTGGCATTATTCCCTGACAGCAGCGTGTTCCGCTCCAAAATAGAATTTTTCTGCTCCCACTGGGTGTGGTAGCCTCCCCACTGGCCATCTTAGCCTCTTTGCTACCACTCCTAGGAGTGTTCACCATCGTGCTAGCCTTCTTACGTTTTTGCTGCTACCGTTCGGTGTGGCATTTTGACTGGATCTCAGGGGTGTACTCTGCGGCGTGGTGCCTTTTTCGTTAGACTCTTGGGCGTCCTCTTCTCTGGCGTGGTCTCCTTGGTGACGTTCTTCTTCAGGGTGCCCTTTCTGGGGATGCTCTTCCTGCTCCTTTTTATGACGCTCCTATGTAAGACTCTCCTCTGTTCGAAGCTACCCTCAGTCGCACCAGCCCCAGTGATGCCATGGATCAGGTCACACATGCCTTCTAAAAGTCCATCATCTCTATTGTCGAGTTCCAATTCCTCTCCAACCATTTGCACTATCAAGTGGAGGTACACTGTTGAGGGCAAACCTCTAGGGTGCCCTGATCTTTCACGATTCCCTTTCAAAATCAAGGGTGGAGTGTGGGGGAAGGAGGGAAGGATGAACACGATGAACACACGCACGAAGAACGCGATGAACAAACACACGCAAAACCACGATAAACACCAATATCTCACGCCGGCGGTGACCGGTCCGGCGCAATCCCTAGGATCGGCGTCAGGCAGAGGACTCTCTTGAACCGGCATGGCGAGATGGGAGACTCGGTGATATCTTGACGTCTAGGCAAAGGGACACCGATGCCTAGGCCTTGTACAACGCGGAGGCACGACGCAAACTCCAACGAGGTTTGGGGATATTGGTGCTCCTTAGTCAAGGAGCATGAGGCAAGAATTAGATAGATCCACAAGGGGTTTCCACTGATTCCAATATCATGCCTAGGGTTTACAATGGAGGTGGGGGTCTATATATAGGCCAGCCACTTAAATAGGGGTACTTTAGGAATAAAAGACAAGTTCTGGACGGACTAAGGGGTACACGGGCCGAAGGCCCAAAGGCCTTTTCATGCCTGGCGACGGTCGGACCAGAGACTCTGGTGTGGTGGACCGGAGACTCCGGTCTAGACCGGAGAATCCGGTGTAGTCTCCGGACCAGCCTCTGGAGGGGCAGTCAGATTGTCCTCGAGCTCGATTCTGGGGGCAGACCAGAGGTGGGGCAGGAGCCTCCGGTGTCTTCAGGCCGGAGACTTTGGTGGACCGGAGACTCTAGTGTGCGCAGACCGAAGACTCCAGTCTGAGCAGCTCCAGCATCTTCTGCTTCACGATCTTCTCCTTGTTCTCCATCCTGGGGTGCTTGGTGATGTGTTGGAGCTTCATACCTGATGATGCATAGGGTAGTTGCATGAAGTAGCACACCATCCAAGGAGGTATCAAATTGGCACGAGAGGAGCGAGTTCACCTTAGCTTGTAGGAGTTTGGATCGGGCACGAGTCATGAGTCCACTTGGGGAACTTGTTGGTGTAGATGTAGGAGCGTCCGTAGGATGGGCTGCATTATCTCCCCCCCCATGGGAAAGAGTCGTCCTCGACTCTTCATGGATATCATCTTGAACATCTCCATGGTAGGGTGAGAGATCCTTGACATTGAATGTATTGCTTGCAAGATACTTGGAGGTCGGTATGTCGATGATGTAGGTGTTGTTGTTGATTCTTTTGATGACCTTGAAGGGACCATCTCCTCTTGGCTTGAGCTTGGAGTCACATTCCTTGGGGAAGCGGTATTTGCTTAGGTGTATCAACACAAGGTCACCTTCTTCAAAGATCATCTCCTTCTTGTCCTTGTTTAACCTTGAAGCTTGGCGAAGGACTTGTTGTTCGATAGTAGCTCTTGTTTCTTCATAAAGTTTCTTCATAGCTTGTGGGCGCTTCTCGACGTCCATGTTTGTGCGCTCATGGAGGGGTAGCAGTAGTATGTCGAGCGCAGTGAGGGGCTCAAAACCATAGATGATCATGAAAGGACTCATCTTGGTTGTTGAGTGCTTGGCTCGGTTGTAGGCGAACTCGGCGTGTGGGATGTGTTCCTCCCAATCCTTCAAGTTCTTCTTGATCAACACACGGAGAAGGGTTCTGAGGCTTCGGTTGACAACTTCGGTTTGGCCATCGGTTTGAGGATGCGATGCGGATGAAAAGAGGAGCTTCACGCCGAGCTTTCCATGAGGGTCTTCCATAAGTAGCTCATGAATTTGATGTCGCGATCGGAGATGATTGTTCTTGGCACACCGTGAAGACAGACGATTTCCCTGAAAACAGATTTGCAACATGTGAAGCATCATCGGTCTTATGGCATGGTATGAAGTGTGCCATTTTGGAAAAGCGATCCACAGTAACAAATATAGAATCATGACCATGCTTAGATCTAGGCAATCCTAACACAAAATCCATGCTAATGTCGGACCAAGGTGTATGAGGAATAGGTAATGGCATATAAAGACCATAAGGGTTAGCTTGCGACTTAGCTTGAACACATGTCGTGCATCGTTGAACGTAGCGCTCCACGTCACGCTTCATCTTGGGCCAAAAGTAGTGATTGGAGAGCATGTCCATTGTCTTGTCGCGGCCAAAGTGACCCATGAGGCCTCCACCATGAGATTCTTGGAGAAGCAAAAGTTGAAGCGACGACTTTGGGATGCATAGCTTGTTTTGTTTAAATAGAAAGCCCTTATGCAAATAGAAATCATCAACTCCTTTGTGATTGGAGCACTTTGCAAAAATTTGTTGAAAGAATGGGTCGGAAGCATACAAAGATTTTATTTCCTCAAGACCCAACACATTGATTTCAAGTCTCATAATAAGGCTTGTAAGTTTGTGAGACAAAGCGTCCACAACTACATTATATTTGCCTTTCTTATACTTGACAATGTATGGAAAAGACTCCATAAATTCAACCCACTTAGCGTGTCTCTTACTCAAGTTGGCTTGGCATTTGAGATATTTCAAGGACTCATGGTCGGAATGTATGATAAATTCCTTGGGCCATAGGTAGTGTTGCCAAACTTGAAGGACATGAACTAAGGCAAATCTCTTTCTCATAAATCGGATAATAAAGGCGAGCACCATCAAGTTTCTCGCTATGGTAGGCTATAGGACGTCCGTTTTGCATAAGGACTCCTCCAATGCCAATACCACTAGCATCACACTCTATCTCAAAAGTTTTTGTGAAATCCAGTAACGCAAGGAGAGGTGCTTCCGTGAGCCTCTTTTTGAGTTCATCAAAAGCTTTTTGTTATGCCTTGCCCCACACGAAGGTGACATTCTTTTTGGTCAATTCATTGAGGGGACACACAATGGTCGAAAAGTCTTTCACAAAGCGATGATAGAAACCAGCCAACCATGAAAACTTCGGAGTTCACTCACATTTGTTGGGATGGGCCAATCTCATATGTACTTTACCTTGGAAACATCAACTTCAATTCCCTTCGAAGAAACGACAAATCCAAGAAAAATCCACTTGTCTTTAGCAAAAGTGCACTTGGGAAGATTACCATAAAGCTTTTCATGTCGAAGGATTTGCAAAACTTCCTTGACATGTGTTATATGGTCCTCAAGTGATTTGCTATAAACAAGAATATCATCGAAATAGACAACAACACTTTTTCCAATGAGAGAATGCAAGATATGATTCATTAGGTGCATGAAGGTGGATGAGGCATTAGATAAACTAAAGGGCATAACCAACCATTCATAGAGACCAAGTTTGGTCTTGAAGGTAGTTTTCCACTCATCACCTTTAGCCATGTGTATTTGATGATAACCACTACGAAGATCAATTTACAAAAAAATAGTGGCTCCACACAACTCATCAAGCATGTCATCGAGACGTGGTATGGGATGTCGATAACGCACGGTGATAGCATTGATTGGACGGCAGTCCATGCATAACCATAACGTATCATTCGTTTTTGGAACAAGTATCATGGGTATGGCACTTGGACTAGTGTTAACTTGGATCAAACCTTTGGAGACGAGCTGGTTGATTTGACGTTCAATCTCCTTTGTCTCCTTCGGGTTCGTGCGGTAAGCGGTGCGGTTGGGAAGTGGTGTGCCGGGGATGAGGTCAATGCGATGTTCGATGCCGCGAAGAGGAGGTAGTCCATGTGGGAGCTAATCAGGGAACACATCCTTGAATTCCTGCAAAACACTCATCAAAGATGGAGGAACATTGGTTAATTCATTAATTCCTTGCGCTAGTCCCTTGCAAAGGAGGACATAGTGCAAGATGGATGGGTTGTTCCGAACATCTCTCATCTCACTTTTGGTGGCAAGGAGAACACTCTTAGTTTTTCCACTCGAGTTTGGCTTGTGGCTCTCACTCACTATGAGGTGGTTCTCTCTCTCACCGCTCTTCTCACAAGTAGGTGTTGTGCTTTGCGCCCTTGCTAAAGCCTTTGCATTGTCCGCAATTATTTGGCTAGGAGTCATCGGTTGCAAAACACATGTTTCGTTGAGCCATTTGAAGGTGTATACATTGGTGCGACCATCATGTTGAGAAGCCTTGTCAAATTGCCATGGTCGACCAAGAAGCATGTGGCAAACTATCATAGTAACCACATCAGACTCCACCGTATCTTTGTAAGGACCAATGGCGAAGGAGACCGATACGGTATGCTTGATCTTTACAGACCCTTGGTCACTTAGCCATTGCACGTGGTAGGGGTGCTTGTGTGGATGCAGGGTGAGGTTGAGATTATCACACAACTCGGTGCTAGCAAGGTTGTGACAACTCCTTCTGTCAATGATCACCTTGATAGATTTGCCATTGATGTCGGCTCGTGTTTGGAAGATATTGGAGCGTTGGTCTTCATGCTCTTGTGCTTGAGTGGTCAAGATCCTTGTGACAACAAGCGATGGACTTGTGTCATGTTCACACATGAGGAGTTCTTGATCATCTTCCACTCGTTGCCTTGCCACTGCTTCCTTGACACGGGCATCAAACTCATCTTCACTCAAGTACTCTTCATCACCATTGTCATGGATGAACAAGACTTTCTTGTTTCCACATTCGGCTGACTTGTGTCCTTTACCTCCACACTTGTAGCATTCACCATTGAAAGGTGTATCACTCTTTGCTTGCTTGCCACTTGGGGGTAGTTTTCCTTGAGGGAGTGTGGGCTTGAAGGAAGGCTTGGGGTACTTGAGGAGCTTCCATTGAAAGTTGTTGGTGTAGGGGTTGAAGCTTGCTTCTAGGTGAAGTACGTCTTGGGCTTGTTGTACTTGATATCCTCTTGCACTTGACGTTCAGCCTTTGTTGCGATGTGCACAAGCTCAACCATGGTGTTGTATGTTTGAAACTCGACGATGCGCTTGATTGGGTGATTCAAGCCAATAAGGAAATGTGCCATTGTTTGCTCCATGCGCTCATCAATGTTGGCGCGAATCAAGTTGAGTTCCATTTCCTTGAAGTACTCTTCCACGGGCTTTGTCCCTTGACGAAGCGATTGAAGGTCGTTGAAGAGGTCACGCGTGTAGTGCCCGTGGACAAAGCGGGATCTCATATGAGCCTTCATGTCATGCCAAGTTGTGATTGGCGGCTCTTGTCTTGCATCACGAGCAACTTGAACTTGTTCCCACCAAAAGTTGGCGTAATCATCAAACTCAAGCGAAGCCATAACGATAATCTTCTCGTTGCTATAATTGTGCATGCGGAAGATCTTGTCTACCTTGAGTGCCCATGAGAGGTATTCTTCGGGGTCATTGGATCCGGTAAACTTGGGCATTGTGAACTTTAGCTTGCCAAATGTTTCTTCCTCATTGCGGTCACGGTAGCGATTATTGCGATGTTGATGATGGTCTTCATCTTCCATGCAATCATTGTGACGAGCTTGTTGATGATCTTGTGGTTGAGGAGGTAGAACTTGGTTCTCATGACCTTGTTGTGGAGCTTGCTCTTGCTCTTGGCATGGTTGTTGATGTGGTTGAGGCGCTTGGGCCTCATGGTGGCGAGGGTGTGGAGCCTCTTGACGCGTTTGACAACGAAGGGGAGGCTTGTTCCTGGATTGGTGACGTTGATTAGGCACATGGGCCTCACGGCGAAGAACATGGTCATGAGCCTCTTGACGTGGTGGGCGTCACTCAACTTGTATCACTTGACGCTCCAAGTTTTGTTGAGGTGGCGGAGGCGCCTCGTGATGACCATGGTGTCGGTGCAGAAGTTTATGACATTGATGACGAGGAGGAGGATCTTGGAGAGCTTCACGTCGATGACGAGCTTGATTCTCCAAATTGGAGTCATCACTTGTTGTGTCAAGTATGTGTCGCGGTCGATGGTGGTAGACTTCTGGTTGCACTTGCGGTTGCGCTTGTGGTTCCTCTTGTGGTTGCTCTTGTTGGATCACTAATGCCCTTGCGTGATGACAGTGTGCTTCTTGCCTTGCTCGTGGCCTTGAAGAGAAATCACCATCATAGCTTGACATTGCGGCGTGCCGTGGGGAAGGTACATAGTTCAAAGAACTTCCATCTTCATCCACGGGGGCATCATTGCGTCTTGGAGCACTTGGATGTAGTTCTTGTTGAAGAGGTGCATGACGATGCGGAGAACTTGAAGAGCTTCATGCGCGTGAATGCGGTCTTGACATTCCGTCGATGAGGCATCGAAGATTGTCATTTGTTTCGGCGACAGAGCGTTGGAGCGCTTCATTTTGGTGGCCGAAGTTGTGATGCATTGCATGCATTTGTCGTTCGAGGATGTCGAAGCGGTTGTCGATGTTCTTGAACTCGGCTTGTGTCTCGCCAAATTGTTCATCTTGTCTTGTCTCAAGGGCTTGGGAACGTTCACGGAACTCTTGTCGAATGATGAAGTTACTTGCGCGCATCATGTACGGACCTTGATCTTCTTCTTGGGGAGGTGGTTGGCTTGACTCACCGTGCCTGTCCATCATGCAAGACACACAAGTATTGAATATGGGAGTGGAATATGGTGGTGTTAGCCTTGTACCTCACCTTGGGGATTGCACCAAACTAGAAACCACAAGTGAGAGCTATAAGCGTGCAAAGTGGAATTGCAAAGAAAAACTCACACTAAAGAAGGACTAACTCTCAAAAGCTTGTTGGTGGTAGGTTAGGATTGTGGAAAGCGAAAGAACCAACCAAAAGAAAAGGGATAGTCAAAAGTGGGTATAATCCAACAAAACTCAAGTCAAAGGCGAAGGTCAACAACTCAAAAGGGTGACGGGAACCTACGACTATGTACACACATGTGGAGATTATTGGGATTGACACGACTATGAAAATGAGCAAACAAAATGTCCTAACGAAGACTAAGCTCGTTGTCGTGCCAATGCAAGGAGAGACCGTGGCTCGTTTGCAAAGAGGAAAAATGAGGAACAGATTCATGCACTTGTATTGGGTGCTCTTCTTTCTCTCTTGCTTACAAGCTTTGAGACTCTCTTTGGCAATGGGAGACTATTTTTCTTTTGCTTTTTCTTTCTTTTGTATATTTTTTTTACTCTCCCTTGATGCTACCTAGTCACACTTGATATTGCTCTTGCACACTCACTATCCAAGGACAAATGCACAATGCTCAAGCAAACACAAGATGAGCCACTCTCATGGGATAGGTATACACAAAGGAAGATAGGGGTTAATAAGGTGACACAAGTTATACCGTCTTTGATGATGAACTTGGCGTCGGTGGTGTGGGATGATGTTCGTGGGCCGTGGTGTCGATGAGCACAGGGGTTGTCGATGCGGAAGCTTGTTGTTAGTTGATGACACACACACGGGGACAAACAAACAAGAGGAAATTAGCCAATGCAAGATTAGAGGTAAAACTGTTAAAATCAGGCGTCAGGCCGGAGATTCCGGGGTTTTAGGCTAGAAACTTCGGTGCAGGCCGGACACTCCGGTGAGGGTAGACCGGAGACTCCGATCGGGAGTCAGATAGCGAGATGCTTGTGTTGTTGGGCGGAAATCCATGCCTTGGGTCCACAAATCCACGAAAAATTGGCCAAATTGAGCTGGGAAAACGCAGAATAAAGCTGGACCAACTCCTAAGACAAGGTTTGGTTGGATCAAAACCACAAATAACACTCAAATCAAGAGATCGATCCAAAGGCAAATTTGGGCTGTTTTTTGGGGATTTTCGAATTTTTGGTGGATAGAAGAATTTTTTTTGGGGGAAACCGTGAGCAACGAAGCTCTTGATAGCAATATGTTTACGGCAAACCTCTAGGGTGGCCCAATCTTTCACGATTCCCTTTCAAATCGAGGATGGAGTGCGGGGAGAGGAGGGGAGGATGAACACGGCGAATGCACGCACGAAGAATGCGATGAACACACACACATAAAACCACGATACACACCAATAGCTCACGCCTGCGGTGACCGGTCCGGCGCAATCCCTAGGATCGGCGTCGGGTGGAGGACTCTCTCTTGAACCGGCACGGCGAGATGGGAGACTCGGTGAGATCTTGATGTCTTGGCAAAGGGACACCGATGCCAAGGCCTTGTACAACGTGGAGGCACGATGCAAACTCCAACGAGGTTTGGGGATATTGGTGCTCCTTAGTCAAGGAGCATGAGGCAAGAATTAGATAGATCCACAAGGGTTTCCACTAATTCCAATATCATGCCTAGGGTTTACAATGGAGGTGGGGGACTATATATACGCCATCCACTTAAACAAGGGTACTTTAGGAATAAAAGACAAGTTCTGGACGGACTAAGGGGTACATGGGCCGCAGGTCCAAAGGCCTTTTCATGCCTGGCGTCAGTCGGACCGGAGACTCCGGTGTGGTGGACTAGTGATTCCGGTCGGTCTCCGGACCAGCCTCCAGAGGGGCAGTCAGATTGTCCTCGAGCTCGATTCTAGGGGTATACCGGAGGTGGGGCCGGAGACTCCGGTGTCTTCAGGCCGGAGACTTTGGTGGACCGGAGACTCCGGTGTGCGCAGACCAGAGACTCCGGTCTGAGCAATTCCAGCGTCTTCTGCTTCACGATCTGCTCCTTGTTCTCCATCCTGGGTGCTTGCTGATGTGTTGGAGCTTCGTACCTGATGATGCATATTGTAGTTGCATGAAGTAGCACACCATCCAAGGAGGTATCAAATTGGCACGAGGAGATGAGCGAGTTCACCTTAGCTTGTAGGAGTTTGGCTCGGGCACGAGTCATGGGTCCACTTGGGGAACTTGTTGGTATAGATGTAGGAGCGTCCGTAGGACGGGCTGCATCATCTTCTTGGTTGCGGGCATCATCATCTCCATGCTTGGTGCGTCTTGATCCATGGAACCTAGCACATCCTTAGGAAACACGCTAGAGGTAGAGGGTAAGTCGTTAGAAATCAAAGTGGTCTCACATGACCTATCAACTACCACTCTCCACTCACTAGGTGTATCACTCATGCCCTCAAAGTGGAAGCACTCAATATCATGTATGGTGGAGTCACTCGTCTCACTCTTGTTTTCACTCAAGTAGGCTAAGTGGCTCTCATACTCACATGGGATTGGTACCACATCATCACTCAAGCATATTGGGGTAGGCTCGGTTCTCTCAACTCCATGCACCTCCTTTGGTGAAGGGAAACTCCCATGCTCACCAATCTTGACCTTGTCATCGCCATCTTGCACCTTGGCTTGTGTAGTCCTCTTGGCGTACTCGTCCAACTTGGCAAAGTAGAGGTCTTCGTCTTCCTCATCCATGAAGTTGCATGCGTCATCTACCATGTCAAGTTTGGGTGTGGAAGCTTGATGGCGTGAAGGAGAGCTTGCTCTTGGTGCCATTTTGGTGGTGGCACGAGTAGTGGAAGGTGCCCTTTGATGGTGTCGACGGAGGTCATTGGCGTGCCTTGCCAAAGGTTGATGTAGATGGCGCACATGGTCATCCACATGATGCTCGCAACGATGCTCCTTGTCCTTGGCACTCTTCTTGGTGCGGTGTTGTAATGAGGGAAAGCATCACTTGTCTTGGCCATCATGCTTATGGTTTTCGCAAAGTTGTTGTCCATGTCGCGCTTGAAATTGTCCATGCTTGTGGAGTCATTGTTGATGTAGAACTCCATATCACCCAAGCATGTGGAGACATTGTCGGTGTAGTTCTCCATGCACGAGGAGCCATTGTCGATGTAGAGCCCCAATTCCTCCATGCTTGAGGAGCCATAGTTGACGATGTGCTCCATGTCTTCTATGCATGTGGAGCCATCATAGGTGCAATGCTCCGGGTTCTCAAAGCATGCGGAGCCATTGTTGGTGTAGTGCTCCATCATGTCCTCTATACTTGTGGAGTCGTAATCATGGAGGCTCATCATGGATTCTTCATAGATATCATCCTCGGTTCTGGAGTCCCTAGACATGATTCACAAGACCAAGTGGTGTATATGGAAGTGGTAGGGGGGATAGGGATGCAACGTCAAACCTTACTTTACCTTGGAAGATAGTATCGTGCAAGTGGCAACACTTGAGAGCAATCAAAACCAAGCAAAGTGAAGTTCACGCGGAACACCAAAACCAACTAACCACTAAAAAACACACGCACAGAAAGCTTATGGTGGATAGGTATGAAAGGTTGCGTGTCCAAGAACAATCTGAAATCAAGATATTGTAATGGAAAGTAAAGAACCACGATGATCACAAAGCAAAACAAGTCAATCCACAAGATAGGACATATGTACAAGGAAACACACACAGTGGGATAAATGGGACTTGTGCGACGGAGAAAGTGAGCTAAGAACCAAATGATCACCTAGCGAAGACTATAAGCTCGTGTCGCACAAGTGCAAGGAGAGACGCTAGTTCGATTGCAATAAAATTTGTGGGCTACAAGATATGCACAATAAGTACCACCTATTTGATGTTCATCGACCTTGCACTTCCTATTCTATGAGGCACTTGTTTCTTTCTTTCTTTTTCTTCTTTTTCTTTTTCTATTTTTTTCTCTTTTTCTTTTCTTTTTCACTTGCCCCTTCTTGTGCCAACAACTATACAAGATAACAATATGAGATAGCGCGCACAAATTTTGCTCGGAATTCTACAAGGTATCAAATGTGCATAGCCCAAGCAATCATAGGAGTAACTAGTCTCAATAGGTCTTTGTTGAACGCAAAGATAGTGTAGCTCACAAAGGAATGCAAGTGGGGAGAAGTCACGGAATTTTATACCTTTCGTCGCTGATCTTCACCCTTTATTGGTGGATTCTGCCTTGCTCACGGAATTTTGATGGAGTAGATAGCATGAACCACGAATATGATGATGTAGAGCTCCTTCTCCTCTTCGAAACGAGCTAAAGAACACCAAAATCCGAGTTCGTATGCAAAAGTTATGCTCACAACCGTGATGCAGATTGTTCTGTCAGCAGGTAGGGCGGAGACTCCGGTCTGGAGGTCCGGAGACTCTGGTCCGGGGCCGGAGACTCCGGTCCGGTTGATTTCTGTGCGTCCAGAACACGAACGGGACGCGATTTTGGTGGAAAAACTCGAACCAAAATACCAAATTGGTGGGGGAAATCAAGGAATTAGGCCATGGGAACACAGGGGAAGGTAGATCAACAAGTTTAGCAAGTAATCCACGGATCAAAACCTACCAAAACGCACTCAAATCACAGATCGATCCAAAACACGAATTGGGGCAGTTTTTGGTGGAATTTTCGAATTTATGGGGAAAAACCAAATCAAGGAGAAATCTTTGGCAACCAAAAGCTCCGATACCAGATGTTATGGGGTAACCCCGTGGGTGGCCCAATCTTCATGGATCTCGTGGTCAAATCGATAGGAAAGCAAGGGGAAGGGGAGAAGGTAGCAGAAGTGAACGCACACCTCGCGAAGAACACGATGAACACACGCAAAACTCACATGATACAAGGCCGATTGCTCTCGCCGGTGGCCACCGGTCTGATAGAATCCTCGCAAGGAAAGATCGGTCAAGGTGCTCCCTCGATCCCATGCAGAGAGGGAAGAACACCTTGGAGAGGGTCTTGACGTCTTGGCAAAGGGACACCGATGCCAAGGCCTTGTACAATGGGGGAGGCGCGATGCAAACTCCAATGAGGTGGTGATGATAGTCGATCCCCTTTGGTAGAAGGGGATGAGGCAAAACTAGAGATTCCACAAAAGGGGTTTTCTTTAGTTTATCATCTATGCCTAGGGTTACATGAGGGGTGGGGGCACTATATATAGGCTAGCCACTAGTTCAAGGGTACTTTAGGAATAAAAGGGGAAAGTCTGGGCGTACTAAGAAGTACATGGGCCGAAGGCCCAGCATGCGACACGCAGGCCCATACGCTCATGCCGGAGACTCCGGTGTGGGGTTCGGAGACTCCGGTGTGGGCCGGAGACTTTGGTCTGTCTCCGGTGTCGTCTCTGGAGTGGCAGACAGAAATACCTCGAGCTCGACCTCGGGGTCGGTCCGGAGGTGGGCCGGAGACTCCGAGGTATGCAGGCCGGAGACTCCAGTGTCTTTAGGCTGGAGACTCCGGTGTGGCCGGAGACTTCGGTGTGCGTAGGCCGGAGACTCCGGTGCTCCAGCTGCTGCTTCTTCCATCTTGTCAGGCTTGGTGTTACAGGCTTCCTCCCATGCCTCCTTACTTGTCGGTATGAACCTATCATGAATACATGACGGAGTATGAAGTAGTATACCATTCAATGGGGTAGGAAGTGGGCTCGCATAGAGGAACAGATTCACCTTTGGAGTCCGTGATGACTTGGCATAAGTTGGAGACCATGATGTGGTAACGACGGAAGGTCGGGCTACATCACTGCCTGTCGAAAATTTCTGCACTTAAACCTAATGAGAAGCCTGTCGGAGCAAAGCAACTAGTCTCGTGGGTACGTTACTAGGCACGGTTGTTATAGATAGGTTGTGTTTATGGTATGCAAACAAAGGTACGCTATGTGGACTTTGACAAACAATGAAAAACTTGCGGAAAATGGTGATGGTGGACACGGTGGAAAACAAGATCAAACCCTAAACCTAGACAAAAACGAAAACTAGACTCCTACGAGGAAAACCTGCAGATCGGATTTACGAGAAGATACAATCAGCAACTAAAACTCGAAAACGATGCAATCTAGTCTATGGCAACTCCTTTTGTAAGTATTTTTCTGTATGGGACGAAAAACACAAACTAATCTATGGATGGATTTGTGGATGCTCACCAGTAAACAAGGAAATCTAATACCAAGATGATATGGGGTGGCCCGATCTTCTCAGCAAGCACTGGTCGGTGATGATAATGGTGTTTAGATAAATAGCCTGTAGCTATGAACTCTCCCGCTCGAACCTTGATGCCAATGCAACAGCCCTCGAACCTTATGGGATATTCACAACACCACGCTCTTGAGCACGCAGCCGTCGACCATGAACGGTTGTTTGCAATCTACTAATCCCCAATGGAACAACAGATCACACTCAATTATAGTTGGTAAAATCGATCACATGGTAATTCCAGAGGTTCTATGAAAGAAACAACTCCAAAATAATTTTAATGTGGTCTCCTTCTTGATGATTTGCTCTTGCGCATTCCTCTCGCTCCTCCCTCGCGCATCCTTGGGCGATCATCATGTTGGGATCCTCTTGTAGCCCTTCTTCTCCTCGCGCCATGCTTGTTTCTTTAACAAACCTGATCATACATAAATGCATAGACTTAGGCAGTATAAAGTTCTCATTAATTAAAGTACCACATTCGTTTAGGAGAAAATTCACCTGTTGTTCAAGTAGCTTAGCACGAGCTCTTGTAATGGGTCCAATTCTAATCTCATTAGACTGATCCTTCCTTGCAACAGTTGGAGCATCTTCAGTAGGTGTAATTGTAGGGATGTCCTCATCAACCACTATACCTATAGCTACACAAATACATGGACCCATCACTCGAGCTCATGCCAAGCAACTTAAGTATCAGGTACTTCCGTTTCTGGGAACTATTCCTCATATACATTAGAATATGATGCTGCCTAAATCAGATGTGTTTGTTACTCTTAGGAATGATGGACCTAGCATGGACGCGAGGGATGAACATTGGACTATGATCATGCATGGAGATGGAAGCAAGCATATGAGGATTGAAGACGATGCCGCAAGTGGAGATTTCGGAACTTTGAAGCCACCATAATGAAAATTGAAGGCTTGGACGAAATATTCAAAAATATTACTTCGTAGATTCGTCCATAACTTAATTTGGTGCTGCGTCACCTTTATTTTGGCCACGACCCCGCAGGATTTTTAATAGGCACTTTTTAGAGTATGTATTTGAGGGGAAAATGCCTTTTAGGGTTGGATTCAGCCACCATACCTATGGCTGGCCGAAACCCCACATTTTCCTCCTGAAATACCCCCATAGCCGTCACTTTAGAATCGGATTTTGTTTAGACTAAAAAGTTAGCCATCATTGCAACTTCGTGATACGGATCAAGCAGATGATCCTATAAATTTCTCCCGATATTTCACAGTGAGTCAACCAGATAGATGATCTCCCAATAACGCGATGAACGTCACCTGAAGAAGAGGAACAAATCCAGCAAGTAATGTGATGAAGATCACCACGCCTCAAACCTGAGCACGACAATCCTTGATGAACACAAGAACCTCCGCAGCAATAATATGATAAATGATATCGTCGTCCCCAAAGGGATGATGCACGGTGGAGCACAATATAGTTTTCAGATTAAACAACTGAACTCCCCTAAACCCTAGGTGGCTGGCTCCTTTATATAGGAGGCCTGCAACTAGTCGGTTGGATAAACCCAAACCGAACACACAAACGGACTCGAACCTAACCTAGACTCGGACCCAATAACATAGCAATAATATTTGACACAACCTTAGACTTACAATTACATACCGTAGGTCGTCTTGGCGTGCCAATCATCAATGGGATGCGCCCGCATCACCTAGCTTGGTGGAGTCCTGAAATTAGGCTTCACCTTCTCCTTCATGCTCATATCATCATCCCCCCCTTCAAGAAGCGTTGTCCCCAACGCTTGCGGGTCAGGTCGGAAAGGTGGTGTGCTATGAACAATCACTTCAGGCGTCTTCGCCATCTTCAAGTCTTGCTTGCCTTCCTCACCACATCCTCCCTCTTGGCCTTCTCGACTTGATACAACCCTCGGCGCCTGCACCTCCTTGTGTCTCCATACGAGCTTGGACCTAGGCGCCCCCGTCTTCTTCTTCTCAACTCTTGTTGGAACACGCGGTTGCTGAACATGGACCTTCTTTGCACGACCTGGCATAAGATGATCAATGCCTGGACCACACAGCTGACGAACATGTCCATCCTTGGCTTTATGCATCCGCACAACTGTCCCAACAAAATGCCTGACATGTGTGCTAACAAAACTGCTCTTGTTACCCCGCTGCACCACATGCACTGGAACATCAGGAGCACAACTATCATCTGTCGGAACACCTGTGTCAACACAAACAACCTTCTAAACACATGCTGCAACATCCTTCCTCTCAGCAATAAGAGGATGCACTTTAACTGGCTTGTCACTAACAAGTTCCACTCGCTTGTCATCTACAGGCATAGCTGAAGCAATATCAACATTATCGCACTGTGCATCATGCTCTCCATCCTGCACCTTAGCTAGCCCATATTTTGGCTTAGCCTTGCGAACCTTCTCCTTATGTACCACCAGCTCTACATCAGACTTTATGTGATCATCCTGCATAGGCTTCAAAGTCTGCTGTTTGCCACCATGCACAAAAGAATATGTATTTGCTCTTCCAGCATGTGTAACGTTGCGATCATACTGCAATGGACAACCAAGTAACAGCCCACATACCTCCAGTGGCAACACATCGCACTCAATCTCATCAACATAATCACCAACTGTAAATGTCACACGCATCTTATGAGTTACCTTCACCATATCGCAGCTATTGAACCAATGTAGATGCTTAGGTTCAAGAATACGCCATGTGGACAACGCCAACGCTGCCACCATTGCCTTGCTAATGCCATTAGTACAGCTTCCTCCATCAACAATCAACTTGCATGCTTTGCCTTTGATCATACACTACGCCTGAAATAAATTCCAAGGCTGGCCCTATCAACTGTCATGCAAGCATCATCTTGTACTCTCTTGAGTTGCAAATTCAACCCACTCAATGGTACAACATCCTCAGAACTAACCACCTTGTCCAGCTCCTTGGACTTCTCCCAAAATCTAGTGCGCAGAAATTGCTTCAAATCTTCCCAACTAGGTGTTGTTATGCCCTTTGTGGTCCTCTCTTCCTTCCACCAACTAGCCACAGTCTCATCCACACGTCGGTGTGCAAGAACAAATTCCGTGCGACCACCAAACTTGAAATCGATCGAACGATATTTGGCGAAACCATCATCCATGTCAGACCTCCAAGATCTAAACTCCACATATGTGGCAGAACTGTCCAACTTCCATTTTATATCTGCAGAATTAAGTGACGATCCCACAACAATAGTAGTGTAGTCAAAATACACATCATCCACTTTGTCTATCTTACGAACTTCCTTTGGTATTCCCATATTAATCCTTTCCTAGAGTCCACGTGACTCTTGATTCTTCTCCTGTTTTCTTTTCTATACTATACGTACCAAGGGCTTAAGTAGAAGCGGCAGGCAGCGATCCTGATTTGGTCACAGTGAAGTACTACATAAGGAAACTCACGTTGCGTGACACAAAGTAGTGATCGTAATTGCTCCCTTTTTTTATTTCCTTGACTCCCACGCGACAGATCCCAGCAAGGCGGAGCGATCCCTGATCGCGAGAGGTGGGCGCGATCGCCAGGAGACTCGGTCTCATGAAGGCGTACGACGGCGGGCCTCCTACTCTTTTTTTTAATAATGAGGATCGGATGTGGGAATCAATCCCTGATCGTGAGGCGTGATGCGATCGCCCACAGGACTCAGGTCACGTACGGGCAGGTGGTGTCCTCTTTTTTTACTTTCCTTATACTTGTACGTGAGCGGTTGTGTGAGCAGCAGACTCATGTGTGCGACCGATCGTGAGGCGGATCGCCCCGAGAAACTCGCACCGACTCATACGGCGGCTGGCCCTTTTTTGGAACTGATCAGATCTGGATAACAACTCGATCGAAAAAAATAACGACAACTTGGCGATCAGAGGAATTATCTCGATCCGCGATACCAGCTGCCTTGATCGGGTCTGATCAAATCACTACACGATCGGATCTGCTTCGGATCGATTTCGATCTAGCTTAAGAACTCGCCTCCCAATCTCTTCTCCAAACAAACTGATCTGCAAACTGCTTGTAGAAAAATGTCCACATATGATCTGAAAACACATTGTGATCAACGAGAGCTCTTATACCACCTGATACGGATCAAGCCGATGATCCTACAGATTTGTCCCGATCTTTCACAGCGAGTCAACCAAATAGGTGATCTGCTAATAACGCGATGAACGTCACCTGAAGAAGAGGAACGAACCCAGCAAGTAATGTGATTAAGATCACCACGCCTCAAACCTGAGCACGACAATCCTTGATGATCACAAGAACCTCTGATGCGGCCCGTCCTACGGACGCTCCTACATCTACACCACCGAGTCCCCCAAGTGGACCCATGACTCGTGCTCGAGCCAAACTCCTACAAGCTAAGGTGAAATCGCTCCTCGCCTCGTGCCAATTTGATACATCCTTGGATGGTGTGCTACTTCATGCAACTACTCTATGCATCATCAGGTATGAAGCACCCCAGGATGGAGAACAAGGAGCAGATCGTGAAGCAGAAGATGATGGAGCTCCTCAGACCGGAGTCTCCAGCCCACCAAAGTCTCTGGCCTGAAGACACCGGAGTCTCCGGCCCCACCTCTAGTCTGGCCCCTGCACCGGGCCCAGGGACAATCTGAAGGCCCCTCCAGAGGCTGGTCCGGAGACCGACCGGAATCTCCAGCCTAGACCGGAGTCTCCGGTCCGACCGTCGCCAGGCATGAAAAGGCCTTTGGGCCTGCGTCCCATGTACCCCTTAGTCCGTCCAAAACTTGTCTTTTATTCCTGAAGTACCCCTGTTTAAGTGGCTGGCCTATATATAGTCCCCCACCTCCATTGTAAACCATAGGCATGATATTGGAATTAGTGGAAACCCCTTTGTGGATCTATCTAATTCTTGCCTCATGATCCTTGACCAAGGAGCACCAATATCCCCAAACCTCGTTGGAGTTTGCATCGTGCCTCCGCGTTATACAAGGCCTAGGCATCGGAGTCCCTTTGCCTAGACGTCAAGATCTCACTGAGTCTCCCATCTCGCCATGCCGGTTTGAGAGAGAGAGAGTCCTCCGCCCGACGCCGATCCTAGGGATTGCGCTGGACCAGTTACCGCCGGTGTGAGCTATTGGTGTGTATCGTGGTTTTGTGTGTGTGTTCATTGCGTTCTTCGTGTGTGCGTTCATCGTGTTCATCCTTCCCTCCTCTCCCCGCACTCCATCCTCGATTTGAAAGGGAATCGTGAAAGATCAGGACACCCTAGAGGTTTGCCCTCAACAACCTCCGCAGCAATAATATGATAAATGGTATCGCTGTCCCCAGAGGGATGATACACGGTGGAGTACAATATAGTTTTTAGACTAAACAACTGAACTCCCCTAAACCCTAGGTGGTTGGCTCCTTTATATAGGAGGCCTGCAACTAGTCGGTTGGATTTAAGACCCAAAACGAACACACAAATGGACTCGAACCTAACCTAGACTCGGACTCAATAACATAGCAATAATATTTGACACAACCTTAGACTTATCATTACATATCGTAGGTCGTCCTAGTGTGCCAATCATCAATGGGATGCTCCCGCATCACCTAGCTTGGTGGAGTCCTAAAATTAGGCTTCACCTCCTCCTTCATGCTCATGTCACTTGAGTGTCGCCGAGATCTCTTGGATTTCGCACCTATTCAGGATCCCACCATATTCAATAAAGCTTTCATATTTATCCACAATATCTTGATTGTAATATTAGTTCTTACTTGTTCTCGATTTCAGGTAGGAATTAAGACCCTCGCTGGTTAGGCTGATCATGCTTCTGCAAGATTGGTAACCTCCAGGAGATTGGCCTAGCGATTGCATTCGCGCTCGTGCTCGCACATGTAGTCGGATTGTCAAGCCCAAAATCCACCCAAATCGACTATCGCCATCTCATCAAAAGATCACCTTTTCCCTATCACTGGTGCACCAGAATCTCTGGCTGTTCTCTGGACCAGCCTCCGGACCGAGGCTCGAGGATAGTTTGATACCCCCTCCGGAGACGGACCGAAGACAGACCGGAATCTCCGTACTAGACCGGAGTCTCCGGGCAGCTACACCAGAGTCTCCGGACCGAGCATCGCCAGGGATGTAAAAGCCTTTGGGCCTTCGGCCCATGTACCCCTTAGTCCATCTAGAACTTATCTTTTATCCCCAAAGTCCCCTTGAATTAGTGGCTGGCCTATATATAGCCCCCCACCTCTATTTTAAACCCTAGGCTTGATATTTGGAATTAGTGGACACCTCTTGTGGATCTATCTAGTTCTTGCCTCATGCTCCTTTGATAGAGGAGCACCAAATATCTCAAAACCTCGTTGGAGTTTGCATCATGCCTCCCTTGTTGTACAAGGCCTTGGCATCGGAGTCCCTTTGCCAAGACGTCAAGATCTCATTGAGACTCCCTACTCATCGTGCCGGTTCGAGAGAGAGCACTCCGCCCGACGCCAATCCTAGGGATTGCGCCAGACCAGTCGTTGCCAACGTGATTTATTGGCTTGTATCGTGGTTTTGCGTGTGTGTGTTCATCATGTTCTTTGTGCGTGAGTTCGTCATGTTCATCCCCTCTCTCCTTCCCCCGCACTTCACCCTCGATTTGAAAGGGATTCGTGAAAGATCAGACACCCCAAGGTTAGCCCTCAACAAAGAGCCTAATGATAATGATCAAGACAACAACATCAAAACTCCTGTGGTTCGCAAGTCTACAAGAGTTTGTACCATTCTTGATTGGTAAAGTAGCCTTGTGATGTCTGTCATACTAAATGAACAGGAAGAACCTGCAAACTATGAAGAAGCTATGGATAGTGCTGATTCCGAGAAATGCCTAGAAGCCATGAAATCTGAAATAGGATCCATGTAAAACCAAGTTTGGACTTTGGTAGATCTTCTGGAAGGCCGCAAGGCCGTGGAAAATAAATGGATCTTTAAGAAAAAGACAGATGTGAATGGTATTGTGACCATTCACAAAGCTCGACTTGTCGCAAGGGGGTTTCGACAAATTCAAGGAGTTGACTGCGATGAGACTTTCTCTCCCGTAGTGATGCTTAAAGCTGTTCGGATTTTTCTAGCAATTGCTGCTCATTTCGACTATGAAATATGGCAAATGGATGTCAAAATCGCGTTCCTAAATGGATACATTGATGAAGAGTTGTATATGATGCAACCAAAAGGTTGTGTTGATCCTAAGGATGCTGGAAAGGTGTGAAAACTTCAGCGATCCATTTATGGGTTGAAGAAAGCATCTCAGAGTTGGAACCAATGTTTCGATCAAGTGATCAAGAGTTTTGGATTCATCCAAAATCAACAAGAGTTATGTGTTTACAAGAAAGCGAGTGGGAGCTTAGTGGTTTTCCTAGTAGTATATGTTGATGACATATTACTCATGGGAAATGATGTGGAACTTATGGAAAGCGTGAAAGCATATTTGAGTAGTAAATTTTCCATGAAGGACTTAGGTGAAGCTGCATACATATTAGGAATCAAGATATATAGAGATATATCAAGGCGCCTAATTGCATTGAGTCAAAGTACTTACATCAAAAAGATTTTGAAGAGGTTCAAAATGGAAGATGGCAAAAGGGGTTTTGTGCCAATGATGAAGAATAACACACTGAGTTTGACTCAATGTCCAGCAACTGATACTGATAGAGAAAGGATGTCTTACGTCCCCTATGCTTCGGCCATAGGATCAATTATGTATGCAATGCTAAGTACTTGACCAGATGTGGCATTGGCTCTTAGTCTGACGAGCTGATACCAAAGTAATCCAGGATCAGATCACTAGACAGCTGTGAAGAATATCCTAAAGTATCTGAAGAGAATGAAGGATATGTTCCTAGTCTATGGAGGAAGTGATGAAGCTCTTAATGTAACCGGTACGTGGATGCGAGCTAGAACTCAGATCTCGATGACTCGAAGTCTCAAACAGGATTTGTGTTCCTAGTGAATGTTGGGGCGGTAAGTTGGAAGAGCAAGAAGCAGCCGGTGGTGGCATAGTCTTCAATGGAGTCTGAATACATTGTTGCAGCTAATGCGGCGAATGAAGTTGTTTGGCTAAGGAATTTCATTATCGAACTAGGAGTCATTCCAAGTGCATAACCCCGTGACAACCTATTGTGACAATACAGGCGCTATTGCAAACACAAAGGAACCAAGGACTCATTCCACGGCCAAACACATCACGCTTTGGTTTCACGTCATCCGACAGAATGTTGATGAAGGTGAAATCAAGATTTGCAAAGTACACACGAATCTGAATGTGGCAGATCCTTTGACTAAAGGTCTCCTACAAGGCAAGAACGAACAACACCGAGATACCATCGGTGTTAGGTTGCTGCCTATTGTAAACTAGGTTTACTTGTACTCTAGTGCAAGTGGGAGACTGAACGAGATATGCCCTAGAGGAAAATAATAAAGTGTATTGTTTAATATGTCTTATATGTTCATAATACGTTTCATACTATGCTATAACTGTATTAATACGAAACGTTAATACACATGTGGTATGTAAACAAACCGGTCTCTAGTTATCTCTAGCGAACTAGTTCATTGGTCATGAGGATGATCTAGGTTTCAAGATCATGGGCATTTATGCCAATTGACAATGAGGTCATGTCACTAGTTGAATGATATGCTAGAAAAAATCTGACAATTAGATCTAAATGAGATCTAGTTACAAAGTTCACAATTGATGATAAACACAGAAAACCTCGCAACCTGATCCTTAGACTATGAGATAATGCAAATCACCGTTCTGGAGGAAGCTTTGATGGTATCAAGCATCATCTCATGACAGGATGATCAAAAAGGCGTTACTCATGTTTTCTAGAGGGATGCATAGAGTAATACATATCAAGACCAGGATTTGTCAATCCATGTAATAGATAGATACATGTGGCCATCTTGATGACGTTGCATTAATGAAGCTTGCAAGTGTGTGACTTGGTCACGGAATGCAATGACATGGGAATGAGTACACAAGTTCATCGGCAACGAGACCGAACTAAGGTATGAGGATATTGAAGATCAAGTCTCGGATGAACTAGGTATCATATGACAAAGGGAAGGGAAACGACGTTTACGGTTCAAGCGATAAGATTCGTGAAACGCACAGGGGTCAACATGGCCATCCAGGTATGTCTAATGATCATTGATATGAGAGAGGTCTCAATCATGTTCAGAGTGTTTCCGAACCAAAGGATGTCACACTTAAGAGTGGGGATGCTTAGGGTAGATGTGGTATCGTAGGAGAAATAGAGAGAAACCGGAATAGTTCCGGGAAACATCCGATGTAGATCAGAGGGGGCCCAAAAGGTGTTCCGGTGTGAAGGAATATAATAATATATGTTTTCTATATTAGTTGGAGAATTAATATTTAAAATATATATTTTTATTTTATTTTTAAAGGCAGCCCATTGCTATTGGGCCTAACCCGGAGGGGAGGCCCAAAGGGGCAAGGCGCCTAGGGAGGAGAGCCAGTCGGCCAAGGCTTGGTGGGCCGCCCAAGTGGGGCCCACCTAGGGCTAGAGGTTGCCCCATTATGGCCGGCGGGTGTGGGCATTAGTCCCACACCGCCTGCCCCTTGGGGGGTGCACCCTCCCCTCCCACTATATATAGGGGTCACCCCCTCCCCTTTGAGATCATCCCAGTCTCCCATTCTCTCTCTCTCACTTCCATCGAGGACTTCCCTGTAATAATGGAGAGGACCTCTAAGGTTGTGAGTTCTCCACTTTCACACTACGGTCGTGTGATCTTCAATCCGCCATCTTCTTCTTCCGCTGCTCGGCTGGATCGGAGCTCAGGAGACGTCGCCTACACCGGACGTGTGTAGTACTTCAGAGGCACCACACTTGGGGTGCTTGGAGCTGCTTGGCTTCATCAACATACGCCTTCCTGTGTAGGGCGTGCCTTCGGTATTTAAGGGTATGAATGCCGTCTCTCTCTTTCCGTTACTTATGCATGCATAGTATAGATCCTGGTATTAGTGTTCGCTTAGTTAGAATTTTTTGTTTTCTGCTACGGAACCTTATGGGCTTTTGGTCTGATTCCTAGAGTCAAGCTTCTATCAGTACTCTCGGACATCTAGAAATCATGATTCTCTTCAAGATCCATATCACCTTGTCGTATCTCTCATCCATATTGTTGTAGGCAGTTAGATCTAGACCTTCTCCTTCTTCCGCAGCCTTGGAGTTGATCGCCTCTTCAATTTCTGCTTAGAACGCCTGGAATTTTGCTAACGTCAAGGAATCTCTCGGGGAGGCCGATGTGTCATCTTTTGTTCCAATTGTGTCCAGCACCGAGTCGTTGTCGTCTCCAGCATCGACAAAGCCGAATCTAGAGCCAACCTATCAGACGAAGTGCGATCCATGCGCTCTAAGGTGGGTGAGGCTCTCCTCGTTAGCTTCCTCGAAGCTCTTCATGGTCTTGAGAATAGCATCCATACTGGCATTGCCGTGCAGCATCATCCGCCTCACTATGTGCCTTAGAAGCAATTTTCCTGCTCCAACATCGGTAGATCCAGATCCAGAGTTGTTGCTACTTTGATCTTCCTGTGTTCGACCTCCTGAGGGAGATCTTCTTCACTTCTGATCTTCTCCATGATCTCCGCTTTAGGTGCGGGCTGGGTGGGATTAGCGATTTCTAAGATTCGAAATCCATGAACAATGCAAATCTAGGAGTTTCTTCCACCTCTATCATCACCGCTAGGGTGGGTTGGGCAGTTTAAGCGAAACCGAGGTAAACATTGATCTCGCCAAAAGACATGATATTGTAGCTGGTAACGGTCTCCCTAGCCGGAATCCAAATCTCATCAAGAAGGACGAGAGGGACGTCACTGGTGTAGAGAACCTGATCAAAAACGATTGTTTTGCTAATTCCAGTTCACGCAGATTCCGCCTAGAACGCAGCTCCAAAAGTCACCTGCCTCATGGTGGGTGTCAACTGTCGTTGGATTGAACACAAGTACGCCATGAGGGGCTCCTCAAGGCGTGGAAATATGTGGGGTGTGAAACATACGGTCGTCCGGGATAGTGAGCACACAAGCTTACCCAGGTTCGAATCCACCTGTGCTACATGGATCCTACTCCTGCTAGCAATCCACTAATATGGCAGAGTCAGAAGTACAGATTATAAGAGAGGTTTTGCCTGTGCGAGTTGAGGTTGATTGTCGAGTTGCTCTAAAGGCCGATCCCTAGGACGACTTATGTAGTCATCCGATCCTAGGGTTATAGGAGAGTCCTATCCAGCTACGATACAGAGTCGGTTACATAGTACATCTTGGACTACAAGTATTCCTACAGACATAAGTTTGTAAGTCTTCTGGGCCTTCCCGTAGCCGGATGTGTCGTCGGATTAAAGACATGTACGTCGAGAGGGGGTCCTCGAGGTGTGTGGAGAAAGGGGGTATGAGGCGACGGTATTCTGGGACGGTGAGCACACAAGCTTTACCAAGGTTCGAATCCGCTGGCTTTGGATGGATCCTACTCCTGCTGTCAATCCGATAATACGGAGGAGGCGGAATATGGGTTACAAGGGTTTCGCGTGTGCGAGTTGACATTGTAGAATATTGGGTTGCCCTAAAGGCTGGTCCCTAGGACGGCTTATATAGATATCTGACCTAGGGTTTATAGGAGAGACCTATCCGGCTACGATAAGAGTCGGTTATAGATTATATCTTGGACTACAAGTAACTAAACATGCCTAAGTCGGTAAGTCTTCTGGGCCTTGCCATAGCCGGATGGACCTCCGTCTTCTCTCCCTGACTAGGCTGCCCGTGGAGCAAAGCTCTAACCCGAAGTGGGCCACCCTAGTCAACGAGTCACTGTTGGTATACGCGGAAAGTATATCCCAACAATAGCCCCCAGAAGCCTCCAAGATCTAGAGTCAGATTCCATCGTCTAGCTCGATCTATCTTCGGCTTGCAGAATCTTGAAGGGTTCCTGAAACTCAAAAGAAAAGTAGGATCCGAGTCTCAAATCGAGTCGGACCTATGAGTACATTATTCAGCTTTCCAACTTGAAATTCAAATCAAGCTGGAACTTGGCCTCTTGACGTAACTTGACATCAGTCAAGGTCAAGTCATGTCACTGACAAACATTCCTAACAGTGCGACCATTGGTGGGTCCGCTTACCGCGGAACCGAGGCGCCGTTTTAATGCATGCACGGAGAACGAGGAGGCGTAGTCCTCGCGAGGAGGTTACCCAGCTCCTTCCACGATGCGTGGCATGTTTTACTGTTCAGTTCACAAGAATCTTGGCGCATGCGAGGGTTATAAGGGGTTCATATATCCTTGTTCTTCCTTACCAGCGCCCCTGCTTCCTTCTTCCTCCCAATGACACCGCGCGCTAGCTCCTCCGTTCCTCCTCCTAACCCACACAACGCCACCCATCCACGGTCCCCATTGCCCAAAAATGGCTGACGCTTCCTCTTCTGGAACGACGACGACCACGACAACAACCTCTGCAACGGTGGAGAAGGAGAACTTTCGTGGAGTATGGATCATCCTCGACAATGAGAAACTGCACTTCATCTAGAAGGAAGGTCTCCTTCGCGCCAACGACTAGCGGAGCATATTCAACTAGATCATCCCCACCCCTCACGCTGACGAGAGGGCGCACTTTGGCATTCACCTTGACAGAGGTTTAAGCTTTCCCCCTCAAAGTTCTTCTCTGAGGGTATGGATTATTACGGAGTTCAACTCTACAGCTTCCCCCAAACACAATCCTAGAACTTAGCGCTTACGCTTCTGTATGTGAGGGTTATCTTGGAATAAAACTGGGTCTCATCTTGTTCCACTATTACTTCGGAACCCGGAGAAATTCTATCACTTTCGGTAATCCTTACATTACCGGAACTCTTAGCTTGACTCTTAGGAGAGACCTAGTCTCCCCCAAGATTAAGGCTAGCGAGTCTGTGAAGAAGTGGTCGTCCAAGTTCTTTTATCATAAGGACATACCTGCTCCTAGCAAAGAAACTACTTTGCGGCTTTTGTTGACGGCACTGTCATGCCCCAAGAGTCCTAGGATGCAGAAGCTCCGGCTCTTCCTGACGATCTAATTCTTGCCAAGAGACGGATCGAGGACCTAATGAAGCACAAGGGTCTAATAGGATCCAATTTGATCCACTGCTGGCTGGCACGCCAGATTCAACCCCGCTAGCACCTTGGCGACCGGCTTATGCACACGATCACCAGGAGCAAGACAGATAGCCTCAAGATCAGCTCGCACCCAATCCCGGACAAAGAATATGAGTCTCGTATTAAATGGTTAATCAAAGAGCAAGTTGAGAGGAGGATTCCAGATCTCTCTCTAGACATTTACACTGTTGATGATCCTTTGACACCAGTAAGTTCTCCAATTGTTACCTTCAGACTATGTGCTCATCCGTACTTTGTCAAAGCTTTGCAATGCTGAGATAATGTCTCTGTCAGTTGCTGACCTCCCCGAGTCGGAGCTTGCTCCTCTCGAGGGATATCCACCTAAGAGATCGGCTCCTCAGGAGGATGAAGAACTTGTTCCATTGCCTGACACATTTACTCGGAAGCGCAAGGCCCACAAAGTGCCCGTTGTAAAGAGGTAACCTTCTTTACAATGTTTCAAATATTAACTCGTATTTCCTCGCTGAATTGCAACGATCTTATTCTGTTACCGTCCAGGGCCAAAACACTTGCCAAGGGTATGGGGCCAAGAAAATCGGGGAAGACTCTGCGCCATTAGAATTTGACTCTGGGCTCTCCTCTCTCCCGCCTCCGACTCCTACTGCAAGCCACCATCAGTGTCAGAGGATACTTCTTCGCTATGCATTGAAGATGTTTCGACTCACACATTAGAGCCAGTGAACCTAGGTTCACAAACCGACGTCACCGTGGATGACTTGGAACTTGATAAGGGTGAACCCTCAAAGGGTAATGATCCCTCAGCTGAGACCTTCGCAGATAACCTTCTGCAAAATCCTGGTTTCGCAGATAACCTTTGCAGCCCATCCTATGGATGCTACTACATCTACACCAACAAGTCCCCCAAGTGGACCCATGACTCGTGCCCGAGCTAAACTCCTACAAGCTAAGATGAACTCGCTCCTTTCCTCGTGTGACTTTGACACATCTATGAATGGCTTGCTACTTCATGCAACTACATTGTGTGTTATCAGATATGAACCTCCATCGGATGAAGCGCAAGGAGTAGGATGAGAAGAAGGAGCTGCTGGAGTTGAAGCCCCGGAGTCTCCGGCCCTGAAGCCCGGAGTCTCCGGCCCGGACTCTGGACCTGTCTCTAGACCACCACCAGGAGCGCTCAGTACCCCCCACGGAGTCCTCCTCGGAGAGCATCACCGCCCACGGAGTCTCCACACACCATGGAGTCTCCAGCCCAGATACCCGGAGTCTCCGGCCATCGACCCCGGAGTCTCCGCCCCCGGACTCCAGCCACGACTCTGGGCCCCTCACTGGAAGTCTCTGTATGTCGCCCCGGAGACTACACCGGAGTCCGAGCGCCACCACTGAGTCTCTTGCCACTTGACCCCGGAGTCTCCGGTGTAAGTCAACCAGGCATGTCAAAACCCTTTTGGGCATGCGGCCCATGTACCCTTTAGTCCATCTAGACTTTACCCTTTATTGCCTAAACTACCGTTGAACTAGTGGTTGGCCTATATATAGTCCCCCACCTCTATTGTAAACCCTAGGCATTATATTTGGAATTAGTGGAAACCCCTTGTGGATCTATCTAGTTCTTGCCTCATGCTCCTTGACTAAGGAGTACCAAATATCCCGAACCTCACTGGAGTTTGCATCGTGCCTCCGTGTTGTACAAGGCCTAGGCATCGGAGTCCTTTTGCATAGACGTCAAGATCTCACCAAGTCTCCCATCTCACTGTGCCGGTTCGAAAGAGAGTCCTCCGCCCGACGCTGATCCTAGGGATTGTGCCGGACCGGTCACCGCCGGTGTGAGCTATTGGTGTGTATCGTGGTTTTGTGTGTGTGTGTTCATCGCGTTCTTCGTGCGTGCGTTCGTCGTGTTCATCCTCCCCTCCTCTTCCTGCACTCCATCCTCGTTTTGAGTGGGATTCGCGAAAGATCGGGCCACCCTAGAGGTTTGCCCTGAACATTTTGGTATTAGAGCTTTGTTGCTCACGAATTGCCCCACGATTTTTTCTTCTATCCACCCAAAATTAGAAAATCCCCCAAAAAATAGCCCAAATTTGCCTTTGGATTGATCTCTTGAGTTGGAGTGTTCTTTGTGGTTTTGATCCGACCAAACCTTGTCTTAGGTGTTAGTCAAGCTCTATCCTGCGTTTTCCTAGCCCAATTTGGTCAATTTTTCACGGATTTGAGGCCCCAAGGAGTGGATTTCCGCTCAAGAACACGAACAAGTGGAGCAGAGTCCCCAACCCCAGAGTCTCCAGCCTCAACCCCCAGAGTCTCCGCCCCCCTAGAATCTCCGGCCTCAGACCCCGGAGTCTCCGGCCCTGACGCTTGATTTTGACAGATTTTGCCTCTTTTTCCATGTTGGCTAATTCCTCTTGTTTGTTTGTGTTTCATATGCGTGTCATTAACTAACAACAAGCTTCCGCACCGACAACTTCCGCGCTCATCAACACCACGACCCACACCATTGACCCCAAGTTCGTCATCACCAACGAAGGTATAACTTGCGTCACCTTATTAACCCCTATCTTCCTTTGTGTTTACCTATCCCACGGGAGTGGCTCATCTTGTGTTTGCTTGAGCATTGTGCATTTGTCCTTGGAAAGTGAGAGTGCAAAAGCAATAGCAAGAGTGACTAGGTAGCATCAAGGGAGAGCAAAAAAAGATACAAAGCAAAAGAAAAAGAAAAATAGTCTCCCATTGCAAAAGAGAGTCTCAAAGCTTGTAAGCAAGAGAGAAAGAAGAGCGCCCAAGGAAAGTGCACAAATCCGTTGCTCCTTTTTTCTTCTTTGCAAACAAGCCACGGTCTCTCCTTGCATTGGCACGACACCGAGTGTAGTATTTTTGGTTATATCACTCTTGTTGGGATCTATTACATCATGTACAGCTGCAACACTCTCTCGCCCATCTATAGATGCTTCCTTCAAGTTTACTTCTATCTTCTGACGAGACTCATTCACAATCTGCTGTGGTGTCATTGGTTGCCAATTAATCTTCTAGCCCTTGAACTCCAAGTGATATGTATTGGCACGGCCATTGTGTTGCACATAGCGATTATAAAGCCAAGGCCGACCCAATAAGAGATGGCAAATAGTCATAGGAACCACATCAAAGTCAATAGAATCCTTGTATGGTCCTATTTCAAAATTCACACATACCATATGGTTTACCTTCATCTCACCATTGTATTTAGTATGACTTGGGATGAGGTAAATAAGTCGAATTCAGCCTTGCACATAACTCCTTACTTGCAAGATTTCTGCAGCTACCTCCATCAATGATTACCTTGCAAGCTTTGTTAGGGCCAACGAGTGCTTTTGTTTGGAACAAGTTGCAGCGCTGAGAAACAACAATAGGCTGCACACTAAGGGTACGTGGAGAGACCACTATCGTAGGCACATGCTCAGGGAAGGCATCCATACCGTCCTTGCTGTCATATCCATCATCGCCATGAGTATCAACATCATCTCCACTCTCATACTCTCCTTGTTCATTGACAAACATCACCCTGCGGTTGGGACAATGTCTCTTGTAGTGTCCTCGACCTCCACAAGTATGGCACTCTACATCATGCGTTCGCGTAGTTGACATATTGGAACCAGAGCTAGCAGCAGGAGCAGCGGGCTTCCAAGCATTGGAACCATAAGAAGACGTGGAGGAGGCTTGGCCGATGGTGAAGGGTGGCTAGCAGCCGCTGCAGGTGGCGCCGTAGGTGGTGGCAGTGTAGACCTCGCCGAAAAATGACTAGTAGACGGAAACCTCGCACGTGACTTAGCTTCTTCAGCCAACTGTGATTCGGCCTCTCTAGCATGGTGCAATAGCTCATTCATAGTCTCATACTTGTGATGACGAACAATGCTCTTGATTGGTAACTTCAAATTGTTGAGGAATCGCTGCATGGTCTTCTCAAGGGATTCACGAACTCTAGCATGCTGCATAAGCATCTCCATCCCCATGTAGTACTCATCAACGAACATGGTTCATTGCGTCAATTGTGTCAACTTATCAAAAACTAATCGCAAGTAGCTGATGGGTACAAAACGAGCCTTCATAATGCTCTTCATCTCGCGCCAATCCATCATAGGGAGTTGATTGTCGTCCCTTCGATTCTGCACAAGAGCATCCCACCAGCGCAAAGCATACCCATCAAATTTTGACGCTGCAAGCTTGACCTTCTTGTCTTCTGGATAGTCAAACAATCGCTAGAGCTTGTCAATCTTCAACTCCCATGTGAGGTAATATTCAGGATCAATTGAGCCATCAAACTTGGGAATTGAGAATTTTGGCTTGCCCAAACCATCATCAGCAGCTTGGTTCTAAACACGTTGAGCACGCCCAATAGGAGCAAACCCGTGGCCATATGCACAAGCAGCAGCAGGCGCAGGTGCAGCAGCAGGCGCGGGTGTAGGGAGATTGGCACGTCCCCTGCCAGGATGTGGGGCAGCATCAGCCGCACTACCCTCATCATAGTAATAAAAACTCATCATGTGGGTGTTCCTGCCGTTGTTGTAATGCTACTTTTAAGGCATCAATAGAACGCTGCAAAGTGGCGACATTGACATTGATTGCTATCACTTGAGTTTGAATAGTAGTGATGGCGCCAACATTCTGATCCAATGTCATTTGCATATCTTGGATATTCTTGTCAATGGAATCGGTTGAGTGGGTAAACACACGTGTCAAGTGGGACTTCAACGCCTCATATTCGCGCCAATTAACAAGTTCCTCATCCTTCTTTTTCTGCGACACAACATCTCACTAGAAGACATGATTAGTAGGTTACTGCAAAAATCAAAATTTGTTTGGTGGAAACTCTCACAACTCACTCACAACTGACAAGAAAGGATATCTTACCATTCCAAAGTTAAAAAAGATGCTTTACCCAAACAAAATCAAAGACCGATGCACTGATGTGATGAAGTGAATATCAAGGGTATAGAGAACGATCACAGGGCACACAGCTTATTTAAGGTGGAGCTGTAGGTATGGTATCCTAACTACACCGCAAACAAGTCCTAGTGCTGATCGTATAAAACCCAAGGAACACACACGATGGAGATAAACGTGGCAAAGCAAAATATGAAACAGAATATTTCAATGCAAAAGAGAGACGCTAGTAAAAGCTCAAAGTAAACAGGCACAATATTGCTCAATCTACAAGTGCTATAATCAACTAGGCCTCCAATAATGCACACTTTGATATCTCTTTTTGTCATGCTTGTAGCTCTTGTCTCTTTTTTTATACTGAATCATTTTTTTTTGATTTTTCAACTATATGACTCAATGCAAACGAGTACAACAACTTATAACAGAACTTGGACGGATAGTCCGGTTGATATGTGCCGGAGACTCCAGTTGGGCTAGATAGTCCGGGGTGTGTCGGCCGGATAGTCCGGTGTCTGCCTGTTATGGGGTAACCCCATGGGTGGCCCGATCTTCATGGATCTCGTGGTCAAATCGATGGGAAAGCGAGGGGAAAGGGAGAAGGTAGCGGAAGCGGACGCACACCTCGCGAAGAACACGATAAACACGCGCAAAACTCACACGATACAAGGCCGATTGCTCTCGTCGGTGGCCACCGGTCCGATAGAATCCTCACAAGGAAAGATCGGTCAACGTGCTCCCTCTATCCCATGCGGAGAGGGAAGAACACCTTGGAGAGGGTCTTGACATCTTGGCAAAGGAACACCGATGCCAAGGCCTTGTACAACGAGGGAGGCGCGATGCAAACTCCAACGAGGTGGTGACGATAGTCGATCCCCTTTAGTAGAAGGGGTTGAGGCAAAACTAGAGATTCCACAAAGGGGGTTTTCTTTAGTCTATCATCTATGCCTATGGTTACATGAGGGGTGGGGGCACTATATATAGGCCAGCCACTATTTCAAGGGTACTTTAGGAATAAAAGGGGAAAGTCTGGGTGGACTAAGGGGTACATGGGCCAAAGGCCCAGCTGGCGGCGCGCAGGCCCATACGCTCAGGCCGGAGACTCTGGTGTGGGGTCCGGAGACTCCGGTCTGTCTCCGGTGTCGTCTCCCGTGTGGCAGACAAAAAGACCTCGAGATCGACTTGGGGGTCGGTCCGGAGGTGGGCCGGAGACTCCGAGGTATGCAGGCTAGAGACTCTGGTGTCTTCAGGCCAGAGACTCTGGTGTGGCCGGAGACTCTGGTGTGCGCAGGCCGGAGACTCCGGTGCTCTAGCTACTTCTTCTTACATCTTCTCTTACAAGCCTCCGTCTTGTCGGGCTTGGTACTCCAGGCTTCCTCCCATGCCTCCGTACTTGTCGGTATGAACCTATCATGAATACATGATAGAGTATGAAGTAGTATACCATTCAATGGGGTAGGAAGTGGGCTTGCATAGAGGAACGGATTCACCTTTGGAGTCCGTGACGACTTGGCATAAGTTGGAGACCATGATGTGGTAACGACCGAAGGTCGGGCTACATCATCTCCCCTCCCTTCAAAAAGAGTCGTCCTCGACTCTACACGCTCATCACAAAGTAGAAGATGTCGAGTGACCTTCTTGATCTTGGGGTGCACCATATAGTCGTCCTCGGGAAGATTGACTTGACAACACTTCAATGTTCCTTCGCCTTCCATGAAGCCTACAAAGCTCACCACAAAAGCGAAACAACACTCAAAGCATAGCCAATTCATGAAGATTATAGCATGAGTCCTCGAGTAGAAGGAAGCCACCTTAGGATGTAGAGATGGCTCGTTGAAGGGAAACCATAGGTAACTCTCTTCGATTCGACTTGTCAACTCTTTGTCCATAGAGGTTGACGTGGAAGCAATTGTACCTTCACACAACAAAGACCAAGCAACATATGTTTGTGTGTGATAGAGGAGCATGTCATTTGACGCATGTCCATTCTTGTTCACAACACTATTAGCACAACACAAGTATAGCAAACCGGATACATATGCAAGGTCAAAGTGCATGGAAATCATTTGAACATCATCCAAATGTGGGAACTCAAAAACTCCATAAAACATCTTAGTGTGGCACTCAAAGCAATTGACTAAAATATAGATCAACATCTTTGATGCAAGAATAGGAGAATTCGGCAAAAACACACGTGGAAGAATATCCAAAGCAACATCATTATTTGTGCAAGCCAACCATTGGAAAGAACAATTGTTCAATATGTTGGATGCCATACACATATCATCAAAAACAAAGATCATGGGAGTATGCATATCGCAAGCGGAAGCAAAAACAACATGTTTGCAAACAAAACATATGAAAGAGCAAGTGGTCCTTATGTTTGTTGCAACAACTATACGAGAGACTTGGAAGCTCTCATGACAATACATGCTCATAATGGCAATATGGTTGCACACAAAACATCAAAAAGAGAAATTGTTCAACATTTTTGTTGCAACACACAAAGCATCAATATCCAAAAGCAATGAAACATGATTTTCACAAGGTGAAAGAATACCATCAACATGCTTGCAAGCTAACCATAGGAAAGAGCAATTTGTCAACATGCAAGATGCAAAGCACGCAAAAGGTATCAGAGCTAGGTTCGATCTTGAACTCACGTGGGGGATGCTCTCTAGAGCTCTTTTTGTCAACTCGTGCTCAACCGAGGTTGACATGATCATGCGGGTACCTATACACATCAAACACAAAAGGAAGAACATGTTTGCCTGGTAGAGAAATACATCATCCATCATGACATATCTCTTCTTGTGCACATCACCATTAGTGTCAAGCAAGTGTAACATAGGTGCATGGTGAGTATGCAAGCGGGGAACATGCTTATCATGGCAATCATCAAAATCTCCAAAATTTGAGAAAGCTGTGGGAGCCATCTCAATATAAACCATATTAGAATTATTGTTGCAAGTAGAACAAGTGAAAGAGCAATTATTCAACTTATTTCAAGCAACGAGAGAGATTGTAAAGGATTCATGACAAAGCATGATTCGAGGGGTGCCATTGGTAACATCATTGCAAGCAAAACATTGGAAAGAGCAATTGTTCAACAAAGTGCAAGCAATGATATCATCAACGTAACGTTTAGAGCATATCATGTCTATGGCAATATCATGACAATAAAAGGATTCCACATGGTCATCATGATGCATAGCAAGATCAACACATGGGAATAAGAGTGGAACATATGTCATGTCATAAGTATCATCCATAGCATGCAAATCATCATGTCCACTAGTGGGATCATGGCATCATCAACACCCATATTGTTACCTTCTACATACCTCTCATATGAAGTGGGTGTTGTGGTAGTATTGGCCCCATGTGGGCGACTTCTTCATCATGTATGGGGATGGCATCATCTTCATCCACCATGTACATCTTCTTGGTTGGAGGCATCATCATCTCCATGCTTGGTGCATCTTGATCCATGGAACCTAGCACATCCTGAAAAAACACGCTAGAGGTAGAGGGTAAGTCGTTAGAAATCAAAGTGGTCTCACATGACCTATCAACTACCACTCTCCACTCACTAGGTGTATCACTCATGCCCTCAAAGTGGAAGCACTCAATCTCATGTATGGTGGAGTCGCTCATTTCACTCTTGTTTTCACTCAAGTGGGCTAAGTGGCTCTCATACTCACATGGGATTGGTACCACATCATCACTCAAGAATATTGGGGTAGGCTCGGTTCTCTCAACTCCATGCGCCTCCTTTGTGTTGAGGGCAAACCTCTAGGGTGGCCTGATCTCTCACGATTCCCTTTCAAATCAAGGATGGATTGCGGAGAGACGAGGGCAGGATGAACACGACAAACACACACAAGAAGAACGCGATGAACACACACACACACAAAACCACGATACACACCAATAGCTCACGCCGGCGATAACCGGTCCGGCGCAATCCCTAGGATCGGCGTCGGGCGGAGGACTCTCTCTCGAACCGGCACGGCGAGATGGGAGACTCGGTGAGATCTTGACGTCTAGGCAAAGGGACTCCGATGCCTAGGCCTTGTACAACACAGAGGCACGATGCAAACTCCAACGAGGTCTGGGGATATTGGTGCTCCTTGGTCAAGGAGCATGAGGCAAGAATTAGATAGATCCACAAAGGGGTTTCCACTAATTCCAATATCATGCCTAGGGTTTACAAAGGAGGTGGGGGACCATATATAGGCCAGCCACTTAAACAGGGGTACTTTAGGAATAAAAGACAAGTTATGGACGGACTAAGGGGTACATGGGCCGTAGGCCCAAAGGCCTTTTCATGCCTGGCGACGGTCGGACCAGAGACTCCAGTGTGATGGACCGGAGACTCCTGTCGTTCTCCGGAGGGGCCTTCAGATTGTCCCAGGGCCCGGTTCTGGGGGCAGACCGGAGGTGGGGCCAGAGACTCCGGTGTCTTCAGGCCGGACACTTTAGTGGACCAGAGACTCAGGTGTGGGCAGACCGGAGACTCCGATCTGAGCTGTTGGGCCACGTAGAGATAAACAAAATGTTTCCCTACGCGGTGATCCCAAGATCCAGCTCAGGTAGAAGGCCACGAGGATTACCACTAGATGCGCAGTTGCGGAATTGATGAAGCACGTCGCTTGATGCAGTGCAGTCCTCGCGATCCGTTCCGGTTCCACGATCCACGATCCGTACTTTCTTCACGATCGGCGAAGTGTTGAACGTACAACACCTCCGCCGGTATCCACACGTACGAGGAGGAGCGCCGGCGATGGACTGCTAGGTCCGGTACGGCAGCGACAGGACGAACTGGGGCTAGGGTTTCCAACACATGGAGTGACCTAACACTTGTGCTCTAAGCACTTGCGCCCTAGCTTATATAGGGAGTGAAAGTGGGCTCCACTCACTTGTGGCCCATTCACTGAAAAGGCCTATATTAGCCACTGCAAGTCTCATTTGCTGACTAAGTCCATGTCTTTATTTGGGTCCAACCCAAATAGGTTTCCTGTTTGGGTCTAACCCAAACTTGCTCCCGCTCTTAAGTGTGTGACCTGACAGGCTCATGGTAACCCGGACACGATTCTGAGTCTCACTCATGATCGATCAGTTGGTAGCGGCTCCTAGTAGAACGTGCCAACTCCCAAGTACCAATAAGTCATGACGACATACCTTCCAATGCGACTTTCGTCTGACTCCCTTTTTGCCTCACGATATACTTTGTCGGACTATAGGCGAATGATCGTCATCCCTTAATAGTCCGACTCTCTTTCTCGATCCGAGATAAGTGATTCATCCGACTAACTCTTAGTCGGCTGCCTCGGTTAACACTTAACCGTGATGCGCATGGCCATGCTTTCCAAATCATATCTTCCGAGAGGGCCCAGAGAATATCTCTCCGGATGGAGGGGCAAAATCCCGTCTTGGTTATTCACATCACGCAGCTTGATTCTCAGTCGACCCGAACTCCGCCTTTATAACTTCCCAATGACGGAACAACGTTTGACAGAACCTAAGTCGGAGATCCTCAACTCGGATTGTGCAATAACCTCAGGTCTAAGGATTACATTGATTGAGACGTGCAAATGACGACTTGTTCGTTGCATCTCAATATGGGTCAGTCCGACTTGCTAAACTCTTTAGCCGAATCCGTGTAAGTCGGAATAGCATCTCCATGCCCATGACAAGTGGAACCTAGTCATCTGCCAACTTTCACATTGGTCTAAGTTGTGTGTCCGGCACAACCTCAATGACCAAGGACAATTAGTATGAACAACATGAATATGTAGTTCCACAATCAAATCACATATTCGATGATACATATCAGCAGTTCATACATGGACCATAACCTTATGAATACACAGGAATATCATCATTCATGATTGCCTCTAGGGCATATTCCCAACAGTCTCCCACTTGCACTAGAGTCAATCTTCCGACATCACATGTCTAGGCATCTAATGCCCATTGCTCTCAGGTGCGCCTCATGCTTCGGCTGTGGAAGTGGCTTTGTCAACGGATCCGCAATGTTTGCATCCGTGTGTACCTTGCATAACTTGATATCACCTTGATCCACGAACTGGCGAATAAGGTGGTACCGCATGAGTATATGTTTGTTCTTCTGGTGTTGTCTAGGTTCCTTGGCTTGTGCAATAGCACCATTGTTGTCACAATACACGTCTAACGGATTGGACGAGCCCTGAACCACACCAAGATCCATGAGGAAATTCCTCATCCAAATAGCTTCTTTTGCCGCCTCCGAGGCAGCAATATACTCAGCCTTTGTCGTAGACGCAGACACCGTTTCTTGCTTGGAACTTTTCCAGCTCACAGCCCCTCCGTTTATCACAAACACATATCCGGATTGTGAACGAGAATCATCCAAGTCAGTGAGATAACTCGCATCCGTGTAACCCTTTACACTGAGTCCATCCTCACCTCCATAAACCAGGAACATATCCTTAGTCCTTCTATAGTACTTGAGGATATTTTTAGCCGCTGCCTAGTGGATTTCTCTAGGGTTAGCCTGGTACCTGCTCACAACACTTAGAGCATAGGAAACATCTGGCCTAGTACAAATCATAGCGTACATGATGGATCCGATTGCAGAAGCATACAGAATCGCACTCATCCGACTTCGCTCATCAGTTGTCAAAGGACACTGAGTCTTGCTAAGTTTTACGCCATGGGACATCGGTAAGAACCCCTTCTTAGACGATTCCATGTTGAACTTCTTCAACACTTTGTCCAAATATGTACTCTGACTCAATCCAATGAGCCGCTTTGATATATCTCTATAGATCCGGATTCCTAGTATGTAAGTCGCCTCACCCAAGTCTTTCATCGAAAAACTCTTTTCCAATGATTCCTTGGTCTCTTGCAACATCTGGACATCATTTCCAATCAATAATATGTCATCCACATACAAGATCAGAAAGTTTACTTTTCTCCCACTAAACTTCTTGTATAAACAAGAATCATGATTGCTCTTGATGAAGCCAAACAATTTGACTACCTCATCAAAGCGAATGTTCCAACTCCGAGATGCTTGCTTCAATCCATAAATGGATTTCCGAAGCTTGCATACCTTGTCAGCATTAGCCGGATCGACAAAACCCTCGGGCTGTATCATATACACGTCCTCGGTTAAATTTCCATTAAGGAAAGCCGTCTTGACATCCATCTGCCATATCTCATAGTCGAAATAGGCTGCTATAGCTAACATGATCCGAATTGATTTAAGCATCGCCACAGGAGAGAAAGTCTCATCGTAGTCAACTCCTTGAACTTGTCGGAACACCTTCGCGACAAGCCGTGCTTTATAGACAGAAACATTTCAATCCATATCAGTTTTCTTCTTAAAGACCCATTTGCACTCGACGGGCCTTGCACCGTCTGGCAAATCAACCAAGTTCCAAACTTGATTTTCATCCATGGACTTTAACTCGGATCTCATGGCTCCAAGCCGTGACTCGGAATCAGAACCCACCATCGCTTCTGAATAAGTTGCCAGCTCATCACTATCTAACAGCAATACATCACGAACACTTCGCAATCTGGCTGATCTTCGTAGTGTCGGTGCAGTTTCCAGCTCAGGTACCATGTCCGGCTCAACCTCTAAGGCATTTGCCGACTCGCTTCTAGCCGGTATCTCTAGAATTTCTTCGAGATGCACCATAATCCCACTGACTCCTCGACTAAGAAACTCTTTCTCAAGAAAGATACTATTTCGAGCGATAAACACTTTTCCCTCTTCTTGGTTGTAGAAGTAGTAACCCAAGGTTTCCCTCGGATACCCCACGAAAATACACTTATCTGACTTAGCTGTAAGCTTGTCCGACTGAAGTCGCTTGACAAAAGCTTCACAACCCCAAATCTTAAGAAAAGACAAACTCGGCTTCTTGCCAGTCCACATCTCATGTGGTGTCTTCTCTACCGACTTTGATGGTACTCTGTTTAGTGTGAACACTACAGTTTCTTGACAATAACCCCAAAATGATAAAGGCAGATCTTTCCGACTCATCATTGATCGTACCATGTCCAACAAGGTCTGATTCCTCCTTTCCGACACACCGTTTCTCTGCGGCATTCCTGGAGGAGTGAGCTGGGGAACTATTCCACAACTCTTTAGATGGTCATCAAACTCATGGCTCATGTACTCGCCTCCTCGGTCCGACAGAAGAAACTTTATTTTCTTGCCATGATTTTGTACCTCATTCTGGAATTCCTTGAACTTTTCAAAGGCTTCCGACTTATGTTTCATCAAGTAGATATATCCATATCTACTCAAATCATCAGTGAAGGTAATGAAGTACTCATAACCACCTCTAACTGTCGTGCTCATCGGGCCACATACATCACTAGGTACTAGTCCCAATAAGTCGGACGCCCTTTCACAACTCTTTGCAAAAGGTATCTTGGTCATCTTGCCGAGAAGGCAGGATTCGCATGTCTCAAACGACTCTAAGTCGAATGAAGTTAGGAGTCCATCATCGTGGAGCTTCTTCATGCGTTTCCAACTTATATGACCAAGCCGACAATGCCAAAAGTAAGTCATATTCAGATCATTTGGTTTTAATCTTTTCACATTTATGTTATAGACAGATTCACCCTCAAGATTCAAAATAAATAACCCGTCCCGGACGGGCGCAAAGCCATGAAACATATCATTCAAATATAAAGAACAACCATTTGTAACATCCCAAATTTTACAATTGCAGATGTTACTAGAAGCATGCATCATATCCTTGCATCATGGCATCACATATTAAAAAACTGCATTAGATAATTTTCCTAAACCCCATAGTCATATAAAGACTAAAAGGGTAAAAACGAAATCTAACCTACTAAACCCTTGCAAAAGTGTTGTGCTATAACCCCATACTAAACTTCTCCTTTTTACAAATTTTTAGAGACCAGACTCACGTAATTCGGAGTCCGTTTGCAAAAGTTATGCAAATTTTGGTGAGACAGAAATAAACAAAAAGTATAAAAAAAGAGAGAAACCTAGCCTAACCGGGCCAGCCGAGCCAGCCCGGGACCTACCTACCACCCGCCTGGCCGGGTGGGCGTCGCGAAGCGCGTGGACTGGCCCACTAGCCGCCACCAACAGCCAGCCGTAGCCCCGCAGCCACTGACGGCCCGGCCCCACCCCGTCGTCCTCATCGTTGCGACGAGTTCGGAACGAACTCGTGCGCCGCCGCCTCTGGAACGAACTCCGGCCGAATTCAAGTTCGGTTCCGCGACCCCCGCGCCAAGAAAGGCCGCATATAAATAGCCCAGCACGCCTCCCAAAAAACCCTAGCTCGATTTTTACACCACCACCACCGGGCCGCCGCCGATTCGATTCCGGAGTTTGCCACCGCCGACGCTGATGACAAGGTTCCGGCGCCCTTTCCCCTTTCTCTCCCCCTCTCTGCCCTCCCCCTTGAGTACCATCTCAATTCACGCTGATTTCCCCTTGAACAGAACCCCGTGCCGCCACCAATTCGTTGTCGGAGTCTCGCCGAAGACGGGAGGGATCGGCGGAGCGCCGCCACGAATAGAGGAGGAGAGGGCCGACGCCATCCATACCAGAGGGACCGTGAGGAGGAGGGCCATGTCGTCGCCCACATCACGCAGCCGGGAGCTCACCAGAACGCCGCCGTACATCGCCACCAACGCGCCGTAGCCGTCGTCGTTGTCATCGCCGCCGGTGAGTTCCTCCGCCACCTCCGTTAGATCTTGATCCGGTGGTGTAGATCGGCCGAACCGGTACCGTCCAATCCCGTGCCGCCACGCGTCAGTCCCATGTCAGCGCCGCGTACCCGCCCTGGACCAATCCTGCGCCGCCACTTGGCGCTGCTTAGTTGGCGCCGCCCCTTCTTTTTCTTTTAAATAGGCAGAAAACTATTAAACCTTGTAAAATCAATAGTAAATCGAGTATTAGTCCAAAAATTGCATATAATATACCATTGGATTCATATTTTGGAGTAGAACACAGATCTACAATAATATTGTTTTTTACCACAACAATCTTGTAGTAGGATTTAAAGATTAGATTAGAGTATTTTAATTCTAGTAAATTATCTGTAGATCCGTTTTAGTTGATTCTTGTTGCGTTGGCCTTGTTTGTACGAGTCCTTCTGTAGAGAATTGTTATAACTTTCTTAGAGTGTTCAGATCTGTTTCGAGGTAGATTGGAGTTGTAGATCTAGTTTTGAGCTTGTTTATTTAGGGCTTAATCCCAAAATACTTAAAACCCATGGGGAGTCGATTCTAATGACATCCCCAACTCAACAACACCCCTGAATAAAACCCTTGGTCAAAATTGAATCCACCCTTGCATATTACCATGTTGCATGCATGCCTTTTCGCCTTCGTGACATTGTTTTGTGCAAATTGTGATTGGATCTGTGTTTGGTTTCGTTAGATTGCTCGGAGTGCGCTGAGGAGTACTGTTGTGTAGAGTGCTTCTCGGATCAAGGCAAGTTACACCACTTGTTCATGATTATGTCCCAGTTTTGACTATGCATGTTTTACTCTTCAAATTCCGTAGTATGCATGTGTAGGGTTTTGGTAGATTTTCTTAGTACTGTTTTGCAAGTGCGGTTTTGTAGTATGCCATGAGTAGCTCTATGCTTAGGATTTTCTATCCCAATAGGTTATCCTGTTTTTATAAGTTATGCTTGCTATGCTATATACTTATCTATATCAAGTACCGTTGGGAGGGTTCGAAAGACTAAAAAAATTCTAAGTATAAAAGCTCTCTCGAGCGAACCTTTTTCCTCTCAAAACCCCCTTCAAAATAAAACTAAGTTTTCTTCTGGGCGGAATGGTTGTCGGGACAACGAGTGGAATTTTGGTGGAGGACGGTCGCCCAGGAATTAAAGAAGTCTACCATGTTTCAGAATTCAGAAGCTTTCCGTGCAACCACAATACATATGGGCTCTGTCTTGGCTTAGTACTTAGTGGGAAACCTCACCGGGGTACCAACATTTGGAGGTTCTTGGCACGGTTGGATCCAGCTGGTAGAGGGGTACTAAGGGAAGTCTTCGCCATGGTCTTGTCCGTAAAAGGACTTGATCGTGGATTGTGGGGAAAGTGCACAACCTCTCGAGAGTATTGCAATCTGATCGATCAGCCGTGTTCACGGAAACATAACAACATTGAGCACCTAAAGGATGGAGCCTCTGAAAGATCTTCCTCTTTCTTTTCCAAACTTAACGTTTTATAAACCCCAAGGCGTGAGTAATATCACCATTGGGTGGGATTTTGGGAACTTGGTGCGTAATATCTAAGTGCTAGGTTGATTGGGCACTTGGTGAGTAATATCCACGTGTTCCACTCAACCCTATAATACTTATCAAAGATTACAAAGTAGGGAAAATCTCCTCCTCTTTTCTTCTTACATTGAGAAAATTGGCTTTATGCAAATGGACCCCAAGGACTACTCTTAGCCTTGCATGTAGAGATAGACTTACTCTTTCCTTGGTGTAATTTGCCAATACATTCAACGTATTGACCCAACTTGTTGGCTGCACGTCTTATGTGCAGAATACGAAGACTGAAAGGTGCGTAGGGATCGCGGGTCTTCACGCAACTAGCCTGAGGCGTTGATGGACTCAAGTTTTACTTAGTTTCCGCTGTTTTATTTGAGCTAGCTATAAGCTATGCAAGTTGTAATAATTATACTCTGGATTATTCGTGTAATAATGACTTGTGTTTTACATGATATTCATCGACTGTGAAGTGCTAGCTATTGATCTAGGGACTAGCATGTTAATCATAGGGACTTAGGATCCTTACCGGATCCCAGGTCGCAACAGATGGTATCAGAGCACAAAATTGCCTGTAGGATGTGACCCTAGGATTGGAAACCACCTTTACCATTGTGTGTTTTGCTAAGTTTTTATGCTCTTCTAGTAATTCCCTTCCTTCTCACTTTGTGCCTAATTTTCTTTCTCCTAACCTAAAGATGACGGCCTTCTACTACGACACCGCTGAAGACATCAAGTGCATGCGCTTTGGGGAATGCCTTCTGGACATCATCAAGACGTTGCAGTTACCCATGCCGTCAATCAAGGGAAGCGAGTTAAGAAAGATGCACAAGGAAGGATGCTGGGCGATTGAAGTCATCCAACCGGGGCGCAGCAAGTCAGAACCCAAGACAGAGACCATTGTACTCAATGTCACCAGCGACTCCAAGGAGAAAGGACTTAGCATCAGCTTGTAGGAGCTCATTGGACGCCTTTGCAGACGCCACCATGAAGAGGTTGAAGGCCACTACATCAAACTCCTTGGAAGACGTGATGAGAAGGGAGTTCCAATCGAGTTAACCCCAGAGGAAAGGAAGACATGCAAGCGTCGAAGGATCCAATATCAAGACTTGGAGTCCCACATCAATGATCTTCAGAAGGGGAGCTGCCTTGAGATCATGAGGAATGACGAGCTATGTGCCCTAGTCAAGGAGAAGGACGAGAAGATCGAGGATCTTGAAGAGAAGATCAAGTCCCTAGGAGGGGAGCTCATCGCCCAAGACAAGAAGTTCACTAATCAAGAGAAGAGGGTGCAAGACAAGAACAAGAGGATTAGGGAGCAAAGTCTTGTGCTCGCAAAAAACGAGATGGAGTTCCAGAACTTTGCCACCATGTTGAAGGACCTGCAAGCAGCCAAGAGGAGCTTGGAGGAGAAGATCACGCCCGTGACTATGGGGTCAAGTTTGATCAAGAAGCTATAGAAGGAGAAGAAGGAACTTCAAGAGAAGCTTGAATCTGCTACCCAGGAGCTGCAAGAGGTGAAGGAACTTCAAGAGAGGCTCGAAGCTGCTACACCGGAGCCACAGGAGGTGAAGGAACTTTAGGAGAAGCTTGAAGCCACGACGAAGGACATGGACTTATACAAGTCGCTGCTGGAGAAGGAAGGCTTCATCATTGAGGATGAGGAAGTGGATGATGAGTAGAGTAGTTGGACCACCCTTAGTTCTATAGTCAAACGTTGTTCGCGATTGTAATGAGTACCAAAAAAATTATTTTGGCTTAGTTAAACTGGGTTGATTGTGTGCTTTGTGTGCCTTGCTTTTCTCGTGTGTTTTTCTCTTGTTTACATAAGGGTAGAAGTTTTATTCCTTAGGCTTTCCATCCATCTCTTAACTTGTTCCCAAACCCCACAGATGGCGAGACGTGGAAACAACAACAACAACATTCCCCCAGAGATAGCACAACTTCTGAACTCTCAGAATCAGCTGATCCAACTCCTCACTCAAAACATGCAAAACAACAACAACCCGCCGCCTCCACCACCTCCACCGCCCCAACAGGATCGCCTGACTCGGTTCTTGAGGTTGAACCCTCCAATTTTCTCAAGTAGTTCTGAGCCAATTGTGGAAGATGAATGGCTCCGCACCACCAACAAGAAGTTAGACACCGTCCAAGTTGTGGGAGCTGACAGGGTGGGCTTCGCCGCGCACCAACTTGAGGGACTAGCTGCTGAATGGTGGGATAATTACCAGGTCACTCACCCTGATATTGAAGCTATCACCTGGAACCAGTTCGAGGCGGCCTTTCGTACTCATCACGTAGCCGCGGGAGTCATGTCACTAAAGAGACGTGAGTTCCGTGACTTGAAACAACTGCACCGCTCTGTCTCCGAGTATGGGGACCTTTTCCACAAGCTGGCACGTTATGCACCTGATGATGTGTCCACTGATGCCAAGAGACAGGAGGAGTTCTTAAGGGGACTTAATGATGAAATAGCCATTCAGCTTGTGTCTCTGAAGTTTGATAACTAGCAGGAACTTCTGGACATGGCAGTTGTGGTTGAAGCAAAGCAAAGGAGTATAGAGAACCGAAAGAGAAAGTCCACCTCACACAAGCACAACTCGGCCCCATATCAGAAACAACGCACTTCGTCACCACCACCCCACAACCACAATGGCCACAACCACAATGGTCATCGTCATGGAGGACATAACCACAATGGCCATAAACACCGCAATGGAAATGGCAATGGGAAGGATCTGAGTGAAGTGACATGCTTCAAGTGTAACAAGATAGGGCACTATGCAACAACTTGCCCCGAAAAGATGAAGAATGGGAATGGTAATGGATAACGGCAACGGACACAACCATGGCAATGGTAATGGAAATGGGAAGAAGCCGAATCCGTTCGTCAAAGCCACAGTGAATCATGTCTCCGTGGAGGATGCTCGTGACCTGACTCCGTGATTTGTAAGTTCAAGCTTAACTCCACCCCTGTAGTTGTTCTTTTTGATACTGGTGCATCGCATTCATTCATATCAAGGGTATTTGTGGATAGAGGCAAAATACCTACGGAGACTATTAGCACTCCCCTAAGGGTATGTTCTCCTGGAGGAGAAATAGTGGCAAACTCTGGATGTCATGGGTTAGAACTAAGAATTGGGGCACACATTTTTCCCACCAGCCTAGTCGTTCTGGAGTCACAAGGCTTAGACATAATTTTGGGCATGAACTGGATGACCGAATACGAGGGAGTTATAGATTGTGCCAAAAGGACTATCGCACTCACGACTCCGGATAAGAAAAGGATCCGCTTTAAGTCAGCTTTCGCACTCAAAGGAAGTATGGTGAACTCTCTTAAGGGGGTTAGCTTGGAGGATGTGCCACTTGTGAAGGAGTATCCAGATGTGTTTTCGGAAGATTTGCCAGGGATGCCTCCTGACCGAGACATCGAGTTTCTCATTGACTTGATGCCTAGTACTGGACCGATAGCAAAGAGGCTGTACAAGATGGATGTGGATGAGTTGAAGGAACTTAAGAAATAGCTTAGAGAGCAATTGGACAAAGGCTTCATTCAACCAAGTGCGTCATCTTGGGGAGGGCCTGTCTTATTCGTGGAGAAGAAGGATAAAACCAAGAGACTAGTCGTGGACTACCGGTCGTTGAATGAAGTGACAATCAAGAATAAGTATCCCCTACCCAATATCAACGACCTGTTCGATCAATTAAAGGGAGCTAGTGTATTCTCTAAGATTGATCTCCGATCAGGTTATTTCCAGCTAAAAACCCGGGAACAGGATGTACCCAAGACAGCCTTCACCACGAGATACGGATTGTATGAATACACCGTGATGTCGTTTGGCTTAACCAATGCCCCAGCATACTTCATGACTATGATGAACAAGGCATTCATGGAGTACTTGGATAAGTTTATTGTGGTATTCATTGATGACATACTCATATACTCCAAGGACGAGAAGGAACATGAGCGGCATCTGCGCCTGGTTATGGAAAAGTTAAGGGAACACAAGTTGTATGCCAAGTTTAGCAAACGTGAGTTTTGGTTGAAAGAAGTGGGATTTCTTGGTCATATTGTGTCTGCTAAAGGAGTTGCCGTGGACCCAAGTAAGGTAGCTTCCGTGACAGAATGGGAGTCTCCTAAGAATGTGGGTGATATTAGGAGTTTCCTGGGCCTTGCGGGATATTACCGAAGGTTCATTGAAAACTTGTCCAAGATAGCAAAGCCTATGACAGAGTTGCTGAAGAAAGAGAAGAAGTTCCAATGGACCAAGGCTTGTGAAGCAAGTTTTCAAGAATTAAAGAAGCGCCTAGTAACAGCACCAGTTTTGTGTCTCCCTGACATCCAAAAGGACTTCCAGGCCTATTGCGACGCTTCTCGACAAGGACTTGGTAGTGTACTGAGGCAAGATGGAAAAGTAGTGTCTTACGCCTCTCGGCAACTTAAGAACAATGAGAATAACTACCCCACGCACGATTTGGAACTAGCATCAGTTGTGCATGCGCTCAAGGTATGGAGACATTACCTAATGGGCAAACATTGTGATGTGTTCACGGATCACAAGAGCCTTAAATACATCTTAACTCAAAAGGAATTAAATATGAGGCAAAGGAGATGGCTTGAGCTCATCAAGGACTATGACTTGGACCTGCAGTACCATCCCAGAAAGGCGAATGTTGTGGCTGACGCCCTAAGCAGGAAGGTCTATGTAAATGGACTTACCGTGGGAGCACTTCCAAAGGATTTGTGTGAACAGTTCAAGGACCTAAGGGTGGAGATAGTTACTAAGGGATACTTAGCGACTATGGAGATAGTGCCCATGCTTTAGGACCAAATCAAAGAGGCCCAGAAGAGGTACAAAGAGTTGGGGGAGATAAGAGTTAATATAGGCAAGGGTAAAGCAAAAGGGTTTCATACGGATGAACAAGGAATACTTTGGTATGAGAAGCGTTTGTGTGTTCGCGATGATCCCGCTATCAGGAAGATAATTCTTCAGGAAGCTCACGATTCGCCTTACTCAATTCATCCTGGTAATACAAAGATGTACATGGATGTTAAAGATAGGTTCTGGTGGAATAACTTGAAAAGAGAAATTGCTGAGTACATCTCCTTGTATGACGTGTGCAACAGAGTCAAGGCCGAACATCAAAAACCAGCAGGACTGCTGCAGCCATTACCTGTGCCCGATTGGAAGTGGGACAAGGTAAGCATGGATTTTATCACAGGACTACCCCGGACTCGTTCTGGGTATGACTCCATCTGGGTAGTGGTCGACCACTTCACAAAGGTGGCCCACTTTATGCCCGTAAAGACCACCTATACAAGTGCTAAACTTGCTAAGATTTATATGTCAAGGATCATACGTCTTCATGGTGTACCCAAGGGGATTGTCTCTGATAGAGGTACCCAATTCACCTCGAAGTTTTGGCGACAGTTACACGAGTCTCTAGGGACACGACTGGAGTTTAGTACTGCTTTCCACCCGCAAACAGATGGGCAAACGAAAAGAGTTAATCAGATCTTGGAGGACATGTTAAGAGCCTGTGTGCTAGACTATGGGTCTAGTTGGGATGATAACTTGCCATATGCGGAATTCTCATACAATAACAGCTACCAAACTAGTATCAAGATGGCTCCATTTGAAGTTCTATATGGCAGAAAGTGTAGAACTCCGCTGCTATGGAGTGGAGTTGGAGAACGGAGTTTGTTTGGACCTAAACAGATCAAGGATGCCGAAGAAAAAGTGAGACAGATTCAAGACATGTTAAAAATAGCCCAATCCAGACAAAAGAGTTATGCTGATTCCAAGCGCAGGGATGTGACCTATGAAGTGGGAGACCGTGTGTATCTCCGAGTTTCGCCACTACGAGGAGTTAAGAGATTTGGAATCAAGGGTAAGTTAGCACCCCGATTCATATGACCCTACAAAATCTTGGGTCGTAGAGGGGAAGTTGCCGATCAGTTGGAATTTCCCGAAGTGTTAACAGTTCATGATGTTTTCCATGTGTCGCAACTAAAGAAGTGTCACCCGGAAATGGCTGAAACCCCACTGAAGGATACGGTTCCGTTGGACGAGGTTCAACTGGAAAACGATCTCACCTATGAGGAAAAACCCACCAGGATTCTGGAAACAGCTGAGAGAATCACTCGTACCAAGACTATCAGGTTTTGCAAAGTTCAATGGAATCACCATTCCGAGGAAGAGGCCACGTGGGAACGTGAAGAAGACCTGAAGAAAGAACACCCACACCTATTTGGTAACCAACCTGAATCTCGGGGACGAGATTCTTCTTAAGGGGGGTAGGTTTGTAACATCCCAAATTTTACAATTGCAGATGTTACTAGAATCATGCATCATATCCTTCCATCATGGCATCACATATTTAAAAACTACATTAGATAATTTTCCTAAACCCCATAATCATATAAAGACTAAAATGGTAAAAACAAAATCTAACCTACTAAACCCTTGCAAAAGTGTTGTGCTGTAACCCCATACTAAACTTCTCTGTTTTACATATTTTTAGAGACTGGACTCACGTAATTCGGAGTCCGTTTGCAAAAGTTATGCAACTTTTGGTGAAACAAAAATAAACAAAAAGTATAAAAAAAGAAGAGAAACCTAGCCTAACCGGGCCAGCCGAGCCAGCCCGGGACCTACCTACCGCCCGCCTGGCCGGGTGGGCGTCGCGAAGCCCGTGGTACGGCCCACTAGCCGCCGCCAACAGCCAGCCGTAGCCCCGCAGCCACTGACGGCCCAGCCCCACCCCGTCGTCCCTCATCGTTGCGACGAGTTCAGAACGAACTCGTGCGCCGCCGCGTCTGGAACGAACTCCGGCCGAATCGGAGTTTGGTTCCGCGACCCCCGCACCAAGCAAGGCCGCATATAAATACCCTAGCATGCCTCCCCAAAAACCCTAGCTCGATTTTTACACCACCACCACCGGGCCGCCGCCGATTCGACGCCGGAGTTCTCCACCGGCGACACCGACGGCAAGGTTCTGGTGCCCTTTCCCCTTTCTCTCCCCCCCTCTGCCCTCCCCCTTGAGTACCATCTCAATTCACGCTGATTTCCCCTTGAACAGAACCCTGTGCCGCCACCAATTCGTCGCCGGAGTCTCGCCGGAGACGGGAGGGATCGGCGGAGCGCCGCCACGAATAGAGGAGGAGAGGGCCGACGCCGTCCATACCAGAGGGACCGCGAGGAGGAGGGCCACGTTGTCGCCCACATCACGCAGCGGGGAGCTCGCCAGAACGCTGCCGTACATCGCCACCGACGCGCCGTCGCCGCCGGTGAGTTCCTCCGCCCCCTCCGTTAGATCTTGATCCGGCGGTGTAGATCGGCCGAACCGGTACCGTCCAATCCCGTGCCGCCACGCGTCAGCGCACACGTCAGCGCCGCGTACCCGCCCTGGACCAATCCCGCGCCGCCACTTGGCGCTGCTCAGTTGGCGCCGCCCCTTCTTTTTCTTTTAAATAGGCAGAAAACTATTAAACCTTGTAAAATCAATAGTAAATCGAGTATTAGTACAAAAATTGCGTATAATATACTGTTGGATTCATATTTTTGAGTGGAACACAGATCTACAATAATATTGCTGTTTACCGCAGCAATCTTGCAGTAGGATTTAAAGTTTAGATTAGAGTATATTAATTTTAGAAAATTATCTATAGATCCGTTTTAGTTGATTCTTCTTGCGTTGGCCTTGTTTCTACGAGACCTTCTGTAGAAAATTGTTATAACTTGCTTAGAGTGTTCAGATCTGTTTCGAGGTAGATTGGAGTTGTAGATCTAGTTTTGAGCTTGTTTATTTAGGGCTTAATCCCAAAATACTTAAAACCCGTGGGGAGTCGATTCTAATGACATCCCCAACTCAACAACACCCCCAAATAAAACCCTTGGTCAAAATTGAATCCACCCTTGCATATTACCATATTGCATGCATGCCTTTTCGCCTTCGTGACATTGTTTTGTGCAAATTGTGATTGGATCTGTGTTTGGTTTCGTTAGATTGCTCGGAGTGCGCTGAGGAGTACTATTGTGTAGAGTGCTGCTCGGATCAAGTCAAGTTACACCACTTGTTCATGTTTATGTCCCAGTTTTGACTATGCATGTTTTACTCTTCAAATTCCGTAGTATGCATGTGTAGAGTTTTGGTAGATTTTCTTAGTACTATTTTGCAAGTGCGGTTTTGTAGTATGCCATGAGTAGCTCTATGATTAGGATTTTCTATCCCAATAGGTTATCCTGTTTTTCTAAGTTATGCTTGCTATGCTATATACTTATCTATATCAAGTACCGTTGCGAGGGTTCGAAAGACTAAAAAATTCTAAGTATAAAAGCTCTCTTGAGCGAACCTTTTTCCTCTCAAAACCCCCTTCAAAATAAAACTAAGTTTTCTTTTGGGCAGAATGGTTGTCGGGACAACGAGTGGAATTTTGGTGGAGGACGGCCACCCAGGAATCAAAGAAGTCTGCCATGTTTCAGAATTCAGAAGCTTTCTATGCAACCACAATACATATGGGCTCTGTCTTGGCTTAGTACTTAGTGGGAAACCTCACCGGGTTACCAACATTTGGAGGTTCTTGGCACGGTTGGATCCAGCTGGTAGAGGGGCTACTAAGGGAAGGCTTCGCCATGGTCTTGTCCGTAAAAGGACTTGATCATGGATTGTGGGGAAAGTGCACAACCTCTCGAGAGTACTCCAATCTGATCGATCAACCGTGTTCACGGAAATAGAACAACATTGAGCATCTGAAGGATGGAGCCTCTGAAAGATCTTCCTCTCTCTTTTCCAAACTTAACGTTTTATAAACCCCAAGGCGTGAGTAATATCGCCATTGGGTGGGATTTTGGGAACTTGGTGCGTAATATCTAAGTGCTAGGTTGATTGGGCACTTGGTGAGTAATATCCACGTGTTCCACTCAACCCTATACTACTTATCAAAGATTACAAAGTAGGGAAAATCTCCTCCTCTTTTCTTCTTACATTGAGAAAATTGGCATTATGCAAATGGACCCCAAGGACTACTCTTAGCCTTGCATGTAGAGATAGACTTACTCTTTCCATGGTGTAATTTGCCAATACATTCAATGTATTGACCCAACTTGTTGGCTGCACGTCTTATGTGCAGAATCCGAAGACTGAAAGGTGCGTAGGGATCGCGGGTCTTCACGCAACTAGCCTGAGGTGTTGACGGACTCAAGTTTTACTTAGTTTCCACTGTTTTATTTGAGCTAGTTGTAAGCTATGCAAGTTGTAATAATTATACTCTGGATTATTCATGTAATAATGACTTGTGTTTTACATGATATTCATCGACTGTGAAGTGCTAGCTATTGATCCAGGGACTAGCATGTTAATCACAGGGACTTAGGATCCTTACCGGATCCCAGGTCGCAACACCATTATTCTTAATATTCGACTCATAGCCCTGTCTCATCAAACATGAGGCGGAAATAATGTTTCGACTAAGCACTGGAACATAATAACAATTATTTAGCTCCATTAAGAATCCAGAAGGTAAATGAAGTTGCATTGTGCCGACTTCCAACGCAGCGACTCTCGCTTTGTTTCCGACTCTAATGTCAACCTCGCCTCTTGCAACGCTCCTAGTTCTTACCAGTCCCTGCAACGAGTTGTAGATGTGAATGACTGATCTGGTATCATATACCCAAGAACTACCATGTGCATCAGCAAGATAAATGTCTATAACATTGCAAACAAGCATACCTGAGCGGGAAGTCACAACTCCGCTCTTGGCTTTATCAGCCAGATACTTGCTGCAATTCCTCTTCCAGTGGCCATCCGACTTGCAGTAGAAGCAAGTGGATCCGGCTGCAGGAGATGGCTTAGTCCATGAGGAAGCGCTTTGGACTGGGTCCTCCGCCTTACCTCCTGACTTTGCCTTCTTCTTCTTAGTCCAAGAAGTCTTCTTGAAGTTAGCCTTGTTTTGTACCATCAACACTTGACTGGCACCTTTCTTGAGATCCGCCTCGCCTGCTTGAGCATCCCATGTAATTCAGTGAGCTTCTTATCCATACCATGCATGTGGTAGTTCGATATGAACTGGCCATACGCACTAGGAAGAGAGTTCAGAATTATGTCCGTAGAAAACTCTTCGCTAATGGGGTAGCCAAGCCTTTCCAGAGACTGCACGTAACCAACCATCTTGATCACATGTGGACTCAGTGGATCGCCATCCTTAAGCTTGCAGCTCAACAAAGCCTGAGAGACTTGATACCTCTCAGTCTTTGCCTAAGCCTGGAACATACGTTTGAGGCTTTTGATCATATCGTAGGCCTCAACATTCTCGAACTGCTACTGCAAGTCCGGTTCCATGTGAGCAAGCATAAGACAGCTAATCTCCGTGGATTCATCACAAATCCGACGGTAGGCATTGGTGGCTGCGACAGTCGCATTCTCATCCGGCTCAGCTGGAAGTGGGTTGTCTAGGACACGATCCCTTTTTTCTTATTTGAGAACAATTCTCAGATTACGATACCAGTTGGTGAAATTAGTTCCATTCAGCTTATCTTTCTCTAAGATGGTTCTCAAAGCAAAACCGGAAATCTGAGGAAGACTGCTAGGTGCCATTGATCTACAACAGAAAATATGCAAAACACTTAAGACATGTATCCATAAAGAGCAAGCATATTAAACACTTTAATATTTATGCTCCCACTAGAACCAACACCCCTCCGATGGTTACTTAGTGATTCAGGACCCTAAATAAGCAAGTCAACTAGTGAGCTTTAGCATCACCGCTAGCCATCAAGTGATCTAGGTAGACAACTCCTTGTCAATCGTATTTCATACGACTCCTGTTGGATGGGTGGCATCACATGCTCTGGCTCCCATCCGACTTTTCCCCAAGTCCCACAACCATTGTGATAGACCTGTCTAGATTACCAAGTGCTTCTGCTGTAAGAGTCTGACTCGAACCCACCTAGTCGGAAAGAATTGATAGCACCTTAATTTTATGAGCCCACTACCAAAAATGTCAGACTTGTGATGGTGCAGCACTGGCGGGGAAACCGACTAGACCTTCTTTGAGGGATTACTTTCTACCAACTATCTAATAGAGGTAAAACAGAGACATAACATAAAATAAAGCAATTATAATGTGAAATGGTATGGCTCTCTTCATGGAGATCTCCATCTCCATAAAGTCTATAATTCGACTCGTGTCAACTCTTGTCACGTGCCGTCTTACACCATGTAGCCGACTTGTACACCGACTTGCATGCTAGTAATCCAAATTACACAGAGAATCCGACACGCAGGCCATTATACAATAAGATGATAGCACCTAGGCAGCGCCCGGCGTTTTTTCCGAAAAACGCAGATCTCATCTGCATTCCGGACATGGATTTCATCATCGGATAAAACAATTTTACCCAAATCCGATCCGGACTCCGATTCGATCAAACCCTTTGATCTTCGATCACCGCATCCGGGTTTACGTGTCACAGTCTACCTCGATGGCGGAAACCGACCGGTAGGGGTATGTCGTTCCACGACCTTAGCAGTTAGATCACGTAAACAAGATCATCCATTCCCCGAGTACAGTTGATCCAATCAACTTTGTACAAAACCGATCTATCTCATAGATCGACCAGCAAACTGCAATTAGATCCAATCTAACACCATCCGCATATCACATATGCACGATCTCGAGCCTAAAACCAGAAGCTAACGCTCTGATACCACTGTTGGGCCACGTAGAGATAAACAAAACTCTTCCATATGCGGTGATCCCAAGATACATCTCAGGTAGAAGGCCACGAGGATTACCACTAGACGCGCAGTTGCGGAATTGATGAAGCACGTCGCTTGATGCAGTGCAGTCCTCGCGATCCGTTCCGGTTCCATGATCCACGATCCGTACTTTCTTCACGATCATCGAAGTGCTGAATGTACAACACCTCCGTCGGTATCCACACGTACGAGGAGGAGCGCCAGCGATGGACTGCTAGGTCCGGTACGGCGGCGACAGGACGGACTGGGGCTTGGGTTTCCAACACATGGAGTGACCTAACACTTGTGCTCTTAGCACCTGCGCCCCAGCTTATATAGGGAGTGAAAGTGGGCTCCACTCACTTGTGGCCCATTCACTAAAAAGGCCTATATTAGCCACTGCAAGTCTCATTTGCTGACTAAGTCCATGTCTCTACTTGGGTCCAACCCAAATAGGTTTCCTGTTTGGGTCTAACTCAAACTTGCTCCCACTCTTAAGTGTGTGACCCGACAGGCTCATGGTAACCCGGACACGATGCCGAGTCTCACTCGTGATCGATCAGTTGGTAGAGGCTCCTAGCAGAACGTGCCAACTCCCAAGTACCAATAAGTCATGACGACATACCTTCCAATGCGACTTTCGTCTGAGTCCCTTTTGCCTCACGATATACTTTGTCGGACTATAGGCGAATGATCGTCATCCCTTAAATAGTCCGACCCTCTTTCTCGATCCGAGATAAGTGATTCATCCGACTAACTCTTAGTCAGCTCCCTCGGTTAACACTTAACCGTGACGCGCATGGCCAGGCTTTCCGAATCATATCTTCCAAGAGGGCCCAGAGAATATCTCTCCGGATGGAGGGGCAAAATCTCGTCTTGGTTATTCACATCACGCAGCTTGATTCTCAGTCGACCCGAACTTCGCCTTTATAACTGCCCAATGACGGAACAACGTTTGACAGAACCTGAGTCAGAGATCCTCAACTCGGATTGTGCAATAACCTCAGGTCTAAGGATTACATTGATTGAGACATGCAAATTAGGACTTGTTCGTTGCATCTCAATATGGGTCAGTCGGACTCGCTAAACTCTTTAGCCGAATTCATGTAAGTCGGAATAGCATCTCCATGCCCATGATAAGTGGAAATTAGTCATCTGCCGACTTTCACATTGGTCTAAGTTGTGTGTCCGGCACAACCTCAATGACCAAGGACAATTAGTATGAACAACATGAATATGTAGTTCCACAATCAAATCACATATTCGATGATACATATCAGCAGTTCATACATGGACCATAACCTTATGAATACACAGGAATATCATCATTCATGTTTGCCTCTAGGGCATATTCCCAACATGAGCAGCTCCAGCGTCTTCTGCTTCACGATCTGCTCCTTGTTCTCCATCCTTGGGTGCTTGGTGATGTGTAGGGTAGTTGCATAGGGTAGTTGCATGAAGTAGCATACCATCCAAGGAGGTATCAAATTGGCACAAGGAGAGGAGCGAGTTCACCTTAGCTTATAGGAGTTTGGCTCGGGCATGAGTCATGGGTCCACTTGCGGGACTTGTTGGTGTAGATGTAGGAGCGTCCGTAGGACAGGCTGCATCAGCTCCCCCTTGGGAAAGAGTCATCCTCGACTCTTCATGGATATCATCTTGAACATCTGATGTAGCCCACCATACGGAAACCACCTTTGGTCTACATCATGCCACGCTAACCATCACTCCAAAGGTGAACTCGTTCCATGCTTTGCCTTTCGTTGGTTATGATGTGAATGGAATCTTACTTGAGACAAATGCCCATGATGTGACTAGGTCCATGAACATGATGCCAAGGAGATGCAGCAATGATGGCTCTAGAGTCAAGACACCCAAGCAAGAGGCCTAGAAGAGAAGACGCAAGAAGCTACTGAAGTAGGACCGGAGTCTCCGGACCAGCAAACCGGAGTATCCGGTCTACCACATCGGAGTCTCCGGCCCGTCTCCAGACCGAGCCCCGAACCTGTGCCTGGGACAGTCTGAGACCCCCTCCTGAGGCGACACGGGAGGCAAACCGAAGTCTCCGGCCCACACCGGAGTCTCCGGACCCCACACCGTAGTCTCCGGACCGAGCATCGTGGGCCTGTGCACCTTAAGCTGGGCTTGGCCCATGTAACGCCCCAAACTTCCTACTTATGCCTGTTTTACCCCTAGCTCGTGGCTGGCCTATATATAAGCCCCCACCCCCTCCTTGAAACCCTAGAGATGATGATGAATTGAGGCATGTGCCTAACCCTAGATGGGAACCCCCTCTCAATAGTAAATCTATGAGTTGTACAAGGCCTTAGAGTCGGTGCCCTTCTCCAAGTTGTCAAGACCCTTCTCAAGTGTTTGGTCTCTCCCTATCAAGGATTCTAGTAGTGCTTGGTCTCTCCCCTTTGGGATTCTACTTGGTTGCTACTCTCTCCTTGATTTGGATTCTACCATCCGCTTGCCGATCTCTCCTTTGGTGATTCTACCGCAATGTCTCTCGCCGAGGATTCTATTGGATTGGTTGTTCTAACTAACGGGAGCAAATCGAATTGGGTGTGATTTGGCATGTGTTTGTATCTTTACCTTGCATTAGAGTTGTGTTCATCGTGTTTTCCCTCACTCCCGCCTCAAATCCGTGAAGATCGGGCCACTCCAAGGGTAAATCCACTAGGAGACCCATAACAACTTGTATCAATAGCTTTTGGTTGCCACAGATTTGACTTCGCCCTTCGATTTCCACCATAAACTGAAAAATACCAAAAATATAGCCCCAAATTGCTTTTGGATCGATCTCTCGTTTTGGTGAGTTGACTGTGGTTTTTGTCCAATAGAAACTTGTCTTTGGAGTTGGTCTACTTGTGCCCTACATTTCCCAGCCCAATTTCGTTGAAATTTTCTTGATTTGAGGGTTCAAGGGCCGAATTTCCGCTCAAGAACACGAGTTGTTCGTCGTGCCGACTCCAGACCGGAGTCTCCGGACCGGCCGACCGGAGTCTCCGGCCCACACCGGAGTCTCGGGACCAAAATACAGGAGTCTCCAGCCTACACCGGAGTGTCCAGACCATCAACACCAGAGTCTCCGGCCCAGACAAAATTTCGACCCCCTTTTCCTTTTTCGACTGATTTCCTTTTGACTTTTGTGTTTCGTGTGTGTGTCTATCAACTAACAAAAGCTTCCGCAATGCCTCGCACTCGACATTGACACCAAGGAACTCGAACCATCCCTCCAGCAATGGTTGCAAGTGCGACATCACCCCTTGTTAAACCCTTCTTCCTTTTGTGTTACCTAACCTATCGAGAGTAGCTCATCTTGTGTTTGCCAAAGCATTGTGCGCTTTCTCTTGCATAAGTCATAGTGTAGAGGCAATAGCAAAACTTGACTCCATAGCATAGCAAAGAAAGAGGTACAAAAAAAAGTTTATAAGCAAAAGAAAAAGAGAAAGATACCAATACAAAAGAGAGTCCAAAGCTTCTAAGCAAGAGTGCGAGCAAGAGCAAGGCAAGCGTACAAATCCGTTGCTTCTCCATCTTTTGGCAAACGGGCTACGGTCTCTCCTAGTGTTGGCACGACACCGAGCATTAGTCTTCGTTAGGACCAATTTTGTTCGTTTCTCATTTTCATAGTCGTGTTAACCACATTAATCTCCACCGTGTGTGTATAGTCATAGGTTCTTGTCTCCCTTTTGACCTTTTCCTTTCACTTTGTTTTTGGTTGGATTTTACCCACTTTTGACAATAACCTTTTCGTTTGGTTGTTCCATTTGTTATCCACCTTCCTATCCATCCACCATAGGCCTTTGTGGGTGTGTGTCTTGTGTATTCGCTTTGCTCTCGGCAAGAACAACCTTTCCAATTTTTGACTTGGTGAGGCAAGGTAGCACATACCATCCCACCAATACCACCCTCGTTTCACTTGTGATCAAATAACATGTCTAGGGAAAGCGGAGAAAGTGGAGATGGCAACTTCAACAACCAAGATGGTTTTGCCATGCGCCACAACTTATGGGTGCAACGCCAAGAATTCAATGCCCAATTTCCGAGGCTTGAGAACTGGCTTGATGAAACTTTTCGAGAATTCGACTACCGTGATCGGCAATGCCAAGTGGAGCACAATGCTCAATTCCAAGCTCTTCACCAAGCTATTTCCAACCTCGGCAACCGTCATGGACACCATTCAAGCTCGTCAAGTTCGTCTCTCGCGTGCTCATCTATTCTCGCCAAACTCGCATAGAAATGATTCAAAGTTGCCCACCCAGCACTTCCGTGTGGGTGGAAAACGAAATAATATCATTACACAATAGTTCATGATGAAACCCACAGAACATATATATACAACAATGACTCAATGAGTCCAGAATATAGATATACAGTTCAGAGATCCAAATCACCTTGAAAACGATACAACATCTGAGTACGGACAAGATGCAAATGGAGGCTAAGAGCCCTAAAGAATAACCAATGGTGTCCATAACCCTTCCTAGGCCAAGCCAGAAGGGTAACCCTGCTAATGTCATCGAACTTATACCTATGAAAACAAAAGGGGTGCCGACAAAGGGCAAAGGAAAAAGGGAGCGGTCGGTATTGAGGCTAGTACACAGCGAGTCTACAATTTGGTGGCTCTCGCGTACATAGGTATGGTGGACTGAAGCGATAGCGAAGCATGCACTAAAAAACCTATAGATACTTGATACAACTGTCAGCTATTAGAGAGGGATAAGAAAGACCTATTCGGAACCAACCTGATACTAACACCAAACACACCCATCCTAGTATTTCCCCTCGATTCCAAACAAGGAAGTTTTTCCGAGGAAACTCACATAGTTGGCAGTTTTATTCATTCATTCCATGGTGGTTATCCAACTTACTAGTCATATCAGATCCAAGTCATCTTATAGCAGCAATTCTTTAGTTATAGTTGTCTATCATCGATAAACTATGCTTTAAGTCATCCATAACCGTGAACATGGCTTTTTGAAAAGATTTAACCCTGCAGGGGTGCACCAAAGTTTCCACACGTTCTTCCACCCTTGTTGCCAGATCAATTAACATACACCCATCGGTATATCGGCAGGGCCTCGGACACGATGTTTCCCCATACCCAAAGCAAGTACATGGGGGCCACCCAAAAGAGCTACCCATACAAGGTATAGCTAATCCTCGTACGAACCCTAAGGTTGCATGCACTTGTCACGCGAGAATAGGTCATAGAAAATATATTCCCATGACAGAGTACCACACCTACGCAACAGTAATAAATGCTCATAGAGCAATAGGTAATAAACATGGTATACATGGCATAGGTACAGTAGGTAACGTATAAAGCCCGAACTAGTTTTGTGGCCCCAAGTACAGTACTTTGAAATCAGGTAATAAGCCGTAGGGGTGCCCACACCCCCCCACATGTGGTTAGCATGCTCGCTATCGGAACATGTGTCCAGAACTCGGGTCCTAGGTGGACACAAGTGGTCGGGTAAAAACCAAATAACATCTGTTACCCACCGGTGCCTCTGCATTATATCTATTTCCAGCATTTTAATTAGCATGTGATAAGTAAACCATGATTATATGCACCATTAAGCATGTGCCAACCCCCAACAATGATGGAACATCGACGACGCGTAGCAACACCCGAGCAAGCATCTACGACTCGCAAGGCCAAATGTCTATCAAACAACAGGTAATAGGAGGTGTCCAAGGAAATATGGAGGATGCATGGAATATAAATGGTACGGAAACTAAAGCATCGTGACACGGATAACAATAGATCAATAGGAGGACATAAAGACTATAAATGCAAAATAGGTAGAAAGGGGAGAATACTTGCCTGGGAAACACTATCGAAGGTACATTAGCCAAAGGTGATATGGGGTGGCTCGATCTTCTCAGCAAGCACTTATCGAAGATGATTATGGTGGATACATAACTAGCCTGTAGCTATGAACTCTCCCGATTGAACCCTGATGCCAATGCCACAGCTCTCGAACCTTGTGGGATATACACAACACCACGCTCTTGCGCACGTATCCGTCGACCACGAACGGTAGTTTTCAATCTACTAATTCCCATTGGAACAACAAATCACACTCAATTGCAGTAGTATAATTCGATCACAGTGTAATTCTAGAGGTTCTTTGAAAGAAACAACTCCAAAATAGTTTAAACATGGTATAAACCCTAACTAGGGGTCGTCCCAGGGCTTATAAGGGCGGATAGAAACCGAAACTAAACGCATATGAATCAAACTGATACAAACCGACTCGAACCAAATTTCGGTCGGCGAGCGGACACTCCGGTCGATATTGGTCAGACAGTCCGGTCAAGCCGTACACTCCGGGTGGAGTGTGCCGGATAGTCCGGTCTGGCCGGAAACTTCAGAGTTTCTGGGTGGTGTCTGGGTAGTGTCCAAACTGGCACATAGAATATTCACACTAGTTCGTCTCTCGGCCAGGCCGGACAGTCCTGGTGGATCCGGCTGGACACTCCGGTCATGGCAGATCTTTTTGCCACCATCTTGATGATCTTCCCTTGCGCCTTCCTCCCGCTCCTCCCTCGCGCATCCTTGGGCGATCATCTTGCTGGGCCTCTCTTGTAGCCCTTCTCCTCCTCGCGCCATGCTTGTTTCGCCAAAGAACCTGATCATATATAAATGCATAAACTTAGGCAGTATAAAGTTCCATCAATTAAAGTAACAGATTCATTTAGGAGTGAAATCACCTATTGTTCAAGTAGCTTAGCACGAGCTCTTGTAATGGGTCCAATTCTAATCTCATTGGACTGATCCTTCTTTGTAATAGTTGGATCATCTTCAGTAGTCATTGGGGTAGGTGTAATTGTAGGGATGTCCTCATCATCTCTCCCCCTTCAAAAGGCGTCGACCTCGACGTTTCAAGGTCTTCTCCATTATATGGCGATAAATCAGCAACGTTGAAGCTGTTGCTAACTCCACCAAACTCCTCAATAAGTATATCAATCGAGTAGGCATTATCATTAATCTTGGCTAACACCTTGTAAGGACCAGCACCACATGGCTTCAATTTTGACTTTCGAAGTAGTGGAAACCTATCCTTGCATAGATGCACCCATACCATGTCACCAGGCTTGAACAACACTTCCTTCCTTGCTAGATTCCTTGCAGCAGCATTGTTCTTGCCTTTCTTCTCAATAGCCTCTCGAGTCTTCTCATGAATCTTCTTCACATATTCAGCATGTTTTGATGCCTCCATATCAACTCTCTCATGCAATGGCAAAGGCAACAAATCAAGTGGCGTCAATGGCTTCAAGGCATACACCACCTCAAAAGACAAAGCTAAGTAGTCGAATGCACAACCCTATTGTATGCAAACTCAACATGTGGCAAACACTCTTCCCACTCCCGCAGATTCTTCTTTATCATAGTCCTCAGCAGCTATGACAATGTTTGATTCACCACCTCCGTTTAACCATCTGTTTGGGGATGACATGTAGTACTGAATAGCAACTTCGTTCCCAGCTTCCCCATAAGGTCTTCCAAAAGTAGCTTATGAACTTCACATCACGGTCAGAAATAATCGTCTTAGGTACTCCTTGTAATCTCACAATTTCCCCTTAAAAACAGGTTAGCAACATGCGACACATCGTCGCTTTTGTGGCAGGCAATAAAATGAGCCATCTTAGAGAACCTATCCACTACCACAAATATAGAATCATGACCTCTCTGTGTTTTAGGTAGACCTGGCACAAAATGTCTTCCCATGGTGTAGTAGTGCAGAGAGAGGTGTATACAAACCATGACGCTGCAGCTTGGATTTCGACTTGTGGCATGTAATACAACAACTCAAAAACCTGTAGACATCACGCCTCATCTTGGGCCAATAAAAATGATTAGCGAGCATGAGCAATGTCCTCTCATGCCCAAAGTGACCCATCAAACCACCAGCATGTGATTACTACACTAAGAACAAACACTCCGATGATTCTGGAATACATAGTTTGTTAGCTCGAAACAAATATCCATCATGTATATGATACTTATCCCATGCATTTCTAAGAGCACACAAACAATATGGTTCAGCAAAATCATTGTCAGTTGCATAAAGTGCACAAATATTTTCTTATCCAAGAATTTTAACATCAAGATTAGTTAATAGGATGTTCTTCTTAGAAAAGCATCAGCAACTGCATTATCTTTTCCCTTCTTATACTTAATGATGTAAGGAAAAGATTCAATAAACTCAACCCATTTAGAGAATCTTCTATGCAAGTTTGATTGAGCTTTCAAATACTTCAATGCTTCATGGTCAGAATGTATGATAAATTCTTTTGGCCACAAATAATGTTGCCAAACTTCAAGAACTCTAACAAGTGCATACAATTCTTTATCATAAATAGGATAGTTCAGTCTAGCACCAGTAAGTTTCTCAAAAAAATATGTTATAGGGCGACCCTCTTGCATCAAAACTCCACCAATGCCTATACCACTAGCACACATTCAACTTCAAATATCTTCGAAAAATCGGGTAATGCAAGTAATGGTGCAGAAGTAAGCAAACGTTTTAATGTATCAAAAGCAATATCTTGGGCTACGCCCCACACAAATGGCACACCATTCTTAGTCAAATCATTCAATGGTGCAGCAATAGTGCTAAAATCCTTCACAAAGCGCCTATGGAAACTAGCTAAGCCATGGAAACTACGCACTTGACTCACATTCATGGGAATAGGCCAATTATGAATTGATTCAATTTGAGATTGATCTACTTCTACCCCATGCTTGGATACAACAAATCCCAGAAATATGACTTGATCTTTTGCAAATGTGCACTTCTCAAGATTAGCATAGAGTTTATTATCACGCAACACTTGCAAAACTTGTCAGATATGACTACAATGTTGAATTTCTTTGTGGCTATAGATAAGTATATCATCAAAATAAACAACCACAAAACGACCAATAAATTCTCTCAAAACATGATTCATTAATCTCATTAATGTACTAGGTGCATTAATAAGACCAAATGGCATAACTAACCACTCATACAAACAAAATTTTGTTTTGAAAGCAGTTTCCGTTCATCCCCTTCTTTCATCCTAATTTGATGATAACCACTACGCAAATCAATCTTAGAGAAAATAGCAGCACCACTAAATTCATCTTGCATATCCTCTAAGCGTGGAATAGGATGACGATATCGAATAGTGATGTTATTAATAGCTCTACAATCTACACACATGCGCCATGTACCATCTTTCTTAGGCACTAAAATAATAGGATTAACACAAGGGCTATGAGAAACAGGAATGTACCCTTTATCCAGTAACACTTGTACTTGTTTCTGTATCTCCTTTGTTTCTTCGGGGTTGGTCCTATAGGGTGGACGGTTTGGTAATGTGGCACTAGGGATCAAGTAAATTTGATGCTCAATGCCATGCAATGGAGGAAATCCTGCTGGTACATCTTCCAAAAACACATCGCGAAAATCCTGCAAAACAGTAGATACACCAAGAGAAATAGGGGTCATATCATTAGAAACCAATACCTCGCCCTTATACATGAGCACAAGTGGCATGGCTATAGGATCCTCACGAAACTCTCTCGTATCTTCCTTGTTGGCTAATATCACTAGACTGGGCACTCTCTCACTTCTCGCTATATCACTCTTTTTGGGCTCTATTACATCATGTATAGCTGCAACACTATCTCGCCTATCTATAGGGGAATCCTTCAAGTTCACTTCTATCTTTTGACGAGACTCATTCACAATCTACTATGGTGTCATTGGCTGCAAATTAATCTTCTTGCCCTTGAACTCCAAGTGATATGTATTGGCACGGCCAGTGTGTTGCACATGGCGATCATAAAGCCATGGCCGACCAAATAATAGATGGCAAATAGTCATAGGAACCACATCAAAGTCAATAGAATCCTTGTATGGTTCTATCTCAAAATTCACACGTACCATATGATTTACCTTCATCTCACCATTGTCACTCAACCATTGTATGTAGTATGGATTGGGATGAGGCAAATAAGGCAAATTGAGCTTGGCACATAACTCCTTATGCAAGATTTCTGCAGCTACCTCCATCAATGATTACCTTGCAAGCTTTGTTAGGTCCAATGAGTGCTTTGGTTTGGAACAAGTTGCAGCGCTGAGAGTCAACAATAGGCTGCACACTAAGTATACGTGGAGAGACCACTATGGTGGGCACATGCTCAGGGAAGGCATCCATACCGTCCTCACTGTCATAACCATCATCGCCATTAGTATCAACATCATGTTCACTCTCATACTCTCCTTGTTCATTGACAAACATCACCTTACGGTTTGGAAAATCTCTCTTGTAGTGTCCTCTTCCTCCACAAGTATGGCACTCCACATCACGCGTACCCGCAGTTGACATATTGGAACCTGAGCTAGCTGCAGAAACAGCGGGCTTCCGAGCATTGGAACCAAAAGAAGATGATGAGGACATCCCTACAGTTACAGCTACCCCAATTACTATTAATGATGTTCCAGCTGCTACAAAGAAAGATCAATCCAATGAAATAAGGATTGGACCAATTACAAGACCTTGTGCTAAGGTACTTGAACAACAGGTGAACTTGTTTCTTAATGAGCCTGATGTTTTAGTTAATGAGAATTTTATACTGCCTAAGTCTTTGAATTATTGTATGATCAGGTACATGGGAGAAGAAGGCGTAGCACGAAGCGAGGAGTTGAAGCCTATGGAGCATGGTGTGTTGATCAATGAAGAATGCGCGAGGGAGGAGAGGGAGAAAGCGCAAGGAGTACCCCACAAGAAGATCAACACTTGGTCGAGGGACCTTTGCCGCGGCAGAGAAACCACATAGTTTTATGCCACGGCAGGCTGCCGTGGCACGAAAACCGGGTCAAACTCTACCATGGCAGGCTACCGAGACAGAGAAACCAGGCCCAACTCTGCCACGGCAGAGTAGGCCTGCACACCTTGAGCCGCCCCACCTTGGGTCAGTTGTATCCTAGTCTAGGTTGAGTCGAACCACTATTTCCTAGTATTGGTCGCCGCCCCCTTAGTCCTTAAATAGTTGGGGCGCCACACAAAGTTAGGTTTAGACCACGTTAAAGTATTTTGGAGTTGTTTCTTTCATAGAACCTCTAGAATTACCCTCTAGCCGATTTTACCAACTATAATTGAGTGTGATATGTTGTTCCACTAGGAATTAGTAGATTGCAAACTACCGTTCATGGTTGACGGCTACGTGCACAAGAGTGTGGTGTTGTGAATATCCTATAGGGTTCAAGAGTTGTTGCATTGGCATCAGGGTTCAAGCGGGAGAGATCATAGCTACAAGCTAGTTATCTATCATCCACCATCATCATCGACAAGTGCTTGCTGAGAAGATTGGGCCAACCCATATCAAAAGACGTGGGAGTAGACTTGGCCGATGGTGAAGGGTGGCTAGCAGCCGCTGCAGGTGGCGCCGTAGGTGGTGGTGGTGTAGACCTGGCCGCAAAACGACTGGTAGACGAAAACCTCGCACGTGACTTAGCTTCTTCTTCAGCTAACTATGATTCGGCCTCTCTAGCATGGTGCAAAAGTTCATTCATAGTCTCGTACTTGTGATGACGAACAATGATCTTGATTGTTAGCTACAAATTGTTGAGAAATCGCTGCATGGTCATCTCAAGGGATTCACAAACTCTAGTGCTTCCTCTTTTAGTCTAGATCTAGTTTTTCTTATTCATTTTTCTTCTTGTTCTAGTCGAACCATCGTTTTCTGCCGCCACATAGTAGATCCGATCCAAGCTAGAGTCCTGGTCACATATCCCTAGCCGAGTCGGTTTAGGAATTAAAAAAATCCTTACCGACTCTGTCGCGGCACGGAAACACCCCGTTTCTCTGCCGCGAAACCAATTCTGCCACGGATCGGAATCCTGTTGTGGCACGATTTCCTCTGTCACGCGCCAGCTCTCTGTCGCGGCACGCTTTTGCGCGTTTTCTCTGCCATGCGCCTGTCTTCTGCCGCGACAGCAATTTGCGCTGTTTTTCCGCAGCGGTAGGAATTTTTTCTGCCATGACACGTTTTTGAGCTGTTTTTCTGCCACGGCAGCCAGACTTACAAAGTGTGAAAATTTGCACTTTTCCTGAACTTTAGCCACAGCCATTCTATTACATAGGTGTAGGAACTTGCCCATTGAGACTAGTTTCCGCTCTTGTAGACTGGTCCTAGGATTTTGGTGTTGTGCTTTGTAATTTGGCCGTGTGTGATATATATTCAAAAAAAGAGAGAAAAGCAAATAGTGAAATAAAAAGCAAAAATAGAAAGAAGCTATACAAAAGAAAAAGAGAAAAAGAAAAGGAGAATTTGAGCAAGAGGCCTACTGATATATTTGTGCACCGGTAGATTGAGCAATCTTGTGCCTGTTTACTTTGAGCTTTGCTAGTCTCTCTCGAGAGTAGTGCAACACCCTTCATAGTTGCATTGCCAAGTTTTTCTCCACGTGTGTGTTTCTTGGGTTTTTGTACGATCAGCACTAGGACTTGTTTGTGGTGTACTTAGGATACCATACCTAGAGCTCCACCATAAATAACCTGTGTGCCCTTTGATCATTCTCTATACCCTTGATATTCACTTCGTCACATCAGTGCATAAGCCTTTTATTTTTTTTTGGTAAAGCATCTCTATTCACTTCGGAACGGTAAGATCTGCTTTCTTGACATTTGTGAGTGAGTTGTGAGTGTTTCCACCAAACAGATTTTGATTTTTGCACTAACCTACTAATCATGTCTTTGAGTGATGATGATGTTGTGTCACAACAAAAGAAGGATGAGGAGCTTGCTAATTGGCACGAGGCCATTGATGGGACCATCAAGGACATGCAAGAGGCAGTTGATCAGAATACTGGCGCAGTCACTAATATTCAAACTCAAGTGACAGCAATCAATGTCAATGTCACCACCTTGCAGCGTTCGATTGCGGCCCTTATAGCGGCAATTTAGCAAAGACAGGAATACCAACCCGATGATGTGTTTGAAGATCATGATGAGGGTAGTGCAGCTGATGCTGCCCCACATCGTGGCAGGGGACGTGTCAAGCCCCCTACACCTGCTGTTGTTCCTCCTTATGGCCATGTTTATGCTCCTTTGGGCCGTGCTCAACGTGTTCTGAACCAAACTGCTGATGATGGTTTGGGCAAGCCCAAGTTTTCAATTCCCTCTTTTGATGGCTCACTTGATCTTGAGGATTATCTTACTTGGGGGTTGTAGATTGGGAAACTCTGGTGTTTGTTTGATTATCCAGAAGACAAAAAGGTCAAGCTTGCAGCGTCAGAATTTGACGGATATGCTTTGCGCTGGTGGGATGCAATTGTGCAGAATAGAAGTGATGAAAATGAACTTCCTGTCATGGATTGGCACGAGATGAAGCGCATTATGAAGGATCATTTTGTACCCACCAACTACTTGCGATCAGTTTTTGACAAATTGACACAGTTGAGGCAAGGAAACATGTTAGTTGATGAGTACTACATGGAGATGGAGATGCTTATGCAACATGCTAGAGTTCGTGAGTCCCTTGAGATGACTATGCAGCATTTTCTCAATAATTTGAAGCTTCAAATCAAGAGCATTGTTCGTCATCACAAGTACGAAACTATGAATGAACTATTGCACCATGCTAGAGAGGCCGAATCACAACTTGCCGAGGAGGCCAAGTCACGTGCAAGGTTTACGTCTACCAGCCATTTTGCGGCCAGATCTACGCCGCCTACTATGGCGCCCCTTGCTGCTAGCCATCCTCCACCATCAGCCAAACCTGCACCTACATCTTCTTTTCGTTCCAATGCTTGCAAGCCCGCTTCTCCTGCTACTAGCTCGGGTTCCAATATGTCAACTGCAAGGACTCGCGATGTGGTGTGCCATAATTGTGGAGGTAGGGGACATTACAAGAAAGATTGTCCAAACAGCAAGGTGATGTTTGTCAATGAACAAGGTGAGTATGAGAGTGGAGATGAGATTGATGCCGATTCTGATTATGATGGCGAGGATGGTACTAATGTTTATCCTAAGCGTGCACCAACTATTGTGGTGTCTCCATGCATATTTAGTGTGCAACCTATTGATGAATCTCAGCGTTGCAACTTGTTCCAAATAAAAGCTCTAGTTGGACCTAAAAAAACTTGCAAGGTCATTATTGATGGAGGTAGCTGCAGAAATCTTGCAAGTAAGGAGTTATGTGCCAAGCTAAATTTGACTTATTTACCTCATCCCAATCCATACTACATACAATGGTTGAGCAACAATGGTGAGATGAAGGTAAATCATATGGTACGTGTGAATTTTCAAATAGGGCCATACAAGGATTCTATTGACTTTGATGTGGTTCCTATGACTGTTTGCCATCTTCTATTTGGTCGTCCTTGGCTTTATGATCGCCATGTGCAACATAATGGCCGTGCCAATACATATCACTTGGAATTCAAAGGAAATAAGATTACTATGCAGCCGATGACACCACAAGACATTGTGAATGATTCTCGTTAGAAGATAGAAGTGAATTTGAAGGATGACTCCGTAGATCGGCGAGATAATGTGACAGTTTTTCATGATGTAATTGAGCCTAAATCAAGTGATATAATGAAAAGTGAGAGAGTGCCTAATCTTCTCATATTAGCCACCAAGGAGGATATGAGAGAATTTCGTGAGGATCCTATAGCCATGCCGCTTGTGCTCATGTATAAGGGCGAGGTATTGGTTTCTAATGACATGACCCCTATTTGTCTTAGTGTCTCTTCTGTTTTGCAGGATTTTGGGGATGTGTTTCCAGAAGATGTACCCACAGGATTGCCTCCATTGTGTGGAATTGAACACCAAATTGACTTGATCCCTGGCGCCACACTTCCCAATCGCGCACCTTACAGGACCAATCCCGAAGAAACTAAGGAGATATAGAAACAAGTACAGGCATTGCTGGACAAAGGGTACATTCGTGTCTCTCTTAGCCCTTGTGATGTTCCTGTTATTTTAGTGCCTAAGAAAGATGGTACATGGCGCATGTGTGTAGATTTTAGAGCTATTAATAACATCACTATTCGATATCGTCATCTAATTCCACGCTTAGAGGATATGCTAGATGAATTGAGTGGTGCTGCTATTTTCTCTAAGATTGATTTGCGTAGTGGTTATCATCAAATTAGGATGAAAGAAGGGGATGAGTGGAAAACTACTTTAAAAAAATTGGTTTGGATGAGTGGTTGGTTATGCTGTTTGGTCTTACTAATGCACGTAGTACTTTCATGCGATTAATGAATCATGTTTTGAGAGATTTTATTGGTCGTTTTGTGGTTGTTTACTTTGATGATATACTTATCTATAGCCACAACGAAACTAAACATTGTAATCATATCCGACAAGTTTTGCAAGTGTTGCGTGATAATAAACTATATGCTAATCTTGAGAAATGCACATTTGCAAAAGATAAGATCATATTTCTAGGATTTGTTGTATCTAAGCATGGGGTAGAAGTAGATTAATCTAAAATTGAATCAATTCAGAATTGGCCTATTCCCATGAATGTGAGTCAAGTGCTTAGTTTCCATGGCTTAATTGGTTTCTATAGGCGCTTTGTGAAGGATTTTAGCACCATTGTTGCACCATTGAATGATTTGACAAAGAAAGGTGTGCCTTTTGTATGGGGCGCAACCCAAGATGTTGCATTTGATACATTAAAACGTTTGCTTACTTCTGCACCATTACTTGCATTACCTGATTTTTCGAATTAATTTGAAATTGAATGTGATGCTAGTGGTATAGGCATTGGTGGCGTTTTGATGCAAGAGGGTCGCCCTATAGCATACATTTCTGAAAAAATTACTGGTGCTAGATTGAATTATCCTATTTATGATAAAGAATTGTATGCACTTGTTAGACTACTTGAAGTTTGCCAACATTATTTGTGGCCAAAAGAATTTATCATACATTCTGATCATGAAGCACTGAAATATTTAAAAGCTTAATCAAACTTGCATAGACGATTAGCTAAATGGGTTGAGTTTATTGAGCCTTTTCCTTACATCATTAAGTATAAGAAGGGAAAAGAGAATGTCGTTGCTGATGCTTTATCTAGGAAGAGCATGTTATTAATCAATCTTGATGTTAAAATTCCTGGATTAGAGAGTATTTGTGCACTTTATGCAAATGATCATGATTTTGCTCAACCATATTGTTTGTGTGCTCTTAGAAACGCGTAGGATAAGTATCATATACATGATGGATATTTGTTTTGAGCTAACAAACTATGTATTCTAGAATCGTCGTTGCGTTTGTTTTTAGTGCAGGAATCACATGCTGGTGATTTGATGGGTCACTTTGGGCGTGAGAAGACGTTGCTCATGCTTGCTGATCATTTTTATTAGCCCAAGATGAGGCGTGATGTCTATAGATTTGTGAGCCCTTGTATTACATGCCACAAGTCGAAATCCAAGCTGAAGCCTCACGGTTTGTATACACCTCTCTCTGCACCTACTACTCCATGGGAAGACATTAGTATGGATTTTGTGCTAGGTCTACCTAAAACTCAGAGAGGTCATGATTCTTTATTTGTGGTAGTGGATAGGTTCTCTAAGATGGCTCATTTTATTGCCTGCCACAAAAGCTACGATGCGCCGCATGTTGCTAACCTAGTTTTAGGGACATCGTGAGAATACATGGAGTACTTAAGACGATTGTTTCTGACCGTGATGTGAAGTTCATAAGCTAATTTTGGAAGACCTTATGGGGGAAGCTGGGAATGAAGCTACTATTCAGCACTACATGTCATCCCCAAACAGATGGTCAAACGGAGGTGGTGAATCGAACATTGTCACAGCTGCTAAGGACTATGATAAAAAGAATTTGCGGGAGTGGGAAGAGTGTTTGCCACACGTTGAGTTTGCATACAACAGGGTTGAATGACTACTCAGCTTTGTCCTTTTGAGGTGGTGTATGGTTTCAAGCCATTGACGCCACTTGATTTGTTGCCTTTGCCATTACACGAGAGAGTTGATATGGAGGCATCAAAACACACAACCTATGGTACTACGGAACCCAGAACACGTGAATCCTAGTTTGAATTTTTAGAAGAGGATTGAAAACGTTACACTTCCTTACCAGAAAAAGGGTGGGTGGGTGGGTAAGAAGAAAAATGGAAGCAGTCCTACTCTCACGTTTTGTTTTTCCCTAGTATACATAGCTACCAAAATATTTCCTAGACTGATAACGACCATTTGGCTGAGACCCTGAAGGGCGGGATGGCTCTGATACCAAATGTAACTACCTCGGTGAATTACGCTCTTAGTTGCATGTCTGGATGAGCGAAAGTGGTTAAAATAGTACGGTGGGGCCCAAGGGCCACTCACAGGTAGACCTTTCGGCCGTCCTAACCACTTCCAGAACATCGGGATAAGAACGAGCGACGTAATCGGCAGGCGAAGGGATCAACTACATACACAAGTGAGTATGTATGCAAGCCACATACAACAGTTCTCAGAGCCATTCCATCTAAAAGAAATAGAAATAATGCAACGCCATACGACAAGATCCAAATATCCTAGATAGAGATAATAGTTTAGGATAGCTCCTCATACATCAAACATCGGAGTATCAGGCGCAAGCGGAAAACAAGGTCCGAGTACGGATAAGAAGCAAATCGACATAAGATGCCACATAAATAAACACATCCCGCCCACAGATCTTATGGATCCCCGTTCCCGGAATCTCTACACCGAGTGATCGTTGCCGACATCATCCGTCTCCTCCACCCAGTATCCATCTTGCGAGTACACCTATTCATCTGAATCAAACAATTTATCGTGTGAGACCCTAGGGGTACTCAGCAAGTCTTTATGCCTCTAAAGGGGACAGATACCTGGGGTGACGCAATTGCAGCAAAAGATAATAACTAACAAGCCTAGAGATACTCGCTAACCATCCGCCTAACCAATGATAGACAGATGTCTGTTAATTAGAAACAACAGTTATAACAGTATAATTAACAGATCCGTCCTCCTTCTCGCTAACCAACGAGAAAGTGGACGAACAACCCATCCGTTGGCAGTTTTATTAACCATTCCATGAGTATTGCACTATTTACTACTCAGGTGCTTAGTCAAATTAAAAGCGATACTTTAGTTATATTTGTCTATGATCGAGAATTTGTGCTCCAAGTCATCCATAACCGCGGACATGGCTTTCAGAAAGATTTACCCTGCAGGGGTGCACAAATAGCAACATACACTCGATCAACCTCGGAAAAACCAACTTAAAACCCTACGAGGCATTCACGACAAAGCAATCACAGGATTCAGAAATATTTCAGGGGGCCACCCCGTTAAGCTACCCGCAATGAAGCTAGCTGACTCCGAGACGGACTCAAGGTTTGTGTGGACGGTGGTAAACGACTAGGAACCCGAAAGTGTGACTGGGCTTGTCGATACAGCGGAAACGTGTCACGATCCAAAACAGTACAGGTGCTCCACGCACAATCGTAATAAACAGTAAACATGGCATAAGTACAGGATAGTAATAAAACCCCAAACTAATTGTGGCCCCAAGAAATAGAAATGAATCAAGCTCTGGCTCAGGGGGGTCCATAAGGCCTCCCGGATGTGGATAGTGCGAATAGTCAAGGAACAGGAATCAAGTACTCGGGGTCCTACGGGACACAAGTGAGCATGAAAAACCAAATAGCATATATTGCTCACCGGCGCCTCTTTCATTAGTTATCCCATTACTACTCAGGTTAAGTTGTTTAGGTACCTCGTTATCCATCAGACACTCACATACCCTACACATGCTTTTCTACGACTCGCATGGCTCAAACAACTCCTGTAGTAATGGCTCATGGGATGGAGGAACAAGCTTCGGTGGGGTATAAAAGTAAAGGCTATGCAGTACTTGGGATTCAATTTAATGCAATCACGACTCAATGATGCAAGAATAAGATAGAGGCAATAGGTACTATATGTATGCAAGCATGTGGTAGTGCTTTCCTGGTAGCTCAGTCGAAGCGAGAGATGGATCTGGGTAATGCTCCTGGGATTCCTGATATATCCCCTGCTCGGCGTCTATTCGAAGAAGAACCAAACAAACAAGGGCCAACATAAATAAAGTGCACAAGCAGATGAATAAATGCGACAAGCAAACAAGCATGACATGATGAATGATGCACAATTTACATGGCATTAATGTAGCATGGCATGGTGAGGTGTGGGGTACAAGAATAAAGCGTCTTATTATTAATGTGGTCAAGTTTTATTGCAATAAACAGTTCTGATTTTTAATATTGACATGATGCATGCTTCAATTCAGAACAAGGAATGCATAGATAGAACAGGCTCGTCGCGCTGATCGATTTAGACATATTATTTGTCGAATTTGGAGTTATAGAATTAAAGTTATTAATTATTTAAGAAAACGCATTTTTATTGCATTTAAACAATTTCTAAAATTTAATTTGTCCAAAAGATATTTTGAATGGCATATTTGAAATCCTCACATTTTTCTAATTCCAAAACATATATCATTTGTATTAATTGGATTTATAATTTAAAAGTTATTTAAAACAGATTTAAAATCATATTTAAACATTTCTGAATTTGTTTTATTAAAAGAAAAGGGACACAAAACCTTTTATACCTAGGTGAAGCTAGCCCGAGCCGCTGACAATGGGGCCCGACGCGGAGAGAGGCTGAGCTGGCAAAAGAATACCGCGGGGCACTTTTCTCACCGAGCCCGACCGTACCCACGCTCAATGGCAGGTGGGGACAATGGTCTCGCGGGTCCACTATGCGCGCGGCCAGCCGGTGAGCGACACGTGGGCGATCCCAGGCAGGCGCGGCCAAAAACAGGAAAACCCGGGTCCCTATTTGTAAAAAGACACGGGAGAGTGACAGGTGGGCCACTGGGGACCGCGGGTTGAGGCGGGAAAAACTACTGGGGGCAAACTGCAAAACGGCGCCGGCTGTTGCTGCTCGCTGACGAAAAAGAGGCCGTGCCGGCGGCGGATCCGGTCGTTTTCCGACGACGGTGGCGACGAATCCGCTAGACGAAATGCGTCGCTTAAAAAACAAAACATGTAGAGGGGACAACGATCTACGTTTTATGTGCAGGAAGCATCTCCGAAGGAGGGCTGTGTTGGCCGGGCTTCGATGAGGAACAGGGGGAGCAGAGGTGTCTGCTGCGAGGCTGCTGCTGTCTGCTAGAGCGCGGCGCGCGGCGGCGTGCAGAGCGTTCGACGGAGTGCGGCGGAGCTACGGTGCAGGAGGGAGAGGAGGGTCATGTCTAGGGTGAAGAGGAGCTCACCTAGGTTCTACTGGTGTGGTTGGTTCGGCCCGAGGAGGGGGTGACCGGGCACGGGCTTGCGGACAGCTTGCACAGGTTCTCTTCCGGCCACGACGGTGGCAACGTCCCCTCCGGCGAGCACCGGTCGCTGATCCGTGTACAGAGCGTTGAAGAGGAAGCAGGGGAGCCCGTTGATACACCTGGTCGGCCTCGGCGTGCTGCAGCTCGTTGAGAGGAAGGAGTAGGCCGAGCTAGGGTTGAGGAGACATGGAGATGGCCATGGCCGTTTGGTGGGTGAGAAGAAGGGAAGGGGAGGATCTGGGAAGATGAAGTCTCGATCTAGAGGAGCCTGGGGTGGTTGGGGGTGATGAGGAAGAGAGGAAGAGAGGCACATGGGTTTGAGTTGCTTTAAGCAAAAAAGAGAGGGGCAACGTGTAGAGCTAGGTCTTCTCTCCTCTCTCTCATTCTTCTTTGCTAAGCCTAAAGGGAAGAGAGGGGGACCAGGGGAGAGGGGCAGGTCGCTGGTGGGGTTCTGATCAAAGGAGAGAGGGGTGGTCGATGTGGAGTTCTTGCCAAGAAAAGAAAGGGTGGAAGAGAGAGACTCACGTGGTGGTGGCTCGGCCTAGACTAGAGGGAAAAAAGGGGAGGTGAGAGAGGCTAGGGTTAGCCTCGGCTAGGGTGTAGGAGGGGCTCGGGTTAGGGTTGGTGTTAGAGGGGTAGATGGCAAGGGGTGGGTCCCCGTTGGCAGAGAGAGGAAGGGGGGCTCCACCTGGTGAGGAACAAGTGGTGAGGTGAGGGCTCTGCTAGATAGAGAGAAAGAGAGAAAGAGGGTTTAGGGTGGGGTGGAGTTAGGGTTTTAACTAGATCATGCAAGGGGTGGTTTAGGGTCTTGTGGTGATCCACCAAGATCAAGTAAAAGTGGAAGATGATGGTGAGGTGAGGGTTTTGTGGTTGAGCACAAGGTGATGGTGAGGGAAAACACAAGAGAGAGAGGTGGGGTTTATGGAAAAAATTGACCCCACATGATCATGCATGGATGGGGTGATGGATAAGGTTTTATGGTAAAAGCAAAAGAATAGAGCCAACATGACTTAATTCACAATGAACCATGCTCCACTCAAAAATCCAAGTAAATCCCAAAAGAATGGAATGGTGATGATTTGCATGGCCCATGCATGGGCATTAAATGCCATGTTTTGTCTTGTGAAAACAAAATAATGATCATGGCAATTTATACACATGCATTCCAAAATATGGAGTAAGCCAAGCTAAAGGAAAATAGAATTAGATCCATCCCAACCCACATGAGCTAGATTAAATGCCAAAAGAAATAGAAGCTCATCGGTAATTAGGCTGGTGGAATTATAAGGTGGTGACAAAGAAAGGTGATGGAGTTGAATAAAAGATATGCCCCCAACTCAATTTGGGTATCCAGCATTTATCAAGAGTCAAATACAATTTATCAAGAGCCAAATACAATTAATAATGCATATGAGAGAAGAACCAAATGGAAAAGGGTTTTATATGATGCTCAAATGCAAGGTGGCATGATGACATGAGCATGATATAATTATGATGCAACAATTATATGTAGGAAGTAGCCATTATATTACTAGACCATGTAGCATTACATATGTTAGACATATGGGGTGCTACAATTCTCCCCCACTAAACAGGAATCTCGCCCCAAGATTCTAGGAAGAAGAAGAAGACATGAAGAGGGTAGGATACTTGGCAAGGAGCTCATCCTCGCGTTCCCAAGTGGCTTCATCAACGGAATGGTGCGACCACTGCACCTTGCATAACTTGATGGACTTGTTGCGAGTCCTTCTTTCTACGACTTCAAGGATTTTTGTGGGGTGTTCTTGATAAGACAGATCTTCTTGGAGATTGATGAGTTCATGGTCCACGGTCCTGCCGGGATCCTTGAAGCACTTCTTGAGTTGAGAGATATGGAAAACATCATGGACATTGAGTTTTTCAGGGAGCTCAAGAGCATAAGCGACTTCTCCTCTTCTTCCACGAATTTTGAAAGGACCGATGTATCTAGGAGCCAGCTTTCCTTTGATACCAAAGCAGTGCGTGCCTCTCATGGGAGTGACACGAAGGTAAACGAGATCACCAGGGACATACTCCATGTCCGTGTGCTTTCTGTCATAGTTGCTCTTCTGGTGACTTTGAGCAACCTTCAGGTTTTCAAGAATGATGTGAACCTTCTCCTCCGCTTGAGTTACAATGTCGGGGCCAAACAAAGTTCTTTTACCTGCGCCCGACCAACCAATCGGAGTTCTGCATTTGCGTCCATAGAGAACCTCAAATGGTGCCATCTTTAGACTCTTCTAGAAGTTGTTGTTGTAAGAGAATTCAGCATAAGGAAGGCATTCTTCCCACTTCATGCCGAAAGAGATAACGCAAGCACGGAGCATATCTTCTAGAATCTGATTGATCCTTTCAACTTGTCCTTGCGACTGAGGATGGTAAGCTGTGCTGAAGTTCAATTTTGTTCCCAAAGCATTTTGGAAACTTCCCTAGAACTTGGAAGTGAAGATGCTTCCACGGTCTGAGCTGATCTCAAGAGGAACTCCATACAGAGAGACAATTTTGTTGATATAGAGCTCAGCCAACTGAATTGCAGAAATTGTTTCCTTGACGGGAAAGAAGTGAGCCACTTTAGAAAGACTGTCGATGACAACAAAGATTGCATGTTGCCCTTTTGCGACCTTGGAAAACTAGTTATGAAGTCCATCTCTACTTTCTCCCATTTCCATTCCGGAGGCTTCAATGGCTGTAGAAGACCGGAAGGTTTCTGATGAACAGCTTTAACTTTGCGGCTGACATCACACTCCGAGACGTACTTGGCACAATATCGTTTCAACCCAGGCCACCAATACTATGTTTTCAAGTCCATGTACATCTTAGTGTTGCCAGGGTGGATAGAAAGAATAGAATCATGTGCCTCCTTAAGAACTTGCTCTCTCAAACCCGGGTAGTTCGAAACAAACATACGGTTTTCAAAGAGAAGAGTGCCTTGGTCGTCGACATGGAAAGACTCGTACTTCGGAAGCTGAATGTTGGAGATGATCTTTTTAGTGTAAGGATCACCAAGTTGAATGGAGCGAACTTTTTCTTCCAAGAGAGGTGTTACCAGAAGGTTCAAGAGATACCCTTGATCCAGAATTTCAAGGTTGAGCTTGTGGAATTCCTCACACAAGAGAGGCTGTTGTTCTTCCACCATGAGGTTGTTGACATAAGCTTTTCGGCTGAGAGCATCGGCCATGACATTAGCTTTGCCCGGAGTGTAGTTGATGGTCAAATCGAAATCATTAATTGCTTCAATCCACCTTCTCTCACGAAGGTTGAGATCAGGCTGTGTGAAGATATACTTCAGACTCTTGTGATCAGAAAAGATCTCACAACGGTTGCCAAGCAAGTAGTGCCTCCATACTTTCAAAGCAAAGACAACTGCTGCAAGTTCGAGGTCATGTGTAGGATAGTTGATCTCATGTGTCTTTAACTGTCGAGAGGCATAAGCAACAACTTGTTTTTCTTGCATAAGGACCGCACCCAATCCTTGCAAGGAGGCGTCACAGAATATCTGGAAAGGCTTTGATGTACCTGGAGGAATCAAGACTGGTGTGGAAGTGAGCTTCTCTTTGAGTGTTTCAAAGCTTGCTTGACATGCAGGAGTCCAAAGGTACTTCTTGCCTTTCTTGAGGAGATTGGTAAGAGGCTTCGCAATCTTCGAGAAGTTCTGAACGAAGCGACGACACTAACTAGCCAAACCAAGGAAACTCCGGACTTCTTTGACATTTTTGGGTGGAAGCCAGTCAACAATTGTCTTAATAGTTTCTGGGTTGACGGCAATGCCCTTGGCAGAGATGACGTGACCAAGGTAGGTGACTTGAGGCAGCCAGAACTCACACTTGGAGAACTTTGCATACAGGCGGTTCTCACGAAGCTTGTTTAGGACACACCGAAGGTGTTCTTCATGTTCTTCCTTTGACTTAGAATAGACTAGAATGTCATCTAGATAGACCACGACGAACTTATCAAGATACTCCATGAAAACCGAGTTCATAAGCCTCGAGAAGGTGGCAGGTGCGTTGGTGAGACAGAAAGACATGACCGTGTACTCATACAGGCCACAGCGGGTGGTGAAAGCTGTTTTGGGAACATCTTCCTTGCGAATCTTGATTTGATGATATCCACTTCTCAAATCAAGCTTAGAGAATACCACAGCTCCAGCTAGCTGATCGAAGAGATCATTAATCCGCGGAAGGGGATATTTATTCTTGATGGTTTTAGCATTGAGAGCCCGATAGTCAACACAAAGTCTATCAGTCTTGTCTCGTTTCTTCACAAAGATGGTTGGGCTACCCCAAGAAGAAGTACTGTGCTGAATGAAACCCAACTTCTCTTGTTCATCCAGCTGACGTTTGAGCTCAGCCAACTCAGCAGGACCCATTTTATAAGGTCGCTTGGAGATAGGAGCGGTTCCAGGTTCAAGCTCAATCACAAACTCGACCTCACGATCCGGAGGCATACCTGGCAACTCTTCAGGAAAGACATCTAGGAACTCACAGACCACCAGAACACTCTGAATAGCTTCCATAGCATCATCATTCAGAGCCGCCAAAGAGAAAAGATGAATTGTAGGAGTCAGACTTGGAGAATAGACTATATGGCCTTCAGGAATTTTCAGAGAGACCGCATGTTCAGCATAATCAATCACAGCTGCATTTGCTGTTAACCAATCCATGCCCAAGATAGAATCAATGTCAGAATTACCTAGAATAATTAAGGAAGCCGGAAACGAAGAGCCACCAATCTCAATTTGATTGCCATGGTTGATTTTGGAAGATGCCATTGTTGCTCCAAGAGAAAGGACCATTAATCTCTTAGGGAGAGGATCCATAGATAACCCATTCTCATCAGCAAAACTTGTAGATACAAAAGAATGCGATCCACCAGAATCAAACAAAACTCGTGCAGGGGCTGAGTTAACAGGAAGCATACCCATCACAACTCCAGATGCATGCTCAGCTTGAGCGACGTTGACACAGTTGGCACGAGCAACCGTAGACCCGGGCTTGGTGTTGATGTTGAGAGCCCGAGGTGGAGGTGCACGAACCATAGAAGAACTTGCCGCAGGTCTTGGAGGTGGTGGAGGAAGAGCTTTGTTGTTCATTGGACAATTCCAGTGCTGATGCCCAGTGTTTCCACAAGTGTAGCAAGCACAAGGTGGACGTGGAGCAGCGTATCCAGGGACTCCGCCAGGCGCTCCAGGGTAGTTGTGGTTGTAGCCCCTAGGAGCCGTGGTGAAGGAGTTTGGTGGCCTTGCCGTGTAACTTGACGGTCTTGGTGGAGCCGGGAGCGACGGTGGAGTGTTAGGAACCCACACGAGGCGCTTAGAAGGAGATGTCATAGCAGAAGAGCTTGTTGCATCGCGGCTGTGTTTCTTTGACTCCTCAAACACTTGCCTACTTGCTTCTTCCTGCAGAGCTGTATGTTGGAGTTTTAGAAAAGACCCCGGCCTTGCATGAGTGATTGCATATTTGATTGATGCGTTGAGCCCTTGCCTAAACCTCTTTTGCTTCTTCTTGTCATCAGAGATCTCATCGCCACCATACCGAGAAAGGTTCATGAAGTTTCTGATATAGGTATTGACATTGTCATTGCCCTGCTTGAGGTTGAGAAACACTTCCTTCATCCTTTCCATGAAAATTTCTGACAGATATTGCTCTTTGAAAGCTGCAGTGAATTGCTCCCAAGTAGGCTGAAAACCAGAGTGGTCTGCCTTCAGGTAATTTTCCCACCACAGAGCTGCATCTCCCTTTAGAAGGTGCATGACACATTTTACCCATTCTTGCTCCGGAACATCCGCAGTCATCAGCAACCTTGACATTTCACGCAGCCAATCATCAGCATCAAGTGGCTGATCAGACACCTCAAATTGGCGTGGGTTGAACTTCAGAAAACTCTTGATGTCTCCTCGCTTTGGAGGTGGAGGTAACGGAACAAACTCATTCCTCCTGACACTTTCTTCGAACCGTTGCTGGTTCTGCTGCATTGTTCCCAAGGCATTTGCAATACTTGCCAAAGCAGCCCCCAGTTCAGGTGGTATGTCCTCCTCAGAACAACGTGGTGGTGCCATCCTGTGATTGATATAAAACACAAATCAGTACTATAATGGAGAATAATAATAATCCAAAATAGTACCAAAATGGAATTAACCAAGATTAAAGGATACAATTCACTAAGATGATATTAAAATATCAACAAAGTTCAAAGCACCTAGAAGATATTAAGCATATCGCACACGACTGAATAAGGAGTGTGGTACACAAGCTAACAAAGAAAAAATTTCCGCAAATTTCGGCATTAAAATACCACTATATGCGCAAAACCACTTCACGAATCAAGATTAGTAACTCTACCAATTCAATATACAAGAGCGAATGATCAAAGTAGTGGTATGGTCGCGACTCCATCCCGCACTCAAATCATTACTCCGCACATGAATAAGTAAAACACATATCCCAACACCTTCTTCTTAAGATGAACCTAAAGATTAGTACTACGGAAACGAACACCCCAAACAAGATAATGTCGGATAACAAAGAGTAAGCCAGATCGCACCAGTATACAACGAATCAGATAGAATGCGTCGGTTTACAAAGGCCCGTCGGTATGGAATGTACCAACAGTTGATAACCAAAAGGCAGATAGTGATAACAAGTTGGATGCAACAGATAGACAAGGAATTCACGCACACACACACACAACCTATGGTACTACGGAACCCAGAACACGTGAATCCTAGTTTGAATTTTTAGAAGAGGATTGAAAACGTTACACTTCCTTACCAGAAAAAGGGTGGGTGGGTGGGTAAGAAGAAAAATGGAAGCAGTCCTACTCTCACGTTTTGTTTTTCCCTAGTATACATAGCTACCAAAATATTTCCTAGACTGACAACGACCATTTGGCTGAGACCCTGAAGGGTGGGATGGCTCTGATACCAAATGTAACTACCTCGGTGAATTACGCTCTTAGTTGCATGCCTGGATGAGTGAAAGTGGTTAAAATAGTACGGTGGGGCCTAGGGGCCACTCACAGGTAGACCTTTCGACCGTCCTAACCACTTCCAGAACATCGGGATAAGGACGAGCGGCGTAATCGGCAGGCGAAGGGATCAACTACATACACAAGTGAATATGTATGCAAGCCACATACAATAGTTCTCAGAGCCATTCCATCTAAAAGAAATAGAAATATTGCAACACCATACGGCAAGATCCAAATATCCTAGATAGAGACAATAGTTTAGGATAGCTCCTCATACATCAAACATCGGAGTATCAGGTGGAAGCAGAAAACAAGGTCCGAGTACGGATAAGAAGCAAATCGGCATAAGCTGCCACATAAATAAACACATCCCGCCCACCGATCTCACGGATCCCCATTCCCGGAATCTCTACACCAAGTGATCGTTGCCAACATCATCCGTCTCCTCCACCCAGTATCCATCTTGCGACTACACCTGTTCATCTAAATCAAACAATTTATCGTGTGAGACCCTAGGGGTACTCAGCAAGTCTTTATGCCTCTAAAGGGGACAGATACCTGGGGTGACGCAATTGCAGCAAAAGATAATAACTAACAAGCCTAGAGATACTCGCTAACAATCCGCCTAACCAATGATAGATGGATGTCCGTTAATTAGAAACAACAGTTATAACAGTATAATTAACAGATCCGTCCTCCTTCTCGCTTACCAACGAGAAAGCGGACGAACAACCCATCCTTTGCAGTTTTATTAACCATTCCATGAGTATTGCACTATTTACTAGTCAGGTGCTTAGTCAAATTAAAAGCGGTACTTTAGTTATATTTGTCTATGATCGAGAATCTGTGCTCCAAGTCGTCCATAACCGTGGACACGGCTTTCAAAAATATTTACCCTGCAGGGGTGCACAAATAGCAACACACACTCGATCAACCTCGGAAAAACCAACACAAAACCCAACGAGGCATTCACGACAAAGCAATCACAGGATTCAGAAATATTTCAGGGGGGCACCTCATTAAGCTACCCTCAACGAAGCTAGCTGACTCTGAGACGGACTCAAGGTTTGTGTGGATGGCAGTAAATGATTGGGAACCCGAAAGTGTGACTAGGCTTGTCGATACAGCGGAAACGTGTCACGATCCAAAACAGTACAGGTGCTCCACGCACAATCGTAATAAACAGTAAACATGGCATAAGTACAGGATAGTAATAAAACCCCAAACTAATTGTGGCCCCAAGAAATAGAAATGAATCAAGCTCTGGCTCAGGGGGGTCCATAAGGCCTCCCGGATGTGGATAGTGCGAATAGTCAAGGAACAGGAATCAAGTACTCGGGGTCCTACGGGACACAAGTGAGCATGAAAAACCAAATAGCATATATTGCTCACCGGCGCCTCTTTCATTAGTTATCCCATTACTACTCAGGTTAAGTTGTTTAGGTACCTCGTTATCCATCAGACACTCACATACCCTACACATGCTTTTCTACGACTCGCATGGCTCAAACAACTCCTGTAGTAATGGCTCATGGGATGGAGGAACAAGCTTCGGTGGGGTATAAAAGTAAAGGCTATGCAGTACTTGGGATTCAATTTAATGCAATCACGACTCAATGATGCAAGAATAAGATAGAGGCAATAGGTACTATATGTATGCAAGCATGTGGTAGTGCTTTCCTGGTAGCTCAGTCGAAGCGAGAGATGGATCTGGGTAATGCTCCTGGGATTCCTGATATATCCCCTGCTCGGCGTCTATTCGAAGAAGAACCAAACAAACAAGGGCCAACATAAATAAAGTGCACAAGCAGATGAATAAATGCGACAAGCAAACAAGCATGACATGATGAATGATGCACAATTTACATGGCATTAATGTAGCATGGCATGGTGAGGTGTGGGGTACAAGAATAAAGCGTCTTATTATTAATGTGGTCAAGTTTTATTGCAATAAACAGTTCTGATTTTTAATATTGACATGATGCATGCTTCAATTCAGAACAAGGAATGCATAGATAGAACAGGCTCGTCGCGCTGATCGATTTAGACATATTATTTGTCGAATTTGGAGTTATAGAATTAAAGTTATTAATTATTTAAGAAAACGCATTTTTATTGCATTTAAACAATTTCTAAAATTTAATTTGTCCAAAAGATATTTTGAATGGCATATTTGAAATCCTCACATTTTTCTAATTCCAAAACATATATCATTTGTATTAATTGGATTTATAATTTAAAAGTTATTTAAAACAGATTTAAAATCATATTTAAACATTTCTGAATTTGTTTTATTAAAAGAAAAGGGACACAAAACCTTTTATACCTAGGTGAAGCTAGCCCGAGCCGCTGACAATGGGGCCCGACGCGGAGAGAGGCTGAGCTAGCAAAAGAATACCGCGGGGCACTTTTCTCACCGAGCCCGACCGTACCCACGCTCAATGGCAGGTGGGGACAATGGTCTCGCGGGTCCACTGTGCGCGCGGCCAGCCGGTGAGCGACACGTGGGCGATCCCAGGCAGGCGCGGCCAAAAACAGGAAAACCCGGGTCCCTATTTGTAAAAAGACACGGGAGAGTGACAGGTGGGCCACTGGGGACCGCGGGTTGAGGCGGGAAAAACTACTGGGGGCAAACTGCAAAACGGCGCCGGCTATTGCTGCTCGCTGACGAAAAAGAGGCCGTGCCGGCGGCGGATCCTGTCGTTTTCCGACGACGGTGGCGACGAATCCGCTAGACGAAATGCGTCGCTTAAAAAACAAAACATGTAGAGGGGACAACGATCTACGTTTTATGTGCAGGAAGCATCTCCGAAGGAGGGCTGTGTTGGCCGGGCTTCGATGAGGAACAGGGGGAGCAGAGGTGTCTGCTGCGAGGCTGCTGCTGTCTATCAGAGCGCGGCGCGCGGCGGCGTGCAGAGCGTTCGACGGAGTACGGCGGAGCTACGGTGCAGGAGGGAGAGGAGGGTCATGTCTAGGGTGAAGAGGAGCTCACCTAGGTTCTGCTGGTGTGGTTGGTTCGGCCCGAGGAGGCGGTGACCGGGCGCGGGATTGCGGACAGCTTGCACAGGTTTTCTTCCGGCCACGGCGGTGGCAACGTCCCCTCCGGCGAACACCGGTCGCTGATCCATGTACAGAGCGGTGAAGAGGAAGCAGGGGAGCCCGTTGATACACCTGGTCGGCCTTGGCGTGCTGCAGCTCGTTGATAGGAAGGAGCAGGCCGAGCTAGGGTTGAGGAGACATGGAGATGGCCATGGCCGTTTGGTGGGTGAGAATAAGTGAAGGGGAGGATCTGGGAAGATGAAGTCTCGATCTGGAGGAGCCTGGGGTGGTTGGGGGTGATGAGGAAGAGAGGAAGAGAGGCACATGGGTTTGAGTTGCTTTAAGCAAAAAGGGAGGGGCAACGTGTGGAGCTAGGTCTTCTCTCCTCTCTCTCATTCTTCTTGCTAAGCCTAAAGGGAAGAGAGGGGGACCAGGGGAGAGGGGCTGGTCACTGGTGGGGTTCTGATCAAAGGAGAGAGGGGTGGTCGATGTGGAGTTCTTGCCAAGAAAAGAAAGGGTGGAAGAGAGAGACTCACGTGGTGGTGGCTCGGCCTAGACTAGAGGGAAACAAGGGGAGGTGAGAGAGGCTAGGGTTAGCCTCGGCTAGGGTTTAGGAGGGGCTTGGGTTAGGGTTGGTGTTAGAGGGGTAGATGGCAAGGGGTGGGTCCCCGTTGGCAAAGAGAGGAAGAGGGGCTCGACCTGGTGAGGAACAAGTGGTGAGGTGAGGGCTCGGCTAGATAGAGAAAGAGAGAAAGAGGGTTTAGGGTAGGGTGGATTTAGGGTTTTAACTAGATCATGCAAGGGGTGGTTTAGGGTCTTGTGGTGATCCACCAAGATCAAGTAAAAGTGGAAGATGATGGTGAGGTGAGGGTTTTGTGGTTGAGCACAAGGTGATGGTGAGGGAAAACACAAGAGAGAGAGGTGGGGTTTATGGAAAAAAAATTGACCCCACATGATCATGCATGGATGGGGTGATGGATAAAGAGGGATAAGGTTTTATGGTAAAAGCAAAAGAATAGAGCCAACATGACTTAATTCACAATGAACCATGCTCCACTCAAAAATCCAAGTAAATCCCAAAAGAATAGAATGATGGTGATTTGCATGGCCCATGCATGGGCATTAAATGCCATGTTTTGTCTTGTGAAAACAAAATAATGATCATGGCAATTTATACACATGCATTCCAAAATATGGAGTAAGGCCAAGCTAAAGGAAAATACAATTAGATCCATCCCAACCCACATGAGCTAGATTAAATGCCAAAAGAAATAGAAGCTCATGGGTAATTAGGCTGGTGGAATTATAAGGTGGTGACAAAGAAAGGTGATGGAGTTGAATAAAAGATATGCCCTAACTCAATTTGGGCATCCAGCATTTATCAAGAGTCAAATACAATTTATCAAGAGCCAAATACAATTAATAATGCATATGAGAGAAGAACCAAATGGAAAAGGGTTTTATATGATGCTCAAATGCAAGGTGGCATGATGACATGAGCATGATATAATTATGATGCAACAATTATATGTAGGAAGTAGCCATTATATTACTAGACCATGTAGCATTACATATGTTAGACAGATGGGGTGCTACACCCCCTTAGTCCTTAAATAGTTGGGGCACCACACAAAGTTAGGTTTAGACCACGTTAAAATATTTTGGAGTTGATTCTTTCATAGAACCTCTAGAATTACCTTGTGATCAATTTTACCAACTATAATTGAGAGTGATCTGTTGTTCCACTAGGAATTAGTAGATTGCAAACTACCGTTCGTGGTCGACGGCTATGTGCACAAGAGTGTGGTGTTGTGAATATCCTACAGGGTTCGAGAGCTGTTGCATTGGCATCAGGGTTCGAGCGGGAGAGATCATAGCTACACGCTAGTTATCTAACATCCACCATCATCATCGACAAGTGCTTGCTGAGAAGACTGGGCCACCCCAAATCAGAAGATGTGGGAGCAGACTTGGCCGATGGTGAAGGGTGGCTAGCAGCCGCTGCAGGTAGCGTCGTAGGTGGTGGTGGTGTAGACCTGGCCGCAAAACGACGGGTAGACGGAAACCTCACACGTGACTTAGCTTCTTCAGCTAACTGTGATTGGGCATCTCTAGCATGGTGCAAAAGTTCATTCATAGTCTCGTACTTGTGATGACGAACAATGCTCTTGATTGTTAGCTTCAAATTGTTGAGAAATTGCTGCATTTGTCATCTCTAGGGATTCACGAACTCTAGCATGCTGCATAAGCATCTCCACCTCCATGTAATACTCATCAACTGACATGGTTCCTTGCCTTAATTGTGTCAACTTGTAAAAAAATGTACGCAAGTAGTTGGTGGGTACAAAACGGTCCTTCATGATGCGCCTCATCTCACGCCAATCCATCACAGGAAGTTCATTGTCCTCCCTTCTATTCTGCACAATAGCATCCCACCAGCGCAAAGCATATCCATCAATTTCTAACGTTGCAAGCTTAACCTTCTTGTCTTCCGGATAGTCAAACAATCTCTAGAGCTTCTCAATCTTCAACTCTCATGTAAGGTCATCTTCAGGATCAAGTGAACCATCAAACATGGGAATCGAGAATTTTGGCTTGCCCAAACCATCATCAGTAGCTTGGTTTGGAACACGTTGAGCACGTCCGAGAGGAGCAAAACCGCGAGCATAAGTAGGTGCAGCAGCAGGCGCAGGCATAGGGCGATTGGCACGTCCCCTGCCATGAGGTGGTGCAGCTCCAGGCGCACTACCTTCATGCTTGTCATCAAAACATCATCATGTGGGTGTTCCTGCCTTTGCTGAATTGCTACTGTTAAGGCGTCAATGGAACGCTGCAAAGTTGCGATATTGGTATTGAGTGCGGTCACTTGTGCTTGAATGTTAGTGACTGCACGGACATTCTAGTCCATGGCCACTTGCATGTCCTGGATATTCTTGTCAATGGCATATGTTGTGTGAGTAAACACACGCGTCAAGTGAGATTTCAACGCCTCATATTCACGCTAAGTAACAAGTTCCTCATCCTTCTTTTTCTGCGACACAACATCATCATCACTAAAAGACATGATTAATAGGTTAGTGCAAAAATCAAAATCTGTTTGGTGGCACACTCACAACTCACTCACAACTGACAAGAAAGTAGATCTTACCGTTCCAAAGTGAATAGAGATGCTTTACCAAACGAAATCAAAGACTGATGCACTGATGTGATGAAGTGAATATCAAGGGTATAGAGAACGATCACAGGGCACACAGGTTATTTATGGTGGAGCTATAGGTATGGTATCCTAACTACACCGCAAACAAGCCCTAGTGCTAATCATATGAAAACCCAAGAAACACACACGGTGGAGATAAACGTGGCAAAGCAACTTATGAAAAGGAATATTGCAATGCACAAGAGAGACGCTAGTAAAAGCTCAAAGTAAATAGGCACAAGATTGCTCAATCTACAAGTGCTATGATCAACTAGGCTTGCAACAATGCATACTTTGATATCTCTTGTTGTCACGCTCGTAGCTCTTTTCTCTTTCTTTTTTATACTGATTCTCTTTTATTTTCTCTTTTTTTATTTTTTCAACTATATGACTCAAAGCAAACGAGTGCAGCAACTTAGAACAACACTGGGACGGATAGTCCGGTTGAGATGCGCTAGAGACTCCGGTCGGGCCGGATAGTCCGTGGTGAAACTACCGGATAGTCCGGTTTTGCCTGTCAAAATTTTCTGCACTTCGACACCCTAATGAGCAGCCTGTCGGAGCAAAGCAACTAGTCTTGTGGGTACGTTCCTAGGCATGGATGCTGTAGATAGGCTGTGTCTATGGTATGCAAACAAAGGTACGCTATGTGGACTCAGACAAACAATGAAACTTGCGGAGACGGTGATGGTGGACACGGCCGAAAACAAGATCAAACCCTAAACCTAGAAACAAGAGAAAACTAGACTCCTACACGGGAAACCTGCAGATCGGATCTACGAGAAGATACAATCAACAACTAAAACTCGAAAATGATGCAATCTAGTCTATGGAAAATCTTTTTGTAAGGCTTTTTCTATATAGGACTAAAAACACGAACTAATCTATGGATGGATTTGTGGATGCTCACCGAGTAAACGAGGAAATCTGATACCAAGATGATATGGGGTGGCCCCATCTTCTCAGCAAGCACTTGTCAAAGATGATTATGGTGGATAGATAACTAGCCTATAGCTATGAACTCTCCCGCTCGAACCCTGATGCCAATGCAATAGCTCTCGAACCCTGTGGGATATTCACAACACCGCGGTTTTGTGCACGTACCGTCGACCAGGAACGGTAGTTTGCAATCTACTAATTCCTAATGGAACAATAGACCACACTCAATTGCAGTAGTATAATTTGATCACAGGGTAATTCTAGAGGTTCTTTGAAAGAAACAACTCCAAAATAGTTTTAACATGGTCTAAACCCTAACTTTGGGGCGTCCCATGGCTTATAAGGGCGGCTGGGGTGGCCAAAAACCAAAAATCAGACGCGTACGACTCAAACTGATACATGTCGTCTCGGACCAGATTCGGTCGGCGGGTGGACAGTCCGGTGGAAACGGGCCGGACATTCCGGTCGGGCCGGACACTCCGGGTGGAGTCAGCCGGACAGTCCGGTTTGGCCGGAAACTTCAAAGTTTCCGGGTGGTGTCTGGGTAGTGTCCGATTTAGTGTACTGATTGTCTGCACCATTTCTACTCTCAGGCAGGCCAGACAGTCCGGGTGGTATCGGTCGGACACTCCGGTTGCTGCAGAGTTTCTTGCCTCCATCTTGATGATCTTCTCTTGCGCCTTCCTCCCGCTCCTCCCTCGTGCATCCTTGGGTGATCATCATGCTTGGCTTCTCTTGTAGCCCATCTCCTCCTCGCGCCATGCTTGTTTTTCCAATGAAACTGATCATACATAAATGCATAGACTTAGGTAGTATAAAGTTCTCATCAATTAAAGTACCATATTTGTTTAGGAGTGAATTCACCTGTTGTTCAAGTAGCTTAGCACGAGCTCTTGTAATGGGTCCAATTCTAATCCCATTGGACTAATCCTTCTTTGCAATAGTTGGATCATCTTCACTAGTCATTGGGGTAGGTGCAATTGTAGGGATGTCCTCATCAGAAGGACTTGTCAATACTCGCATCAACTCAACGGCCTAATCCATGAAGAAGCAAAGCACTAAAGAACAATGAATGCACTATTTAATACGACGGAAGAAGATCGGGCATGACGCATGTATGATGTATGACATGGCAAAAATACGATGCAACTAGGCAATATTAAGCGGAACCGGGGTCCCAACAATTAATTAGAAGGTTCAAGTTGTTTAGGTACCCGCAATTTAAATGTTGTATTAACAAGGCAAAACATGGCACCGGTTCGCTACACAAATTTAAATGGAGCCAATATAAGAATAGAATAGCCTGCATATAGTCTCCATATTTAGTTATGAGGTGAATCGACAAAAAGCCCCTAAACCACATGATATGTGTGCAAGCATGTCAATGATATGCATCAGGTAGATATCATATATTATAAAAATAGGGGTCTCGGAAAAGGGGATCGCACATCTCGGTTCAGAGATCTTGGGGCTCGGAGGGTTCGACGAGGTTCAGGCTCAGCAGGATCGGTCTTCGGACTCCGAGAAGAAGAACTTGGTTTTCTGAGGGTTCGGGTTACAAGATGCAGACCTTGGGGGCATCGCCTACACCTTAAAGTTCCGGTTACAAGTGTCATTGTCGATCTTGGATTGCCGCTGGTATTCTTCGAGTCACGACTTGTCCAACCTTCGGAGGTATCGGCCTTGGTTTGGCCTCATCAATGAGAAGATCTTGCCCAAAATTACTCAAAGTTCGGAGCATCCAAAATAGATGGCCACACGATGGTCACCACATCCCCAGATCCAACACAAGGAACTATCCAAAAACAGATCAGTGGCACATAGAACAATGCTGAAGATGGACATGTTTCGTACTTTGGAAAGGGACTAACGCAAGCGAGTGCTGTAGGAGTCATCGGGAGGGAGAGGCTGGCGGGCTCGCACGCGTGCTGGGTACGATTACCCAGCATACCACTGCATGGTGTAGTACACTATAGTCATTGACATAACACCAATGAAACATCGTTCCACTAGTATTCCATCCCTCGGAGTGGTACACTAGAAAAATAGCAAGTCCTAGACATGACTATAGATTACAACACGACTCTTTACAAAAGATCCAGAGAACATTCTAGGTTAAAGAAAGAGAAAGAAACTTCTTACAAATAAGAACTAGAAATAATGGCTCAGAACTATCATACTAAAAATACTAGTATCTAAAGTATTTGGCTTGCCATTGCTGCTATTGCAATGCTCTCTATAAGTAGGTTTTATGGCTAGAGAATAGACTCCTATCTAATTAGGAACTTCGTCTTCACTTTAGCTGATGTGTATGTTGACTCCATTGACTTCATTGAAGAACTTGAGCTTCCGGTGGTGACTCCTTGAGCAAGAGTTGGTGTTGATGATGTCTTCAAGGCTTAAGAACCTAGAAACGGTTAAGAAGTTACGGTTGAGTACGAGTGTACTCAGCAAGTTCACTAAAAAGGAGTGTTTGATGCACTATCTGATATGGGCATGAAGGACGAGGTGAAGCCTAATTTTAGGACTCCACCAAGCTAGGTGTGCGGGGCGCATCCCATTGATGATTGGCACGCCAGGTGTAACACCCTCGAATCGGCCCTATGCAAGTTTTAGCGCTTCCGGCCAAACCCGCATAGAAACGATTCAAGGACGCCCACCAGGCACTTGTGTGCGGGTGGAAAACAAAGTAATACCATTACACATTAGTCCACGATGGAACCCACAGAACATATATATACAACAACGACTCCATTAGTCAAGAATACGGATATACTATACAAAGATCCAAATCACCTTGAAAACGATAGAGCGTCCGACTACGGACAAGATGCAAATGGGGCTAAGAGCCCTGAAGAATAACCAATGGCGTCCATAACCCTGCCCAGGCCAAGCCGGAAGGGTAACCCTGCTAACGACGTCGATCTCAAACCTGCTAAAACAAAAGGGGTGCCGACAAAGGGCAAAGGAAAAAGAGGAGCGTCAGTACTGAGGCCAGTACATGGCGAGGCTAGAATTCGGCGGCTCTCGCCTACATAGGTATGGTGGCCTAAAGCGGCAGCGAAGCATGCACTATACAACCTATAGAGACTCGATATAACTGTCGGCTATTAGAGAGGAGTAAGAAAGACCTATTCGGGACCAACCTGATACTAACACCAATCATACCCATCCTGGTATTCCCCCTCGAGACCAAACGAGGAAGTCAAACCGAGGAACTCACATAGTTGGTAGTTTTATTCATTCCATTATAGTTGAAGCACTTACTAGTCAGATATAGATATCATGAGTCATCCTGTTAGCATAAGTAGTGAGCAGTTTTAGTTAAACATTCAGTTGTAGTTGCAGTACTTACTAGTCAGATACAATTAGCATGTGACATCCCAAACCCAGCAGTTGATGGCACTTTTAGTTCATTCCATTGGAGTTGTGATACTTACTAGGCAGGTATAACATGACACGATACACCCCAGTTCCACCAGTTGTTGGCACTTTTATTATCCATTCCATTGTAGTGAAGTTGATTACTAGTCACATATTAAGTCCAATTTATAGCACTACTTTAGTTATGCTTGTCTATGATCGAGATACTGTGCTCCAAGTCGTCCATAACCGCGGACACGGCTTTCAGAAAGATTTACCCTGCAAGGGTGCACAAATAGCAACACACGCATGATCAACCTCAGAAAAACCAAATCAAAACTCAACGAGGCTTTCACGACAAAGCAATCACAGGATTCATAAAATATTTCAGGGGGCCACCCCACTAAGCTACCCGCGACGAAGTTGGCCGGCTCCGAGACAGACCCAGGGTTTGTGTGGACGACGCTAAACGAATGGGAACCCGAAAGTGTGACTGGGCTTGTCGATACAGCGAAAATGTGTCACGATCCAAAACAGTACAGGTGCTCCGCGCACAATCTTAAATAAAGCGGTAAAGCATGGCATATGTACATGATAGTAATAAAACCCCAAACTAGTTTGTGGCCCCAAGAAATAAGAAATGAATCAAGTTATGACTAAGGGGATTCATGGTCCCACATGCGGATAGTGCGATAGTCAAGGAACAGGTATCAAGTACTCGGGGTCCTACGGGACACAAGTGAGCATGGCAGAACCAAATAACATCTATTGCCCACCGATGCCTCTACATTAGTTATATCTAGCAATTTAATAGTCGTATTTAAAGTCATGATCCTCTCCACCGTAAAGCATATGACAACATTCCAACAACTGTGTGGTACTTCACGGCACGGGATCGCACCTGAGCAGGCGACTACGACTTGCAAGGCCATCTATCTACAAAACAACAGGTAATAGGTGGTGTCCAAGGCAATATAAAGGCTGCACGGAATATATCTGGTACGGAACACTAAAGCATCGTGATACGGATAGCAATAGATCAACAGGAGGAAATAAAGACTATAAATGCAAAATAGGTAGAAAGGGGGAGAATTCTCGCCTGGGAAACATAGACGAAGATTCATCCGAAGAACTTGTCGATACTCGCATCAACTCAACGGTCTAATCCGTGAAGAAGCAAACACTAAAAGAAACACCGGATGCACTATTTAATACTACGGCAGAAGATCGGGCATGATGCATGTATGATGTATGACATGGCAAAGATGCGATGCAATTAGGCAATATTAAGTGGAACCAGGGTCCCGACAATTAATTAAATGGTTCAAGTTATTTAGATACCCCGCAACTTAAATGTTGTATTAACAAGGCAAAACATGGCATCGCTATACAATTTCAATGGAAGTGCTAATAGACAGAAATAGCACGTGTATGCGCTCCATATTTAATTATTAGGTGAATCGACATAATACCCCCCAAACCACACAATATGTATGCGACATGATCAAATTAATATGCAACAATTATATATAGCATTTTATAAAATAGGGATAGGTTGGGTTCACACATTAGGGGGGGTTCGGCGAACTTGGTTCCATGGGTTCGGTTCGGTCTTCCGGAGTAGAGGCCATCGGATCCGCAACGAAGGTCATGGCGGTTCCAGGGAGGAGATCTTGGCATGCCGGGGCTCGGTCTTCGGATCCTCGGGATCGGGCTTCAGATCCTAGAACGGTCTTGGCGTTCCGCGGTCTTTAGTTTCATGTTGGTGTTCTTGTGGTTCGGGCTCTAGGAGAACTCCATACGGCATCGGTGGTCAAGGGTGGCTTGTGCGGTGTCGGTGTTGATCTTGCTGTCGGGTTGCAGTTCTCGCATCGCATCAACGTTACCACGCCAGCTTTTCACATGGTTACACACGGTGTCTTCGATTCAGCTTCGGGGTCATCTCGTACTTGGTTTAGACCTACCTTCTCCAAAACACAGGAGCACACACACACATACCAGATCAACTTGGATGAACAGAGAGCACCAAAAGCAGCGGCAGAACACCAACGGTGCTACACCACCAGACTATGACAAAAGCATCACCGCACGGGAGGAGGTCGGGTTCACGACGTCGAGGTAGGTGCGGGCATGGGTCAGGGCGCCATGTGGACTTGGTTGCGGAGCTACGGAGGGCGCCGGGACGAGCGCGCACGAGACGGAGAGGCAGGACCAGCTCCAGTGAAGGAGGCGGCGGCTACTAGCGAGCTCGAGCAGCAGGAGCTGAGGTGGCGGGGACTAGACGCGGGTGAGGTTAGGTGGGCCGCCGCCTAGCGGACGGGGATGCGTCGCTATGAGCGATGGCACCGAGGTCGCTCGCGATAGTGCTGGTGGTGTCGGGTGCAAGGCGGGGAGAGGAGGCCGAGGTCGACTGCGGCGCAGTGGTGGTCGTGCTCCAAGGAACAGGGACGGGAGGCGGTGGCGAGCTGTAGGGCGGAGGCGCTCACGGCGGGGCAAGGTGGAGGAGAACGCGGAGATGGGGGGAGAAAGGAGCATGGTGGGGATGGGATCGGGCTCCAGGGAGGCCTTCCTGGCGGCGGGGCTTGCGGGTTGGGGAGGGAAGAGAGAGGGAGCGGACCGCACGGGACCGGGGTGGCCACGTTGTGGGGCCAGGGGCGTTGAGGGCGACGCCGTACGCGAGCGGGGTGGCCAGGGTCGTGCGGTGGTGGGGCGTCGACGCGAGGATGGGTGGTTGGCTGCTTCGCTCAGGCTAGGTCGCATGTACCGCAACGTGTCTAGTGCGTCGTGTTAGCGGGGCTAGGTAGCGTGCCGTGCGGGTGAGGTGGAACGGGTCGGGCGATGTGGGGCAGGACGCGACGTGCGCACGTGTACCGTGTGACAGGGGGAGAGGGTCGTGTCGAGGCGTTGTGTGCGCCGCTGAGTGCTGTGTGCGGGAGTGCAGCAGCAGCGTATGCGGTTGAGTGCGGCGGTGGCTGCGGGTAGTTTGGTTGTTAGGTCTAGGTTAGGTTAGGGTTAGGGTTTTAGTTTGGAGGTGGCCGGCTGGGCTTTTGGGCCTGGTTGGCTGCCTCCCAAAAATAACATAAACTTTTATTCTATTTTTAAATAGACTTTTGTAAATAGTTTTTAGACAAATAAAAGGTCTGATAAAGACCGGGGTTTTTCTTTGAATAAGGACGAGGGATATTTAGAAAATAAACCCAGGCTTTTCGAAAATAGTTTTAGGCAAATAATATGCATGATGATGACGATGCTCAAATGCAATGTGGCATGATGACATGAGCATGCGGTCATGATGATGCACAAACAGAAATAACAAGCGATTTTCTAGTAGTGGTTTTACCGGGGGTGCAACAATTCGACACCACTAACAATGGATCTCGCCCTCGAGATCCGCCTCATGGTATGGGGAAAGAAGGCTGATGATCAGATTCTTCTTGTGCCGTGTAGATCCTTGCGACACTACTAACAAAGATTATTGCTCCATCTTGAAATTGTCGACACCACCAAAGAAAGGTCATTGCTCACGATCATCGAGAGAACACTCCGGAGGACAAAGGACGAAGATAAAGGTATCAAAAGATAAGGCCACCTTTATCTTCCGTGGAAGGAGTAAAAATGCATTGGTCCCCAATTCAATGTACACGAGCGAATGATAAGAGTAGTCGGATGGTGATCAGTCCATCGCGCACCCAAAGCATTACTCTGCACATGAATAGGAGAGTTTTGCAACCAACTCTCGGAATTAGACTGAAGATCTTCACAAACGATATTCAGAAACAAAGGATTGATACAGATCTTCATTGGATCTAGCGTAGATGATGTCGTTGCGTTGAAAAACATCGAAAGATACAAGAATGATTTCAGTGGATTTTGATCCACCGAAAGGTGCAACAGATGAAGGGTGCTTAGATAGCACAAAGACCGGATGTGGAAACACCATTGCAAAAGGAATCAAAGCCCTGAAGGTACGACGGAAACCCAACCACGAGAATTCCTAGACTCGAAGAAAGGCAAGAGAGCAGATTTAAAACACGCAGAGGTAAGAGGAGAATAACATAGGGGTAAGGAGTAAAAGCATAACTAATCAAATATATCCAACCGATTTTGCAAACTAGTTTTGACACTCTAGATCGTCCGTTAGCTAGGTTATCCTACAGGCTGGACCAGTGGGGTATCACAACTGCTGAGCTCTGATACCATTCTGTAACACCCTCGAATCGGCCCTATGCAAGTTTTAGCGCTTCCCGCCAAACCCGCATAGAAACGATTCAAGGACGCCCACCAGGCACTTGCGTGCGGGTGGAAAACGAAGTAATACCATTACACATTAGTCCACGATGGAACCCACAGAACATATATATACAACAACGACTCCATGAGTCAAGAATACAGATATACTATACAAAGATCCAAATCACCTTGAAAACAATAGAGCGTCCGACTACGGACAAGATGCAAATGGGGCTAAGAGCCCTGAAGAATAACCAATGGCGTCCATAACCTTGCCCAGGCCAAGCCGGAAGGGTAACCATGCTAACGACGTCGATCTCAAACCTGCTAAAACAAAAGGGGTGCCGACAAAGGGCAAAGGAAAAAGAGGAGCGTTAGTACTGAGGCCAGTACACGGCGAGGCTAGAATTCGGCGGCTCTCGCCTACATAGGTATGGTGGACTAAAGCGTCAGCGAAGCATGCACTATATAACTATCGGCTATTAGAGAGGGGTGAGAAAGACCTATTCGGGACCAACCTGATACTAAAACCAATCATACCCATCCTGGTATTCCCCCTCGAGACCAAACGAGGAAGTCAAACCGAGGAACTCACACAGTTGGCAGTTTTATTCATTCCATTATAGTTGAAGCACTTACTAGTCAGATATAGATAGCATGAGTCATCCTGTTAGCATAAGTAGTGAGCAGTTTTAGTTAAACATTCAGTTGTAGTTGCAGTACTTACTAGTCAGATACAATTAGCATGTGACATCCCAAACCCAGCAGTTGATGGCACTTTTAGTTCATTCCATTGGAGTTGCGATACTTACTAGGCAAGCATAACATGACACGATACACCCCAGTTCCACCACTTGTTGGCACTTTTATTATCCATTCCATTGTAGTGAAGTTGATTAGTAGTCACATATTAAGTCAAATTTATAGCACTACTTTAGTTATGCTTGTCTATGATCGAGATACTGTGCTCCAAGTCGTCCATAACTGCGGACACGGCTTTCAGAAAGATTCACCCTGCAAGGGTGCACAAATAGCAACACACGCACGATCAACCTCGGAAAAACCAAATCAAAACCCAACGAGGCTTTCACGACAAAGCAATCACAGGATTCATAAAATATTTCAGGGGGCCACCCCACTAAGCTACCCGCGACGAAGTTGGCCGTCTCCGAGAAAGACCCAGGGTTTGTGTGGACGACGGTAAACGACTAGGAACCCGAATGTGTGACTGGGCTTGTCGATACAGCGAAAACGTGTCACGATCCAAAACAGTACAGGTGCTCCATGCACAATCTTAAATAAAGCGGTAAAGCATGGCATAGGTACAGGATAGTAATAAAACCCCAAACTAGTTTGTGGCCCCAAGAAATAAGAAATGAATCAAGTTTTGACTAAGGGGATTCATGGTCCCACATGCAGATAGTGCGATAGTCAAGGAACAAGTATCAAGTACTCGGGGTCCTACGGGACACAAGTGAGCGTGGAAGAACAAAATAACATCTATTGCCCACCGATGCCTCTACATTAGTTATATCTAGCAATTTAATAGTCGTATTTAAAGTCATGGTCCTCTCCACCGTAAAGCATATGACAACATTCCAACAACTGTGTGGTACTTCACGACACGGGATCGCACCTGAGCAAGCGACTACGACTCGCAAGGCCATCTATCTACCAAACAACAGGTAATAGGAGGTGTCCAAGGCAATATAAGGGTGTACGGAATATATCTGGTACGGAACACTAAAGCATCGTGATACGGATAGCAATAGATCAACAGGAGGAAATAAAGACTATAAATGCAAAATAGGTAGAAAGGGGGAGAATGCTCGCTTGGGAAACATAGACGAAGATTCATCCGAAGAACTTGTCGATACTCGCATCAACTCAACGGCCTAATCCGTGAAGAAGCAAACACTTAAACAAACATCGGATGCACTATTTAATACTACGGCAGAAGATCGGGCATGATGCATGTATGATGTATGGCATGGCAAAGATGCGATGTAATTAGGCAATATTATGCGGAACCAGGGTCCCGGCAATTAATTAAATGGTTCAAGTTATTTAGATACCCCACAATTTAAATATTGTATTAACAAGGCAAAACATGGCATCGGTTCGCTATACAATTTAAATGGAAGCGCTAATAGACAGAAATAGCACGTGTATGCGCTCCATATTTAATTATTAGGTGAATCGACATAACACCCCCCAAACCACACAATATGTATGCAACATGATCAAATTAATATGCAACAATTATATATAGAATTTTATAAAATAGGGATAGGTAGGGTTCACACATTAGGGGGGGGGGGGGTTCGGCGAACTTGGTTCCATGGGTTCGGTTCGGTCTTCCGGAGTAGAGGCCATCGGATCCGCAACGAAGGTCATGGCGGTTCCAGGGAGGAGATCTTGGCATGCCGGGGCTCGGTCTTCGGATCCTCGGGATCGGGCTTCAGATCCTGGAACGATCTTGGCGTTCCGCGGTCTTTAGTTCCGTGTTGGTGTTCTTGTGGTTCGGGCTCTAGGAGAACTCCATACGGCATCGGTGGTCAAGGGTGGCTTGTGCGGTGTCGGTGTTGATCTTGCTGTCGGGTTGTAGTTCTCGCATCGCATCAACGTTACCACGCCAGCTTTTCACATGGTAAACGTCGGTGTCTTCGATTCAGCTTCGGGGTCATCTCGTACTTGGTTTAGACCTACCTTCTCCAAAACACAGGAGCACACACACACATACCAGATCAACTTGGATGAACAGAGAGCACCAAAAGCAGCGGCAGAACACCAACGGTGCTACACCACCAGACTATGACAAAAGCATCACCGCACGGGAGGAGGTCAGGTTCACGACGTCAAGGTAGGTGCGGGCATGGGTCAGGGCGCCATGTGGACTTGGTGGCGGAGCTGCGGAGGGCGCCGGGACGAGCGCGTGCGAGACGGAGAGGCAGGACCAGCTCCAGTGAAGGAGGCGGCGGCTACTAGCGAGCTCGAGCAGCAGGAGCTGAGGTGGCGGGGACTAGACGCGGGTGAGGTTAGGTGGGCCGCCGCCTAGCGGACGGGGATGCGTCACTATGAGCGATGGCACCGAGGTCGCTCGCGATGGTGCTGGCGGTGTCGGGTGCGAGGCGGGGAGAGGAGGCCGAGGTCGACCGCGGCGCAGTGGTGGTCGTGCTCCAAGGAACAGGGACGGGAGGCGGTGGCGAGCTGTAGGGCGGAGGCGCTCACGGCGGGGCGAGGTGGAGGAGAACGCGGAGATGGGGGGAGAAAGGAGCATGGTGGGGATGGGATCGGGCTCCAGGGAGGCCTTCCTGGCGGCGGGGCTTGCGGGTTGGGGAGGGAAGAGAGAGGGAGCGGACCGCACGAGACCGGGGTGGCCACGTTGTGGGGCTAGGGGCGTTGAGGGCGACGCCGTACGCGAGCGGGGTGGCCAGGGTCGTGCGGTGGTGGGGCGTCGACGCGAGGATGGGTGGTTGGCTGCTTCGCTCAGGCTAGGTCGCATGTACCGCAATGTGTCTAGTGCGTCGTGTTAGCGGGGCTAGGTAGCGTGCCGTGCGGGTGAGGTGGAACGGGTCGGGCGATGTGGGGCAGGACGCGACGTGCGCACGTGTACCGTGTGACAGGGGGAGAGGGTCGTGTCGAGGCGTTGTGTGCGCCGCTGAGTGCTGTGTGCGGGAGTGCAGCAGCAGCGTATGCGGTTGAGTGCGGCGGTGGCTGCGGGTAGTTTGGTTGTTAGGTCTAGGTTAGGTTAGGGTTAGGGTTTTAGTTTGGAGGTGGCCGGCTGGGCTTTTGGGCCTGGTTGGCTGCCTCCCAAAAATAACATAAACTTTTATTCTATTTTTAAATAGACTTTTGTAAATAGTTTTTAGACAAATAAAAGGTCTGATAAATACCGGGGTTTTTATTTGAATAAGGACAAGGGATATTTAGAAAATAAACCCAGGCTTTTCGAAAATAGTTTTAGGCAAATAATATGCATGATGATGACGATGCTCAAATGCAATGTGGCATGATGACATGAGCATGCGGTCATGATGATGCACAAACAGAAATAGCAAGCGATTTTCTAGTAGTGGTTTTACCGGGGGTGCAACAATTCGACACCACTAACAATGGATCTCGCCCTCGAGATCCGCCTCATGGTATGGGGAAAGAAGGCTGATGATCAGATTCTTCTTGTGCCGTGTAGATCCTCGCGACACTACTAACAAAGATTATTGCTCCATCTTGAAATTGTCGACACCACCAAAGAAAGGTCATTGCTCACGATCATCGAGAGAACACTCCGGAGGACAAAGGACGAAGATAAAGGTATCAAAAGATAAGGCCACCTTTATCTTCCGTGGAAGGAGTAAAAATGCATTGGTCCCCAATTCAATGTACACGAGCGAATGATAAGAGTAGTCGGATGGTGATCAGTCCATCGCGCACCCAAAGCATTACTCTGCACATGAATAGGAGAGTTTTGCAACCAACTCTCGGAATTAGACTGAAGATCTTCACAAACGATATTCAGAAACAAAGGATTGATACAGATCTTCATTGGATCTAGCGTAGATGATGTCGTTGCGTTGAAAAACATCGAAAGATACAAGAATGATTTCAGTGGATTTTGATCCACCGAAAGGTGCAACAGATGAAGGGTGCTTAGATAGCACAAAGACCGGATGTGGAAACACCATTGCAAAAGGAATCAAAGCCCTGAAGGTACGACGGAAACCCAACCACGAGAATTCCTAGACTCGAAGAAAGGCAAGAGAGCAGATTTAAAACACGCAGAGGTAAGAGGAGAATAACATAGGGGTAAGGAGTAAAAGCATAACTAATCAAATATATCCAACCGATTTTGCAAACTAGTTTTGACACTCTAGATCGTCCGTTAGCTAGGTTATCCTACAGGCTGGACCAGTGGGGTATCACAACTGCTGAGCTCTGATACCATTCTGTAACACCCTCGAATCGGCCCTATGCAAGTTTTAGCGCTTCCCGCCAAACCCGCATAGAAACGATTCAAGGACGCCCACCAGGCACTTGCGTGCGGGTGGAAAACGAAGTAATACCATTACACATTAGTCCACGATGGAACCCACAGAACATATATATACAACAACGACTCCATGAGTCAAGAATACAGATATACTATACAAAGATCCAAATCACCTTGAAAACAATAGAGCGTCCGACTACGGACAAGATGCAAATGGGGCTAAGAGCCCTGAAGAATAACCAATGGCGTCCATAACCTTGCCCAGGCCAAGCCGGAAGGGTAACCATGCTAACGACGTCGATCTCAAACCTGCTAAAACAAAAGGGGTGCCGACAAAGGGCAAAGGAAAAAGAGGAGCGTTAGTACTGAGGCCAGTACACGGCGAGGCTAGAATTCGGCGGCTCTCGCCTACATAGGTATGGTGGACTAAAGCGTCAGCGAAGCATGCACTATATAACTATCGGCTATTAGAGAGGGGTGAGAAAGACCTATTCGGGACCAACCTGATACTAAAACCAATCATACCCATCCTGGTATTCCCCCTCGAGACCAAACGAGGAAGTCAAACCGAGGAACTCACACAGTTGGCAGTTTTATTCATTCCATTATAGTTGAAGCACTTACTAGTCAGATATAGATAGCATGAGTCATCCTGTTAGCATAAGTAGTGAGCAGTTTTAGTTAAACATTCAGTTGTAGTTGCAGTACTTACTTCAGATACAATTAGCATGTGACATCCCAAACCCAGCAGTTGATGGCACTTTTAGTTCATTCCATTGGAGTTGCGATACTTACTAGGCAAGCATAACATGACACGATACACCCCAGTTCCACCACTTGTTGGCACTTTTATTATCCATTCCATTGTAGTGAAGTTGATTAGTAGTCACATATTAAGTCAAATTTATAGCACTACTTTAGTTATGCTTGTCTATGATCGAGATACTGTGCTCCAAGTCGTCCATAACTGCGGACACGGCTTTCAGAAAGATTCACCCTGCAAGGGTGCACAAATAGCAACACACGCACGATCAACCTCGGAAAAACCAAATCAAAACCCAACGAGGCTTTCACGACAAAGCAATCACAGGATTCATAAAATATTTCAGGGGGCCACCCCACTAAGCTACCCGCGACGAAGTTGGCCGTCTCCGAGAAAGACCCAGGGTTTGTGTGGACGACGGTAAACGACTAGGAACCCGAATGTGTGACTGGGCTTGTCGATACAGCGAAAACGTGTCACGATCCAAAACAGTACAGGTGCTCCATGCACAATCTTAAATAAAGCGGTAAAGCATGGCATAGGTACAGGATAGTAATAAAACCCCAAACTAGTTTGTGGCCCCAAGAAATAAGAAATGAATCAAGTTTTGACTAAGGGGATTCATGGTCCCACATGCAGATAGTGCGATAGTCAAGGAACAAGTATCAAGTACTCGGGGTCCTACGGGACACAAGTGAGCGTGGAAGAACAAAATAACATCTATTGCCCACCGATGCCTCTACATTAGTTATATCTAGCAATTTAATAGTCGTATTTAAAGTCATGGTCCTCTCCACCGTAAAGCATATGACAACATTCCAACAACTGTGTGGTACTTCACGACACGGGATCACACCTGAGCAAGCGACTACGACTCACAAGGCCATCTATCTACCAAACAACAGGTAATAGGAGGTGTCCAAGGCAATATAAAGGCTGCACGGAATATATCTGGTACGGAACACTAAAGCATCGTGATACGGATAGCAATAGATCAACAGGAGGAAATAAAGACTATAAATGCAAAATAGGTAGAAAGGGGGAGAGTGCTCGCCTGGGAAACATAGACGAAGATTCATCCGAAGAACTTGTCGATACTCGCATCAACTCAACGGCCTAATCCGCGAAGAAGCAAACACTTAAACAAACATCGGATGCACTATTTAATACTACGGCAGAAGATCGGGCATGATGCATGTATGATGTATGGCATGGCAAAGATGCGATGTAATTAGGCAATATTATGCGGAACCAGGGTCCCGGCAATTAATTAAATGGTTCAAGTTATTTAGATACCCCGCAATTTAAATATTGTATTAACAAGGCAAAACATGGCATCGGTTCGCTATACAATTTAAATGGAAGCGCTAATAGACAGAAATAGCACGTGTATGCGCTCCATATTTAATTATTAGGTGAATCGACATAACACCCCCCAAACCACACAATATGTATGCAACATGATCAAATTAATATGCAACAATTATATATAGAATTTTATAAAATAGGGATAGGTAGGGTTCACACATTAGGGGGGGGGGGGTTCGGCGAACTTGGTTCCATGGGTTCGGTTCGGTCTTCTGGAGTAGAGGCCATCGGATCCGCAATGAAGGTCATGGCAGTTCCAGGGAGGAGATCTTAGCATGCCAAGGCTCGGTCTTGGGATCCTGGAACGGTCTTGGCATTCCGTGGTCTTCAGTTCCGTGTTGGTGTTCTTGTGGTTCGGGCTCTAGGAGAACAACGTGTGACATCGGTGGTTAAGGGTGGCTTGTGCGGTGTCGGTGTTGATCTTGCTGTCGGGTTGCAGTTCTCGCATCGCATCAACATTACCACGCCAGCTTTTCACATGGTAAAAGTCGGTGTCTTCGATTTAGCTTCGGGGTCATCTCGTACTTGGTTCGGACCTACCGTCTCCAAAACACAGGAGCACACACATACATACCAGATCAACTTGGATGAACAGAGAGCACCAAAAGCAGCGGCAGAACACCAACGGTGCTAAATCACCAGACTATGACAGAAGCATCACCGCACGGGAGGAGTTCGGGTTCACGACATCGAGGTAGGTGCGGGCGTGGGTCAGGGCACCACGTGGACTTGGTGGCGGAGCTGTGGAGGGCGCCAGGACGAGCGCACGCGAGACGGAGAGGCAGGACCGGCTCTAGTGAAGGAGGCAGCGGCTACTAGCGAGCTCGAGCAGCAGGAGCTGAGGTGGCGGGGACTGGACGCGGGTGAGGTCAGGCGGGCCGCCGCCTAGCGGACGAGGATGCGGCGCTGTGAGCGACGGCACCGAGGTCGCTCGCGGCGGTGCTGGCGGTGTCGTTTGTGAGGCGGGGAGAGGAGGATGAGGTCGACCGCGGCGCGGTGGTGGTCGTGCTCCAAGGAACAGGGACGGGAGGCGGCGGCGAGCTGCAGGGCGACGACGGTCACGGCGGGGCGAGCTGGAGGAGAATGCGGAGATGGGGGAGAAAGGAGCATGGTGGGGATGGGATCGGGCTCCAGGGAGGCCTTCCTGGCGGCGGGGCATGCGGGTTGGGGAGGGAAGAGAGAGGGAGCAGAACGCACGGTACCGGGGTGGCCGCGTTGTGGGGCCAGGGGGTTGAGGGCGACGCCGTACGCGAGCGGGGTGGCCAGGGTCATGCGGTGGTGGGGTGTGGACGCGAGGATGGGTGGTTGGCTGCTTCGCTCAGGCTAGGTCGCATGTACCGCAACATGTCTAGTGCGTCGTGTTAGCGGGGCTAGGTAGCGTGCCGTGCGGGTGAGGTGGAACGTATCGGGCGATGCTGGGCATGACACGATGCGCGCACGTGTACCGCGTGGTAGGGGGAGAGGGTCGTGTCGAGGCGTTGTGTGCGCCGCTGAGTGCTACGTGGGGGAGTGCAGCAGCAGCGTCTGTGGTTGAGTGTGGAGGTGGCTGCGGGTAGTTTGGTGGTTAGGTCTAGGTTAGGTTAGGGTTAGGGTTTTAGTTTGGAGGTGGCCGACTGGGCTTTTGGGCCTTGTTGGCTACCTCCCAAAAATAACATAAACTTTTATTTTATTTTTAATTAGACTTTTGTAAATAGTTTTTAGACAAATAAAAGGTCCGATAAAGACCGGGGGTTTTATTTGAATAAAGACAAGGGATATTAAGAAAACAAACCCAGGCTTTTCGAAAATAGTTTTAGGCAAATAATATGCATGATGATGACGATGCTCAAATGCAATGTGGCATGATGACATGAGCATGCGGTTATGATGATGCACAAACAGAAAGAGCAAGCGATTTTCTAGTAGTGGTTTTACCGGGGTGCCACACCAGGACGACCTACGATATGTAATGATAAGTCTAAGGTTGTGTCAAATATTGTTGCTATGTTATTGAGTCCGAGTCCAAGTTAGGTTCGAGTCCGTTTGTGTGTTCGGTTTGGGTCTATCCAACCGACTAGTTGCAGGCCTCCTATATAAAGGAGCCAGCCACCTAGGATTTAGGGGAGTTCAGTTGTTTAGTCTAAAAACTATATTGTGCTCCACCGTGTATCATCCCTCTGGGGACGGCAATACCGTTTATCATATTATTGTTGCGGAGGTTCTTGTGTTCCTCAAGGATTGTCGTGCTCAGGTTTGAGGCGTGGTGATCTTCATCATGTTACTTGCTGGATTTGTTCCTCTTCTCCAGGTGATGTTCTTTGGCGTTATTGGAAGGATTCCTATCCAGGTTACTCGCTGTGAAAGATCGGAACACAACTCAAAGAGGAACGAATCCAGCAAGTAACGTGATGAAGATCACCACGCCTCAAACCTGAGCACGACAATCCTTGATGAACACAAGAACCTCCATAGCAATAATATGATAAACGGTATCGCCATCCCCGGAGGGATGATACACGATGGAGCACAATATAGTTTTTAGACTAAATAACTGAACTCCCCTAAACCCTAGGTGGCTATCTCCTTTATATAGGAGGCCTACAACTAGTCGGTTGGATAGACCCAAACCGAACACACAACGGACTCAAACCTAACCTAGACTTGGACTCAATAATATAGCAACAATATTTGACACAACCTTAGACTTATCATTACATATCATAGGTCGTCCTGGCGTGCCAATCATCAATGGGATGCGCCCGCATCACCTAGCTTGGTGGAGTCCTAAAATTAGGCTTCACCTCCTCCTTCATGCCCATATCATCATCCCCCCTTCAAGAAGCATTGTCCCCAACGCTTGCGGGTCGGGTCAGAAAGGTGGCGTGATATGAACAATCGCTTCACGCGTCTTTGCCATATTCAAGTCTTGCTTGCCTTCCTCACCACATCCTCCCACTTGGCCTACTTGACTTGATACAGCCCTTGGCGCCTGCACCTCCTTGCGTCTCCATACGAGCTTGGGCCTAGGCGCCACCGTCTTCTTCTTCTCAACTCTTGTTGGAACCCGTGGTTGCTGAATATGGACCTTCTTTGCAGGACCATGCATAAGATGAGTAATGCCTGGACCACACAACTGACGAACATGTCCATCCTTGCCTCTATGCATCCGCACAATTGTCCCAACAAAACGCCTCACAGGTGTGCTAACAAAACTGCTCTTGTTACCCCACTGCACCACATGCACTGGAACATCAGGAGCACAACTATCATCCGTCTGAACACCTGTGTCAACACAAACAACCTTCTGAACACATGTTGCAACATCCTTCCTCTCAGTAATAAGAGGATGCACTTCAACTGGCTTGTCACTAACAAGTTCCACTGGCTTGTCATCTGCAGGCATAGCTGAAGCAATATCAACATTGTCGCACTGTGCATCATGCTCTCCATCCTGCACCTTAGCTAGCCCAGATTTTGGCTTAGCCTTGCGCACCTTCTCCTTATGTACCACCAGCTCTACATCAGACTTTATGTGACCATCCTACATAGGCTTCAAAGTCTGTTGTTTGCCACCATGCATAAAAGAATATGTATTGTCTCTTCCAGCATGTGTAAGATTGTGATCATACTACCATGGACGACCAAGTAACAGCCCACATACCTCCAATGGCAACACAACGCACTCAATCTCATCAACATAATCACCAACTGTAAATAGCACATGCACCTTATGAGTTACCTTCACCATACCGCAGCTATTGAACCACTGTAGATGCTTAGGTTCAGGAATACGCCATGTGGACAACCCCAACGCTGTCACCATTGCTTTTCTAATGCCATTAGTACAGCTTCCTCCATCAACAATCAACTTGCATGCTTTGCCTTTGATCATACACTGTGCCTGAAATAAATTCCAACGCTGGCCCTTGTCAACTGTCATGCAAACATCGTCTTGTACTCTCTTGAGTTACAAATTCAGCTCACTCAATGGTACAACATCCTCAGAACTAACCACCTTGTCCAGCTCCTTGGACTTCTCCCAAAATCTAGTGCGCAAAAATTGCTTCAAATCTGCCCAACTAGGTGTTGTTATGCCCTTTGCGGTCCTCTCTTCCTTCCACCAACTAGCCACAGTCTCATCCACACGCCGGTGTGCAAGAACAAATTCAGTGCGACCACCAAACTTGGAATTGATCGAACGATATTTGGCAAAACCATCATCCATGTTAGACCTCCAAGATCTAAACTCCGCATATGTGGCAGAACTGTCTAACTTCCATTTTATATCTGCAGAATAAAGTGGCGATCCCACAATAATAGTAGTGTAGTCAAAGTACACATCATCTGCTATGTCTATCTTACGATCTTCCTTTGCTATTCCCATATTAATTCTGGACAAAATTCCAGTCTAGGTTTCGATCTGAATCAGTGTAGCAGCCAGGCTCCTGGGCGAGCGATCCCCTGGAGCGAGCGATTCCAGGCGGAAATCCTCCATGCGTGCAGTAGTCTCGATCGCCAGACACACGCGGGGCAAACGATTGCTAGCGCCAGGAAAACAATCCAGACAGTCCTTGTCCAGCTATTAGGTCAGCCCACCACCACACCGAGCGGCAGCACTCCCAGCGACGCGCGCCAGACGGGGATCGGGGTGATCCCTCGATCACGCGCCACGGGACAGATCGCCCCGGTTGTGAGGAGTATGGTGGCTGGCCTCCTTATCTCTTTTTTTAAACACTCCTTGACCCCAACGATGCTTTTCCTTCCTTCCTAAATTTCCTTTCCTTCCTTCCAATCCACGTGACTCCTTGATCGTCTGTTTAGTCCAATTCTTGCACGCTTGCAATTTTTTTACCAAACTGAACTGTCACGTGCAGCAGATGAGAAACGAGCCAGATTTAGTCCTGATTCACCACAAATTTTGGATCTCCATGCAAACCGTGTGTAGAAAATCTGCACTTTCCTTTTAAAAAAAATCTCTTTCCTGTTTTTGTTTTTCATGTACTCCACGTATACCAGCTAAAGAATGGATTACCGATCTCCAAGAAATCAGTCAAGTAAATAAAGATCTCCAAGAAATCTGCTCTTTTTTTTCTGATCGTACCAATTCCAGCCCACAACGATCTATTTCCTTTATTTTGCTAATAATAACGTGAAGACCAATCAAACAGGCCTACTCCACGATTAGGACTAGTACCAGAATCAATCCGATTATATACCAACTAATCAGAGATGATCTCCACGTGATTTTTCTTTCGTCTTTCCGTTGCTACCGTATCAATTAACACGAACAGAAGCCAGGCGCCGAACAAATCTCCAGTACTGTACTCCACGTGCAAACAAAAACTGATCCTTTCTTTTCCTAAATTTCCTAGAGTCCACGTGACTCCTTGATTCTTTTTTTTTTTAACTGAGCGCCTCACGTATGGCCGTACAGATGGACGTGATCAAAGGAATATGCCGCTCCACAACTTCCTGGCACGGCGCGTACCTTCACGGCAGAGAAATCGGAACAAACTAATCTGCCAATTAATTGAAACCGGACTTCTTTGCTCTTTTCCTTTGTCTCGGGCAAACAAAACCAATTAGATCTGCACTGTCCTTCGCTGTGGCTTCTCCTCGATCTGATTAGCGGACGCAACTTGAATAGATCTCCTTCTCCGATGCCGGTGAAGAACTCCTGAATCAACGATCCAATAGAGTCGAACAACTCCTGGACGTATACAATTCTTCCCTTCTCTCTCCAACCAATATGATCTAAAAACTGCCGGTGAAAAACAATCCGCAGATCAATGAACAGAAAATACTCGCCGTGATAAACCCAGTGCTCTGATAGCACCTGATACGGATCAAGCCAATGATCCTTGAGTTGTGTCCCGATCTTTCACAGCGAGTAACCTGGATAGGAATCCTTCCAATAACACCGAAGAACGTCACCTGAAGAAGAGGAACAAATCCAGCAAGTAACGTGATGAAGATCACCATGCCTCAAACCTGAGCATGACAATCCTTGATGAACACAAGAACCTCCGCAGCAATAATATGATAAACGGTATCGCCGTCCCCGAAGTGATGATACACGGTGGAGCACAATATAGTTTTTAGACTAAACTACTAAACTCCCCTAAACCCTAGGTGGCTGGCTCCTTTATATAGGAGGCATGCAACTAGTTGGTTGTATAGACCCAAACCGAACACACAACGGACTTGAACCTAACATGGACTCAGACTCAATAACATAGCAACAATATTTAACACAACCTTAGACTTATCATTACATATCGTAGGTCGTCCTGACGTGTCAATCATCAATGGGATGCGCCCGCATCACCTAGCTTGGTGGAGTCCTGAAATTAGGCTTCACCTCCTCCTTCATGCCCATATCACTATCTATAGCCACAGACCAAAGGTTATAGGCAATGCAGGTTTTCGTAAATATTTTTTCAAAGGTTGCTTTTATTCTGAAAAGCTATGTCTGTCAGCCTTCATAGGTCTACTAGAACATTTATGGAGTTCCTTTCTTGCCACGTTCGTAGCTTCTTATTGGAACAGGGAGTAACATGTCACGGTTCTTACACTTTGCAGAGGTGCGTTACTTTACCCATAAGAGATCAAATCCTTGTTGCACAACCGGGCAGCTTATTCCTGTCCATACTTCCTATGGTGTGGGGCCTGGTAGATGATCAAAGTCAATCACTATCCTCTCCACGATCCCGCATGCCCCTTTGTTGCACGCCATGCCCACATATCGAATTACGGCAATGGTTAGTACCAACCATTATAGATGCCAGAACTACAATGGGACGTTGAGGGATCCCACCCATATGCTACATATCATCTATGAATAACATACTCACGCTATGAGGATAACATCCACGGCTTGCGCATCTGGATTCATGCAGAAGAAAGAAGATAGAGCTGATTTTCCCGTCCCATTCCAAGCCTTATGGTTAATGCGTAATATATGGCGGTAGAATCACTAGCGATATTGGTTGTTAAGTCCTAAGTATTATGTTACTTTACCACTAGAACTGTAATAGTCGGTTATTACCATTTGGTAAATAACCTATAATCATATTATAATGAAAATAGTGTTTTCTAACCTTTTTGAAATGCAGGTGATGACAATATTTGAGTCACAAGTATTTGACATAAAATAACCAAAGGACATGAGCAAGTGTGAACTTGTGATATGGGGTGGCCCGATCTTCTCAGCAAGCTCTTGTCGATGATATGGTGGATGATAGATAACTAGTGCGTAGCTATGATCTCTCCCGCTCGATCCCTGATGCCAGTGCATCAGATCCCGGACCTTGTAGAATATTCACAACACCACACTCTTGCGCACGCAGTCGTGACCATGAACGGTAGTATGCAATCTACTAATTCCCAATGGAACAACAGATCACACTCAATTATAGTTGGTAGACTCGAACACAGGGTAATTCCAGAGGTTCTATGAAAGAAACAACTCCAAAATATTTTAACGTGGTCTCAACCCTAATCTACGGCGCCCCCATCTATTTATGAGTTCAGGGGGTGGCGGCCTATGGTGGAACCCGAGTTGGGTCCACCCAAACTGGATACAAACCGGCCACAGAGTGGCTCGGCCAGAAGTTCTGCCATGGCAGACTTTCACGCTGATTCTCTGTCGCGGCAGCCTGCCGTGGCAGAGAAACGGGACTTTTCTCTACAATGGCAGAGAGCTCCCTCCTCTTGTTGATCTTTGTGTTGAACAGCTCCTTGCGCTTCCTCCCTCTCCTCCCTCGCGCATTCTTCATTGATCAACATGCCTTATTCCATTTGCTCCTCGCTCCTTGCTATGCCTTCTTCTCCTATGTACCTGATCATGCAATAGTTCAAAGACTTAGGTAGTATAAAATTCTCATTGATTAAAACACCAGGTTCATTAAGAAACAAGTTCACCTATTGTTCTAGTAGCTTAGCACGAGCTCTTGTGATTGGTCCAATCCTTATCTCATTGGATTGATCCTTCTTTGCAATTGGAACATCTTCATTATCAATTGGGGTAGGTGTAACTGTAGGGATGTCCTCATCATCTCCCCCCCTTCAAAAGGCGTCGACCACGACGCTCCAAGGTCTTCTCCAGCATATGGTGACAAATTAGCAACGTTGAAGCTATTGCTAACTCCACCAAACTCCTCAATAGGTATATCAACCGAGTAGGCATTATCATTAATTTTGGCTAGCATTTTGTAAGGACCAGCACCATCTGGATTCAACTTGGACTTGCGAAGTAGTGGAAATCTGTCCTTGCGCAGATGCACCCAAACCTTATCTCCAGGCTTGAACAACACTTCCTTCCTTGCTTGATTCCTTGCAGCAGCAATGTTCTTGCCTATCTTCTCAATTGCCTCTCTAGTCTTCTCATGAATTTTCTTCACGTAATTAGCACGTTTTGATGCCTCCATATCAACTCTCTCATGTAATGGTAGAGGCAACATATCAAGTGGCGTCAATGCCTTGAAGCCATACACCACCTCAAAAGGACAAAACTGAGTAGTTGAATGTAAAACCTTGTTGTAAGTGAACTCAATATGTGGCAAACACTCTTCCCACTCCCGCAGATTCTTTTTAATCATGGTCCTTAGCAGTTGTGATAATGTTCTATTCACCACCTCCGTCTGACCATCTGTTTGGGGATGACATGTAGTACTGAACAGCAGCTTCGTTCCTAGACTCCCCCATAAGGTCTTCCAAAAGTAGCTCATGAACTTCACATCACGGTCAGAAACAATCGTCCTTGGTACTCCATGTAATCTCACGATGTCCCTGAAAAACAGGTTAGCAACATGCGACGCATCGTCGCTTTTGTGGCAGGCAATAAAATGAGCCATCTTAGAGAACCTATCCACTACCACAAATATAGAATCATGACCTCTCTGAGTTTTAGGTAGACCTAGCACAAAATCCATACTAATGTCTTCCCATGGAGTAGTAGGTGCAGAGAGAGGCGTATACAAACCGTGAGGCTTCAGCTTTGATTTCGACTTGTGACAAGTAATGCATCGGCTCACAAATCTGTACACATCACGCCTCATCTTGGGCCAATAGAAGTGATCAGGGAGCATGAGCAACGTCTTCTCACGCCCAAAGTGACCCATCAAACCACCAGCATGTGATTCCTGCACTAAGAACAAACGCAACGACGATTCTGGAATACATAGTTTGTTAGATCGAAACAAATAGCCATCATGGAGATGATACTTATCCCATGCGTTTCTAATAGCACACAAATGATATGGTTCAGCAAAATCATGGCCAGTTGCATAAAGTGCACAAATAGCTTCTAATCCAGGAATTTTAATATCAAGATTGGTTAATAGCATATTCTTCCTAGATAGAGCATCAGCAACAACATTCTCTTTTCCCTTCTTATAGTTAATGATGTAAGGAAAATACTCAATGAACTCAACCCATTTAGCTAGTCTTCTATGCAAGTTTGATTGAGATTTCAAGTATTTCAATGCTTCATGATCAGAATGAATTCCTTTGGCCACAAATAATGTTGCCAATCCTCAAGTACTCCACAAGTGCATACAATTCTTTATCATAGATTGAATAATTCAAACGAGCACCAGTCAATTTCTCAGAAAAATAAGCTATAGGCCGACCCTCTTGCATCAAAACGCCACCTATGACTATACCACTAGCATCACATTCAACTTCAAATTGCTTCGAAAAATCAGGTAATGCAAGTAATGGTGCAGAAGTAAGCAAACGTTTCAATGTATCAAATGCAATGTCTTGGGCTGCGCCCGAAACAAAAGGAACACCTTTCTTTGTCAAATCATTTAATGGTGCAGCAATGGTGCTAAAATCTTTCACAAAGCGCCTATAGAAACCAGCTAGACCGTGGAAACTACGCACTTGACTTACATTCATTGGAGTAGGCCAATTCTGAATTGATTCAATTTTAGATTGATCTACCTCTACTCCATTCTTAGATACAAAAAATCCTAGGAATATGACCTTATCTTTTGCAAATGTACACTTCTCAAGATTAGCATACAGTTTATTATCACGTAACACTTGCAAAACTTGTCTAATATGAGTGCAATGTTCAGATTCGGTGTGGCTGTATATGAGTATATCATCAAAGTAAACAACCACAAAACGACCAATAAACTCTCTCAAAACATGATTCATCAAACGCATGAAGGTACTAGGTGCATTAGTAAGACCAAATGGCATGACTAACCACTCATACAAGCTGAATTTAGTTTTGAAAGAAGTTTTCCACTCATCCCCTTCTTTCATCCTAATTTGATGATAACCACTACGCAAGTCAATTTTAGAGAAAATAGCAGCACCACTCAATTCATCTAGCATATCCTCTAAGCGTGGAATAGGATGACGATATCGAATAGTGATGTTATTAATCGCTCTACAATCAACACACATGCGGCATGTACCATCTTTCTTAGGAACTAAAATAACAGGAACAACACAAGGGCTAAGAGAGACACGAATGTACCCTTTATCCAGCAATGCTTGTACTTGCTTCTGAATTTCCTTAGTTTCTTCAGGATTAGTCCTATAAGGTGCACGATTGGGAAGTGTGGCACCAGGAATCAGATCCACTTGATGTTCTATACCACGCAATGGAGGTAAACCTACGTGTACATCTTCTGGAAACACATCCCCAAAGTCCTGCAAAACAGAAGAGACATCAAGAGAAATAGGGGTCATGTCATTAGAAACCAATACCTCGCCCTTATACATGAGCACAAGTGGCATGGATGTATGATCCTCCTGAAACTCTCTTATATCCTCCTTGGTGGCTAGTATCAATAACCCAGGCACTCTCTCACTTTTCGTTATATCACTCAATTTAGGCTCAATTACATCAGGAACAGTTCTCACATAGTCTCTCCAAGCTGTAGGATGTTCCTTCAAATTCACCTCTATCTTCTGGCAAGAATCATTCACAATATCTTGTGGTGTCATTGGCTGCATAGTAATCTTCCCTTTGAATTCCAAGTGATATGTATTGGCTCGGCCGTTTTGTTGCACATGGCGATCATAAAGCCAAGGCCGACCCAAGAGTAGGTGACAAACAGTCATAGGAACCACATCAAAATCAATAGAATCTTTGTATGACCCTATTTGAAAATTCACACGTACCATATGATTTAGCTTCATCTCACCATTGTTGCTCAACCATTGTATGTAGTATGGCTTGGGATGAGGTAAATATGTCAAATTCAGTTTGGCACATAGTTCCTTATTTGCAAGATTTCTCCAGCTACCTCCATCAATAATGACCTTGCAAGCCTTGTTAGGTCCAACTAGAGATTTTGTTTGGAACAAGTTGCAACGCTGGGATTCCTCAACCGGTTGCACACTCAGTATACGTGAAGATACGACAATAGTTGGAGCACGCTCAGGATACACTTCAGCACCATCCTCAGCATCATTACCATCATCATCAGAAGCTTCATCTCCACTTTCTACTTTGCCTTGTTCATTGATAAACATAACTTTGCTGTATGGACAATCTTTCTTGTAGTGCCCTCTACCTCCACAAGTATGGCACACCACATCACGTGTACGTGCAGTAGACATATTGGAACCTGAGCTAGCAGCAGGAGCAGCGGGTTTCTGAGCATTAGCACCACCAAACGAAGGTGTACTTGCTGGTTTGGCTGAGGGTGTAAACGGAGTAGCAGTTGGTGGCGTGACAGTAGAAGTAGGTCTGGCCAAAAATCTGCTGGAGGATGGAAAACGAGCCCGTGACTTTGCCTCTTCTGCCAACTGGGATTCGGCCTCTCTAGCATGATGCAACAACTCATTCATGGTCTCATACTTGTGATGATGAACAATGCTCTTGATCGGTAGCTTCTAATTGTTTAGGAATCGTTGCATGGTCATCTCAATGGACTCACGAATTCTAGCACGCTGCATAGGCATCTCCATCTCCATGTAGTACTCATCAACTGTCATGGTTCCTTGCTTCAATTGCATCAACTTATCAAAAACTGATCGCAAGTAGTTGGTTGGTACGAAACGAGCCTTCATGATTTGCTTCATCTCGCGCCAATCCATCATAGGAAGTTCATTATCCTCCCTTCTATGCTACACAATAGCATCCCACCAACGCAAAGCATAACCGTCAAATTCAGACGCTGCAAGCTTGACCATCTTGTCTTTTGGATAGTCAAATAAGCGCCAGAGTTTCTCAATCTTCAACTCCCATGTGAGGTAATCTTCAGGATCAATGGAACCATCAAACTTGGGAATCGAGAACTTTGGCTTGCCCAAACCATCATCAGCAGCTTGGTTGTGAACACGTTGAGCACGCCCAAGAGGGGCAAGCCCACGGCCATGAGAAGGTGCATGTACATGGGGAATAGCACGTCCCCTGCCAACATGTGGAGCATCATCCACAACGCTACCCTCATCAAAATCATCAAAGGCATCATCATGTTGAGGATCTTCCCTTCTATGTAAGGTGGCTGTCAAACCCTCAATGGAATGCTGCAAAGTGGTGACATTGACATTGAGCATAGCCACTTGTGTTTGGATAGTATCAATCGTTCCAACATGCTGATCCAATCTCATATTCATATCCTGGAGATTCTTGTCAATAGCATCTGTCGTGTTAGTACACACACGTGTCAAGTGGGACTTCAAAGCATCATATTCACGCCAATTGACAAGCTCCTCATCCTTCTTTTTCTACAACACAACATCATCATCAGTAGAAGCATTCAGAACATGACTGACCTCTCCATCAACCTTCGAGATGCTACCTCTAACCTCTCAACCCAATTCACCAATTGGAGCAGCCAATGGAACTTGGGAGATTATCCACCACATCCACAATGAGCAACAAAAGGGCCTGTAAAAGCCTCGGCTTGGGGATGTGTCGCTCGGCAATTATATTTGTGTAATAAGGAGGCTATACTCCAGCTCCGTGTGAGATTTGAAACACTCGTATTGGTTCGTTCCAACACTTTGTGTTTTCTTTTGCTTTTCATTTTTGTTTTCTTTTGCTTTTTTTTTGTTTTTTTTCTTTTCTTAGTTTCTTGGTTGGTCGCAAGCTTTATTTTTCTTATAATATTTAATGCCCATATTCAAAAATATAAAAAGTTTTTTCCTTTTATCCTTTTTCATGAAAGTGGATTTTCCTATTGCCTCTTTGCTTCAATATTATTATGAGAGTGATTTTATTTGAGTTTTGAAGGAACACATCCCCATAAGGAAGAGAATTATGAAGTAACTCATGAGAGGTATGTACTATGTCTCCCACTTTAGAAGTTTGAAATGGTTATCCTAGTTAGTTGATTTGTTAAGATGCTATGCTAATGGGAGTAATTCAAACTAGTTAGAGTAAAGCTTTTTATTTGTATGAGTAAGTAGTTGTTGAAGTTTTTGCTCTAGTTCTTGTAGTTAACTGAGTCTTTCCTTATAAATAATATTGCCAAATAAGTACAGCAAGAAAAGGTCTCCAATTTATGACTTGTTTGATGAGTGATTGTCTCAAGAGTTTACCTTTGAAGATACTTAACCCCATAGATATTTTGATTGACTTAATGGCACTCATGAAAGGAGTTGTTTGATTGAAATGAAGACTAGTGGTAATTGTGATTCATGCCAAGGATGAACCTTGTGGATCAAAATGTGATACTTCTTAAAGTTTATATGTTTTTATGGACACCTTTAGATGCCAACAACTCCGCTGGCCTACGAACGATCAATGGTACAACCCCTGATTCCGGCCATGAGTTGACGACATGGGTAGCATCTATTATCATAATGGGAAAATATATTGGTACTCTTGAAGGCTACACAAACCATTTCTAAAAGAATCACTCAATGATCCTTGTTGAGAATTATCTTTGAAAAATAAATATCCACACAAAACAGTCTTTGGCATGGTCTCGTTACTACTCTATGAATTTTCTTGAAAGATAATGATTGGAATAGTAGTGATTTGATAGTCTTGATTTATTGATGTGGGCGTTAATGAGTCACTTCACTATTATTGATGCAGCCCGTCCTACAGACGCTACTACATCTACAACGCCAAGTCCCCAAGATCGTCCCCAAGTCAACCAAGAAGATGGACCAGGGGCAGCCAGCTCCAAAACTGGAGTCTCTGTCGTCATCGCACCGAAGTGTCTGCCTGACTCTAGCCGGAGTGTCCGGCCCAGCCGGAGTGTCCGACGTGACTCAGCCGGAGTGTCCGGCCTACCCCAGCCCCGTCCAGGCTCGGACATTCTATGTGATAGTTCGGACACTGCCCGGACACTACCCGGAGTGTCCGGCTACCCCGGACTGTCCGGTCACTCCGACCCGGATTGTCCGGCCTAAGTAATGGGCCTGCGAGCCAACAGCTGGGCCCTTGGCCCATGTACCCCTCTATTCTGCACCAAACCCTAGTTTTATGCCCAAACTATCCCTAAACTTGTGGTTGGCCTATAAATAGAGCCCCCACCCCCTCATGTATCCCTTAGGCATAGATGATAGACTAAAGACAACCCCCTTTGTGGAATCTCTTGTTTTGCCTCATCCCCTTCTACCAAAGGGGATCGACTATCATCACCACCTCGTTGGAGTTTGCATCGCGCCTCCCTCGTTGTACAAGGCCTTGACATCGGTGTCCCTTTGCCAAGACGTCAAGACCCTCTCCAAGGTGTTCTTCCCTCTCCGCGTGGGATCGAGGGAGCATGTTGACCGATCTTTCCTTGCGAGGATTCTATCAGACCGGTGGCCACCGGCGAGAGAAATCGGCCTTGTATCGTGTGAGTTTTGCGTGTGTTCATCGTGTTCTTCTGGAGGGGTGTGTCCGCTTCCGCTACCTTCTCCCATTCCCCTCGCTTTCCCATCGATTTGACCACGAGATCCAAGAAGATCGGGCCACCCACGGGGTTACCCCATATCATCTGGTATCAGCAACTTTTGGTTGCCACGGATTTCTCCTCGATTTGGTCTTTTCCCCATAAATTCAAAAATTCTACCAAAAACAGCCCCAATTCGTGTTTCGGATCGATCTATGATTTGAGTGCGTTTTGGTAGGTTTTGATCCTTGGACTATTTGCTAAACTTGTTGACCCACCTTCCTACATTCCCATGGCCTAATTCCTTGATTTCCCCCACCAATTTGAGGCTTCGGTTCGAGTTTTTCGGCCAAAACTCGTCCCGTTCGTGTTCTGGAACTTTTGGATCGATCGGACCGGACTATCCGGCCAAAACGGACCGGACTATCCACCCCACCGGAGTTTCCAGCCAAAACGGACCAGAATATCTGCCCCGGCCGGACTGTACGGCCTGTGCGCCCCGGAATGTCCGCCCCCTGCAGACAACAAATCTGTTTCACGGTTTTTGAGCATAACTTTTGCATACGAACTCGGATTTTGGTGTTATTTAGCTCTTTTTGAAGAGGAGAAGGATCTATACATCATCATATCCGTGGTTCATGCTATCTATTCCATCCAAATTCCGTGAGCAAGGCGGAATCCACCAATAAAGGGTGAAGATCGGCGAGGAAAGGTATAAAAATTCCGCCACTTCTCCCCACTTGCTTTCCTTTGTGAGCTACACTATCTTTGCGATCAACGAACACCTATTGAGACTAGTTCCTCCTATGATTGCTTGGGCTATGCACATTTGATATATTGTAGAATTCCGAGCAGAAGTTGTGAGCGCGCTATCTCATATAGTTATCTTGTATAGTTGTTGGCACAAGGAAGAGGCAAGTGAAAAATAAAAGAAAGAGAGAGAAAAATAGAAAAAAGAAAAAGAAGAAAAAGAGAGAAAGAAACAAGTGCCTCATAGAATAGGAAGCGCAAGCTCGATGAACATCAAATAGGTGGTACTTATTGTGCATATCTGGTAGCCCACCAATTTATTGCAATCAAACTAGCGTCTCTCCTTGCACTTGTGCGACACGAGCTTATAGTCTTCGCTAGGTAGTCATTTGGTTCTTAGCTCACTTTCTCCGTCGCACAAGTCCCATTTATCCCACCGTGTGTGTTTCCTTGTACATAATTTCCTCTTGTGGATTGACTTGTTTTGCTTTGTGATCATCGTGGTTCTTTACTTGCCATTACAACATCTTGATTTTGGATTGGTTCTTAACATGCCAGCTTCCATACCTATCCACCATAAGCTTTGTGTGTGTGTTTTTTAGTGGTTAGTTGGTTTGGTGTTCCGCGTGAACTTCAATTTGCTTGGTTTTGATTGCTCTCAAGTGTTGCCACTTGCACGATACTATCTTCCAAGGTAAAGTAAGGTTTGATGTTCATCCCTAACCCCCTACCACTTCCATATACACCACTTGGTCTTGTGAATCATGTCTAGGGACTCCGGAACCGAGGATGCTATTTATGAAGAATCCATGATGAGCCACCACGACTACGACTCCACAAGTATAGAGGACATGATGGAGCACTACACCGACAATGGCTCCGCATGCTTGGAGGACCCGGAGCATTGCACCTATGATGACTCCATATGCATGGAAGACATGGAGCACGTCATCAACTATGGCTCCTCAAGCATGGAGGAATTGGAGCTCTACATCGACAATGGATCCTCATGGATGGAGCACTACATCGACAATGGCTCCACATGCTTGGGTGATATGGAGTACTACATCAACAACAACGCCCCAAGCATGGACGACTTCGAGTGCTTCAACGACGACGCCTCACCAAGCATGGAGGACATGGCGAGCTTCACCAACTTTGAGGGCTCTTCCATGAGCCATGAAGAATACCTCCACCGCTTGGAGATGGAGGACTACTACGCCAAGCTAGCGGAGACACATCATCAAGAAACCATGACCTTCAAGGCCAAGCGTGCCACACCAAAAGGCACCACCTACCTCGATGATCCACCTCCAAGGCGTCAAGCGCCACCACCTACATGGCGTCATGCACCGCCATCTCCAAGGCGATGAGCGCCATCACCTCCAAGCCACCAAGCACCACCATCTCCAAGGCGCCAAACACCACAACCTCGAAGGCGCCAAGTGCAACAACCTCTAAGGCAACAAGTGCCACCAGCATCATCTTCCAAAAGAGGCGCCATGAAGCAAGAATCTTCATCGACATACATCCTCTAGAGATCATCGCCAACATGAAGAGGATACAAGACGTCGTTCAAAACATCTGCGCCATGAAGACGAAGAATACATGTTGAGCACCATCCATAATGCGCATCCAAGCTCAAGAAGGCACCACCATCAAAAGAAGAGTGCCAAGGACAAGGATCATCGTCGCGAGCATCATGTGGATGACCAAGTGTGCCATCTACATCAACCTTTGGCAAGGCACGCCAATGACATCCGTCGACACCATCATAAGGCACCTTCAACTACTCGTGCCACCACCAAAATGGCACCAAGAGCAAGCTCTCATCCACGCCATCAAGCTTCAACACCCAAACTTGTTGTCCTAGATGACGCATGCACCTTCATGGATGAGGAAGACGAAGACCTCTACTTCGCCAAGTTGGACGAGTACGTCAAGAGGACTACACAAGCCAAGGTGCAAGATGGCGATGACAAGGTCGAGAATGGTGAGCATGGGACTTTCCATTCACCAAAGGAGGCGAGTGGAGTTGAGAGAACCAAGCCTACCCCTACATGCTTGAGTGATGATGTGGTACCAATCCCATGTGAGTATGAGAGCCACTTAGCCCACTTGAGTGAAAACAAGAGTGAGATGAGTGACTCCACCATATGTGAGAATGAGTGCTTCCACTTGGAGGGCATGCGTGATACACCTAGTGAGTTGAGAGTGGTAGTTGATAGATCATGTGAGACCACTCTGATTTGTAACGACTTACCCTCTACCTCTAGTGTGTTATCCCATGATGTGCTAGGTTCCATGGATAAAGAAGCACCAAGCTTGGACATGATGATGCCTCCGACCGAGAAGATGAACATGGTGGATGAAGATGATGCCATCCCCATACATGATGAAGAAGTCGCCCACATGGAGGCCAAAGCTACCACAACACTCACTTCATATGAGAGGTATGAACAAGGTAAAAATAATGGTGTTGATGATGCCATGATTCCACTAGTGGACATGATGACTTGTGATGATTGGCATGCTATGGATGATGTTTGTGATATCACATATGACTCATTGGTATTTCCATGTGATACTTTGCCTTTGCATAATGTTGAGCATGTGAAATTATTTGATTATGATGATGTTTCCATAGACATGCCATGCTCTAAACGTTACATTGATGATATCATTGCTTGCACTTTGTTGAACAATTGCTCTTTCCAATGTTTTGCTTGTAATGATGTTACCGATGGTACCCCTCGGATAATGCTTTGTCATGAGTGTTTTACAATTTCTCCCGTTGCTTGCAATAAGTTGAATAATTGCTCTTTCACTTGTTTTGCTTACAACAATAATTCTCATATGTTTTATATTGATATGCCCCCCATAGCTTTCTCAAATGTTGGAGATTTTGATGATTACCATGATAAGCATGTTCCCCACTTGCATACTCACCATGCATATTTTTCATAGTTGATTGACATTAATGGTGATGTGCACAAGAAGAGATACGTCATGATGGATGATGTGTTTCTCTACCATGCACACACATTCTTCCTTTTGTGTTTGATGTGTGTAGGTACCCGCACAAGAATGTCAACCTCGGTTGAGCATGAGTTGACAAAAAGAGCTCTAGAGAGCATCCCCAAGTGAGTTCAAGATCGAACCCAGCTGTGATACCTTTTGCATGCTTTGCATCTTTCATGTTGACAAATTTCTCTTTCCTATGGTTTGCTTGCAAGCATGTTAATGGTATTCTTTCACCTTGTGACAATCATGTTTCGTTGCTATTAGATATTGATGCTTTGTGTGTTGCCACAAAAATGTTGAACAATTTCTCTTTCGGATGTTTTGTGTGTAACCATAATGCCATTTTGAGCATGTATTGTCATGAGAGCTTCCAAGTCTCTCGTATTGTTGATGCAACAAACATAAGGACCACTTTCTCTTTCATATGGTTTTTTTGCAAACATGTTGTTCTTGCTTCCGCTTGTGATACTCATACCCCCATGATTTTGGCTTTTGATGATATGTGTATGGCATCCAACATATTGAACAATTGTTATTTCCAATGGTTGGTTTGCACACATAATGATGTTGCTTTGGATATTCTTCCTCATGTGTTTTTACCGAGTTCTCCTAGCTTTGCATCAAAGATGTTGATCAATACTTTAGTCAATTGCTTTGAGTGCCACACTAAGATGTTATATGGAGTTTTTGAGTTCCCACATTTGGATGATGTTCAAACGTTTTCCATGCACTTTGACCTTGCATATGCATCCCGTTTGCTATACTTGAGTTGTGCTAATAATGTGGTGAACAAGAATGGACATGCCACAAATCACATGCTCCTCTATCACACACGAACATACTTTGCTTGGTCTTTCTTGTGTGAAGGTACAATTGCTTCCGCGTCAACCTCTATGGAACACAAGTTGACAAGACAAATTGAAGAGAGTTACCTAGAGCTGCCCTTCAATGAGCTATATCTACATCATAAGGTGACTTCCTTCTACTTGAGGACTCATGCTATAATCTTCATGAATTGGCTACTCTTTAAGTGTTGCTTCACTTTTGTTGTGAGCTTTGTAGGCTTCATGGAAGGTGACAGAACATTGAAGAGTTGCCACATCAAGCTTCGCATGGACGACTATATGGTGAACCCCAAGATCAAGAAGGTCTCTCGACATCATATTCTTAGGATGAGCATGAAGAGTCGAGGAAGACTCTTTTTGAAGGGGGGAGCTGATGCAGCCCGTCTTGCAGACGCTACTACATATACAATGCCAAGTCCCCAAGATCGTCCCCAAGTCAACCAAGAAGATGGACCAGGGGCAGCCAGCTCCAGAACCGGAGTCTCTACCGTCATCGCCCTGGAGTGTCCGCCCAACTCCAGCCAGAGTGTCCGACGCGACTCAGCCGGAGTGTCCGGCCTACCCCAGCCCCATCCGAGCTCGGACATTCTGTGTGCCAGTTCGGACACTGCCCGGACACTATCCGGAGTGTTCGGCTACCCCAGACTATCCGGTCACTCCGACCCAGACTGTCCGGCCTAAGTAATGGGCCTGCGAGCCAACAGCTGGGCCCTTGGCCCATGTACCCCTCTATTCCACACCAAACCCTAGTTTTATGCCCAAACTACCCCTGAACCTGTGGTTGGCCGATAAATAGAGCCCCCAACCCCTCATGTATCCCTTAGGCATAGATGATAGACTAAAGACAACCCCCTTTGTGGAATATCTAGTTTTGCCTCATCCTCTTCCACCAAAGGGGATCGACTATGGTCACCACCTCGTTGGAGTTTGCATCGCGCCTCCCTCGTTGTACAAGGCCTTGGCATCGGTGTCCCTTTGCCAAGACGTTAAGACCCTCTGCAAGGTGTTCTTCCCTCTCCGCGTGGGATTGAGGGAGCACGTTGACCGATCTTTCCTTGTGAGGATTCTATCGGACCGGTGGCCACCGGTGAGAGCAATCGGCCTTCTATCGTGTGAGTTTTGCATGTGTTCATCGTGTTCTTCGCGAGGTGTGCGTCCGCTTCCGCTACCTTCTCCCATTCCCCACACTTTCCCATCGATTTGACCATGAGATCCGTGAAGATCAGGCCACCCACGGGGTTAGCCCATATCAATTATGCTACTTAGGACATGATCTCTCTTACTTAATTTTGCTATTATGAAATATTCAAGTGTTCCTTGGCAAGTTGAGATTTAGCTAGAGGAATTGGATTAACTGTTACACTTCAAGTTATTTAAATTTATATTAAAAACTACTTTGATTGTTTTGAGTTGTCAAAGCTTGTATAGTATTCTTGGCACCTCTCTACTTTGACAAGCTTTTCAAATGGAAGAAGTGTTGGATGCATATGACTGCCAACCGTAAGTGAATTCATCCTCTCGTTATTTCAGTTTAAGCGTTGAGTTCTTTATGGTTTTGTTGATTTCTTACTTAAAGACGATCAAGGTTTGAGCTTCGGGGAAGTTGATGTTTGTGAAAATAGCCATCTTTCTCTGTGGTTAAGTCGTAGTTTTAGTCATACAAATGACCAAGAATCTCTCTAGTCATGCTACTAATGACTAATTATTGCAAAAATGTGCAATCCTTTGTTTTAAATTGTGTTGTGCAGGAAATCACACTTTTAAGGAAAAATCAATTGCTATTAATGAAGATTATGAGGTTTCCTACATAGCAAGCAAAACAGGGTCGAACCTAGCCGCCAAAAGGCTTAACAACCAACGGTACGGGCAAGGTCCACCCGTATCGCCTGCCCATAGTAGGTGGCAGCGGCTTCTTCAAGTAAAACCCTACAACTTTCGTGAAGGCGCCTATATATTTCGAGGTCCCAGCCGCTACGCAGAGGGCTGCCATTCTCAAATTGCATCATAACACCACCAAAGAAGATCCACCACCCTAGTTCATCATCTCCATCTTCCATCCTCTCCATAGCCATAGCCATTAGCTTGCACTTGAGATCTCCTTGTGATTCGGTGACCATTGTAAGGATATTTGATTTCAATCTAAGTATTTTGCACAATGTTTTCTATCCTTGATGTTATTGTTATGAGTGATTAGTCCTCACGAGCCGTGGGTTGGGATGAAATCTCGCAACGAAATTGTGCATCTAATTCATGGGAGTATTATGTATTGATTAAATAGAGATTTGTATCTTATTTTCTTTGTCAATTGTCTCGATCTATGGACTTGTAGGTACCCAAGATCCCAGAGATTGATAAAGGGAGGTGATATGCTTGGTGAGCAGCGATCTCGTAGGAAACCCAGTGACAGAAAGGGGGGTACGGTCTTCATTTAGCGATCCATTTGGGAACAACAACAACAACAACATCACTTCTTAAGGCTTTGATCTGTGTTTTCACTTAATAATTGTTATAGCCCGGAATTTCATGGTATAACAGTTGGATAAAAAGACTATTGCCATGCCTGTGACTTGCAAGGGCTCTAGTATATTAGGATGTGTTGCCCACAAAAAATTATCTTTGTTAAATCATTACACATGAATATGTGTATTACTATCTTCATCCCATATGACGTGCAGATGTAGCTGAATCTTCAACCTTGACCTATCTCCATCCATTGCAACAAACAACGTTCTAAAATTAAACTAGAGAATTCTGGTAAATGAAGGTAAAACGAACAAACAAGTCTTGTAGACGTGTCTAATTTAATTTCCATTTACATTGTTTCCCAAGGTTTGATTAAACATAGGTCTACTAGGGGAAAAGCTACTATACTGCATCCAAAAATCTGGATCAAAGGTATTAGGCTGCAACCGCACGTCACATCTGTAAATCCGGATCAAATCTACTACACCTCGACTTGATCCATGCAGCTATACCACCCCATCGGGTCGTAGCATTGCTGCACGCAGTCTACATCGCCATCCCCATGCACCGATGCCCCCAGCTATCTCTCACCACCTCCCATGGTGCGGGTTGCCTACGTCCGCGGATGGTATTCGGCATGCCGGATTCTTCTTCACCTACATCGAGTATCGCCACCACGCCGCTCTAGGCATCTAGCATGACCACTCCAGGTCACCGCTGGTTTTGTCGCCTTCTACATATTCATCCACAACAACCTTATCACCTTGTCATATCGTACCCTACAACACTGGAACACAAGTTCATGATGGTCCCTGCCCTTGCACGCCTGGTACTAGAAACATCGGTACGTGCCTTCGTCCCTGACGCGAGTCTGGCAAACTCGGACCAACGCCTCATCTACATCGTCATCGACAACATCTTCTTCGGCACCGACCTCTACGACTGCCTCGACCGTGTCATCGACGAGTTCTTCTTTGTGTCCTTGGTTCTAGAAAAACCAATGGATGCATTCGTTATCGATGTGCGCCTAGTTCTGGGAAAACTATGGTCGCACCTTATCCTCAACGGCTCGGACTACATCGGCTCTAGCATCGCCACCTTCGACAACTGCCTCGATGTGTCTCCATCATCATCCTCGCGCACTATGTGCACGTGGCTTCATGTGTGGCTACCTTGACACCAGCAACCCCGACCATGACCTCGACCACGTTACATCAACCACGACACTACCCCATGCTCTTAGCTCCCTCAACATCGGCACAAAGGGCTACCACCTCGCTTGATCTTCTCATCAACTTCCTCTACAGTCCAAGCTACCGCACCGCGACACTTTCCATGACGTTCCTGCTCAAACTATAGGGGGTGCCAGCCTACTGGATGCTACTTCGGTTTATTTCCAGTCTGACTGTTTGTGATGTTCCAGTTGTTTACGACGCTACTGCTACGTTTCCGGGGGTTAAAGTATCATACAGATATGATTATTATGGTAGTTTAGGATAGTGAGGATCTCAGCCTAACTTGAATTTTACTCCAAGATGATCCCATGTATGCCTATATATACTCGCCCATGAGGCTCAATAATATATGCATCATATTCCGCCAATCCCTCTCTATCATTCTATGTAACACCCCTAGTTTTAATGATCCTTGTTTAGGGTTTGAGTGTGCATCATGAGCATTGCATGCATCTCTTTGGAATAAAGAAAATGTGCATTGATAAACAATAAGGAAAAGAATGCCCCAAACCATAATTTCCCTCTCCATGTAATCTTTCAAATGGTTTGAAGTATTTTTGAAAAATACAAAAGGTGGGGAGCCCAAACTGTTTATAAGGCCCCCTGCAGTATTTTAATATGTTTGCAAAGTTCTGGTATTTTTGAAATATTCAAAACAAAAAAGAATTTGAAAATACAAACAAACAAAATAGAAATAAAAACATAAATAGAAAAAGGTTTTAAACATAAAAATGGAAACTTACCTACTAGGCCGCTTCCTCCCTACTACTACCTTTGCTGCAGCCCACCAAGGCCCAACTGCGGCCCAATCCCATCCCGATACCGATACCACTTCGGCCACCTCCCATGTTCGTCGTCTTCCTCCTCGACGGAGGAAGCAGATCGCTGGCACGCTGTCTACCACTAGGCATGCTAAGATTCATGTCGTTGTCGCTGTCGTCTACAAAGCCACACCTGGCTATAGTGGAGAACTCTAGCCTGCCAGTCTCCCCTTTCTATTCTTTCCCCGCAAGGCAAACCCTAACCCTAAGCTCGCAGAAACCTTCAGGCCCCGTTGCTCCTGGCCTCTCCGAGCTTCTCGGAGGCCACCATCAGCACCCCCTCTCCGTCCTCTATCTCCTAGCAGAAGGACACATCTGTGGGAGCTTGGAATTGGGCCAATCGATGTGGTCTTCCCCACGGGCGGTCGAGCTCCGTCGTGACATAATCATCACCTCCGACCTCGCTCGTCCTCCTTGAGCCTTCCTTGAGCATCGCGGTGAGCCACTGATCATGCTAGCACCCTCCTGATGAGGACGTCCCTACAGTTACAGCTACCCCAATTGCTACTGATGATGTTCCAGCTGCTACAAAGAAAGATCAATCTAATGAGATAAGGATTGGACCAATTACAAGAGCTCGTGCTAAGCTACTAGAACAACATGTGAACTTGTTTCTTAATGAACCTGATGTTTTAGTTAATGAGAATTTTATACTACCTAAGTCTTTGAATTATTGCATGGTCAGGTACTTGGGAGAAGAAGGCGTAGCACGGAGCGAGGAGCTAATGGAACATGGCATGTTGATCAATGAAGAATGCGCGAGGGAGGGGAGGGCATAAGCGCAAGGAGCTTTCAAAGATGAAGATCAACAAGTGGAGGAAGTTCTCTGTTGCGGCAGAGAAAAGCCCCAGTTTTCTGCCACAGTAGAGGCATAGTCTGAACCCATGTTGGGTCGGTTGTATCCCTCGTTGGGTGGGACCAACTCGGTCACCACCTTGGTCGTCGCACCCCCAAGACTCTTAAATAGATGGGGCGCACTAGTTTTAGGGTTTACACCATGTTAAAATATTTTGGAGTTGTTTCTTTCATAAAATCTCTGGAATTACTTATGATTGATTTTACCAACTACAATTGAGTGTGATCTGTTGTTCCATTGGGAATTAGTAGATTGCAAACTACCATTCATGGTCGACGGCTGCGTGCGCAAGAGCATGGTGTTGTGAATATCCCACAAGGTTTGAGAGTTGTTGCATTAGCATCAGGGTTCGAGCGGGAGAGATCATAGCTACAAGCTAGTTATCTATCATCCACCATCATCATCGACAAGTGCTTACTGAGAAGATCGGGCCACCCCATATCATCTTGGTATCATATTTCCTCATTTACTTGATGAGCAATCCATAATCCATCCATAGATTAGTTCGTGTTTTTCATCATATACAGAAAAAGCCCCACAAAAAGAGTTGCCATAGCCTAGATTACATCGTATTCGAGTAATAGTTGTTGGTCATGTTCCTCTTTTAGTCTAGATCTAGTTTTGTTCATCGTAGTTTTTCATCTTGTTCTAGTCGTTTCCACCATCTTTTTCCGCCGCCACAAGCTAGATCCAATCCAAGCTAGAGTCCTGATCACAGCTCCCTGGCCGAGTCGGTTTAGCACATAAAAAAATTCTTACCGACTCTGCCGCGGCACGGAAACACCCCTTTTTCCTGCCGTGAAACCGTGTTTGCCCCGAATCGAAACTCTGTCGCGGCACGATTTCTTCTGCCGCGCGCCAGCTCCCTGCCGCCGCTCTGCCAAGGCACGATTTTGCGCGTTTTTCTACCGTGTGTCTGTGTTGTGTCGCCGTTGTGCCACGACGGGATTTTGCCCTGTTTCTCTGCCATTGTAGGAATTTTTCTGCCACGGCACAATTTTGAGCTGTTTTTCTGCCACGACAGCCAGACTTACAAAGTGTGAAAAATTGCACTTTTCCAGAACCTTAGCCACAACCATTCTATTTCATAGGTGTAGGAACTTACCCATTGAGTCTAGTTTCCACTCCTACAGGCTGATCCTAGGATTTTGGTGTTGTGCTTTGTAATTTGGTCGTGTGTGATATATATTTAAAAAATAGAGAAAAAGAAAAATAACAAAAGAAAAGGCAAAAAGAGAAAGAGAATGAAGCTATACAAAAGACAAAGTGAAAAAGAGAATTTGAGCAAGATGCCTAGGGATATCTTTGTGCACGGTTAGATTGAGCAATCTTGTGCTTGTTTACTTTGAGCTTTCCTAGTGTCTCTCGAGAGTAGTGCAACACCCTTCGTAGTTGCATTGCCATGTTTTTCTGCACGTGTGTGTTTCTTGGGTTTTTGTACGATCAACACTAGGACTTGTTTGTGGTGTACTTAGGATACCATACCTAGAGCTCCACCATAAATAACCTGTGTGCCCTGTGATCGTTCTCTATACCTTTGATATTCACTTCATCACATCAATGCATAATTCTTTAATTACATTTGGTAAAGCATCTCTATTCACTTTGGAACGGTAAGATCTCCTTTCTTGTCAGTTGTGAGTGAGTTGTGAGAGTTTTCCACCAAACAGATTTTGATTTTTGCACTGACCTACTGATCATATCTACTAGTGATGATGATGTTGTCTCACAGAAAAACAAGGATGAGGAGCTTGCTAATTGGCACGAGGCCATTGATAGGAACATCAAGGACATGCAAGAGGCAGTGGATCAGAATACTGGCGCAGTCAATAATATTCAAACTCAAGTGACAGCAATCAATGTCAATGTCGCCACCTTGCAGCATTCGATTGAGGCCCTTACAGCGGCAATTCAGCAAAGACATGAATACCAACCCGAAGATGTGTTTGAGGATCATGATGAGGGTAGTGCAGCTGATGCTGCCCCACATCATGGCAGGGGACGTGCCAATCCCCTACACCTGCTGTTGCTCCTCTTTATGGACGTGGATATGCCCCTTTGGAACGTGTTTAGCATGTTCCAAACCAAGCTGATGATGGTTTGGGAAAGCCCAAGTTTTCAATTCCCTCCTTCAATGGTTCACTTCATCCTCGGGATTATCTTACTTGGGAGTTGAAGATTGAGAAGCTCTAGCGTTTGTTTGATTATCCAGAAGACAAGAAGATCAAGCTTGTAGCGTCATAATTTGATGGATATGCTTTGTGTTGGTGGGATGCTATTGTGCAGAATAGAAGGGACAACAATCAACTTCCTGTGATGGATTGGCGTGAGATGAAGAGCATCATGAAGGATCATTTTGTACCCACCAATTACTTGCGATCAGTTTTTGATAAGTTGACATAGTTGAGGCAAGGAAACATGTCGGTTGATGAGTACTACATGGAGATGGAGATGCTTATGCAACGTGCTAAGGTTCGTGAGTCCCTTGAGATGACTATGCAGCGTTTTCTCAACAATTTGAAGCTTCAAATCAAGAGCATTGTTCGTCATCACAAGTACGACACAATGAATGAGCTATTGCACCATGCTAGAGAGGCCAAGTCACAGCTAGCTGAGGAGGGTAAGTCACGTGCACAGTTTACGTCTACCAACCGTTTTGCGGCCAGATCTACGTTGCCTATGATGAGGAAATCCCTACAATTATACCTACTGAAGATGCTCCAACTGTTACAAGAAAGAATCGGTCCAATGAGATTAGAACTAGACCCATTACAAGAGCTCATGCTAAGCTAGTTGAACAATAGGTGAATTTGCTCCTAAACGAATTTAGTACTTTAATTGATGAGAACTTTATACTGCCTAAGTCTATGAATTTATGTATGATCAGGTTCGTTGGAGAAATAAGCATGGCGTGAGGAGGAGAAGGGCTACAAGAGGAGTCCGGCATAATGATGGCCCAAGGATGCGCGAGGGAGGAGCAGGAGGAAGGCGCAAGAGAAGATCATCGACGGAGCCAAAAAGGTCTGCCACGACCGGAGTGTCTGGCCAGATCCACCCGGACTATCCGTCCTAGTCGAGAGGCAAACTGGCATGGACATTCTGTCTGCCAGTTCGGACACTACCCGGACACCACCCGAAAACTTCAAAGTTTCTAGCCGGACCGGACTGTCCGACACACTTCACCCGGAATGTCCAGCCTGACCGAATTGTCCGGCCGATTTCGACCGGAGTGTCTGCCCGCCGACCGAATCTGGTCCGAATCGGTTTGTATCAGTTTGTGTCGTTTGCGTATAGTTTTGGTTTCTGGCTGCCCCAGTCGTCCTTATAAGCCCTGGGATGACCCCTAGTTAGGGTTTATACCATGTTTAAACTATTTTGGAGTTGTTTCTTTTAGAGAACCTCTGGAATTACCCTGTGATCGAATTATACTACTGCAATTGAGTGTGATCTGTTGTTTCATTGGAAATTAGTGGATTGCAAACTACCGTTCGTGGTCGATGGCTGCGTGCGCAAGAGCGTGGTGTTGTGAATATCCCATATGCTTCGAGAGTTGTTGCATTGGCATCAGGGTTCGAGCGGGAGAGTTCATAGCTACAGGGTATTTATCTATCCACCATTATCATCATCGACAAGTGCTTTCTGAGAAGATCGGGCCACCCCATATCATCTTGGTATCAGATTTCCTCGTTTACTCGGTAAGCATCCACAAATCCATCCATAAATTAGTTTGTTTTCGTCCTATACAGAAAAAACCTTACAAAAAGATTTGCCATAGCCTAGATTGCATCGTTTTCGGGTTTTAGTTGCTGATTGTATCTTCTCGTATATCCGATCTACAGGGTTTCCTCGTAGGAGTCTAGTTTTCATTTGTGTCTAGGTTTAGGGTTTGATCTTGTTTTCCATTATTTCCACTGTCACCGTTTCCGCAAGTTTTCATCGTTTTTCCGAGTCCACATAGCGTACCTTTGTTTGCATACCATAGACACAGCGTATCTATAGCATCCGTTCCTAGGAACGTACCCACGAGACTAGTTGCTTTGCTTTGACAGGCTGCTCATTAGGTTTTCGAAGTGTAGAAATTTTGACAGGCAGGCATCGGACTATTCGGCTGACTCACACCGGATTATCTGGCTCAACCGGAGTCTCCGGCGCATATCAACCGGACTATCCGGCCCAGTTCTGTTATAAGTTGATGTACTCATTTATATTGAGTCATATAGTTGAAAAAAATAAATAAAAAACAGAGAAAAATAAAAGAGAATCAGTATAAAAAAGAGAAAAGAGCTACAAGTGTGACAAAAAGAGATATCAATGTGTGCAATATTGGAGGCCTAGTTGATTATAGAACTTGTAGATAGAGCAATCCTGTGCCTGTTTACTTTGAGATTTTACTAGCGTCTCTCTTGTGGATTGCAATATTCATTTTCATAAGTTGCTTTGCCACGTTTATCTCCACCGTGTGTGTTTCTTGGGTTTTATACGATCATCACTAGGACTTGTTTGCGGTGTAGTTAGGATACCAGACCTATAGCTCCACCTTAAATAACCTGTGTGCCCTGTGGTCGTTCTCTATGCCCTCGATATTCCATCACTTCAGTGCATCAGTCTTTGATTTTGTTTTGGTTAAAGCATCTCTATTCACTTTGGAACGGTAAGATCTCCTTTCATGTCAGTTGTGAGTGAGTTGTGAGAGTTTCCACCAAACAGATTTTGATTTTTGCACTAACCTACTAATCATGTCTTCTAGTGATGATGATGTTGTGTCATAGAAAAAGAAGGATGAGGAGCTAGTTAATTGGCGTGAATATGTGGCGTTGAAGTCCCACTTGATGCGTGTGTTTACCCATTCAACCGATGACATTGACAAGAATATCCAAGATATGCAAATGACATTGGATCAGAATGTTGGCGCAGTCACTACTATTCAAACACAAGTGACGGCAATCAATGTCAATGTCGCCACTTTGCAACGTTCTATTGATGCCTTAACAGTAGCTTTACAGCAACGGCAGGAACACCCACATGATGATGCTTTTGATGACTATGATGAGGGTAGTGCGGCTGATGGTGCCCCACATCCTGGCAGGGGACGTGCCAATCCCCCTACACCTGTACCTACTGCTGCACCTGCTTATGGCCACGGTTTTGCTCCTATTGGGAGTGCTCAACATGTTCAGAACCAAGCTGGTGATGATGGTTTGCGCAAGACAAAATTCTCGATTCCCAAGTTTGATGGTTCACTTGATCCTGAAGATTACCTTACATGGACATTGAAGATTTAGAAGCTCTAGCGTTTGTTTGACTATCTAGAAGACAAGAAGGTCAAGCTGGCAACATCAGAATTTGATGGATATGCTTTGCGTTTGTGGGATGCTATTGTGCAGAATTGACGGGAGGACAATGAACTTCCTGTGATGGATTGGCGCGAGATAAAGCAAATAATGAAGGCTCGTTTTGTACCAACCAACTACTTGCGGTCAGTTTTTGATAAGTTGACACAAATTGAGGCCAGGAACCATGTCCGTTGATAATTACTACATGGAGATGGATATGCTTATGCAACGTGCTAGAGTTCGTGAATCCCTTGAGATGATCATGCAGCGATTCCTCAACAATTTGAAGTTACCAATCAAGAGCATTGTTCGTCATCACAAGTATGAGACTATGAATGAGCTATTGCACCATGCTAGATAGGTCGAATCACAGTTGGCTGAGGAGGCTAAGTCGCGTACGAGGTTTCCATCTACTAGTCATTTTGCGGCGAGGTCTACACCACCACCACCTACGGCGCCACCTACAACGGCTGCTAGCCATCCTTCACCATCGGCTAAGGCTGCTCCCACGTATTCTTATGGTTCCAATGCTAAGAATCCCACTACTCCTGCTGCTAGCTCGGGTTCCAATATGTCAACTACACGAACGCGCGATGTAGAGTGTCGTACTTGTGGAGGAAGAGGACACTAAAAGAGAGATTGTCCCAACCGCAGTGTGATGTTTGTCAATGAACAAGGAGAGTATGAGAGTGGATATGATGTTGATACTCATGGCGATGATGGATATGACAGTGAGGAAGGTATGGATGCCTTCCCTGAGCATGCGCCTACCATAGTGGTCTCTCCATGTACACTTAGTGTGCAGCCTATTGTTGACTCTCACCGCTGCAATTTGTTCCAAACCAAAGCACTCGTTGGACCTAACAAACCTTTCAAGGTAATCATTGATGGAGGTAGCTGCAAAAATCTTGCAAGTAAGGAGTTATGTGCCAAGCTGAATTTGACATATTTACCTCATCCCAAGCCATACTACATACAATGGTTGAGTGACAATGGTGAGATGAAGGTAAACCATATGGTACGTGTGAATTTTGAAATAGGACCATACAAGGATTCTATTGACTTTGATGTGGTTCCTATGACTATTTGCCATCTCTTATTGGGTCGGCTTTGGCTTTATGATCGTCATGCGTAACACAATGGTAGTGCCAATACATATCACTTGGAGTTCAAGGGTAAGAAGATCAATTTGCAACCAATGATACTACTGTAGATTGTGAATGAGTCTCGTCAGAAGATAGAAGTGAACTTGAAGGAAGCATCTATAGATGGGCGAGAAAGTGTTGCAGCTGTACATGATGTAATAGAGCCCAAAAAGAGTGATATAACGAAAAGTGAGAGAGTGCCTAGTCTAGTGATATTAACCACCAAGGAATATATGAGAGAGTTTTGTGAGGATCCTACAGCCATGCCACTTGTGCTCATGTATAAGGGCGAGGTATTGGTTTCTAACGACATGACCCCTATTTCACTTGGTGTATCTACTGTTTTGCGGGATTTTGGCGATGTGTTTCCAGAAGATGTACCCGTGGGATTGCCTCCATTGCGTGGTATTGAGCATCGAATTGACTTGATCACTGGCGCCACATTACCAAACCGTGCACCCTATAGGACCAACCCCAAAGAAAAAAAGGAGATGCAGAAACAAGTACAAGCATTGCTGGATAAAGGGTACATTCGTGTTTCTCTTAGCCCTTGTGTTGTTCCTATTATTTTAGTGCCTAAAAAAGATGGTACATGGCACATGTGCATAGATTGTAGAGCTATTAATAACATCACTATTCGATATCGTCATCCTATTCCACGCTTAGAGGATATGCTAGATGAATTGAGTGGTGCTGCTATTTTCTCTAAAATTGATTTGCGTAGTGGTTATCATCAAATTAGGATGAATGGAAAACTGCTTTCAAAACAAAATTTGGTTTGTATGAGTGGTTAGTTATGATGTTTGGTCTTAGTAATGCACCTAGTACTTTCATGCGATTGATGAATCATGTTTTGAGAGAATTTATTAGTCGTTTTCTGGGTTTTTTTTTTATGATATACTTATCTATAGCCACAACGAAAATGAACATTGTAATCATATCCAACAAGTTTTGCAAGTGTTGCGTGATAATAAATTGTATGCTAATCTTGAGAAGTGTACATTTGCAAAAGATAAGGTCATATTTCTAGGATTTGTTGTATCTAAGCATGGGGTAGAGGTAGATCAATCTAAAACTGAATCAATTCAGAATTGACCTATTCCCATGAATGTTAGTCAAGTGCGTAGTTTCCATGGATTAGTTGGATTCTATAGGCACTTTGTGAAGGATTTTAGCACTATTGCTGCACGATTGAATGATTTGACTAAGAAAGGTGTGCCATTTGTGTGGGGCGCAGCCCAAGATATTGCATTTGATACATTGAAACGTTTTCTTACTTCTGCACCATTACTTGCATTACCTAATTTTTCGAAGCAATTTGAAGTTGAATGTGATGCTAGTGGTATAGGTATTGGTGGCGTTTTGATGCAAGAGGGTCGCTGTATAGCATATTTTTCCGAGGAACTTACTAGTGCTAGACTGAACTATCCTATTTATGATAAAGAATTGTATGCGCTTGTTAGAGTACTTGAAGTTTGGCAACATTATTTGTGGCCAAAACAATTTATCATACATTCTGATCATGAAGCTTTGAAGTATTTGAAAGCTCAATCAAACTTGCATAGAAGATTAGCTAAATGGGTTGAGTTTATTGAATCTTTTCTGTACATCATTAAGTATAAGAAGGGAAAAGAAAATATAGTTGTTGATGCTTTGTCTAGGAAGAACATGCTATTAACCAATCTTGATGTTAAAATTCCTGGATTAGAGGGTATTTCTGCACTTTATGCAATTGAGCATGATTTTGCTGAACCATATCATTTGTGTGCTCTTAAAAACGCATGGGATAAGTAGCATATACATGATGGATATTTGTTTAGAGCTAACAAACTATGCATTCTAGAATCGTCGTTGTGTTTGTTCTTAGTGCAGGAATCACATGCTGGTGGTTTGATGGGTCACTTTGGGCGTGATAAGACGTTGCTCATGCTCGCTGATCATTTTTAGTGGCCCAAGATGAGGCGTGATGTCTATAGATTTGTGAGCCGCTGTATTACATGCCACAAGTCGAAATCTGAGCTACAGCCTCATGGTTTGTATACACCTCTCTCTGCACCTACTACACCATGGGAAGACATTAGTATGGATTTTGTACTAGGTCTACCTAAAACACAGAGAGGTCATGATTCTATATTTGTGGTAGTGGATAGGTTCTCTAAGATGGCTCATTTTATTGCTTGCCACAAAAGCGACGATGCGTTGCATGTTGCTAACCTGTTTTTCAGGGACATTGTGAGATTACATGGAGTACCTAAGACGATTGTTTCTGACCATGATGTGAAGTTCATGAGCTACTTTTGGAAGACCTTATGTGGAAGTTGGGAACAAAGTTGCTATTCACTACTACATGTCATCCCCAAACAGATGGTCAAACGGAGCTGGTGAATCGAACATTGTCATAGCTACTAAGGACTATGATAAAAAAGAATCTTTGGGAGAGGGAAGAGTGTTTGCCACATGTTGAGTTTGCATACAACAGGGTTGTGCATTCAACTACTCAGCTTTGTCCTTTTGAGGTGGTGTATGGTTTCAAGCCATTGACGCCACTTGATTTGTTGCCTTTGCCATTATATGAGAGAGTTGATATGGAGGCATCAAAACATGCTGAATACGTGAAGAAGATTCATGTGAAGACTCGAGAGGCTATTGAGAAGAAAGGCAAGAGCATTGTTGCTGCAAGAAATCTAGCAAGGAAGGAAGTTTTGTTCAAGCCTGGTGACATGGTATGGGTGCATCTACGCAAGGATAGGTTCCCACAACTTCGGAAGTCAAAATTGAAGCCACCTGGTGCTGGTCCTTACAAGGTGTTATCCAAGATTAATGATAATGCCTACTCGATTGATATACCTATTGAGGAGTTTGGTGGCGTTAGCAACAGCTTCAACGTTGCTGATTTATCACCATATGATGGAGAAGACCTTGGAGCGTCGAGGTCGACGCCTTTTGAAGGGGGGAGATGATGAGGACATCCCTACAATTACACCTACTGAAGATGCTCCAACTGTTGCAAGAAAGAATCAGGCCAATGAGATTAGAATTGGACCCATTACAAGAGCTCGTGCTAAGCTACTTGAACAACAGGTGAATTTGCTCCTAAACGAATCTAGTACTTTAATTGATGAGAACTTTATACTGCCTAAGTCTATGCATTTATGTATGATCAGGTTCGTTGAAGAAACAAGCATGGCGCGAGGAAGAGAAGGGCTACAAGAGGAGTCCAGCATGATGATCGCCCAAGAATGCGCGAGGGAGGAGCGGGAGGAAGGCGCAAGAGAAGATCATCAAGACGGAGGCAAAAGGATTACCACGATCGGAGTGTCCGGCCATATCCACCTGGACTATCCGGCCTAGTCAAGAGGCAAATTGGCGTGGACATTCTGTCTGCCAGTTCGGACACTACCCGGACACCACCCGGAAACTTCAAACTTTTCGGCCGGACCGGACTATCCGACACACTTCACCCAGAGTGTCCGGCCTGACCAGACTATCCGACCGATTTCGACCGGAGTGTCCGCCCACCGACCGAATCTGGTCTGAGTCGGTTTGTATCAGTTTGAGTCGTTTGCGTTTAGTTTCGGTTTCTGGCCGCCCCAGCCACCCTTATATGCCCTGGGACGACCCCTAGTTAGGGTTTACACCACGTTTAAACTATTTTGGAGTTGTTTCTTTCAAAGAACCTCTGGAATTACCCTGTGATCGAATTATACTACTACAATTGAGTGTGATCTGTTGTTTAATTGGGAATTACTGGATTGCAAACTACCGTTCGTGGTCGACGGCTGCGTGCGCAAGAGCAAGGTGTTGTGAATATCCCATAGGGTTCGAGAGCTATTGCATTGGCATCAGGGTTCGAGCGGGATAGTTCATAGCTACAAGCTATTTATCTATCCACCATTATCATAATCGACAAGTGCTTGCTAAGAAGATCGGGCCACCGCATATCATCCTACTATGGCGCCACCTGCTGCTAGCCATCCTACACCATCGGCCAAACCTGCACCTATATCTTCGTTTGGTTCCAATGCTTGGAAGCCCGCTACTCCTACTGCTAGTTCGGGTTACAATATGTCAATTGCGCGTACTCGCGATGTGGTATGCCATACTTGTGGAGGTAGAGGACACTACAAGAAAGATTGTCCAAATAGCAAGGTCATGTTTGTCAATGAACAAGGTGAGTATGAGAGTGGAGATGAGATTGATGTCGATTCTGATTATGATGGTGAGGATGGTGAGATGCTTATCCTGAGCGTGCACCTACTATTATGGTGTCTCCATGCATACTTAGTGTGCAACCTATTGATGAATCTCAGCGTTGCAACTTGTTTCAAACAAAAGCTCTAGTTGGACCTAACAAAGCTTGCAAGGTAATTATTGATGGAGGTAGCTACCAAAATCTTGCAAGTAAGGAGTTATGTGCCAAGCTGAATTTGACTTATTTGCCTCATCCCAAGCCATACTACATAAAATGGTTGAGCAACAATGGTGAGATGAAGGTAAATCATATGGTATGTGTGAATTTTCAAATAGGACCATACAAGGATTCTATTGACTTTGGTGTGGTTCCTATGCCTGTTTGCCATCTTCTATTGGGTCGACCTTGGCTCTATGATCGCCATGTGCAACACAATGGCCGAGCCAATATGTATCACATGGAATTCAAAGGAAAGAAGATTACTATGCAGCCAATGACACCACAAGACATTGTGAATGATTCTCCCCAGAAGATAGAAGTGAATTTGAAGGATGATCCTATAGCTCGGCGAGATAATGTGACAGCTGTTCATGATGTAATTGAGCCTAAATCGAGTGATATAAAAAAGTGAGAGAGTGCCTAATTTGCTGATATTAGCCACCAAAGAGGATATGAAATAATTTCGTGAGGATCCTACAGCCATGCCGCTTGCTCTCATGTATAGGGGCGAGGTATTGGTTTCGAACGACACGACCCCTATTTCTCTTGGTGTCTCTTCTGTTTTGCAGGATTTTGGGGATGTGTTTCCAGAAGATGTACCCGCAGGATTGCCTCCATTGCATGGTATTGAACACCAAATTGACTTGATCCCTAGCGCCACACTTCCCAATTGTTCACCCTACAGGACCAACCCCGAAGAAACAAAGGAGATATAGAAGCAAGTACAGGCGTTGCTGGATAAAGGGTACATTCGTGTATCTTTTAGCCCTTGTGTTGTTCCTATTATTTTAGTGCCTAAGATAGATGGTACATGGCGCATGTGTGTAGATTATAGAGCTATTAATAACATCACTATTCGATATCGTCATCCTATTCCACGCTTAGAGGATATGCTAGTTGAATTGAGTGGTGCTGCTATTTTCTCTAAGATTTATTTGCGTAGTGGTTATCATCAAACTAGGATGAAAGAAGGGGATGAGTGGAAAACTGCTTTCAAAACAAAATTTGGTTTGTATGAGTGGTTAGTTATGCCGTTTGGTCTTACTGATGCACCTAGTACATTCATGCAATTAATGAATCATGTTTTGAGAGATTTTATTGGTCATTTTGTGGTTGTTTACTTTGATGATATACTAATCTATAGCCATAACGAAACTGAACATTGTAATCATATCCGACAAGTTTTGCAAGTGTTGCGTGATAATAAATTGTATGCTAATCTTGAGAAGTGCACATTTGCAAAAGATAAGGTCATATTTCTGGGATTTGTTGTATCTAAGAATGGGGTAGAGGTAGATCAATCTAAAACTGAATCAATTCAGAATTGGCCTACTCCCATGAATGTAATTCAAGTGCGTAGTTTCCACGGCTTAGCTGGTTTCTATAGGCGCTTTGTGAAGGATTTTAGCACCATTGCGGCACCATTGAATGATTTGACAAAGAAAGGTGTTCCTTTTGTATGGGGCGCAGCCCAAGATATTGCTTTTGATACATTGAAATGTTTGCTTACTTCTGCACCATTACTTGCATTACCTGATTTTTTGACGCAATTTGAAGTTGAATGTGATGCTAGTGGTATAGGCATTGTTGGCGTTTTGATGCAAGAGGGTTGCCCTGTAGCATATTTTTCTGAGAAACTTACTAGTGCTCGCTTGAACTATCCTATTTATGATAAAGAATTGTATGCACTTGTTCGAGTACTTGAAGTTTGGCAACATTATTTGTGACCAAAAGAATTTATCATACATTCTGATCATGAAGCATTGAAATATTTGAAACCTCAATCAAACTTGCATAGACGATTAGATAAATGGGTTGAGTTTATTGAGTCTTTTCCTTACATCATTAAGTATAAGGAGGGAAAAGAGAATGTTGTTGCTGATGCTTTGTCTAGGAAGAACATGCTATTAACCAATCTTGATGTTAAAATTTCTGGATTACAAAGTATTTGTGCACTTTATGCAACTGGCCATGAATTTTCTGAACCATATCATCTGTGTGCTCTTAGAAATGCATGGAATAAGTATCATATACATGATGGATATTTGTTTCGAGCTAACAAACTATGTATTCTAGAATCATCGTTGCATTTGTTCTTAGTGCAGGAATCACATGCTGGAGGTTTGATGGGTCACTCTGGGCGTGAGAAGACATTGCTCATGCTTGCTCATCATTTTTATTGGCCCAAGATGTGGTGTGATGTGTACAGATTTTTGAGCCGATGTATTACATGGCACAAGTCGAAATCCAAGCTGAAGCCTCACGGTTTGTATACACCTCTCTCTGCACCTACTACTCCATGGGAAGACATTAGTATGGATTTTGTGCTAGGTCTACCTAAAACTCAGAGAGATCATGATTCTATATTTGTGGTAGTGGATAGGTTCTCTAAGATGGCTCGTTTTATTGCCTGCCACAAAAGCGACGATGCGTCCCATGTTGCTAACCTGTTTTTCAAGGTCACCGTGAGATTACATGGAGTACCTAAGACGATTGTTTCTGACCGTTATGTGAAGTTCATGAGCTAATTTTGGAAGACCTTATGGGGGAAGCTGGGAACGAAGTTGTTATTCAGTACTACATGTCCTCCCCAAATAGATGGTCAAACGGAGGTGGTGAATCAAACATTGTCATAGCTGCTAAGGACTATGATAAAAAAAGAATCTGCGGGAGTGGGAAGAGAGTTTGCCCCATGTTGATTTTGCATACAACAGGGTTGTGCATTCCACTACTCAGCTTTGTCCTTTTGAGGTGGTGTATGGCTTCAAGCCATTGACGCCACTTGATTTGTTGCCTTTGCCATTGCATGAGAGAGTTGATATGGAGGCATCAAAACATGCTGAATATGTGAACAAAATTCATGAGAAGACTTGAGAGGCTATTGAGAACAAAGGCAAGAACATTGCTGCTTCAAGGAATCAAGCAAGGAAGGAATTGATGTTCAAGTCTGGCGACATGGTTTCGGTGCATCTACGCAAGGATAGATTTCCACTACGTCGCAAGTCCAAGTTGAAGCCATGTGGTGCTGGTCCTTACAAGGTGTTTGCCAAAATTAATGATAATGCCTACTCATTTGATATACCTATTGAGGAGTTTGGTGGAGCTAGCAACAGTTTCAACGTTGCTGATTTATCACCATATGCTGGAGAATACCTTGGAGCGTCGGGGTCAACGCCTTTTGAAGGGGGGAGATGATGAGGACATCCCTACAGTTACACCTACCCCAATTGCTACTGAGGATGTTCCAGCTACTGGAAAGAAAGATCATTCCAATGAGATAAGGATTGGACCAATTACAATAGCTCGTGCTAAGCTACTAGAACAATAGGTGGACTTGTTTCTTAATGAGCCAGATGTTGAGAATTTTATACTACCTAAGTCTTTGAATTATTGCATGATCAGGTACTTGGGAGAAGAAGGCGTACAGAGCGAGGAGCTAATGGAACATGGCGTGTTGATCAATGAAGAATGTGTGAGGGGGAGAGAGAGGAAGCGCAAGGAGCACACAAGGTTGAATATCAACACTTGGTGGAAGATCTCTGCCGCAGCAGAGAAACTCCACTTTTCTCTACCACGGCAGGCTGCCGTGGCACAGAAACAAGCAGACTTGCTGCCACGGCAGGCTGTCGCGACAGCGAAACCGAGTCAAAGCCTACTATGGCAGAGTCCTGAGGCCGAACCCTTTATGGGTCGGTTTGTACCCTAGTTGGGTGGGACCAACTTGGATCCCACCTTGTCCGCCTCCCCAGACTCTTAAATACATGAGGCGCCACACATAGTTAGGTTTTAGAACACGTTAAAATTATTTTGGAGTTGTTTCTTTCATAGAACCTCTGGAATTACTTATGATCAATTTCTACCAACTGCAATTGAGTGTGATCTGTTGTTCCACTAGGAATTAGTAGATTGCAAACTACCGTTCGTCATCGACGGCTATGTGCGTAAGAGTGTGGTGTTATGAATATCCTAAAGGGTTTGAGAGCTGTTGCATTGGCATCAGGGTTCGAGTGGGAGAGTTCATAGTTACATACTAGTTATCTATCATCTACTGTCATCATCGACAAGTGCTTGCTGAGAAGATCGAGCCACCCCATATCAAGAAGGCGTAGCATGGAGCGAGGAGCTAATGGAACATGGCGTGTTGATCAATGAAGAATGCACGAGGGAGGAGAGGGTGGAAGCATAAGGAGCTGTCAAAGATGAAGATCAACAAGTGGAGGAAGTTGTAACACCCTCGAATTGGCCCTATGCAGATTTTAGCGCTTCCCGCCAAACCCGCATAGAAACGATTCAAAGATGCCCACCAGGTACTTGCGTGTGGGTGGAAAACGAAGTAATATCATTACACAATAGTCCATGATGGAACCCATAGAACAGATATATATACAGCAACGACTCACTGAGTCAAGAGTACAGATATACAGTACAAAGATGCAAATCATTTGGAAAACGGTACAACATCCGAGTACGAATAAGAAGCAAATTGAGCTAAGAGTCCTGAAGAATAACCAATGGTGTCCATAACACTGCCTAGGCCAGGCAGAAGGGTAACCCTGCTAACGACGTCGAATTCAAACCTGCTAAAACAAAGGGGTGCCGACAAAGGGCAAAGGAAAAAGAGAGCGGTCAGTACTGGGGCCGGTACACGGCGAGGCTAGAATTCGGCGGCTCTCGACTACATAGGTATGGTAGACTGAAGCGGCAGCGAAGCATGCACTATACAACCTATAGAGACTTGATTCAACTAACGGCTATTAGAGAGGGATACGAAAGACCTATTCGGAACCAACCTGATACTAACACCCAATCATACCCATCCTGGTATTCCCCCTCGAGACCAAACGAGGAAGTCAAACCGAGGAACTCACACAGTTGGCAGTTTTATTCATTCTATTATAGTTGCAGCACTTACTAGTCAGATATAGATAGCATGAGTCATCCTGATAGCATAAGAAGTGGGCAGTTTTATTTAACCATTCCATTGTAGTTGCAATACTTACTAGGTAGGTATAACATGACAAGATACACCCCAATTCCTCTAGTAGTTGGCATTGTTATATCCATTCCATTATAGTGAAGCTGATTACTAGTCATATATTTAAGTTAAATTCACAACACAACTTTAGTTATAGTTTTCTATGATCGAGATACTGTGCTCCAAATCATCCATAACCACGGACACGGCTTTCAGAAAGATTTACCCTACAGGGGTGCACAAATAGCAACACACACACAATCAACCTCGGAAAAACCAAATCAAAACCCAACGAGGCTTTCACGACAAAGCAACCACAGGATTCATAAATTATTTCAGGGGGGCACCCAACTAAGCTACCCGCAACGAAGTTGGCCGGCTCCGAGAGGGACCTAGGGTTTGTGTCAATGGTTGTAAACGACCGGGAACCCGAAAGTGTGACTGGGCTTGTCGATACCGCGAAAACATTCCACGTTCCAAAACAGTACAGGTGCTCCACGCACAATCATAAATAAAGCAGTAAAGCATGGCATAAGTATAGGATAGTAATAAATCCCCAAACTAATTTGTGGCCCCAAGAAATAAGAAATGAATCAAGCTCTGGCTAAGGGGGATTCATAGAGTCTCCCGGATGTGGATAGTGCGAATAATCAAGGAACAGGTATCAAGTACTCGGGGCCTACGGGGCACAAGTGGACATGAAAAACCAAATAGTATATATTGCCCACCGGTGCCTCTTTCATTAGTTATCCCAGCAATTTAATAGTTGTATTTAAATTCATGATCATCTCCACCATTTAGTATGTGTCAACCTCCCAACAACGGTGGAACAACAACGACGTGAAGCAGCACTTAAGCAAGCAACTAGGGCACGCAAGGCCGACTATCTACCAAACAACAGGTAATAGGAGGTGTCCAAGGCAATATAGAAGCTGCAAGGAATATAAAAGGTGCACGGAAACTAAAGCGCCGCAACACGGATAGCAATAGATCAACATGAGGAAGTAAAGACTATAAATGTAAAATAGATAGAAAGGGGGAGATTGCTCGCCTGGGAAACACTGCCGAAGGTTCATAACCGAAGAACTTGTCGATACTCGCATCCACTCAACGGCCTAATCCGTGAAGAAGCAAAGCACTAAAAGAAACACCGGATGATACTACGGCAAAAGATCCGGCATGATGTTTGTATGATGCATGACATGACAAAGATGCGATGCAATTAGGAAATATTAAGCGGAACCAGAGTCCCGACAATTAATTAGAAGGTTCATGTTGTTTAGCTACCCCGCAAATTTAAATGTTGTCTTAACAAGGCAAAACATGGCATCGGTTTGCTACACAATTTAAATGGAGGCGTTAATAGACATGAATAACCCGCATATGCGCTCCATATTTAATTAGGTGAATCATCCAAATGCCCCCAAACAAATAACATGTATGCAAGCATGACAATTTATATGCACAAGATAGATGTATGGCAATTTATAAAAATAGGGATAGATAGGGGTCACACATCTCAGGGTCAAAGATCTTGGTGGTTCGGAGGGTTCAGGTTCGGGCTCGACGGGATCGGTCTTCGGATCAGGGCTTCAGGATTCGGATCCGGTTCTTTTCGGACCCGCATTCAAGAAGAAGACCTTGGCGCCCGTGAAGGCGGTCTTGGTGGTTTTCGGGTCCGGGAAGTAGATCGTGGATCCTTCGTCTTAGATTCCAACTCAATGATGTCCGGTATTCATGTAGAAGTTCTTGTCGGTGCGGAGGACCTTGTAAAACTTGATACGCTTGTCCACCGGAAGATCTCGACCGAACATTGCATCACTTCATCAACTCTTGTTATGACAATCTCTAGAATCCGTTGCTTCGGTTCGAGCGATTGCGACAAAAGAAAACAATGTGGAAACACCGAAAGGGCACCAATACTATCATGCCCAGGCAATGTGCAATCGAAGGCGAGACCTACAAATGCACAAGCACACAGAAACAGGGCAGGCAGCTGCCATGCAGAACGGGGAAAACCCATGGTCACCTCTTGGGCCAAAACAGAAAGGTTCACCGGGAGGATCACACACTTCAGAGAAACATGGAGGAAGCTCGCGGTACGCACGGGCAGAGGGCGCCATGGCGACCACGTGCAGGGGAAGCCGACAGGCAGAGACGAGGTTGTCCAGGCAGCAACGCCAGGAAGGGCTCGACGGAAGGCGAGAGGCGAAGGGCTCGTCGGGGACGGGGTCAGCGGAGCGACGAGACGAGGAGGGCGCGGCAGCAGCACACGTGGGCGGCGACTGCGGCCAGGGGCTCTGCGCGAGGTGGGGAGGAGCTTCGATGGGCGTGGATGAGCACCGGTGGCGGTGTGCAGAAGCAGAGGTCCCGCGGGGCAGAGGGCTCGGGGCTTCTCGATGGAGAGGAAGGAGTGTCGTCGGATTGATGACAAGTATGCCATGAGGGGGTCCTCGAGGCATGCGGAAGAGAGGGGTGTGAGACGTACGGTGTTCCGAGACGGTGAGCACACAAGTTTACCCAGGTTCGAATCCGTCGGCTTTGGACAGATCCTACTCCTGCTAGCAATCCAGTAATATAGTAGAGCCGGAATATGGGTTACAAGGGTTCGCCTGTACGAGTTGAGATTGTAGACTATTGAGGGTGCCCTAAAGGCTCTCCCTAGGACGGCATATATAGATATCCGGCCTAGGGTTTACAGGAGAGACCTATCCAGCTACGACTAAGAGTTGGTTACATAGTACATCTTGAACTACAAGTAACACTGTGGGCCTATGTCGGTAAGTCTTCTGGGCCTTCCAGTAGCCGGACTGGACTCCATCTTTTCTCCCTGACTGGGCCGCCCGTGAAGCAAAGCTCTAACCCGAAGTGGGCCACCCTAGTTAGTGAGGAACTGTGAGGATACCTGGAAAGTATATCCCCAACAGCTGCCCCCGAAAGTCTCCAAGATCCAAAGTCGGATTCATCATCGTCTTGCTTGATCTTTGGCTTGCAGAATCTTGAAGGATTCCTAAAAGTTCACAATAAAAAATATGATCTGGGTCTTAAAAATAAGTCGGACCTATCAACATATTACTCGGATTTTCTAGCTTGATTTTCAAACTAAGCCAGAACTTGGTCTCTGACGTCATCTCACACTGGTCATGGTCAAGTCACGTCATCTGACAAATATCCTGTCAGCACGACCGTTGGTGGGTCCATCGTTCGTGGAACCGAGGCGCCGTTTCAATGCGTACGCGGAGATCGATGCGACGTAATCATCGTGTGGGTCGTTCCCAGTTGCTTCCACGACGCGTGGCGGTTACACAGTGCTATTTGCACGAATCTTGGCGCGGTTAGGTGGTTATAAGGGGTGATGATTTCTTTTCCTCATCTTCACATGTTCCCTTGTCGTCCCTTCTTCTCCACTTCTCCCTCACGCACAGAGTTCTCCTGCCTCCCATATTCCCAGTGCCGCCCCTCTAAGGTCACCGGCGCACCGGAGAAATGGCTTCCTCTTCATCATCCGGCTTGGCAGCAGCGGCAGCGGCGACGCCAGCGGCAGAGAAGGAGAGCAACCGAGGGGTTTGGATCCCATGCCTCGTCGACGACAAGAAACTCTGCGGCGTGGAGAGTGAAGGTCTCCTCCGCGCCGGCGACTGGCGGAGCGGTTCTAGCGAAACCATCCCCAACCCGCACGCCAACGAGCGGGTACTCTTCGGCACCCACCTCGATAGAGGTTTGTATTTCCCTCCCTCAGAATTCTTTTCCGAGGTGATTGATCACTATAGCGTTCAGCTTCATCATCTTCCCCCGAACTCCATCTTAGAGATGAGTTCCTACACAGCTTTGTGCGAGGGGTATTTCGGCATTAGGCTGAGTCTTACTTTGTTCCGGTACTATTTTCATGCCCAGAGAAACTCCATTACCACCGGTAATCCTTAGATTACTGGCACTATTAGCCTTTCAGTTAGACGCGAGCGTGTTTATCCTCATATTTTAGCTAGTGAGTCGGTCAAACAATGGTCGGCCACTTTCTTTTACCATAAGGATATTCCTGCTCCTGGCAAAGATACTGCTTTGCCAGCTTTCATCGACGGAGCTGCCACGGCCCAACCGTCTTGGGACGAGGCCCCTCCGTCTCTCAGTGATGATCTGATCCTTGCCAAGAGGCGGATCGAATACCTGATGAAACATAAGGGCCTAAAAGGGTCCGACTTAGTCCAGTGCTGGGTGTCACGCCGGATCCAGCCTCTCCAGTACCATGGCGACAGACTGATGCATTCCATCACGGCGTCAAAACAAGACTCCCTCCGCATCTACCCCAATGCCCTGAAGCCACAGGAATACGTAAGCCAGATTAAATGGTTGATTAAGGAGCGGATCAAGAGAAAGATCCCGGATATGTCTCTGGACATGCATATAGTGGAAGACCCTATAGTTCTGGTAAGCTTCAACAATAAACCCTTTTATGTGTTTCACCTTTTAAGTTATTTCGCAATATTGAAATATTTTCTTCTTTTCAGCTTGACGACTTCCTCGAGTCGGAGCTGGCTCCTCTCGAGGGATATCCTCCAGAGTTTTCTCAGGAGGAGGAACTGGTCCCACTGCCAGACGTTGTGCCCAGGAAGCGCAAAGCTCCGACAGTGGCCGTCGGCACAAAGGAGGTGCCAGTTGTGAAGAGGTAACTTTCAACACAAATTCCGACTATGTACCTTACTCGTCTTTTCTTCCCACATGTAATGTTTTCTACTTTATTACATTCTCAGAGCTAAACATCTCGTCAAGGGCAAGGGGAAGGGAACTTCTTCGAAGCCCTTGCAACAAACGAAGCTGACTATGGCTTCTCCTGCTGCGGCTCCTCCGACTACTGCCCCACAACCTTCTACAACACCGGTGATCACTCCATCACCGGTTGTCACAGAAGATCTGGATCCTTCAACAGGGCCTGTGACCCTTGAGTCGCAAACTAACACCACCATGGGTGGCTCAGGATTAGATAAGGGTGAACCCTCTTTGGGTAATGATCCCTCGACAGAGAGTTTCACCAAAAACCTCCTGAACAATCCAGGACGCCAAATTTGGCTTGTCACGGAAATCTGTGGAAGAAATCCAGCTTCTGGCCCGGCAATGCCTAGAGGGCCGAAATCTCTCTGCCGAAGAAGAAGCACAAGAAGCGGAGGACGTCAAGTACTCCGACCTTCTTGAACAAGTTTGCCTTCGCGACGAGGGACTTAGAGCTGGTGTGCTTCCACCACCTCCGGTTATTCCACTCACCCTCGCTGAGAAGGTTACCACCGAAGTGAACTTGTGCTTGAGCAAGCTCACATATGAACATCATGTAAGTCAGAATTCCAACTCACATTTTTCTTTATTGTACTTTATATCATATCCTCTAGCCCCCAAGCATGAAGTAGGATATACAATCCGGGTTTATGCTTCCTTAGGATGCCAAAGAATGAACTAGTGTAGCCCCCAAGGCTCGTGCTGATATTAGTAACAATATTAACCAGAGTCTTTAGTAGACTTCTAACTCTGGGTATTCTGACTTACAGAAAGTTAATTCATATAACCAGGATTTGTTAAAGAATATCTGCAACAAGCGGAGAGAGATCAGAGCTCTCCATCTTGAAAATGCTGAGCTGAAGGTTTAAAGGATGAGGCCGAAGGTAAACATTTCGAGACTCAAAACTTTGTCTTGATTTTCTTAGTCGAATATTTTTTACTAAACTGTTGTTCATTTTTCTTACAAGACTGGTAAAACAGTCCTGTGCTATGATTGAAGAGGCCGAGAACCTCAAAACCTTGGTGGTGGAGAATAAAGAACTTTGCCAAGAGCTGGATAAGCTCAAGGCAGATCATGAGAAGAGCGTCTCTCAAATTCACGAATCCACCTCCATGGCCACTGATGAACGTGATCGTAAGATTGCGTCTCAAGATCAGAAAATCTTGGATCTCAACAATGAGCTTTGCAGAGATCAGGATCTTTCTGAGGCGCTCTAGGCTGAACTCCGGAGTCTTCGAGAAGAGAAGACCAAAGTTGACAACGTCATATTCGGTATGTTTCCATCTTTCTGACTTGTCTATATTCTTCGACTCTTTCGATGTCGGATTTTCTTAACCATTTTTGTGTTATGCGTATAGGTCCTCTGAACTTGACGGACTCCACCTCTGCCGAGCCTCGCACCCACCGGCTTACCCAAGTCGGTGATTTGCTTCATGACTTCTGCCAATCCATTGAGGATATTGGCGAAGCTCTCAAAGTTCTGGACATGCATAGCATGTCCGACTTTCAGGTGCGGGACCAGGCAAAGGAGATGCCGCAGCTTGTCCGGGACTGGAACATGTCCTACGCTCGATCCGCGGCGCAGAATGCTCTCACCATGGTCATGAGCCACCCTGGAAACATGGAGATATGGCAAGTGACCAGAGGGTACTGCAAGGTGGATGAAGACGGCCAGGAGCAAGATATCAAGGCCATCATGGACTCCTGCGCCGGATATGGGTGTCACGTAGCTGACTTAACCAACTACGACACTCCCTTCTTCACCCGCGTGGACACACCGCCTCCGCCTCCGGAAGAAGCAGCTGAAGTTTCCGACGATGAACCGACCGTATCGGATCTGAACATCTCGGAATGTTATCAAACCAAGGCCGATGCATCCAGCTAGCCGACATCGCCTACCTCTTCTCCTGCATCATAGATCATCAGAAAACAAATGTGTTATTCTAAAAAACATTATGGATATGTAAATATGTAGGATGATACTTTTGGCTAGTTCTAAGTTTTAATCTATTCGGCACTTTCGACTTTAAATTTTTGTGTTCCTAAAATATTTACATAAGCACTTGTACTTTTTTTCCTATACTTATCGTTTATCTGGCTTTCCGCCTCGTCCCTTTTGTGAGCCGGCTAAACCTTCTGCACGGAAACTTTGCCGAGCAACGGAATTCAATTGCTAAACAGTTTAAACTCGGAAACAAAGCCGGCTTCCAGTACCAACAATTCACTACTCGGAAGATACCCGCTTCCGGCAATCAGACAAATACCCAAAGTATATACTATGAAATTTAGAGTTATACCCGATGGTAGCTTGCTAGAATCAGAAATCTAAACCAGAACAAACAAGAGCATAAAGTACTTTCAAGTATTCTGGGATTTTCGACTGTGACATGATCATTCGGAAATAAGATGGCAAAAACTTCTCAGAAAAACTTGAGGCAACCAAAAAAATTATTTATCATAGAACATGTACACATGTATGATTACAAAGAAGGATAAACTAAGAATAAAAGGGACGTAGCTGAGCAATATTCCACGGTCTGTCTAACTCATCTGGATTTGTACTGCCTCCATCTCTCTTTCTCTTCTTAGTAGCAGGTCTTTCTTTGACTGGCCTCATGTCAGTTAAGTAGTACGAACCATTATGCAATACTCGACTAACTAAAAAGGGCCCTTCCCATACTAGGGAAAGTTTGTGCTTTCTTTGTTGCACAAGCCGGAGAACCAAATCGCCTTTATTGAAAGATCTGGTTCGGACTCTCTGGCTATGATACTTGTGTAACTTCTGCTGATAGGCTGTTGATCTCATTTCAGCAACGACGCGAACTTCTTCGACTAAGTCGAGATCATTTTATCGAGAAATCTCGGCATCCTCTTCGATATACGCGGCCACTCTAGGAGAAGTGTGAATCAAATCGCTAGGAAGAACTGCTTCTGCGCCATAGACCAAGAAGAAAGGTGTGTATCCGGTTGACTTGTTCGGGGTTGTTCGTAAACTCCATATTACAGAGGGTAATTCCTCTGCCCAAGCCCCTGCAGCACGTCATAGTGGTGCTTCGAGTCTCGGTTTTAGGCCCTGTAGGATTAAACCATTTGCCCTTTCGACTTGTCCGTTAGCCTGTGGATGTGCGACTTACGCAACGTCAAGCCGGATATTTTGTTCATTGCAGAATTCGGCCAATTCTCCCATAGAGAAATTACTCCTATTGTCCGTGATAATGCTATGCGGATAACCATACCGGATTATAACATCCTCGACAAATCTTTTGGTTGTTGCTCCATCACAACTAGTGACAGGTTTAGCCTCAATCCATTTTGTGAATTTATCCACCATCACTAAGAGGTGAGTAAATCCACTTGGAGCCCGTTTAAACGGTCCTACCATGTCAGGCCCCCAGACCACAAAAGGCCATGTTATAGGTATTGTTCGCAACTGATCAGCCGGAACATGAGCTTGTTTGGCGTATTTTTGGCAGCCCTTGCACGTCTTGACCAGCCGTTTGGCATCTGCCTTGGCTGTAAGCTAGAAAAAACCGTGCCTGAAAGCTTTTGCCACTAAAGATTTGGCTGCAGCGTAGTGACCACACTCGCCTTCGTGGATTTCTCTTAGGATTTCCACTCCTTCCGAAGATACACAGCGCTGAAATACCCCAGATACACTCCGCTTATAGAGCTCACCGCTAACTATAGTATAGGCTTTTGCTCGTCGGACAATCTGTCGGCTCAGAACCTCGTCTTTGGGTAATTTGCCATCTACCAAATAGTCAAGGTAGGGTTGAGTTCAGCTGGGAATTACAGCCAGAACTGCTATCAAAGGTGAGTCGGATTTGGTCGGATATTCCTCGTCCACTCCCTTTATTGAGGGAACTTTGAGGTGTGATACATTGCAAATGTATCTATAATTTTTGATGTTCCATGCTTGGTTTTATCTACTTTCTTATGTTTTGTCCACACTTCGGAGTACTTTTTATACACTTTCTTGGACTAACCTATTAACAAGATGCCATAGTGCCAGTTGCCTGTTTTCTGCTGTTTTTGGTTCCAGGAAAGTCAGAAAATTAATATTCTCAGAATTGGACCGGACAAAAGCCAAAGTCGATATTTTACCAGAAGACTCACGGAGCCAGAAGACGAGACGGAGAGGGGACAAAGGCTAGCCACACCACCTGGTGGCGCGGGCCAGGCCAGGCTGCGCCAGGGGATGGTGTGGGCCCCTCCGGCACCCCCTCGGTCTCCCCTCTCGCCTATAAGAGCCTCCCGATGCAAAAACCCTAAATCATCAATCAGAAATCCACGAAAAGTTCCGTAGTGCCGCCGCCACCGAAGGGGAGATTCGGGGGATAGAAATTCTCTGTTCCGGCACCCTAACGGGATGAGGAAGTGCCCCCGGAGCCATCTCCATCGATCTCCACCACCATCTCCACCGCCGTTGCTGATTCCCATGATGAGGAGGGAGTAGTTCTTCCTCGAGGCTAAGGGTTCTACCGGTAGCTATGTGTTCATCTCTCTCTCTCTATGCATGATCATATTGCGATCATGAGCTTTGTAATCAATTAGATCTACCTTGGTACTCAAGTGCTTTAATGGATCTCTGCTCTCCCCATGTGTGTGAAAGTGACAACGTGCACACCATGGTGGCACTTAGGCTAGATATTACAAATACTTGTTATGAGTTATATTTGGAGTTGGATGTCTATTAAATTGTGGTGTTTGTTGGAACCATCTCGTGCTCAAGGTGACAGTGTGGGGTTTTCTAGATGGGAAATGCTTACTTTGAGGTGTGCTGTTATAGCCCTACCATGGATTAGAGTGTCCAACCAGAGAGTAGTTCAGCATAGTATCATAAAGATGATATATTTATATGAGAGTGTTCACTAGTGAAAGTATGATCCCTAGGCCTTGTTTCTAAGCATTGAAACACCGTTTGCTATTAGATCTATTACATGTTTGCTTGCTTCCATCTTTATTTCAGTTTGCCTTTAGTCTCTTCCCACGTCAACCACACGCCAACAAACTATTTTCTATCACCGTTACCACTTATAATTATCCATACCACTTGTATTTCACTATCTCTTCGCCGAACTAGTGCACCTATACACCTGACAAGTGTATTGGGTGTGTTGGGGACACAAGATACTTCTTGTATCTTGATTGCGGGGTTGCTTGAGAGGGGATACCTTTGACCACTTCCTCCCTGAGTTCAATAAACCTTGGGTGATCCACTTAAGGGAAAACTTGCTGCTGTTCTACAAACTTCTGCACTTGGAGGCCCAACAACTGTCTACAAGAATAGAAGTGCATATACATCAAGCTATTTTCTGGCGCCGTTGCCGGGGAGGTATGGTAAAAGGTACTCACATCCTCCGGTGTGAGTGCTCGAAGTTATTTCCTTTAGATTCTGCAATTTTGTCTTTTTGTTTCTTGTTTTAACTAGTTAGGCTTAATGGAAAACAACAACAAAAATAGAGAGCTTTATAGTATTTATCTTGAGTTAGGACATGAAGTGTTTGAAGAGAAAATTAAAAAACCTATGGAACTTTATTTGCATGCTAATAGCAATGTTATTAGTATGAATTCTTTGAACACCATTATTGCTAATGCTATTTATAAAAAATGATCTTTTTAGTTCCCTAGCTTTAGTAGATAGCTATTCTATTGCTTATGATGATACCAAACCTCCAAGATATGATGATTACAATGATGAGTATGATATTTTCAGTCCACCTACTATTGAGGAGAAAATTAGTTATGATTACAATATGCCTCCTATATTTGATGATTATGGTGATGAGAATAATAATGATATCTATTTTGTTGAATTTGCTCCCACCACAACTAATAAGAATGACAATGCTTATGTGGACAGTAATAATTATTATATGCATGTGGCTCATGATAATAATGTTTTATTTGATAGGTATATTGTTAATTTTATTCATGATGCTACTGAAAGTTATTATGAGAGAGGGAAACATGGTTTTATGCATCTTAATAATATTAAGTTTCCCCTCTTTATGTTGAAAATTTTGAAGTTGCAGTTGTTTTGCTTTACTATGCTTGTTGCTTTGTGCTTTGATGACTTGTTTCTTTACAATATTCCTATGCATAGGAAGTGGGTTAGACTTAAATGTGTTTTATATTTGCTTCTTGATGCTCTCTTTTACTATCAATTCATATTTCTTATGTGAGCATCTTCTCAAACTATCAAGCCTAACTTAAAGGCGTTAAAAAAAGTACTTATTGGGAGATAACCCAAAAGTTTTAGTTGAGTCTTGGAAGTTATTACTTCAGTAATAACCGCTCCTTATCCTTTTTATTTGCTTTTTGTGCCAAGAGTAACCTCTAATGAGAGAGAAGTAATGATTGGGAAAGTTGCTGTCCCAAAAAAGATTTTTGTGCTTCTCCGTAAAAATTCGTATAAAATCTATGTATGTCCTTTTGAGGCGTGAATTTTAGTGCTTCTGCCCCAGGTTGTTATCTAACTTTTGTTAGTTCAACACTTTTCGATTTGAGCAACAGAAGGTCTTCGAAAAAATTCGTCTTTACCCGCTGGTCTGTTTTGACAGATTTCTGCCATTTTCTAAATTTGCTTCTTGTTGGTTCCTTTTTGAGTTCTTTTGGGGATTGAGCTTTTTTAGGGAAGTGCTACAGTAGCTAGTGTTTTAATGGAAGTTTATTGGAGTTGGAACTAAATCCAAAGACTTATTATCTTGAGTGCACTAATGTTGCTAATAAAGATTGTGTGAAGTTTTGTATGAAGGAAAAAATTTAGGTGTATGAAAGGAGTGAGTAATGATATGAAGGATGGACTAAAGCTCAAGCTTGGGGATGCCACGCGTGTCACCCAAAGAAATATCCAAGAAGTACAAGCGTCAAAGCTTGGGGATGCCCAAGGCATCCCCTCCTTCATCAATAAAAATCCTAGATTTCTTCCAAACGCTTCATTTTTATTGTTTCATGCACAGTTGTGTTGTTCTTGGAGCGTCTTCTTTTTCGTTTTTGTTTTAGTTTTTATTTTGCTTGGTTTGCTTAGTTTGCTAAATAAATTGGTTGGACCCCCTCTTTCATGCATTGGTTTTCAAATAGTTTGGTTTGGATTGGAAAAGAGTAGGAAAGCTCATGCTTAAGTGGTAAAGAGAGTTTGTTTTTGACTGTGGTCTATGCTTTGTCATGCCATGCTTGATATTGTTTTGGCTTAATGATTAGTATTATCTGCTGTAGCATGACTTGTTATAAACAATTGAGATTGCTTAATGTGCCTTGGATGAATCATGCGTTGTTTTAGCATATTAAAGCATAGTATTGTTGTATTCTCCTTTGATGTTTTATTTGGGTTGACTTGGCGCATGCTCACACCATGTTATGACTATCTCAAGTCACCATAGCCTTTATGATCCTTTAGTTTTCAACTTGTAGTATCACTTTATGCTTTGATTAATGATGTTTTGTCGCTCTGCATGATTATGGCCATTATTGCTCTCTTAGTTCGTCGCTCCCACTCTTTTGCTAGCCTCCGTAACCAAGTATGAGTTCCACTCATGCATCCAACTCCCTAAACCAAGTTATTCCAAAGAGTCCACCATACCTACCTACTAGCATATGCTATTCCAAGTATATTCATGTTTTTATCTACCTTCCAAATTAAACTTGTTATGAGAAAACTAGTGATTAAAGCTCTCACGAACTTGATGGCACACTTTACTTTTCTTGCCCTTAATAAACTTTAACCATTGTGTCGTCTTTGTTGTATATACTTGCACCTATTTGTTGGGGATTAGAAGAACCATGCTGTCATGGGGAACGTTTTCAACATTGCACTTGTACTTTGTACCTAGTTAATATCATGCTCTTTTGTCTATGTATGTCGTCGGTGTGAAATGAAAGGGGAGCTTGTAAGTCCATGGAGTTATGTATGTGTGTTAGAGAAATGCCTGGACCGCTGGTCTAATCCATGCTGTCATGGTGGAAACCTGCAGCGTAACCATAATGAGATGTCTATGAAGCATTCTTCTTATAAAAAAAGTGTCAGATATTGAGAAAAAAGAGAAAAAAAGAAATATGAGAAAAGAGGAAAGAGAGAAAAAAGCACCATATTCCCATGGTAAATAAGAAGATTGCTGAGATGCTCGTTGTTTGCTTGCCTTGTCATTTTGATACGGGGATTCTTCCGTATCATCGAGCAAGGGGTACCCCGTTGGCGGTTCTCTATGATACACATGTATTTACAATGACAACAACGTACCGGTGACTAAACTTGATTAGCATGAGGAGCGGCCCTCGTATTCAAGGGACATGAGATTTCCAACTTATACTTCGTCAAGCATATACACCATAGTTTGTTCACTTTAACCTTAATCACTTCAAGATACTTATAATAGGGGCAATGAGAGCTAAAAGCTAAAAAGTACCATAAATTTTGGAAGCTCTTTATGAGACTTGAATCCCTACTTCCTTCTATGAAGGCCTTTCTTTTACTTTTATGTTGAGTCTCCACCTTCTATCTTTATGCACCTACTTTGAGAGCATAGTGGCCATTCTTAGTTCTATGTGCATTGTCCCAAGACTTGTTGATTGATGCATAGCTTTGATATTTCTTGTTTTAAACTATTTGTATCTAGTCACTCTTATGAACTTTGAAGGTGTCCTATGCATTTATGGTTGCTACTCTATGAGGGACAAGCTGAATACTATTATGCTATGTTTTCTTTATGTGAAACAAACAAATGTCTTGCAAAGCATTGTTATTCATGAATCTTTTGTTTGTATCCTTTCATGTTACAACATAGTTTCTTTGTCTTATTGCTAGAACTTTGTCTTTCTGTTATGATTGAAGTACTATGATCCCAGCTTTGAATGTTTTACAAATACTTTGATCAAGTTTATGATGGTGCATGTCACCTAAGAAATTATTCTTCCTTTTTATCACTTACCTACTCGAGGACGAGCAGGAGTTAAGCTTGGGGATGTTGATACATTGCAAATGTATCTATAATTTTTGATGTTCCATGCTTGGTTTTATCTACTTTCTTATGTTTTGTCCACACTTTGGAGTACTTGTTATACACTTTCTTGGACTAACCTATTAACAAGATGCCACAGTGCCAGCTGCCTGTTTTCTACTATTTTTGGTTCCAGGAAAGTCAGAAAATCAATATTCTCGGAATTGGACCGGACAAAAGCCAAAGTCGATATTTTATCGGCAGACTCACGGAGCCAGAAGACGAGACGGAGAGGGGCCAGAGGCTGGCCACACCACCTAGTGGCGCGGGCCAGGCCACGCCAGGGGGTGGTGTGGGCCCCTCTGGCACCCCCTCGGTCTCCCCTCTCGCCTATAAGAGCCTCCCGATGCAAAAACCCTAAATTATCAATCAGAAATCCACGAAAAGTTCCGCAGCACCGCCGCCACCGAAGGGGAGATTCGGGGGACAGAAAGTCTCTGTACCAGCACCCTGCTAGGACAGGGAAGTGCCGCCGGAGCCATCTCCATCGATCTCCACCACCATCTCCATCGCCGTTGTTGATTCCCATGATGAGGAGGGAGTAGTTCTTCCTCGAGGCTAAGGGTTCTACCATTAGCTATGTGTTCATATCTCTATATGCATGATCATATTGCGATCATGAGCTTTGTAATCAAGTAGATCTACCTTGCTACTCAAGTGCTTTGGGATCTCTGCTCTCCCCATGTGTGTGAAAGTGACAACATGCACACCATGATGGAACTTAGGCTAGAGATTACAAATACTTGTTATGAGTTATTTTGGAGTTGGATGTCTTTATGAAATTGTGGTGTTTGTTGGAACCATCTAGTGCTCAAGGTGATAGTGTGGGGTTTTCTAGATGGGAAAGGCTTACTTTGAGGTGTGTTGTTATAGCCCTACCATGGATTAGAGTGTCCAACTGGAGAGTAGTTTAGCGTAGTATCATAAAGATGATATATTTATTTGAGAGTGTTCACTAGTGAAAGTATGATCCCTAGGCCTTGTTTCTAAGCATTGAAACACCGTTTGCTATTAGATCTATTACATGTTTGCTTTCTTCCATCTTTATTTCAGTTTGCCTTTAGTCTCTTCCCACGTCAACCACACGCCAGTAAACTATTTTCTATCACTGTTACCACCTATAATTATCCATACCACTTGTATTTCACTATCTCTTCGTCGAACTAGTGCACCTATACACCTGACAAGTGTATTGGGTGTGTTGGGGACACAAGAGACTTCTTGTATCTCGATTGCAGGGTTGCTTGAGAGGGGATACCTTTGACCACTTCCTCCCTGAGTTCGATAAACCTTGGGTGATCCACTTAAGGGAAAACTTGCTGCTGTTCTACAAACCTCTGCACTTGGAGGCCCAACAACTGTCTACAAGAATAGAAGTGCGTAGACATCAAGGTGCTCTAAAAATGCGCCATCCGGAACCTCTTTCCATGCAGAGCCTATCTGAGATAAGGCATTTGCTTCCTCATTTTCTGCTCGAGGGATGCGTTAAACCTCAAACCATTCGAACGATTTAGATAAATCATCCACGACAGCTTTATATGTTGCCATGTGTTTATTTGCATTACAAATATCTGACACTTGCTGAGCAACAAGATCCGAATCTCCGTAACACATCAAACGTCGGATGCTGATATCCTTAGCAATCCGGATTCCATGTAGCAGTGCTTCATACTCGGCAATATTATTTGTCATTGTGAAGTGGATCTGCAACACGTATAGAAGTTTATCTCCTTGGGGTGATTTGAGCACCACGCCAGCCCCCGAGCCCCCGCGAGCCTTAGACCCATCAAAATATAGGGTCCAATATTCTAACTCAGGGAGGGTCATATTCTCCTTCGTCTTTGTCCAATCAGCAACAAAGTCGGCAAGGATTGCAAACTACCGTTCTTGGTCGATGGCTGCATGCGCAAGAGTGTGGTGTTGTGAATATCCTACAAGGTTCGAGAGTTCTTGCATTGGCATCAGGGTTCAAGCGGGAGAGATCATAGCTACACACTAGTTATCTATCATCCACCATCATCATTGACAAGTGCTTGCTGAGAAGATCGGGCCACCCCATATCACCTCCCCTGCTCTTCTCGCTTCCTGTTTTTCCGGCCCATTGTGCGCCACCGAGCTCCGCCGCCAGACACCACTGTGCTCCTGTTCCAGTGACCATCTTTTGGCAGCGCCACCACCATTCTCCTCCCCGTCGTCTCCTCGTTCCAATGCACCAATCGCACGTCCAGATGCTCTCAGAATCGCCAGATTCAAGCACGACCTAGGATCCTCCATTGATGATGTCAAGGGTGACGTCATCATGATGTCATTAAACCTTTTCTTTTCTATTTAATCTTTTATGTAAATGATTTATGTAATATATTAAATATTGATAGGTGGGCCCACCCTGAAGTAATATAAACATTTTCAGAAATGTTTTCTGGTTATTAAAAATATAAATATTTATCCAATGTGTAATTTTTTACAATATTCCAAAAATGATTTAAAATGAATTAAAAATGGAGAAATTCATAACTAATTCATTTAAATGAGAAAAATATGAATAATATATCAAAATGTTCAGAAAAATAAGATCTACACAATAGCATCATAATCATGCATTGTTCAACAACTTCGACTAACAAGTTTAATAGAAGAACAAAATGAACCCGCGTAGGTGATTCCGAGGTTTCTCCTTGAATTAGGATTTGCACCCCTCGAATTCCGCTTAAATTTCCAAACATGTATTAGGGTTACATTTCAGCACCCTTTAACTTGTCATAGCATCATACTTGTTTGAGCATTGCATCGATGCCATGTGTTGATTGTTGCTTTACTTTCCGGTGTTCCTGCTTCTTCTCGGTAGACCTCGGAGTTGATGTGAGCAACGAGATCGAGTCCAAGTGTGAAGATCGAGATCAACACCATTGAAGGTTATCGAAAAACTATGCCAAGCAGATGAACCTAAAGTTCTGCATTGGGTATCAACAAGCAAAGTCAAGCATAGCCCCACACATGATATCTATAATATCTATAAAGTTCATCCCCATTAACCTTCATTTAATGTTTGCAAGCTCAAAGCTCATGCAGCCACGTCACCCTGATTTCTCCTATCCGTTGGATTACAAAGGTGAGGTGCCTGATGTATCGGCCGACCGTATTCCCTATGCCCAGTTCGCTCGAAGCAAACATGTACATTCCCTCGACTGCCCAAGTCGATGTCAGGATAGCTCCCTTCTTTCTATCGAGCCCACATACGCTTCTACAACATGTGAAGGAAATAAAAACTTCGCTCCACCGGCCTAGCCCACATCAGGATCCCTGCTTCTCTCTGCCCATCCCACATACGCTTCTTCTTCTCAAATTGCATTGCTAAGGGAAAAAACTCCGTTCGTTCTATTGGCAAGACAGGCTCGATGCCACTGCAACCATTTCCGGCCTTGCCTCCTGAGCTCCCACTAGAAATTGGTGGATGCCGCCCACTAGAAACTGCTGGATGCCTCCTGATATCCCATTTATATGCAGTTTTCGCTCCTGCCGCAACTGGTTGGTAACGCCCACTGTCCCCACATTTTCAACGATTCAATTGATCGATTTTAGTGGCCTCCATCCACAGACTCCTCTGGCCGATCGTTTATTTTAACCCCTCAATATCCTCTTCTTGACGCCCCTCGGTTGCCCCTCTAAAGCAACCTACTCTGTGTTTGTTCACTGCGTCTGCGGTGTTGCTGGATGTCACCACGCTCGATTTCATTATAGCCATCATCATCACCAAACAACTAATTTGGGACAGGAGATACGTATCTAGCCATCATCATTACCTCGGGTGGAGATACACATCATCATCTTCCTCACTACTAATTTGGGACGGACTATCTTTTTATGTTTGTGGTTGATGATCTGAGTAAGTATGAGCTCTTCTAGAGCACACAATAGGAATTACTACTCTATGGTATTTTGTGCAACTCTATTTGCACTAACTTATCTGAATTTCTTTGCCTGTCTTATCTGAACTTTCCTTGCAGCTATTTCCATCAGAGAAGAAGGTTTACTTATTGAGTTAAATTTATTTGCTCCAGCAACCGTATATTCCAAACGGTATGTGTCTCGAACACGCATCTGCTAAAATCTCCATCGTTGTATTTTACATGATCACCTACAATTATCATGCTTACATATGGCGCCCCAGGGGGTGGCGTGGGGCTGCAAGCGGTGTGGTAATAGGAATTTCTCAGCAAACTCAAAAATATTTACAGGTAAATCTCCACATGAATAAATTATAAGCAATATACCTATTTTCCTAAAGAACATATATGAGATGGACGTCTTACTTAAATATAACGTTTTTATTGACACTGCAGATACCCGGTCGTCTTCTGATGAATAAATATCACCATGATGGCAAGCGAGTGGTAGTGGTTGTTACAGACCACCGGACAAGGCTTGATGAATAATGGCATGCAAACGATGCACTTCTTCAATATTCTGTCTTTTCTATCAAATATTTTACATTCTCCTTCTAAATGTCAGGAATCCTATGATCTTTTATTCCCATACATCATGACTTTGTTCCTGATGTAACGGATACACAATAATCACTTACCATTGAAACATTCAAAGATGATTTCATATCTTTCAATTCAAAGAAGTTCGTTCTATCTTCATATCCTTTACCCATGGCTACGCACAGCCAAAGCGAATACACAGCTATGTGCTAGCAGTTCATAACACTTTATGTAATTGGCCATTATTTCATTGTATTATTTTCATACACTCTCCATGCCCTCTTTTGCATACAAATAAAACATCTGTAATGCCCGCCGCAATGCGCGGGGTATCAACTAGTAATCTAATGATTTCAAAAGCATTTCAAGTCTTGCCATGTGCATACAATTCCAAAGTCTTTTATCGATAGATAGAGTAATCCTATCTGATGCATGTTTCCTTTATAGCCTATATTCCTTGATCCACTTCTCCTAGCATAACTAAGGTTTGGCTTGTGAGCGATGCTAGAGCTGTTATATATGTTGTGCTTAGCCATGCCTAGATGTTACCGCTGGTCCATGTGGTTGATAAATCAGAGCTACGAATGAACCTAGTTGAACAGGATGACATGGTATGATCAGAGATGTAAACTAAACATTCTAAGGCTTGTATGGGAGGCCACGGTGGGTTGTGATTTTCGCAGTCCCATACTTGCCACCACTAGGATTTTGAGTTCTTGCCTCTTGAACCAAGACGAGCATACAACGACACGGGGGCCCAGAAACCCCCTCGACCAACTCACTTGCCTAGTAGATTCCATGAGTCACATAGTTTGGGCGTTCCATTCGACATATGCATTTTGGTTGTTCTTGAAGGAGGTGAAGGAGGTGCATTCATGAAAGGTAGGTAAGCATGGCTGGGAACAAGAGAGGCACGGCCTCCGTAATCTTGAACCTTGTTCACATCTCTAGGGACCGACTTCGGGACTCAAGCCATTACAGCGACATCTACTTAGGGCATGACTCATGGTCTCGGTGAAAGCAAGGTAAAGGTCATGGTCAACCACCCTCTTTAGGCCTTCCAAGGAAGTGGGCTAATCTATAGTGGCATTAAGAGTTGGTTGATACGTGTGTGTAAAATTGTACACCCTGCAGGGTATTAATCTTTTCAAAAAGCCATGTCCGCGGTTATGGATGAGTTGGGAACTGACGTGATGATCATAGAGAACTTGAACCTAATCGTAAAACTTGGCAAGTAAGTAAAGTGTTCTTAGGATGCTTCCTCGGGGGTCGAGGGGTGATCCTAGTTGGTAGGTTCAGCTGATAAAGATTTGGTGGATATCAAAGAAGATCAAAGCTAGAGACAACACTCTCTTACCCCTTATACAATGATCTATTTAGTCGAGCTTCTACTCCTCTCCCTTTTACAAAGAAGGATAGCTTTATGCACATAAGTCCACCAGCCATAAGTCTTGCGGAGTACACCATGTACTCAGCCTTGCCTTGTTGGTACTTTTTATACAGAGCAAGTGTTACCATAGAAGAGGATTTTAGTATGGCATCGACATCAACGAGTAGCTTAGGGTTCCGAGTCGGCAGCCTGGAATCTATGGATGGGACGTTATCGTTATGCTTCAGGCATCTTAGGCCATTTGTTAAGTTTGTTATACTTAGAAGCATAATTTGCCTTATGTTGTCTGATGTTTGTGGTCAGTGACCTTTGCTTGTAATATTTTGGTTTTTTGCTCACTTATGAGCTTGCTGTAATAATTTTTGTGTCCTGGGGTCACTTTTGTGTTGCCAATTCTCTCTTTGTACTCTTTCGAGATCTAGGTTAGGCTTATATCAGATAGAGGTCTGGGATTTGTCTAGCCCTGATCCCGAGGGGGTGTCACCAGTTTCGGTATCAGAGCAGTACCGTCTGTAATAAAACCTTTCTACTGGTCGATGTTGAGTCTAGTGTTTGCAAAAAACTATTTCAAAGATGAAAAGTATTTTGGAAAACACTAGTATGCTTCTTTTTATCCTTATCTAGTTTTGCTCTAACTCTGGGTCATCTTACCTTATGTTGCCTTTGAAATTTTTTGTTATCTCGTCTTGTCTTTCAAAGCTTAGGTGCCTTTTTTAGCATGTCGTTTCTCAACTAGTTAACCTAGTGTTGAGTTCTCTAGAGTTTGGTGTGTGAGTGTTCCTTGTTTCCCTTTGTTGCGTTATAGCTGAGAGGTTCCTTTCCATCATGATCTCTCTATATTATGGACCTACAACATCATGTTAATGGTTCCATAGTGTTTTATTCTAGGTCTCGAGGTTTCCTTTTGCCTTGTGTGCCTCCTTTTCATTTGTTTGGGTACTTTAGAAGTTGTTTCTTCTCTTGGAAACCACCTCCTGGTTACTACTACCTTTGTTTGGGATTATTAGTCCTAAGAGCTTTTTTATATTGTTTGAGATTATAAGGGCTATCTCATTTATTAGTCTCTATGGTCCAATGCATGTCCTCCTTTTCCTCTCACTTCTCTCATGCATGTAAAACTATTGGTGCATGCATATATTAATGAGAGAGAGTTATGGAGTGTCTTGGTATTAGCAACTTGGCCCTTACGACTAATATCCCAAACAGAGGTAGTAACTTGTAGTACCATATGTACTACTAAGATAGTAGTTACCCCTTTCTCGGTTTTTAACCCTTGTACTTGAACCGAAGATCCGTGATTGTGCTGGATTCTAGCTTGTGAATCTTGTACATGAAGCTGACCTTTAACCAAAGATCCATTCCTTTTAACCTTGTTCTTAATGTTCAAGCATTATCTCAGGATGGCTAATTAAAAATATAGCCTTCAAGCATATGGTTGTTGTCATGATTGAATCATGACAACTAAGGACTTCCCCTATGACATGCTATGGTAGGTGTTCCTTAATGGAATCAAATATATCACGACAAGAGTACTACTCACGAGTCCCTCATCTATACTCGTGACTCTGCCACATCTCCCTTCTATGCATTGATTTTTAGAAGATTGATAATCTATGCATCCACATCTCGAGATTCTATCATGAGCATGTTCCTTCTCCTTGTTGTTTCCGGCCTTTGTCTACTAGCTGGTATCTAAATGTGCAGTGGTGTCTTCCGATGCAAGATACTCTTGTGGTCTGTTAGACATTTCATTTCAGGATGTCAACAGAAACAAACTCCAGTATCTTGTCATTTCTAGGACCAAGTCAAAGTGTTGTAATCCACAAATCAAGAGGCATTGACTAGCTTCTACTCTGTTCTACTTTGAAGTATCACAACTCCTTTATATCAAGAGGTTGTGCTGAGTTACATGACTCCCTTAATTAAGGGATGCTCTTACATATTTTTATACACCTTCCTCCGAGCTTTTGTGCTCGTGAACGATGCGTGTGCGTAATAATGTGGCCATCTGAGATTCTTAGCAATCATTATTTCTTTGAACTCTAAGGAAATTTGTGTCATTCTTAGTGTGATTGGTTAGTCCTATCACAAAGCAAAGGATGATTGTGCCATTAAGTCTGTTATTCTAGTGCACTCTCCTTGGCCAAAGAGTTAGGCTGGTGCCGAAGCTCTGAGACTATGTCTTCTTGCCTTATCTAGCAAGTTTCCTCTCGAACTAAATGACATACCAGTGGTTATATTCTAGATGTCTACTAGAAGTATTTCCATGTAGCCACATGATCAAGTTCTTGATCAAGCTAGTTCACCGAACTCCTCTTTTCTCTAAGGATCTGTATTAGATACCCCTAAAATAGATGGTTGAGCTTAAACAACAACTTGGAGAGTTTTAAGACAAAAGTTATAATCGACTTTGTTCTTCTTAATGGGGTGCCTAGTTGAAAAGGACACATATGCCGTCTAGAGGGGGTGAATAGGTGGTTTAAAACTTTTACGAGATGGGCTTAACAAAGGCGGAATAAAACTAGAATTTACTTTGCCAAGCACAAAACCTATATATACTATGGTTCACCTATGTACAACAACAACTTATGCTAAGCAAGACAAGAAACTATGTGATAGCAATATATAAGACTTCAAGCACGAAGGCTATCACAAAGTAAAGTGCATAAGTAAAGAACTCGGGTATAGAGATAACCAAGGCACACGGAGAAGGTGATGTTTTACTGAATTCCTCCCAACAAGGGAGTATGTCTCGTTGGAGGGGTGGGCGGTACTAAGACCACCAGGGCCACGAGAGGCCTCACCCTATCCTCCAATGGACCTCGCCACAAAAGGCTTGATCTACTCTCCATTATCGGTGCACTTGTCGGTGGCAATCCATAACCTCGCACAAAGTTTGGGGCACTTCTCCACAACTCAATTTGAGGCTCCCAACAAACAAGCTTGGGGAAAGCAACACAACTTAATTAGAGCCCCCAAGTAATCCACAAACCTGCAATACAACTAAATCGTCTAGGGTTCCAAGACCCAAGAGTAAAAAGCTTCTCACCTTTCACCCAATCGGATCCTCACCAAGAACTCAAACCGATGCACCAAATGCAATGGAAAGAACACAAGAAGTGCTCAAGTCCTTCACTCCCAAATTCCACCAAATCTACAAAAGCTTATGGGGGATTAAGAGAGGAAGAACGATGGAGGAAATCCACAAAATACTCCAAGATCTGGATCCCAAGATGTTCCCCTCACTTAGAGGAGATGTTATGGGTCTCCTTGTGGATTTACCCTTGGAATGGGCCGATCTTCATAGATTCGAGGAGATTTGGGGGAGGGAGCGAAGAACACGATGAACACGCAAGGGAGAAATCGATACAAACGCACACCACACCCGATACAATTCTGGTTTGCTCTCGTTGGCCCGAACCACCAACCCAATAGAATCTCAAGGGAGAGACCAAAGGTAGAATCCCATGAGAGAGATCGGCTAGCTCTTGATAGAATCACACATAGGGAGAGAGTAGCAACCAAGTAGAATCCCAAAGGGAGAGACCTAGCACTACTAGAATCCGTATGTGGGAGAGACCATGAACTAGAAGAGCGCCTTGACGACTTCAATTAAGAAGGCCTTGTACAACTCATAGATAAACTATAGAGAGGGTGATCCCATCCAGGGTTAGGCACATGCCTCAATTCATCATCCATTCCATTCTAGGGTTCTAAGGAGGGGGTAGGGGCATATATAGGCCAACCACGAGCTAGGGGTACTTTAGGCATAAAAGGGGGAGTTTGGGGCGTTACATGGGCTAAGCCCAGCTTGAGGCACGCAGGCTCACGATGCTTGGTCCGGAGACTCTGGTGTGCTGGCCGGAGACTCCGGTCTGGGCCGGAGACTCCGGTCTGGGCCGGAGACTCCGGTCTGGTCTCCGGAGGGGCATGCAGAATGTCCCAAGCTTCATTTCAGGGATCTATCCGGAGGTAGGCCGGAGACTCTGGTGTGGCAGACCGGAGACTCCGGTCTGCTTCCAGCAGCTTCTTGCGTCTTCTCTTCCAGGCTTCAGGCTTGTGGGTCTTGGCTCCTTGTGCATCCTTGTTTCCTCCTCATGGCGTCATGGTCATGGGCCTAGTCATACAATGGGAATTCATCTCAAGTAGGATCCCATTCACATGATAACCGAAGAAAGGCAAGAGATGGAAGGAGTTCACCTTGATTGGCATGGTTGGCGTAGCATGATGTGGACCAATGGTAGTTTCCATGTGTTGGGCTACATCATCTCCCCCCTCTTAAAAAGAGTCGACCTCGACGATATCTTGTCAGCATCTTGTAAGGAAGGAGATGTACCCTTTATATCTTGATGGATGCTCTCTAGAGCTCATTTTGTCAACTCGTGATCAATCGAGGTTGACATTGGAATGTGGGTACCTACACACAACATGAACAAAAGGAAGAACGTGTGTGCATGGTAGATGAACACATCATCCATCATGATGCATCTTCTTTTGTGCACATCACCATTAGCGTCAAGCAAGATATTATAGAAAGAATGGTGATTATGCGAGCAAAAGGAGGGAACATGCTTAACATGGCAAGTATCAAAATCTCCAAAATTTTAGAAAGCTATGGGGGCGATCTCAATATGAAACATATGGTCATTATTGCAAGCAACAACAGGAGAAAATGAAGAACATGCATGATCAAGCATTTCCAAGGTACGAGTATGGTTGCCGACAAACATAGGGAAAGAGCAATTGTTCACCAAGTTTGTCGCAACAATTGTAGGATAGAAGATGGATTTGTAGCATGGCATATCTATGGCAATATCATCGCACTCAAATAATTCCACATGATCAACATTATGAAAAGGCAAAGTATCACAAGGGAACATGAATGAAGCATATGAAATGTCATAAGTAGTGTCCATAGCATGCATATCCTCATAAATTCATCATGTCCACTAGTGGGATCATGGCATCATCAACACCCATATTGTTACCTTGGTCGTACCTCTCATGTGAAGTGGGTGTTGTGGTAGTAGCGACCTCCATGTGGGCAACTTCTTCATCATAAATGGGGATGGCCTCATCTTCATCCACCATGTACATCTTCTCAATAGTAGGCACCATCGCCTCCAAGCTTGGCGGCTCATCCTCCAAGGTACCTAGCACATCATGAAGAAATACACTAGAGGTAGAGGGTAAGTTGTTAGAAATTGAAATGGCCTCACTTGACCTATCAACTACCACTCTCAACTCACTAGGTGTATCACTCATGTCCTCAAAGTGGAAGCACACAATCTCACATGTGGTGGAGTCACTCAACTCACTTTTTCTCTCACTCAAGTGGGATAAGTGGCTCTCAAGCTCACATGGGATTGGTACAACATCATCACTCAAGCATATGGAAATAGGCTCGGTTTCGTCAACTCCAAGCGCCTCCGTTGGTGAAGGGAAAATCCCATGCTCACCATCCTCAACCTTATCACCTCCAAAGATGAATGCCTTAAGTTGGGCATCATCACTCTCATCGCCATCCGAGGTATCATATCTCACCTCCATGGTTGTACCGCAATGCTTGTCATCATCCAAGGCTTTGCACCATGTATTGAAGGCGTCAACTTCATGAGAGGGCATCTTGAAGGATTCATCCAACTTGGCAAAGTAGAGATCCATAGCGTCCTTCTCATTTGTTGACGATCTTGTAGCATGCGTAGGAGGCTTCCTTGAAGAAGGTTTGTCGTGGAAGTTCTTGGTCTTGGAAGCTTCATGGTGTTGGTGACGACGCGTTTTCTTGGTCACCTTCTTTGTCCGTGAGGTAGCACCAATGTCATATGAGGTCTTCTCTCTTGAGGGTCTTGAAGCTTGAGTAGTGGTCTTTGTCGAAGGAGAAGTGGTCTTGATGATGTTCTTGTAGTTGGGCACCTCATGTCGAACTTGTTTTGTCGATGTAGCTTGATGGTGCAAATGGTAGTTTGCTTCCTTGTTCTCATGGCGGAGAGGACTTGTACACCGTCTTGAGCTTGTATAGCGCATAGCATGGATGCCCTTGAGCTCTTGTTGGTGGCGACGCACTTGTCTTGGTTCATGTGTCTTGGCGCTTGTGGAGTTGTCACGTCTTCTTGTGCTTGATGGATATCTTGATGGACAACCCTCAAGGTATAGAGTTCCTCTTGATGGGTTCGACTTGAAGAGCTTGTCGTTGTTGTCCTCTTGGAGACGTGCCTCCGCTTGCATGGTATAGAAGTTCTCGGTCTCCAAGTTGTGGAAGAAGTCATCAAAGCTCATGAGGATGTTGCCATCATATTCGATGAAGTGTTCTATGTCCTCCATGAATGAGAAGTCGAAGTCCTCATGGTGGTCCATGTGCTCCATGCTTGGGGAGTCAAAGTCCTCATGGTGCTCCATGTGCTCCATGCTTGAGAAGTCGAAGTCCTCATGGTGCTCCATGTGCTCCATGCTTGGGGAGTCATTGTCGGTGTAGTACTCCAAGTCCTCCAAGCATGCAAAGCCAATGTTGGTGTAGTGCTCCATCATGTCATCAATGCTTGTGTAGTCGTTGTTGTTGTGGCTCATCATGGATCCTTCCTCATCGGTTTCAGAGTCCCTAGACATTGTGCTCACAAGACCAAGTGTGATATAGTGGAAAAAGGGTTCAGAGATGCTACGCCTTAGCTCACCTTGTAGATAGTATTGGATCAATGGAAAGGACCGAGAGCTACCAAAATGCAAAGGAGAAGCGGCGTCGTATCCAAAAACACAAGAAACACCAAACACACACGGCTTATGAGGAGCTTAGGTAGGTCAAGTGGCATGAAACTTGGAACAACCGAAAATTGAGACATGTAAAGGAAAGTAGAGAACCACAATGATCCAAAGCAAACAAGTGGATCCACAAGATAGCAATTAAGATCAAGGAAACACACACGGTAGGATGAGCGGGACGTGTGCGACGGAAAATTTTGAGCTAAGAACCAAATGAAAGCCTAGTGAAGACTAAAAGCTCATGCCGCACAAGTACAAGGAGAGACGCTAGTTCGATTGCACAAAATTGGAGGGCTACAAGATTTGCACAATAAGTACCACCTACAATATCTTCATCGAGCTTGCGCTTCCTATTCCCTATGGCACTTGTATCTTTCTTTTTCTTTTTGTATTTTTTTCTTTTGCTTAGAAGCTTTTCTTTTTATTTTTCACTTGCTTTTTCTTGTGCCAACAACTATACAAGATAACTCTATGAGATAGCGCTTACAACTTTTGCTCGGAATTCTACAAGGTCAAATGTGCAAAGCCCAAGAAATCATTGGAGGAACTAGTCTCAATAGGTATTTGTTGTATCGCAAAGATAGTGTGGCTCACAAAGTAAAACAAGTGGGGAGAAGTCGCGGAATTGATATACCTTTCATCGCCGATCTTCACCCTTTATTTGGTGGGTCCGTCCTTGCTCACGGATTTGGTTGAAGTAGATAGCATGAACAACGTGGATGATGGTGTAGATCTCCTTCTCCTCTTCAAAACGAGCTAAAGAACACCAAAATCCGAGTTCAAATGCAAAAGTTATGCGCAAAACGGTGAAGCAGTTTTTCTGTCTGCGGGGGGGGGGGGGGGGGGGGAGGGGGGGCGGAGACTCCAGTCTGGGGGTCCGGAGACTCCGGTCTGAGTTCACTTACACCGGAAACTCCGGTGCTGGGCCGGAGACTCCGGTCTAGGACTTCCAGAACGTTCAGAACTCGTCCGTGGCGTGATTTTGGGCGGAAAACTCGATCCAAAACCTCAAAATTGATGGGGAAATCAACGAATTAGGTCATGGGAACGCAAAGGAAGGTAGATCAACGAGTATAGCAGCGGATCTATGGATCAAAACCTACCAAAACGCTCTCAAAATCCAGATCGACCCAAATCACAAATATGGCTATTTTTGATGGAAATTTTCGAATTTAGGCAAGAAAAACGAAATTGGTGGCTAGAAACTCAACACAAACTCGAATCCATGGCAACCAAAAGCTCTTGATACCAGATGTTATGGGTCTCCTTGTGGATTTACCCTTGGAGTGGCCCGATCTTCATAGATTCGAGGGGATTTGGGGGAGGGAGCGAAGAACACGATGAACACGCAAGGGGGAAATCGATAGAAACACACACCACACCCGATACAATTCCGGTTTGCTCTCGTTGGCCCGAACCACCAACCCAATAGAATCTCAAGGGAGAGACCAAAGGTAGAATCCCATGAGAGAGATCAGCTAGCTCTTGATAGAATCACACATAGGGAGAGAGTAGCAACCAAATAGAATCCCAAAGGGGAGAGACCTAGCACTACTAGAATATGTATGTGGGAGAGACCATGAACTAGAAGAGCGCCTTGACGACTTCAATTAAGAAGGCCTTGTACAACTCATAGATAAACTATAGAGAGGGTGATCCCATCCAGGGTTAGGCACATGCCACAATTCATCATCCATTCCATTCTAGGGTTCTAAGGAGGGGTGGGGGCATATATATAGGCCAGCCACGAGCTAGGGGTACTTTAGGCATAAAAGGGGAGTTTGGGGCGTTACATGGGCCAAGCCCAGCTTGAGGCGCGTAGGCCGACGATGCTCGGTCCGGAGACTCCGGTGTGCTGGCCGGAGACTCCGGTCTGGGCCGGAGACTCCGGTCTGGTCTCCGGAGGGGCATGCAGAATGTCCCAAGCTTCATTTCAGGGATCTATCCGGAGGTGGGCCGGAGACTCTGGTGTGGCAGACCGGAGACTCCGGTCTGCTTCCAGCAGCTTCTTGTGTCTTCTCTTCCAGGCTTCATGCTTGTGGGTCTTGGATCTTTGTGCATCCTTGTTTTCTCCTCTTGGCGTCATGGTCATGGGCCTAGTCATACAATGGTAATTCATCTCAAGTAGGATCCCATTCACATGATAACCGAAGAAAGGCAAGAGATGGAAGGAGTTCACCCCTAGTGGCATGGTTGGTGTAGCATGATGTGGACCAATGGTAGTTTCCATGTGTTGGGCTACATCAGGAGAGATTGATGGTGGGGTTGTAGATCTAGATCCCCTCTTTAAAATCCCTCAAGAATATGCAAGAATCATAGGAGATATTGAGGGATAGCAAGCTCAAGAAGGTCAACAACGGAGGGGAAAATTGCAAGAATGGGTAGATAACCATTGGGGAAAAGGGCCCTTATATAGGTCCTCCAAACTTTAACTATTGCAGCTCTGGAGCGCACGGGCCGGACATTTCGGCCAGTTTCCGGATGGTTTCAGATTTGGACATCTGAATGGCACCCACATGACTGAAATCAGAGATTTTACGCGACATCGGAGTATCCGGCGTTTTCACTCCGGACATTCCGGCCAAGGCAAAACTGGCAGAAACAATAATATGAAAATAACCATAACTTTTGCATCCGGACTCTGATTTTGATGATCTTGGGCTTGTTTTAAAGAGGAAAAAAATATCTACAAGATCATGTAGGGACCCATCATATTCCAGCAAGGGAGGATATAACCAAATTATGAAAGGCTTAGCCTATCTATAAAATACAAACCGGTAAAACCTCCAATAGTGAAAACGCAAAAGAGAATGCATATGAAATCCGTTTTCGATAAACTTGAGCTTGTCATGAAGATTAACATGAGCTATAAATCCTCTAATAGATAAGAACCAAATAAGAACCAAGAAATATGATGCCAAGTATGCAAAGGTTTGAGCTGTCTCCGAAGGATATGATCAAGTTACTCACTCGAGAGCCCCTCTTGATAGTACGACTATCTATCCTATAAAACGGTCTCTCTAACTAACACCACGAGACCGGTAAGAAAGAAACCGTATCAAGGACATACCTTTGCCTTGCGCATATTCCACTTGAGCTTGATGACAACGATCTTATCTACCTCAAGATGGAACACCTTTCTTGATTGCGCTAGCTTTGTGAAGGCTTGCAAACTACTCCCTCATACTCCACTATGGTAGATCTTCTCTTTTGTGAATATATTCACATATCCATGAATGCCATAGGATGGCAAGCTTCAAGGAAACGATCTCTTCGAGATGGCTCATCTTGAACTTGCACTTCATTTCTTCTTTTTTCATCATGATGTTGTTTTGAAGGAACACAAGAGATATCACTCCATCTTATTCTTCAAGACACACTTTACTCAACTCTCACTTGACCAATCTCCGGATCACTCGTTGAAACTTTGGTCAACACTTGATCTTCTTCACTTTTGTTGAGGGCAAACCTCTAGGGTGGCCCGATCTTTCACGATTCCCTTTCAAATCGAGGGTGGAGTGCAGGGGAAGGAGGGAAGGATGAACACGACGAACACACGCAAGAAGAACACGATGAACACACACGCAAAATCACGATAAACACCAATAGCTCACTCCGGCGGTGACCGGTCCGGCGCAATCCCTAGGATCGGCGTCGGGCGGAGGACTCTCTCTCTCGAACCGGCACGGCGAGATGGGAGACTCGGTGAGATCTTGATGTCTAGGGAAAGGGACACCGATGCCTAGGCCTTGTACAACGCGGAGGCACGATGCAAACTCCAACGAGGTTTGGGGATATTGGTGCTCCTTAGTCAAGGATCATGAGGCAAGAATTAGATAGATCCACAAAGGGGTTTCCAATAATTCCAATATCATGCCTAGGGTTTACAATGGAGGTGGGGGTCCATATATAGGCCAGCCACTTAAACAGGGGTACTGTAGGAATAAAAGACAAGTTTTGGACGGACTAAGGGGTACATGGGCCGAAGTCCCAAATGCCTTTTCATGCCTGGCGACGGTCGGACCGGAGACTCCGGCGTGGTGGACCAGAGACTCCGGTCTAGGCCGGAGATTTTGGTGTAGCCTCCGGACCAACCTCCGGAGGGGCCTTCAGACTGTCCTAGGGCTTGGTGCAGGGGTCAGACCGGAGAGAAGGCCGGAGTCTCTGGTGTCTTCAGGCCGGAGACTTTGGCAGGCCAGAGACTCTGGTGTGCGTAGACCAGAGACTCCGGTCTGAGCAGCTCCAGTGGCATTTGCTTCACGTTCTGCTCCTTGTTCTCCATCCTTGGGTGCTTGGTGATGTATCGAAGCTTCGTACCTGATGATGCATAGGGTAGTTGCATGAAGTAGCATGCCATCCAAGGAGGTATCAAATTAGCACGAGGAAAGGAGCGAGTTCACCTTAGCTTGTAGGAGTTTGGCTCGGGCACGAGTCATGGGTCCACTTGGGGAATTGTTGGTGTAGATGTAGGAACGTCCGTAGGACGGGCTGCATCAGCTCCCCCCTTGGGAAAGAATCGTCCTCGACTCTTCATGGATATCATCTTGAACATCTCCATGGTAGGGTGATAGATCCTTGACATTGAATGTATTGCTTGCAAGGTACTTGGAGGTCGGTATATCGATGATGTAGGCGTTGTTGTTGATTCTTTTGAGGACCTTGAAGGGACCATCTCCTCTTGGCTTGAGCTTGGAGTCACGTTCCTTGGGGAAGCGGTCCTTGCTTAGGTGTATCCACACAAGGTCACCTTCTTCAAAGATTATCTCCTTCTTGTCCTTGTTTAACCTTTAAGCTTGGCAAAGGACTTGTTGTTCGATAGTAGCTCTTGTTTCTTCATGAAGTTTCTTCATAGCTGGTGCATGTTTCTCGACGTCCATGTTCGTACGCTCATGGAGAGGTAGTGGTAGGATGTCGAGTGCGGTGAGGGGCTCGAAACCATAGACGATCATGAATGGACTCATCTTGGTTGTTGAGTGCTTGGCTCGATTGTAGGCGAACTCGGCGTGTGGAATGCATTCCTCCCAATACTTCAGGTTTTTCTTGATCAACACACGAAGGAGAGTTTCGAGGCTTCGGTTGACAACTTCGGTTTGGCCATCAGTTTGAGGATGCGATGCGGATGAAAAGAGGAGCTTGACGCCGAGCTAGGCCATGAGGGTCTTCCACAATTAGCTCATGAATTTGACGTCGTAGTCAGCGACGATTGTCCTTGGCACACCGTGAAGACGTACGATTTCCCTAAAAACAGATTTGCAACATGTGAAGCATCGTTGGTATTATGGCACGGTATGAAGTGTGCCATTTTTGAAAAACGATCCAGAACAACAAATATAGAATCGTGACCATGCTTAGATCTAGGCAATCCTAACACGAAATCCATGCTAATGTCGGACCAAGGGGTATGAGGAATAGGCAATGGCATGTAGAGACCATAAGGGTTAGCTTGCGACTTAGCTTGAACACATGTCGTGCATCGTTGAACGTAGTGATCCACGTCACGCTTCATCTTGGGTCAAAAGTAGTGATTGGGGAACATGTTCAATGTCTTGCCACAGCCAAAGTGACCCATGAGGCCTCCACCATGAGATTCTTGGAGAAGCAAAAGTTGAAGCGACGACTTCGGGATGCATAGTTTGTTTTGTTTAAATAGAAATCCCTTATGCAAATAGAAATCATCAACTCCTTTGTCATTGGAGAACTTTGCGAAAATTGGTTCAAAGAACGGGTCGGAAGCATACAAAGATTTTATTTCCTCAAGACCCAACACGTTGATTTCAAGTCTCGTAAGAAGGCTTGTGTGTTTGCGAGACAATGTGTCTGCAACTACATTATCTTTGCCCTTCTTATACTCGACAATGTACAGAGAAGACTCCATGAACTCAACCCACTTAGCGTGGCTCTTGCTCAAGTTAGCTTGGCCTTTGAGATATTTCAACGACTCATGGTCGGAATGTATGATAAATTCCTTGGGCCAAAGGTAGTGTTGCCAAACTTGAAGGACACGAACTAAGGCAAAAAGCTCTTTGTCATAAATTGGATAATTAAGGCAAGCACCATCGAGTTTCTTGCTATGGTAGCCTATAGGACGTCCATTTTGCATAAGGACTCCTCCAATGCCAATACCACTAGCATCACACTCTATCTCAAAAGTTTTTGTGAAATCCGGTAAAGCAAGAAGAGGTGCTTCGATGAGCCTCTTTTTAAGTTCATCAAAAGCTTTTTGTTGTGCTTTGCCCCACACGAAGGTGACATTCTTTTTGGTCAATTCATTAAGGGGACAAGCAATGGTTGAAAAGTCTTTCACAAAGCAACGATAGAAACTGGCCAACCCATGAAAACTTCGGAGTTCACTCACATTTGTTGGTATGGGCCAATCTCGTATGTCCTTTACCTTGGAAACATCAACTTCAATTCCCTTCGAAGAAACGACAAATCCAAGAAAAATCAACTTGTCTTTAGCAAATGTGCACTTGGGAAGATTAGCATAAAGTTTCATGTCGAAGGATTTGCAAAACTTCCTTGACATGTGTTATATGGTCCTCAAGTGATTTGCTATAAACAAGAATATCATCGAAATAGACAACAACACTTTTCCCAATGAGAGAACGCAAGATGTGATTCATAAGGCGCATGAAGGTGGATGGGGAATTTGATAAACCAAAGGGCATAACCAACCATTCATAGAGACCAAGTTTGGTCTTGAAGGCGGTTTTCCACTCATCACCTTCAGCCATGCGTATTTGATGGTAACCACTACAAAGATCAATTTTCGAAAAGATAGTGGCTCCACACAACTCATCAAGAATGTCATCGAGACGTGGTATGGGATGTCGATAACGCACGGTGATAGCATTGATTAGACGGCAGTCCATGCATAACCGTAACGTATCATCCGTCTTTGGAACAAGAATCACGGGTATGGCACTTGGACTAGTGCTAACTTGGATCAAACCGTTGGAGACGAGTTGGTTGATTTGACGTTCAATCTCCTTTGTCTCCTCCGGGTTCGTGCGGTAAGCGGCACGGTTGGGAAGTGGTGCACCGGGGATGAGGTCAATGCGATGTTCGATGCCGTGAAGAGGAGGTAGTCCATGTGGAAGCTCTTCGGGAAACACATCCTTGAATTCCTGCAAGACATTCATCAAAGATGGAGGAACATTGGTTAATTCATTAGTTCCTTGCGCTAGTCCCTTGCAAAGGAGGACATAGTGCAAGATGGATGGGTTGTTCTGAACATCTCTCATCTCACTTTTGGTGGCAAGGAGATCACTCTTAGTTTTTCCACTCGAGTTTGGCTTGTGGCTCTCACTCACTATGAGGTGGTTCTCTCTCTCACCGCTCTTCTCACAAGTAGGTGTTGTGCTTTGCGCCCTCGCTAAATCCTTTGCATTGTCTGCAATTATTTGGCTAGGAGTCATAGGTTGCAAAACATATGTCTTGTTGAGCCATTTGAAGGTGTAGATATTGGTGCGACCATCATGTTGAGCAGCCTTGTCAAATTGCCACGGTCGACCAAGAAGCATGTGGCAAACTATCATAGGAACCACATCACACTCCACCGTATCTTTGTAAGGACCAATGGCGAAGGAGACCGATACGGTATGCTTGATCTTCACGGACCCTTGGTCACTTAGCCATTGCATTTGGTAGGAGTGCTTGTGCGGATGGAGGGTGAGGTTGAGCTTCTCACACAACTCGGTGCTCGCAAGGTTGTGGCAACTCCCTCCGTCAATGATCACCTTGTTAGATTTGCCATTGATGCCGGCTCGTGTTTGGAAGATATTGGAGCGTTGGTCTTCATGCTCTTGTGCTTGAGTGGTCAAGATCCTTGTGATGACAAGCGATGGACTTGCGTCATGTTCATACATGAGGAGTTCTTGATCATCTTCCACTCGTTGCCTTGCCATTGCTTCCTTGACACGGGCATCAAACTCAACTTCACTCCAGTACTCTTCATCACCATTGTCATGGATGAACAAGACTTTCTTGTTTCCACATTCGGCCGACTTGTCTCCTTTACCTCCACACTTGTAGCATTCACCATTGAAAGGTGTATCACTCTTTGCTTGCTTGCCACTTGGGGGCAGTTTTCCTTGAGGAAGTGTGGGCTTGAAGGAAGGCTTGGAGGTACTTGAGGAGCTTCCATTGATAGTTGTTGGTGTAGCTGTTGCGACCTCGGATCAGTAAAGATCCTAAGTCCCTGTGAATAACATGCTAGTCCCTGGATCAATAGCTAGCACTTCACAGTCGATGAATATCATGTAAAACACAAGTCATTATTACACGAATAATCCAGAGTGTATTTATTACAACTTGCATAGCTTATAGCTAGCTCAAATAAAACAGCGGAAACTAATTAAAACTTGAGTCCATCAACGCCTCAGGCTAGCTACGTGAAGACCCGCGATCCCTACGCACCTTTCAATCTTCGGATTCTACACATAAGACGTGCAGCCAACAAGTTGGGTCAATACTTTGAATGTATTGGCAAATTGCACCAAGGAAAGAGTAAGACTATCTCTACATGCAAGGCTAAGAGTAGGCTCTGGGGTTCATTTGCGTAAAGCCGATTTTATCAATGTAATAAGAAAAGAGGAAGAAAGTTTTCCCTACTTTGTAATCTTTGATAAATAGTATAGGGTCGAATGGAACATGTGGATATTACTCACCAAGTGCCCAAATCAACCTAGCACTTGGATATTACGCACCAAATACCCAAAATCCCACCCAATGGCGATATTACTCACGCCTTGGGGTTTATAAAACGTTAGGTTTGTAAAAGAGAGAGGAAGATCTTCCAGAGGCTCCATCCTTCAAATGCTCAAAGTTGTTCTGTTTCCGTGAACACGGCTGATCGATCAGATTGCAATACTCTCGAGAGGTTGTGCACTTTCCCCACAATCCACGATCAAGTCCTTTTACAGACAAGACCATGGCGAAGCCTTCCCTTAGTAGCCCCTCGACCAGCTGGATCCAACCGTGCCAAGAACCTCCAAATGTTGGTACCCCGGTGAGGTTTCCCACTAAGTACTAAGCCAAGACAGAGCCCATATGTATTGTGGTTGCACGGGAAGCTTCTGAATTCTGAAACATGGCAGACTTCTTTGATTCCTGGGTGGCCGTCCTCCACCAAAATCCCACTCGTTGTCCCGACAACCATTCCGCCCAGAAGAAAACTTAGTTTTATTTTGAAGGGGGTTTTGGAGAAGAAAAGTTCGCTCGAGAGAGCTCTCGTACTTAGAAAATGTTTGAGTCTTTCGAACCCTCCCAACGGTACTTGATATATACAAGTATATAGCATAGCAATCATAACTTAGAAAAACAGGATAACCTATTGGGATGGAAATTCCTAAGCATAGAGCTACTCATGGCATACTACAAAACCGCACTTGCGAAAATAGTACTAAGAAAATCTACCAAAACCCTACACATGCATACTACAGAATTTGATGAGTAAAACATGCATAGTCAAAACTGGGACATAAATATGAACAAGTGGTGTAACTTGCCTTGATCTGAGCAGCAATCTACACAACAGTACTCCTCAGCGCACTCCGAGCAATCTAACGAAACAACATGGAATCCAATCACAAATCGCACAAAACAAAGTCATGAAGTTGAATACGCATGCATGCAATAGTAATATGCAAGGATGGATTCAATTTCGACCAAGGGTTTTAACCAGGGGTGTTGTTGAGTTGGGGATGTCATTAGAATCGATTCCCCATAGATTTTAGGTATTTTGGGTTAAACCCTAAATAACCAAGCTCAAAAAGAAGAGGGTTAGAGTAGGACTTTAACATAACACTTTTGTAAGGGTTTTAGTGGTTCAAAAAGGTTTTACCCCCTTTTGTCTATAATTGACTACGGGGTTTAAGAAAATACCTGATGCAGTTTTGATATGTGATGCCATGATGCAATGATATGATGCATGCTTCTAGTAACATCTGAAATTGCAAAATTTCGGGATGTTACAAACCTACCCCCCTTAAGAAGAATCTCGTCCCCGAGATTCAGGTTGGTTAGCAAATAGGTGTGGGTGTTCTTTCTTCAGGTCTTCTTCACGCTCCAACGTGGCCTCTTCCTCGGAATGGTGATTCCATTGAACTTTGCAAAATCTGATAGTCTTGGTACGAGTAATTCTCTCGGCTGTTTCCAAAATCCGGGTAGGTTTTTCCTCATAGGTGAGATCGTTTTCCAGTTGAACTTCTTTCAATGGAACTGTATCCTTTAGTGGGGTTTCAGCCATTTCTGGGTGACACTTCTTTAGTTGCGACACATGGAAAACATCATGAACTATTAGCACTTCGGGCAATTCCAACTAATAGGCAACTTCCCCTCTACGACCCAAGATTTTGTAGGGCCCTATGAATCGGGGTGCTAACTTCCCCTTGATTCCGAATCTCTTAACTCCTCGTAGTGGCGAAACTCGGAGATACGCACGGTCTCCTGAAGGAAATATGCCCTAGAGGCAATCATAGAGATGATTGTATTTCATGTGTATCCATGAGTTATTATAATGTTCCTTGAATATCCATATACCAGGCAACTTGTATTGATTGGCAATTATGTGAATTGTTTGTGAAACTCTTTACTTGTATGGTTATCTAATAATTGTCCCTAGTCGGAGTTCATGCGAGGACACACATGAATATTAGACTAGCACATCGATTGGTTAATGACTATGTTTCGCAAGTCATTGACATGGAGATGTCAAACCAATGATGTGGACACATGTTATGAACATGGGGTTGGACTGACCCAACATGAGACTAGCAATAATACTTGCAGCTCTCACTACACATCGTGTACGTTTTGTCCTTAGACCTGAGATTGTCGCATGTACTTGAGATGTGGATCGACCTACTTTGGGGCTATCAAACACTACTCCGTAACTGGGTAGTTATAAAGGTAGCTTTCGGGTTTGTCCTGATACATGCTGCAAGGCATCGGTCAATCAAGATGGGATTTGCCCCTCTCTACTTGAGAGAGATATCTCTGGGCCCCTCGAGTGATCGGATCCAGAAATGCATGGCCGTGCTACATATGGTTAAGAGTTAACCTAGTAAAGGGATTCTGAATCACAGTATCGAGAAAGAGAGGTCAGCTTAGAGCTAGACCAAATATCGTGAGGCAAAGGGAAAGACATGTACTCAACCTTGTGATGGTTCGTCCGAATGATCTTTATATGCGTTTAGGAGTTGGCACGTCTTGCTAGAGGCCGCTACCAACTATTGACGGAGTAAGTGTACTCGCGTCATGTCTATACGTGTATGAACCTATAGGGTCACACACTTTAGGGGCTGGAAGCCTAATGAGGATTGGATCCGAATTAGACCAGGCTTAGGCTGCTAATGGGCTGCTAATGTAGAAGCCCACCAGGGATGCCTATATAAGAGGGAGTGAGGCGAGCTGAAAAGGAGAGAGCATTCCACCCAGCCGCCACTCCTCTTCCGCCTGTGTTGCACGCGCAGACCTAGCAGTCTGGCGTGTGACGGCTTCCACTCCGGACGTGTGGATACCTCGGAGGTGCTGCATCTGTAGCACTTGGACGAGCCGCGCAAAGGGGAGCTGCTCGTGGGACGAGGACGAGGAGGAGACGTAGAACATCTACACTGCCGCAACGTGCTTCATCGAGTTCCGCACCTGCGCGTCTAGCGGTAATCCCGTGATCTATGACCATAGTATTCCTGGTTGACGCGGTAGAAATTTTTGATTTTACGCTAGTGTAGCCTACCCGTTTCCCTTCATCTCCCACTTCATAAGTCACATCCCTGCGCTTGGAATCAGCATAACTCTTTTGTCTAGATTGGGCTATTTTTAACCTGTCTTGAACCTGTCTCACTTTATCTTCGGCATCCTTGATCAGTTCAGGTCCAAACAAACTACGTTCTCCAACTCCACTCCATAGCAGCGGAGTCCTACACTTTCTGCCATATAGAACTTCAAATGGAGCCATCTTGATGCTAGTTTGGTAGCTGTTATTGTATGAGAACTCCGCATATGGCAAGTTATCATCCCAACTAGACCCATAGTCTAGCGCACATGCTCTTAACATGTCCTCCAAGATCTGATTAACTCTTTCCGTTTATCCATCGGTTTGTGGGTGGAAGGCAGTACTAAACTCCAGTTGTGTCCCTAGAGACTCGTGTAGCTGTCGCCAAAACTTAGAGGTGAATTGGGTACCTCTATCAGAGACAATCCCCTTGGGTACACCATGAAGACTTACGATCCTTGACATATAAATCTTGGCAAGTTTAGCACTCGTATAGGTGGTCTTTACGGGAATGAAGTGGGCCACCTTTGTGAAATGGTCGACCACTACCCAGATGGAGTCATACCCAGAACGAGTCCGCGGTAGTCCTGTGATAAAATCCATGCCTACCTTGTCCCACTTCCAATCGGGCACAGGTAATGGCTGCAGCAGTCCTGCTGGCTTTTGATGTTCGGCCTTAACTCTGTTGCATACGTCACAAGGATATATATTCAGCAATTTCTCTTTTCATGTTGTTCCACCAGAACCTATCTTTCACATCCATGTACATATTTGTATTACCGGGATGAATTGAGTAAGGTGAATCGTGAGCTTCCTGAAGGATTAACTTCCTGATATCAGGGTCATCGGGAACGCACAGACGCCTCTCATACCAAAGTGTCCCCTGTTCATCCGTATGAAACCCTTTTGCTTTGCCCTTGCTTATATTAGCTCTTATCTCCTCCAACTCTTTGTCCCCCTTCTGGGCCTCTTTGATTTGGTCCAGAAGTGTTGGCACTATCTCCATAGTTGCTAAGTATCCTTCCGGAACTATTTCCAATCTAAGGTCCTTGAATTGTTCACACAATTCGATTGGAAGTTCTCCCACGGTAAGTCCATTTACATAGACTTTTCGGCTTAAGGCGTCAGCCACAACGTTGGCCTTTCCAGGATGGTACTGCAGGTCCAAGTCATAGTCCTTGATGAGCTCAAGCCATCCCCTTTGCCTCATATTTAATTCCTTTTGAGTGAAGATGTATTTAAGGCTCTCGTGATCCGTGAACACATCACAATGTTTGCCTATTAGGTAATGTCTCCATACCTTGAGCGCATGCACAACTGATGCTAGTTCCAAATCGTGCGTGGGGTAGTTATTCTCATGGTTCTTAAGTTGTCGAGAGGCGTAAGACACTACTTTTCCATCTTGCATTAGTACACTACCAAGTCCTTGGCGAGAAGCGTTGCAGTAGACTTGGAAATCCTTTTGGATATCAGGGAGACCGAAAATTGGTGTTGTTACTAGGCGCTTCTTTAATTCCTGAAAACTTGCTTCACACGCCTCGGTCCATTGGAACTTCTTCTCTTTCTTTAGCAAATCTGTCATAGGCTTTGCTATCTTGGAAAAGTTTTCAATGAATCTTCGGTAATATCCCGCAAGGTCCAGGAAACTCCAAATATCACCCACATTCTTAGGAGACTCCCATTCTATTACGGAGGCTACCTTACTTGGGTCCACGGCAACACCTTTAGCTGATACTATATGCCCAAGGAATCCCACTTCTTTCAACCAGAACTCACATTTGCTAAACTTGGCATACAACTTGTGTTCCCTTAACTTTTCCATAATCAGGCGCAGATGGCGCTCATGTTCCTTCTCGTCCTTGGAGTATATGAGTATGTCATCAATGAATACCACAATAAACTTATCCAAGTACTCCATGAATACCTTGTTCATTATGGTCATGAAGTACGCTGGGGCATTGGTTAAACCAAACGACATCACGGTGTACTCATACAATCCGTATCTTGTGGTGAAGGTTGTCTTGGGTACATCCTGTTCTCGGATCTTTAACTGAAATAACCTGATCGGAGATCAATCTTAGAGAAAACACTAGCTCCCTTTAATTGGTCGAACAGGTCGTTAATATTGGGTAGAGGGTACTTGTTTTTGATTGTCACTTCATTCAATGATCGGTAGTCCACGACTAGCCTCTTGGTTTTATCCTTCTTCTCCACGAATAAGACAGGTGCTCCCCAAGATGACGCAGTTGGTTGAATGAAGCCTTTGTCCAACTGCTCTCTAAGCTGCTTCTTAAGTTCCTTCAATTCATCCACATCCATCTTGTACGGTCTCTTTGCTATTGGTCCAGTACCAGGCATTAAGTCAATTAGGAACTCGATGTCTCGGTCGGGAGGCATCCCTGGCAGTTCTTCCGGAAACACATCTGGATACTCCTTCACAATTGGCACATCCTCCAAGCTAACCCCCTTAAGAGAGTTCACCATACTTCCTTTGAGTGCGAAAGCTGACTTAAGGCGGATCCTTTTCTTATCCGGAGTCGTGAGTGCGATAGTCCTTTTGGCGCAATCTATGACTCCCTCATATTCGGTCATCCAATTCATGCCCAGAATTATGTCTAAGCCTTGTGATTCCAGAACGACTAGGCTAGTGGGGAAGGCGTGCGCCCCAATTCTTAGTTCTAACCCACGGCATCCAGAGTTTACCACTATTTCTCCTCTAGGAGAACTTACGCTTAGGGGAGTACTAATAGTCTCCGTAGGTATCTTGCCTCTATCCACAAATACCCTTGATATGAATGAATGCGATGCACCAGTATCAAAAAGAACAACTGCAGGTGTGGAGTTAAGCTCGAACTTACCAATCACGGAGTCAGGTGCCTCACGAGCATCCTCCACGGAGACATGATTCACCGTGGCTTTGACGAACGGATTCGGCTTCTTCCCATTTCCATTACCATTGCCATGGTTGTGTCCGTTGCCGATTCCATGACCATTCCCATTCTTCGTCTTTTCGGGGGCAAGTAGTCGCATAGTGCCCTGTCTTGTTACACTTGAAGCATGTCACTTCACTCAGATCCTTCCCATTGCCATTTCCATTACGGTGTTTATGGCCATTGTGGTTATGTCCTCCATGACGATGACCATTGTGGTTGTGGCCATTGTGGTTGTGGGGTGGTGGTGACGAAGTGCGTTGCTTCTGATATGGGGCAGAGTTGTGCTTGTGTGAGGTGGACTTCCTCTTTCGGTTCTCTATAATCCTTTGCTTTGCTTCAACCACAACTGCCCTGTCCAGAAGTTCCTGATAGGTATCAAATTTCAGAGCCACAAGCTAAATAGATATTTCATCATTAAGTCCCCTTAAGAACTCCTCCTGTCTCTTGGCATCAGTGGATACATCATCAGGTGCATATCGTGCCAGCTTGTTGAAAAGGTCCCCATACTCGGAGACAGAGCGGTGCAGTTGTTTCAAGTCGCGGAACTCACGTCTCTTAAGTGACATGACTCCCGCGGCTACGTGATGAGTATGAAAGGCTGCTTCAAACTGGTTCCAAGTGATAGCTTCAATATCGGGGTGGGTGACCTGGTAGTTATCCCACCATTCAGCAGCTGGTCCCTCCAGTTGGTGCGCAGCAAAGCGCACCCTATCAGCTCCAACAACTTGGACGGTGTCTAACTTCTTGTTGGTGGTGCGGAGCCAGTCATCTACCACAATTGGCTCAGAACTACTTGAGAAAGTTGGAGGGTTCAACCTCAAGAACCGAGTCAAGCAATCCTGTTGGGGCGGTGAGGGTGGCGGAGGCGGCGGGTTGTTGTTGTTTTGCATGTTTTGAGTGAGGAGTTGGATCAACTGATTCTGGGAGTTCAGAAGTTGTGCTATCTTTGGGGGCATGTTGTTATTGTTGTTTCCACGTCTCGCCATCGGGAGGGTTCGGGAGGCAAGTTAAGAAATAGATAGAAAGTCTAAGGAATAAACTCCTACCCTTATGTAAACAAGAGAAGAGAAACACATGAGAAAAGCAAGGCACACCAGGTACATAGTTCCACACACTCAACCAAGTTTAACTAACCAACATAATTTTTGGTACTCGTTACAATCGCGAACAACGTTTGACAATAGAACTAAAGGTGGTCCAACTACTCTACTCATCATCCACTTCCTCATCCTCAATGATGAAGCCTTCCTTTTCCAGCAGTGACTTCTATAACTCCATGTCCCTCGTCGTGGCTTCAAGTTTCTCCTGAAGTTCCTTCACCTCCTGTGGCTCCGGTGTTGCAGCTTCGAGCCTCTCTTGAAGTTCCTTCACCTCCTGCAGCTCTTGGGTAGCAGATTCCAGCCTCTTTTGGAGTTCCTTCTTCTCCTTCTGTAGCTTCTTGATCAAACTTGATCCCATAGTCACAGGCGTGATCTTCTCCTCCAAGCTCCTCTTGGCTGCTCGTAGGTCCTTCAACATGGTGGCAAGGTTCTTGAACTCCATCTCGTTCTTTGCGAGCACTAGACTTTGCTCCCTAATCCTCTTGTTCTTATCTTGCACTCTCTTCTCTTGATTAGCGAACCTCTTGTCTTGGGCGGTGAGCTCCCCTCCTATGGACTTGATCTTCTCTTCCAGCTCTTCGATCTTCTCGTCCTTCTCCTTGACTACGGCACAAAGCTCGTCATTCCTCATGATCTCAAGGCAGCTCCCCTTCTGAAGGTCATTGATGTGGAACTCCAAGTCTTGATATTGGATCCTTCGACGCTTGCATGTCTTCCTTTCCTCTGGGGTTAACTCGATTGGAACTCCCTTCTCATCACGTCTTCCAAAGATTTTGATGTAGTGGCCTTCGACCTCTTCATGGTGGCGTCCGCAAAGGCGTCCAATGAGCTCCTGCAAGCTGATGCTAAGACCTTTCTCCTTGGAGTCAATGGTGACGTTGAGCACAATGGCCTCTGTCTTGGGTTCTGTCTGACTGCGCCCTGGTTGGATGACTTCAATCGCCCAGCATCCTTCCTTGTGCATCTTCCTCAACTCGCTTCCCTTGATTGATGGCATGGGTAACTGCAGTGTCTTGATGATGTCTAGAAGGCATTCCCCGAAGCGTAGGCACTTGATGTCTTCAGCAGTGTCGTAGTAGAAGGCCGTCATCTTTAGGTTAGGAGATAGAAAATTAGGCACAGGGTGATAAGGAAGAGAAATACTAGAAGAGTACAAATAACTTAGAAGAATATAGAAAGCAAAAACACACATGGTAAAGGTGGTTTCCAATCCTAGGGGTCACGTCCTACAGGCAACTTTGTGCTCTGATACCATCTGTTGCGACCTTGGATCAGTAAAGATCCTAAGTCCCTGTGAATAACATGCTAGTCCCTGGATCAATAGCTAGCACTTCACAGTCGATGAATATCATGTAAAACACAAGTCATTATTACACGAATAATCCAGAGTGTATTTATTACAACTTGCATAGCTTATAGCTAGCTCAAATAAAACAGCAGAAACTAATTAAAACTTGAGTCCATCAACGCCTCAGGCTAGCTGCGTGAAGACCCGTGATCCCTACGCACCTTTCAATCTTCAGATTCTGCACATAAGACGTGCAGCCAACAAGTTGGGTCAATACTTTGAATTTATTGGAAAATTGCACCAAGGAAAGAGTAAGACTATCTCTACATGCAAGGCTAAGAGTAGGCTCTGGGGTTCATTTGCGTAAAGCCGATTTTATCAATGTAATAAGAAAAGAGGAAGAAAGTTTTCCCTACTTTGTAATCTTTGATCAAGGATGGATTCGATTTCGACCAAGGGTTTTAACCAGGGGTGTTGTTGAGTTGGGGATGTCATTAGAATCGATTCCCCACAGATTTTAGGTATTTTGGGTTAAACCCTAAATAACCAAGCTCAAAAAGAAGAGGGTTAGAGTAGGACTTTAACATAACACTTTTGTAAGGGTTTTAGTGGTTCAAAAAGGTTTTACCCCCCCTTTTGTCTATAATTGACTACGGGGTTTAAGAAAATACCTGATGCAGTTTTGATATGTGATGCCATGATGCAATGATATGATGCATGCTTTTAGTAACATCTGAAATTGCAAAATTTCGGGATGTTACAGTAGCGGTTGAAGCTTGCTTGTAGGTGAAGTACGTCTTGGGCTTGTTGTACTTGATATCCTCTTGCACTTGACGTTCAGCCTTTGTTGCGATGTGCACAAGTTCAACCATGGTGTTGTATGTTTGGAACTCGACGATGCGCTTGTTTGGGTGATTCAAGCCAATAAGGAAACGTGCCATTGTTTGCTCCATGCGCTCATCAATGTTGGCGTGAATCAAGTTGAGTTCCATTTCCTTGAAGTACTCTTCCATGGTCTTTGTCCCTTGATGAAGTGCTTGAAGGTTGTTGAAGAGGTCACGCGTGTAGTGCGCGGGGACAAAATGGGATCTCATGCGAGCCTTCATGTCATGCCAAGTTTTGATTGGCGGCTCTTGTCTTGCCTCACGAGCAACTTGAACGTGTTCTCACCAAAGGTTGGCATAGTCATCAAACTCAAGCGAAACCATGGCGACCATCTTCTCGTTGCTATAGTTGTGCATGCGGAAATCTTGTCGACTTTGAGTGCCCACGAGAGGTATTCTTCGGGGTCATTGGATCCGGTGAACTTGGGCATCGTGAACTTGAGCTTGCCAAAAGTTTCTTCATCATTGTGGTCATTGCGACGAGCTTGGTGACCTTGTTGATGATCTTGTAGTTGGGGAGGTGGAACTTGGTTCTCGCGTCCTTGTTGCAGAGCTTGCTCTTGATATTGTTGTGGAAGAGCTTGCTCTTGCTCTTGGCGCGGTTGTTGACGTGGTTGAGGCGCTTGGGCCTCATGGTGGCAAGGGTGTGGAGCCTCTTGACGTGGTTGATGACGAAGAGGAGGCTCCTTCCTCAGTTGGTGATGTTGGTTAGGCACATGGGCCTCACGGCGAAGAACATGGTCATGAGCCTCTTGACGTGGTGGCCGTCGCTCAACTTGTATCACTTGACGCTCCAAGTTTTGTTGAGGTGGAGGAGGCGCCTTGTGATGACCATGGTGTTAGTGTGGACGGTGATGACATTGATGACGAGGAGGAGGATCTTGGAGAGCTTCACGTCGATGACGAGCTTGATTCTCCAAATTGGAGTCATCACTTGTTGTGTCAAGTATGTGTCACGGTCGATGGTGGTAGACTTGTTGTTGCACGTGTGGTTCTTCTCGTGGTTGCTCTTGTTGGATCACTAGTGCCCTTGCGTGATGACGGTGTGCTTATTGCCTTGCTCGTGGCCTTGAAGAGAGGTCACCATCATAGCTTGACGTTGCGGCATGCCGTGGGGAAGGTACATAGTTTGAAGAACTCCCATCTTCAACCACGGGGGCATCATTGCGTCTTGTAGCACTTGGATGTAGATCTTGTGGAAGAGGTGCATGACGATGCGAAGAACTTGAAGAGCTTGATGCACGTGAACATGGTCTTGCCATGCCATCGATGAGGTGTCGAAGATTGTCATTTGTTTCGGTGACGGAGCGTTGCAGCGCTTCGTTCGAGGCCGTCGAAGTGGTTGTCGATGTTCTTGAACTCGGCTTGCGTCTCGCCAAATTGTTCATCTTGTCTTGTCTCAAGTATTGTATATGGAAGTGGAATATGGTGGTGTTAGCCTTGTACCTCACCTTGGAGATTGCACCAAACTAGAAACGACAAGTGAGAACTATAAGCGTGCAAAGTGGAATTGCAAAGAAAACTCACACTAAAGAAAGAACTAACTCTCAAAAGCTTGTTTGTGGTAGGTTAGGATTGTGGAAATCCAAAGAACCAACCAAAAGAAAAGGGATAGTCAAATGTGGGTAAAATCCAACAAAACTCAAGTCAAAGGCGAAGGTCAACAACTCAAAGGGGTGACGGGAACCTACAACTATATACACACACGTGGAGAAAGTTGGGATTGACATGACTATGAAAATGAGCAAACAAAATGTCCTAACGAAGACTAAGCTCGTTGTCGTGCCAATGCAAGGAGACCGTGGCTCGTTTGCAAAGAAGGAAAGTGAGCAACGGATTTGTGCACTTTCCTTGGGCGCTCTTCTTTCTCTCTGGCTTACAAGCTTTGAGACTCTCTTTGGCAATGGGAGACTATTTTTCTTTTGCTTTTTCTTTGTATCTTTTTCTTTCTTTTGTATTTGTTTTTTTGCTCCCCCTTGATGCTACCTAGTCACACTTGATATTGCTCTTGCACTCTCACTATCCAAGGACAAATGCACAATGCTCAAGCAAACACAAAATGAGCCACTCTCATGGGATAGGTACACACAAAGGAAGATAGGGGTGAACAAGGTGACGCAAGTTATACCTTCTTTGATGATGAACTTGGCGTCGGTGGTGCGGGATGATGTTCGTGGGCCGTGGTGTCGATGAGCGCAGTGGTTGTCGATGCGGAAGATTGTTGTTAGTTGACGACACGCATACGGGCACAAACAAACAATAGGAAATTAGCCAATGCAATATTAGAGGCAAAACTGTCAAAACTAGGCGTCAGGCTGGAGACTCCAGGGTTTTAGGCCGGAAACTCTGGTGCAGGCCGAAGACTCCGGTGTGGGTAGGCCGGAGACTCCGGTGTAGGCCGGAGACTCCGGTCTAGAGTCAGATCGCGAACTGCTCGTGTTCTTGAGCGGAAATTCATGCCTTGGGTCCTCAAATCCGCAAAAAATTGGCCAAATTGGGCTAGGAAAACGCAGGATAAAGCTGCACCAACACCTAAGACAAGGTTTGGTCGAATCAAAACCACAAATAAAACTCCAAATCAAGAGATCAATCCAAAGGCAAATTTGGGCTGTTTTTTGGGGATTTTCGAATTTTTGGTGGATAGAAGAAAATTTTGTGGGGGAAATCGTGAGCAACGAAGCTCTTGATACCAATATGTTGAGGGCAAACCTCTAGGGTGGCCCGATATTTCACGATTCCCTTTCAAATCGAGGGTGGAGTGCGGGGGAAGGAGGGAAGGATGAACACGACGAACACACGCATGAAGAACGCGATGAACACACACACGCAAAACCACGATAAACACCAATAGCTCACGCCGGCGGTGACCGGTCCGGCGCAATCCCTAGGATCGGCGTTGGGCGGATGACTCTCTCTCGAACCGGCATGGCGAGATTGGAGACTCGGTGAACATCTAGGCAAAGGGACACCGATGCCTAGGCCTTGTACAACGCGGAGGCACGATGCAAACTCCAACGAGGTTTGGGGATATTGGTGCCCCTTAGTCAAGGAGCATGAGGCAAGAATTAGATAGATCCACAAAGGGGTTTCCACTAATTCCAATATCATGCCTAGGGTATACAATGGAGGTGGGGGTCCATATATAGGCCAGCCACTTAAACAGGGGTACTTTAGGAATAGAAGACAAGTTCTGGATGGACTATGGGGTACATGGGCCGAAGGCCCAAAGGCCTTTTCATGCCTGGCGAAGGTCGGACCGGAGACTCCGGTGTGGTGGACCGGAGACTCCGGTCTCGGCCGGAGATTCCGGTGTAGCCTCCGGACCAACCTCCGGAGGGCCCTTCAGACTGTCCTAGGGCTTGGTGCAGGGGGTCAGACCTGAGAGAGGGCCGAAGTCTCGGTGTCTTCAGGCCGGAGACTTTGGCAGGCCAGAGACTCCGGTGTGCGCAGACCGGAGACTCCGGTCTGAGCAGCTCCATCGGTGTTTGCTTCACGTTCTTCTCCTTGTTCTCCATCCTTGGGTGCTTGGTGATGTGTTGAAGCTTCGTACCTGATGATGCATAGGTTAGTTGCATGAAGGAGCATGCCATCCAAGGAGGTATCAAATTGGCACGAGGAAAGGAGCGAGTTCACCTTAGCTTGTAGGAGTTTGGCTCGGGCACGAGTCATGGGTCCACTTGGGGGACTTGTTGGTGTAGATGTAGGAACGTCCGTAGGACGGGCTGCATCAACTTTCTTCTTCTCCCAACCTTGAAGCCAACATATGGTTCAAGCATTGCCTATGGAAAAATCCTACAAGTAAAACTCAATGCAAACATAAGTCCATAAATATTGTTACTAATTACCAAAACCACACATGGGTGCACACATGCACTTTCAATCTCCCCCACTTTGGTAATTGATAACAATCCCTTTGAGAGGGTTTATATAAGGAATTAACCAAAAAAGGGTTGTCTTATCATCAAATGCTACACAAGTATGTGATGTTATTACAACGAAAATATATAGAGAAAAATCCCCACAAGCTATGCACGTGTGGATGAACTTGAATATCATGCATATATTGCCAACCATTACCGGTGGTGGAGTTTTCTATATATATTCAAGATGCAAAGCAACACACTAAGATGCAAAGCACAAGAGGAAAGTGTTTAAGTACAAAACTCAAAACACACAACCAAATTCCGTAAAACCCTCTAAAACTTCTCCCTCGTTAGCATTGATTGCTGAAATGGGTGAAAAACGTTAGAAGACCAATTTAGTGAGAGTTCCTCCCTATGGTGTGCATTTCTCATAATATGAGTGGAATCCAATGCACGTATCTAATGACGAAAACTAGGAGGAAATCAAACAAAATTGAGGATCCAAAGATTGCAAAGAAATAAAATATTGAAGAAGCATCCACGAATGAAGCAAGCAATCAAAAGATATAAATAACCACTTCACAAAAAGAAGCTACCAAAAGAAAGATAGATATTACGATAAGGTCGAAAAGAGAGTGATCTAAATTATATGAGGAGACTCCCCAAGGTTTGTGCACAAATTATAATTTGCATTTTAATACAATATGCACAAACATGGCATCCAGATTCCTTCAATATCACTTAAACCACAAAGCACGAGTGAGATAGAAGATATTATAATGAGAGCAAATGAGTGTTTAGATGAAAGAAGGAAGCTCCCAAGGTTTATGCACAACAAAGGGCACAATTATTGAATCCTAACTCCCCATAATCAAACAAAACACACACAAAATTACAAGAAAGCAAATGTGTGTTCTTAGATAAATTAGGGAAGCTCCCCAAGGTTTGTGCACCAATTATAATAATTGCACAAGGTGCACAAACATCGAATCCTCACTCCCCCAAACTTACACAAAAACACAAAGGCATGAGAGATCAACTTTCTTCATCACATATGAGTGCCCAAATATGCAAATAAAGAGGTTAAGCACTCATGGGCAAAAAAAATTTGGAGCCACCAAAGAATAAAAAAAGAACATAAGGTGGACTCCAAAGGATTGGAATATCAACTAGAGATGTAGCCATACACATGTGTGTAAGTTTCTAGGTAGACAACAGTCATGATGATATACATCCACAAAGAAACATGTACACACAAAATGGATACTCAATAACAAACAAGATATCCAAAAGAAATTCATAGATAATGCCAATAAGATTTTTACTTGAAAGCATGGCCAAAGGCAAAATTTATCTTATTGTACATCAATGACCTTCAAACACCAACAAATACATCATAAATATCACAAGGGAAAATAGATAGTTGGAATGCATTGGGAATGGCAACAAGTATCATAAAGAACGAATAAACCTTGCAAATTCATCCATATTGCACATGCGATCACTTGAGGAAATGATAGTCAATATAATTGCTAGATTGGCATATGTGGGATTGGTGAATCATAAACATGATTTTTATATAGTCCCAAAAATATACACTCATCTCAACTTACTCACATTACAATAAAGACGATCCAATAAAAACTTACAAGGACCACATAAAAAGAAACTAAAGGAAATCATGCTAAGATGCAACCACAAGGTTGGATGATAGAAAAGTATGCATGAGGAGGATACTTGTTACCGAGATATCATTGATAGGATGTAGTAGATATGAGTTTGTTGATCATGCTATCTTGCCTCCAATTTTCATTTAATCACCACATCTTCCTTATAGTTGAGATAAACATCCAATGTATCTCCAATGTACCTATAACAACATTTTAGTACAAAATGTACCCAAACTCATTGGATCCAAAAAAGTTAGATACACTACAATACATAGGACCAACTCCCCATAAATATGTGCATATAGATATGAAATTGAATTTCATGCACATCTTAGCCAATTAGGATTTGGTGGAGTTAACCCTATATATTGGACAAAGGAAAGCAAGCATGCCAAAACATATACATATAGTAAGTATGCATGCACAAGCCTTTCAAGAACCATTGAACATAACAACAAGAAAACCAAGAAGGCACACCAAAGTGTGACATGACTAATGGTTGTCCAACTTATATCAAAGACCAAATCAACACATGATAGACCCCAAGTTCAACAAATGAACAAGGCAAAAGGCCAAAGAGCAAAAAAATTTATAGAAACACAAATGTTCAATGATTTATGTCATTTAAAAGGTCGAATAGAAAACATGGAATGAGAAAATCAACTCCCGAAAAAAATAGAAATGGTTCCAACACAAACCAAACTCTCAACACTTTTTTCAATATGGCACAAAGTACCAAAGAAAAGATTTATCTTCCAAAGACATAAAACATGATATGGATCAAAACACGTTATGAAGAAGCATAAAAGGAGTATTCCAAATAATATAGGAGAACTCCCCCATGATTAGTGCATTGTTTAAGATTTTTCATTTGAATACAAAATGCACACACATGGGATCATCCTCCCTACCTACATAAACTAGAGCAGTAAATGATTTCAATACAAAGAAAGATCCATAGGAATCGAGAAAGACAAGGGAGACAAAACACAACAAATTATTGGCAAGAGATAAGGAAACTAAAGCAAATGCCAGTGTAAAAATTAACAATAAGATCTACCACATATTATAGTTTCGACTATCTAAGGACAAGGGACTCGCAGATATTTCTCGGTGGTAGATAGCAAATATATCCAAGATCATATTCACAACGAGATAGCAAATGTCAAAAGACAGGAATTGAAAACCAAGACATGAGAGAGATCCATGAGGGTTTCAGCTAGTTAAACAATCATGCAAAGCAATGATTAGGATAACACATTGAGCTCATGTGCCAGATAGGAGCTAGATGCTTTGTGCCATAGGACATCACACTCCCCAAAATGGGATAGTCCATTTGACATGGGTATACCCTACAGGTACTCGAGCTTGGTATATATGGTCTAAACACGTACAGGACCATGGTGTCGCCAAGGCCCAGATGAAAGGACTCGAGTAACCTGCGGACTCTCGATTACTTGAGAGACAAGAAGAAGCTAAAGATAGAAAGTTTCAAGGGGAAAACCCTAACTTGTAACCGACTCGGCCTGCTAGCTGAGACCTAGCCTATCTTTATAAAGGCTAGGAGGGGGCGGCGAGAAGGACACACGCAACCCTAGTTTCCACAACCCTTGCCAGATTGCATCTGCACACCATTGTAACTTTCGACTCCTTCGATAATTCCACGAGCAGACAAGCAGGAGTAGGGACCTCTACGAGGCCTGAACCTGGGTAAATCCTTTGTCCCCTGTGTGCTTGTTTGCTAGCCGATAGATGTCTCGAGCGCTCCCTCCTTCTCCAAAACCCAAGTCCATAACAATGGGCATTGATGAGTTAAACCCTCGTCAATTGGCGCCGTCTGTGGGAACTGGGAGTGCTGATGTTGCGGCTTCTTCGGCCCCATCAACTGCAATCTACAACTCCGCAACAGCGGAGATTCGCCAGCTCTTCGGCGCCTTCGACTTCACCGTCCACACACCGGCCACCCGCCCGGCCTTCGAATCTGTGGGCGACGGAATTAGCCTGGCGATTGGGAGCTTCCGCTTCCAAGTTGGTCAGATGGGCACGCTTCGCATGCCTGATCAACCGACAGCACCGGCGATTGCCCCGGCATCATGGTTCCCTCCATCAATCGGCACCCTCAGCGAGCTCAATGCTCCGATGGCCGTCGGGAACACGATCAGCGACAGCAGTCGCGACTCCGATCTGAGCGATCTGGCCACAGAAGATGGAACCTACGGTTCCGAATCTGAAAGTTGTGGAAGCAGCAGCTTCCCCAATCACTTCATGTGCATCGTCATTAACGTAGGCGACACCTCCGCCAATCGCGGCAACGGCGGTAACACCGGCAATGGCGCCGATCCACCTAACGGTGGCAATGGTGGCAACGGCGGTAACGGCGCCAACGGGGGAGCAGTCAAACCTCCCAGCATAATCAATGAGCAAACCGGCGAACGCGTCGTAGTCAGGCTCAGCGAGCAAGAGTGGGAGCGCTGCCGTGAAGCCCTACGAGGTGCACCTCTACCCCTTGGGTCCCCGCAGGAACTACTGATGGGCTACCACTGGCTCCTAAAAGAAGAGTTCACGCGCCAAAAACAAGCAATCGCGCAACTTGAGGCGCGTAAAAAGGCGACGGACGAGTCGAGCCTTCGTCGCGCTGGGCTCTCCTCCTACGGAGGATCCTCCTCACGAGGCAACGAGTACCTCGCCAAGAAGAGGTAGTCAAGAATGGCTCACCTCACCGAACAAGAGCGCATAGACGCCGCGAAAGTCCTCGACTTCGGCTCTATGATAGTTGACACGAGAGGCAACGTGGTCCCCAGGACGCCGTAGGCTACGGTGACAGTAGCCACCATGTACCTCCTCAACAACCAGCCACCGGCTAGAGATCCCCGAACTGCCATACACCGATCTACGATCGCGGGTTTCGGGCTAATCGAGGCCACCCTCGACAAGGAGCCGGCACCAGACCCAAAAAAAGGGCAAAGCGCTAGCAAAGCGCTACTCCTCGCCCTCATCCAGCGATGACAGTCACGACCTGTCTCGACACCGTCGCTCACGGCGACATGATCACGACTATGATGCGCGCAATGACCTCACACAATGCAAGATCGACAAGTCAAGGGAACGACGTGCTCGGTCGACTGACTCAGAAGAGGAAGATGGGGAGCTCTGCGGTGCCAGATGCTTCAGCAGATCCATTAGGCAGAGGCGAATGCCTAAAGGGTTTAAACTTCTGTCGGAGAATCCGAAATTCGACGGTCTACAAGACCCTAAAATCTGGCTAGAGGATCACATCTCCTCCGTCAGGCTCCACGGAGGCAGTCGAAGCACTGCCATGCAATGTTTGCAGCTACAGCTATAGGGTGCCGCCCGAGCATGGTTCAATAACCTCCCACGCGGATCCATTCGCAGTTGGGATGAGCTGGTTTACAGCTTTGTGCGCAATTTTAAGGGCACGTACAAACGGCCCGCATCAATCGAAGAACTGAGATGCTGCCAGCAAAGATCTAGTGAATCGCTATGCTCATACATCCAAAAATGGTCCATCATCAAGAACTCCACGGAAAACATCTCAGAGGACCGCGCGATTGATGCATTCAACGGTGGCGTCCGCCGCCTAGAGCTCAGGGAGGAGCTAGGCCGCTCGAAACCTCATATCATCGACCACCTGATGAAGATCGCGAGTCGGTGGGCCGATGGAGAAGATTCGGTGAAGAACCGCACTCACTCCGACGAGGAGGCGGCACTCGAACGCAGACGCGACCGCCGAGGCAAACGCCGCATGCGCATCTACGATGACCGTGACGACGTCAACATGGTCGCAGCCGGCTACGCCGATAGACGCGACGAAAACCGCAACGGCGGATACCGCGACTCTGGGAAAACCACGCAAGTGTGGCAACGCCGCACTCGCGACGAGGCACCCGCGACCTCCATCGAGGAAAAACTGTCTGGGCCATGCACGGTACACTTCTACATCGACAAGCATGACGGCAAGAAAAAGTCCAGCCACCTCCTCAAGGACTACCGCGAGTTCCTCAAGCTACACGAGGGATTGGTTCGGATGAACCGCAACGCAGTCGAAAGAGGCTACGGAGCCGCTCCAGGCGTCATGGCACATGGCACACCGCCACCACCACCTGGGCCACCCCCGAACGGAGTTGCACCAGACCAGCACCACGGAGGAGAACCGTACCCACGGGCCATGGGTACCATGATGATCCAAAAGGGGCGCCCCTCCAACAGGGTGCAGAAAGCCATCACTCGCCAAGTCAACTTGGCCACGCACTCGCCACCATCCACCACTGAGTACCTCAGTGGCAGTGAGTCGTGCATTACCTTCGATAAATGCGACCACCCGCCTCAAGTACCTCGCCCAGGTCACTGCCCCCACGTACTCGAGGCGCAAATTGGAGGCTTCGACATGAGTCGCGTCTTCATGGATGGCGGAAGCGGCATCAACCTCATATTCGCGAGTACCTTGCGAGCAATGAGGATCCCTCTAACCTGCTTGGAGGCATCGGACACAACGTTCCACGGCATCGTCCCAGGGAAAGGCGTATACCCCCTGGGCAAAATCAACCTCGACGTCATATTCGGCACGCCAAAGAACTTCCGGCGCGAGCGCATCAATTTTGAGGTCGTCGACTGGCCCTCACAATACCACTGCATCCTCGGACGTGTCGCGTTCGCTAGGTTCATGGCGGTACCCCACTACGCCTACCTGCAGATGAAAATGCCAGGTCCCAACGGCGTCATCACGATCAACGGGAGCTTTGAGAGATCTAACAGTTGCGACAGGGAATTCAACAGAATCTCTCAGTCCTTCGGCATGCAGGAAGAGCTCGCGCGATTGAAGGAAACGACAGACAACAGTCTGCCTCCCCTGAGCAGGCCAAGCTCACCTGATCTCTCCTTCGACTCATCTGTGCACACAAAGAAGGTGCAGGTCCATCCGACAGATCCTGAAAAAATGGCCCTCATCGCCAACAACTTGAGTCCCGCATAGCAACTCGCGCTCGTAGAATTCCTCCGTGAGCACTGGGAAATTTTTGCCTGGTGTCCTATGGACATGGCAGGAGTTCCTAGGGAATTCGCCGAGCACGCACTCAACATCAACCCCGAGGCAAGGCCAGTCAAGCAAACAATCAGGCGACTGTCTGAGCCACGAGCGCAGGTAGTCGGAATGGAGATCAACAGACTCCTCGAGGCCAAATTCATACGCGAGATCAAGGAAAGCACTTGGCTCGCCAATACTGTGCTGGTGCCAAAAAAGGACACGGATATCCTACGGATGTGCGTGGACTTCACTTCTTTAAACAAGCACTGCCCAAAAGATCACTTCCCGCTACCACGGATCGATCAAATCATCGACTCCACCGCTGGATGCGAGCGCCTCTACTTCCTCGATGCCTACTCAGGCTATAACCAAATTCGAATGAAGGAGGAAGACCAAGAGAAGACCGTGTTTACAACGCCCTTCGATGTGTTCTGCTACAACATAATGCCCTTCGGGCTAAAAAACGCAGGAGCCACCTACCAGCGGTGCATGCAGGCTTGCCTCAAGGAGAAACTGGGTCGCAACATCCAAGTCTATGTCGACGACATAGTAATCAAAACCAAGGAGGAAGCCTCTCTAATCGACGACTTGCGCGAAACATTCGCCAGTCTTGATCGTTACCGGATTAAGCTCAATCCGGACAAATGCACCTTCGGCGTACCATCTGGGCAGCTGCTCGGGTATCTCATCTCCGCGAGAGGGATGGAGGCAAACCCAAAAAAGATAAAGGCCATACTGGCCATGGAGAAGCGAAAGAACATAAGAGGCGTCCAGCAACTAGCCGGACGAATCGCGGCCCTCAGTTGATTTATCAGTCGAATGGGAGAAAAGGCGCTGCCCTTCTATCAGCTCCTCCGCAAAGCCGAGAAATTCAAGTGGACCAAGGAAGCGCAAGAAGCATTCGAAGATCTCAAGCGCCTGCTAGCCACCTCGCCAGTACTGGTGACTCCACGAGAAAGGGAACCACTACTGTTGTACATCTTCGCTACCAACCAAGTGGTTAGTACAGTGCTTGTCGTCGAGCGGGCAGAGGAAAACAAGGTCCACGGCGTACAACGCCTGGTATACTACCTCAGCGAGGTCCTCACGCCAACAAAACAGCGGTACCCGCACTACCAGAAGCTGGCGTACGGCGTCTTCATGACCGCCCGGCGACTGCGCCATTACTTCCAAGAACACCCAATCGTGGTAGTCAGTGACGCCCCATTGGGACATATCCTCAATAACCCCAACGCCACGGGACGAGTCGCGCTTTGGGGAATCGAACTGTCTCCACGAGACATCACATACGAAAAGCGCGACGCAATCAAGTCGCAAGTCCTCCCTGACTTCCTCGTGCGTTGGATGGAAAACCAACTCCCGGACAAGACAGATATGTCCTACCTTTGGACCATGCACTTCAATGGATCCAAACGGAAAGATGGAGCAGGAGCAGGTGTCATACTGACATTACGTCAAGGGGACAAGCTGAAATACATCCTGCGAATGCAATTCACTGCCTCAAACAACGAAGCTGAATACGAGGCCCTGTTGCACGGGATGAGGATGGCAAAAGCCTGCGGCGCAAAGAGGCTCATCATATATGGCGACTCCAAGCTGGTCGTCAACCAAACAATGCACGAGTGCGACGCACTAAATGACAACATGATTGCATACCACGACCTCTACGATACACTCGAGGGAGACTTCGATGGTTGCGAGTTGCGACATGTAGGTCGTGAAAGCAACGAGGAAGCGGACGCACTCGCCAACATAGGCTCTACCTGCGCCCCCATACCACCTGGGGTATTTCTCGAGCACATCTGCGAACACTCCATCAAGCTAAAGGCCGCAGAGAAGAAAACAAGCGCAACAACGGACTCGGGGGCTACGCCACCCAATGAGCCAATGGCACTCGATAACTTGAAGCCAGACATAGGACTCGAAGGGCCAATGAGCGTCATGATGATCGAACAATCCTGGACGCAGCCGTACATTACATATCTCCTCAGCAAGCGCCTACCGGACGACCCGACAGACGCACGGCACATCGCGCAATGCTCCAAGGCATTCGCTGTTATCAATGGCGAACTGTATAAACGCAGCATCACAGGCGTGTTACAACGATACGTCTCCCTGGCCGATGGAAGAGCAGTCCTCCTCGACATACATGAAGGGACTTGCGGACACCACGCCGGCAGTCGCACCCTCGTTGCCAAAGCTCTACGAGCTGGATTTTACTGGCCCACGGCCATGCGCGATGCCAAGGACATAGTCCAAAAGTGCAACGCTTGTCAGCGATTCGCGGACAAACCACACGCACCAGGCGTAGAACTACGGCCTATTCCAGTGGCCTGGCCCTTCGCACAATGGGGGCTCGACATGGTAGGCAAGCTCCCAAGGTCCTCGCAAGGAGGCTACATCTACCTTTTGGTTGCAGTCGACAAGTTCACCAAGTGGATTGAGGCCATGCCAGTGACCAAGCAGTCAGGACACAGCGCGGTCAAATTCTTCGAGTCCATCGTCTACCGCTTCGGCGTGCCGCACAGCATCATCACTGACAACGGGACGAACTTCACATCCAAAGAGTTCCAAGAATTCTGCGGAAACCTGGGGATCAACATCAGTTATGCCTCAGTCGCGCATCCACAGACCAACGGTCAGGTGGAAAAAGCAAACGGGCTCGTCTGCAGCGGCATCAAGAAGCGACTCCTACGACCACTCGAACAAGCCACGGGTTGCTGGCAAGATGAGCTCCAATCCGTACTCTAGAGCCTACGTACAACTCCAAACAGCGCCACGGGCTACACGCCATTCTTTATGGTGCACGGAGCAGAAGCAGTACTACCCGCCGAAGTGAGGTACAAGGCGCCGCGCATAGTCGCTTACAGCGAACAAGAGTCATCTCTTGCACTCGAAGACTCCGTAGACCTCCTCGACGAGGCAAGAGAAATCTCCACAGAAAGATCTACGATCTACCAGCAGAACCTGCGCAACTACCACAGTAGAAGGCTTCGCCCCAGATCCTTCGTCGAAGGCGACCTGGTCCTGCGACTGAAGCAACAGGGGCATCTCAAGCTCGAGTCCCCCTGGGAAGGACCGTACGTGATTACAGAAGTAATCCCAGGTGGCGCCTATCACCTTCAAGACTTAGAGACAGGAGTCGCATACTCCAACCTTTGGAACGTCGCACAACTGCGACGCTTCTACCCCTAGCTGTTCTTTACTTTTACATCGCAAATAAGGCTACCCAGCCAAGGCTACTTAGCCACACATTATACCTCGTACTGTTCTCCAAATAAATAAAAGCTAAGTGCCCCAAAACTTTGTGTTTTCTTTCACTTCTGTCAATTTTATACTCGGGGGCTGCGCCACCCTACGTACATCTGTTCTTCAAACCAATAAACGCGATATCCTGAGTAGCTGGCACATCAATCAAACACCTTAATGAAAACCCAACCCAGCTGCAACGCACCTGGCAGGTTGACAAAGGGATGGCCAGGCTAACGAAAAGGACTCGCATAGTGCAACGCACCTCATGCTAACAAAGCTGTTTATACGCGTTTGACAATAAATTATCTACAACATATATATGAACTTTACAGCACAAGTACACTTATATGCAGGACACAAATCTGGTTACTGCTGCAACAGAAGAACATTGGTTTGTTCCTCGAAGAAGTCGGCAATCTCCTCTGCTGGGCGGTCCACCGCTTGATAGAGCGGCACCATATTCCAAGAAGATCCGCTGGTGGCGCTGGCAGACCGGAAGCCACAGCGGCGACATCCACGTCAGGCCTGTGCAATCGCACCATCGAGAGGGCAGCCTTGGCACCAGCCACCAACTGCTGCCTCACGCACTCGCGAACCGCGGACATATCTTGAAATCTAGCCAGGAGAGCCAACAGGCTTGATGGAGTGTCATCCAATGGGAACATCGCCCGATAGATATTCTTCAAACATGACTGCGACTTCTTCAGGAAGAACAGCACTCGCGAAGCGCGATCCTGCAAGGTCGCCAATGCAGTCGCATGATCATGATCCACCCAGAAGTATCCACTCTCTTGAAGTTGCTCCTGGGTGAGACCATGAAGGCGGATGACAATCCTATCCCTCTCCTCCTGCGGATGGCGTGCGCTAACAACTACACGAAGCAGCACCAACAGCATGAGTACAACGTACCATTGCGACTAACTACAAAGGAAAAGATGAGGACGAGCAAACTAACACTTAAACTGGTCGCCCAGCTGCGTCACCTCGCCAAGCAGATATTGCTCACGGGCGGCGGCTTTTTCTGCCTTTGACTTCCACACATCTGCGTTACCACGGATCAGGGGCAACTCACGCTCCAGCTGCTTCATGTGGTAATGAAGTCGCGACATCAAGGACAGCTCCTCTACCCTGGAGCGCGGCGGTGCCACTGTCTCATCAAGAGATGGTGAGTCCTGGGTTCCCCCTACGGGACCAATCGATGTGCCCTACCACAAGTCAAGACAGAAGCAAATAAGGCGACCAAATTAACACAAAGGCAAGGGGAACAGGTGCATTCAGGATAAGCATAAATATTCACAAGCACACTCGCCAGCAGGCATGTTCTTAGATCAAAAGGACAATTCATCATCTATTACAAAAGCTAACTACGGAGCAACTGGCTTCTTCGACTTCGACGCCTTCGGGGGCTTCATCAAGTCCATGGCAGTATCAGACACCACCGACTTTCCGCCTGCCCCTGAGGCCGAAGCTTTCGTAGCCTTCTTAGCGCGTTGGAGCTCCTCCGAATACTTGGCAACGGTATTAATCAAGGAATGGCCATATTTGGCACAGGCAGTCGCAAAGGGAGCAAAGACTACCTGCTGACCATCTGCGCCAACAGGCATCGCCTTCGATACCGCAGAGGGATCTATCTCGACTCGGTGGGCTTGCACCATGGCGAGTGACATGGTCGTGCCAGCCGCGCGGAGGGAGTTCTTGTAGGTGGCAGGCACACCCCCGGCGAGTGACTCCACCAGCTTATCCATGTTATCGGCCAGCTCCGCCTTCGGCATCAACTCCTCCCGGAGGCGATTGAGGGTGACCTTGGCCTTGGACAACGTATCTTGGATGGCGGCGCTTCGGTCCTCGACTGCAGACACCGCGCCCGCCAGAGCATCATCACGACGCAGGGCCTGCGGGTCAAAACTCAAGTCGCCAGCATCTACACAGAAAACACACACATGGATCAAACTTCTAGCGCCACCAGCAAAACTCTAGATGCAGAAAGGAACAGCAGTAAAAACATCCACCAGCAAAGGTACCTGAGAGGGCCTTGGCGACTGAGAACAGTTGCTCTTCGAACAACTTTTCCCTGGCCGCAAAGGAGGCACGCAGATCCTCTTCGCATTTCTGGGCATCATCACGAGCCACGATTGCCTCGTCGCGCCCCTTCACAGCTGCAGCTAATGTCTTCTCCAAGGTGGCGACGTTGCGCAGTACGGCGTGATGCTCAGCTACATGCCAGTCAAAAATTGACTATCAGTCGATTATACCAAAAAGAGAGAAGACGAAAAGAATAAGTGTAGAACACTCACTTTCGACAACGCGATGACGCGTCTCCAGCATTGCATGCTGACGACCCATCGCCATCACCTGCTCCGTCACTTGCGCGGCTTCCTTTACAAGGGGTTGTTGCACAAGACAAGGAATCAGAGAGGGCAGCAGAAGGCGTTGACTGCCACAATAAAAAGAAAGAAAGATGTACTCACATGGTCCTCAAGCGACTCCGAGGAAGTTTGCTGAACCGTCATCCGAGCAACTATTCGATGCTCCCCTACGTGAGGAGAGCTCGAAGAATTGTGCCCGGAATGGGCCGCCGCTGGAGGAGAAGGAGCGCGCTCGACCTCTACCTTGGCCCTTGAGGTCGCGACTCCGATTCCTTCAAAAACTCGACGTCGCCAGAATATGACGACGCCTCTTGACTGCAAGACCAAATCCGCATTGAGAAAGGGCAAAGTCCAGGGCAAAGCCAACAAGAAGAAAACAGAAAAGAATGAATGAACTCGCAAACTTACCAGTCAAACTTGTCAAGATCAAACGTGGCCTCCGCCGACTCTGACGAAGACTCCTTGGGCAATCGCATCTTCTTGCGGAAAGACGGTGCCACAGCCCTCACAGGAACAGCTGGAATTGGCGACTTCGTGCCAACAGCCGCGCCTTCTGGATTTGAAGGAGTCGACGCGTCGGAATCCTCGCTGCGCGAATGCTTGTGAGTTTCCAGGCTCTCGGACTCGGGGGCTTCCTCTTCCACATCAGAAGGGACAGTCGACTCAGACTCGTCCTCTTCCAAAGCTTCGCGAGGAATAATACCCTCAGGGAAAGGAGGCATACAAGGCGACACCGCCCAATCCTGCATACAAACAGCAAAGATGAGCAAAAGGAGCAAGTAAGAAACAGAAAAGCAATCGCGAAAATAAGCTACTGTGTAGCACAACTATACCTCAGGAGGAGGATTCGAAGCATCGAAAGGAGGAACGACTGGCTCATTCGGAAGCACGTCCTTGAATGTGTACTTCGTGACTAGTTGCACCCTCTTATCTACCTCACTCGCGGACATGCCATCGGCAGACACGCGAGTGGCATCATCAGCACCACCCCATTGAAACATGGGATGGACTCTAGCCTGGAGAGGCTGGACGCGACGACGTAGCCAAGTCCTGACAAGGGTGCAGCCTCCCTCTTCTGCGCCTATGCGACTCTCGAGGTCGCAGACGCGTTGATATAGCACGTCTGTCTCCGCGAGTTCGGAAGGCATGATCACGTTCTTCCAAGAACGCATCTTCTTGCAGGGAGTCGCGGGATCGAAAGGCGCGAGTCCAAAATGCTCGTCCTTGGCCTTCTGGTCGCGAACATAAAACCATTTGTCCCTCCATCCCTGGACGTACTTGGTGAGCTTGATGTCGAAGTAGGTAGCGGACGGGTCGACATGGATTTCACAACCACCTACGTCGTAAACTAGAGAGCCAGATGCGGACTGACGCTTCAGTTTAAATAAGCGCTTGAAAAGGCCAAAGTGCGGCTCGATTCCGAGCCAGCACTCACAAAGAGTGATGAAGCAGGTGATGTGGAGAATTGAATTTGGGGACAGTGGATGGAGCTGGAGCCCGTAGAAACAAAGGAGACCCCTAAGAAAGGGGTGGAGAGGCAAGAAAGACCGCGAATGACGAATGCAAGAAACATCACTCGAAAACCAGCGGGAGGCACAGGAATGGTCTCACCGCTGGGGACGCGCGCATCGGCGACTGCTGCAGAAATAACTCCGTCTTGGCGAAGAAGACGGAGATCCGACGCCTTGATGATAGAGGGGCGCCACGCGCCATTGGTCACGCGGGTGCCCGCGACCTTCTTTTTCCCGCCGGCGGCGGCACTGGTGCCCGCAGCAGCGGGGCCACCCTTCCTCTTCGTAGCGGCAACGGTGGCCGCGGATTCAGCGGCAGCACCTCCTTTCTTCTTTCCCATTGCGCGGCGGCGATGAGAGCGCAGGAAATAACTTGGAAACGAGCGGAGGTGGTCCAGAGCTGAGGAGAAGATGAGCGTAGGGAAAGCAGATGAGCAGCAACAATGGCGATGGTAGCAAGGAAGAAAAGAGCGCAGATGGAAAATTACCACCGTAGCATCGCTACTTAACCCTTAGGAGATGCAATCCAACGGCTCACAAAAACCCTACTGGACGCGTGGCACGCATCGCGCTCGACACGTGGAGAAGAGGAAGCGTGAACCGTCCCCCCACTGCTCCCATTACGCGTGGAAATCGAGGAGGCACAGTTAATAATAAGATTACGCACGCCTAGTCAAATCAAAGTCAGAAAGTGGGACCCACCGCTCGTCACGTCCCGTCAAACTCGCTCACGCGGGCAACTGAGGTCATGCAAACGTCAGCACTGACGTCATCAAAGCTCCGTAGTGGAAAACTTCGACTACTTTAGTCCTTGATGGAGTCTTCGACTCCACCAAGCACTCGGGGGGCTACTCCCATAGGGAGCGCTGACGGCGCACCCTACTTTTTTATTTTCTTATTGCAGGAATATGGGTAATCACAATCAAACCCAACCACTCGAAACGCGGTTCAACTATGGACATGGGTTACTCCCATAGGGAGCGTCGGAAACAATTTCGACTGGAACAAACAAGCAAAGACGACAGCAGTCGCAAAATTTCTTTAGTCCCTGCCTGAGTCTTCGACTCAACCAGGCACTCGGGGGCTACTCCCATAGGGAGCGCTGGTCACGCACCCTATGATTATTTGCACAAAAACGGTGTGTTGTTTACATCCGCACTCGCAGATCATGGCGACACCCCCTCATAATTCTCCCTACAAAGAGACTACATCTCCTGGGTCGCCCGAATCATCTCCGCGATGATAAAATTCGGATGCCACGCTTACAGCGTGAAGGTAAGACCTAAATAAGGCCTGGCAACGTATTTAACTACGCACTACCAGAAATATATCCGTGCCTACAGGCACGATGAACATGCCTCGACGGACGCGTCAAGTGTTCACACCCATATAACTGGAATTCGACTCCTGTAAGACCTCCGCGGCCTGAGTCAAATTACGCCAGCACTTTTTCGGATTCGAGTCCGGGGACTCGAGTTCGAGTAGATTGCGTTGTTTCACCCTAAGGTGGTTAACTGATACCGATACTTCGGGTATATCAGGCACGTATATCAACAATCCCTATGACATAAATGAAAGCAGTCGAAAAATGTACTCATACAGGCACTCGAAGACTTCAAAAAGTACCTAGTCGAATCTGCGATTCCACTGGATACTCAGGGGCTACTGACATGGGTATACCCTACAGGTACTCGAGCTTGGTATATACGGTCTAAACACGTACAGGCCCACGGTGTCGCCAAGGCCCAGATGAAAGGACTCGAGTAACTTGCGGACTCTCGATTGCTTGAGAGACAAGAAGAAGCTAAAGATAGAAAGTTTGAAGGGGAAAACCCTAACTTGTAACCGACTCGACCTGCTACCCGAGACCTAGCCTATCTATATAAAGGCTAGGAGGGGGCACCGAGAAGGACACACGCAACCCTAGTTTCCACAACCCTTGCCAGATTGCATCTGCGCACCATTGTAACTTTCAACTCCTTCGATAATTCCACGAGCAGACAAGCAGGAGTAGGGACCTCTACGAGGCCTGAACCTGGGTAAATCCTTTGTACCCTATGTGCTTGTTTGCTAGCCGATAGATGTCTCCAGCGCTCCCTCCTTCTCCAAAACCCAAGTCCATAACAATGGGCATTGATGAGTTAAACCCTCATCACCATTAATCTCTCACAAGAGCCAACAAATATATAAATAAGATGCAATAGGATCAAACACAACACACATACATGGTGCGCAAGACAACATACACGACTTGATTTCCCAAGTTAAGCAAGTAGGAAGCACAACATATACAAAATACTTGCAAGGTACAAAACCAACACATGCACAAGGGGCAAATAATTTTCAATGTAAATGAGTTGAGTACATGTTACCACAAGGAGGAGCAATGGATATATGAGAGAGATATGATAATCCAAAAGACCTGGCTTAATAAGTTATAATTGATGAAGTTCCATTAATTCTTCATGGTGTAGACAAGTTTCCAATTCCCTCCAACAAAGAACCTATTGATCAAGTTTTAGCTTGTTGGTTCCCAACCAAGTTGGGTCCTAATAAGTTAGTCCCAATAGGTTTGGCAACCCGAATGGTTCTTTTCTTGACACCACTTTGAGCACCAACAAATTTAGCAAACACATTGCCAACCTCATCCTTCCGAAGAGAATAAACATCATCAATCATGATAGGGTTGGATGAGGAATTACCAATAGTGCATGAGGAAGATACGTGACCCTTTTCATGGCATAAGTAGCAAATTCTTCTCTTCCAATTCTTTTCACTTGTTTTTTCCACCATGGGAGTATTATCTTTATTCTTCTTGGTAAGTGCCCTATCTTCAACTTGAGATAGATACATGACCTTGAACTTGAGGCCGTTGCCCTTTTTGCTTCTCACCAAGGGGCTTCTTCTTTAAAGGGCAAGATCTAACATGGTGCCCTTCAGTTTTGCACTTGAAGCAAACAATGTTGGCCAAATTCTTGACTTGCTCTTGGCCCTTCTTCTTGTTGCTCTTGACTTATTATTATTAGTGGACTTGTTCTTGACATTGGATTTGAATCCAAGTCCACTCTTGTCATTGGGGAATTTTTGTATACTCAACATTTTGTCAAGTTTGGATTTACCTTCATGACTCTTTACTAATTCTTTCTTCAAGGAAGTGACTTGGTCCTTGAGCTCTTTGATTTCCTCTACATGGTTAGTAACAACACGAGTACTAGAGGAAGTAGAAGCTTTACTGTTAGAGCAGCAAGGCAAGGAGTGTAATTCATCACAAGATATAGCAATAATATGAGATGATGAATTACTAGGACTAGCACATGGTAGTATGACATTTGTAGTGGATATAGTGTATTTGTAGTGGAAATAGTGTTAATGTATACATGAAGCTCATTAGATGTTACCTTTGACACAATCGCCTCATGATCTAACTTTAGCCTATCATGGGAGGCTAGAAGATCCTCATGATAGCTTGATAGCATAATGTTGGGGATGTAACCCCGGGTACCTCAGAGTTGGTGTATCAAATAACTCATTAGAGCATTAAGTGATTAAATTGAGGATGTCAAATATAAAGTGGATAAAATAAGCTATAAAGAAGGAAGAAATGAGGAAAAAGAGAAGAACCTTGGGGCTGGGCTGGCATATGACCAGATTCGGCCCGCCCCTAGTTTCCCTAGCCGGATCTGGCCAGCTAGGCCTGAATCTGCCCATAACCCGGACGGGCCGACCGGCCTCAGTCGGCCCAGCAGCTCCTCCGGTGCTCCCTCCCTTCATCCGCCAAAGACTTTGCTCGGGTGGGCCGGCACAAGCCCGAGTCGGCCCACCGCAGGTCTACCGCGCCCCCTTCGCCGAACTACACCAGCGACCTGACGCTCGCCCGATCCCCTTCAACGCTACCCCAACATCGCCCGGGTGGGCCGGCAAGGAGCCAGCGCAGCCCACCACGGGGCCTCCTCCGTGTCACCAGAAGCTGCCAGGGTAACCCGGGTGGGCCGACACCGCAGCCCACCCCGGGATAGCCTCATACCCCGGATTCTCTCCCGCCAGGCCGAATCAACCTCAAGCCCCGGCTGGGCCTCAGCAAATACCTCGGCTGGGCCTCAGCAAATACCCCGGCTAGGCCAGTTTCACCTCCCTAGGCCGGATTAAGCTGTAATCCGGCTGGGCTGCCCCTTAACTCGGCCAGGGCACTATTCATCGCCCACCTGGACCCCATTACTCCCCTGGGCCGAGTTATTTCCTCAGTCGGCCGAATTTCACTTCCCTGGGCCGAATTACTTCGTCCCGGACGACATTTCTCTCATACATGGACCCACCAGCAACCTTCACATCGACACGCTGCCAAGTCAAGTCAAGCCTATGTCAGGTGCCAGTCTTGGGACGCCCCTGGCTCAGACTGGCCCCTTTGGTCCAAGATGCTAAGGAATGTGCTGGGCATCTTGAGAGATGCTAGGGAATATGCTAAGCATCTCCTAAAGATGCTAAGGAATATGCCGAAGGGATAATACCGATGACTCAATAAAGGACAAGGTGACTAGGCAAGCCCCACAAGTCAGCTCATAGGAGTACTTTAGATGACATACCTTGTCCCCTGGGCACCCCTTTATAAGGAGCACCAGGGGTAACGTTACACGGGAGGCTCCCTGAAGGGCTCCTCTCCCTCTGCTCACTAGGAGCATGGTTTCTTCTTCCTCTGCTCTCTCTTTGAGAGGCATAAGAGTACAGCTCAAGGAGCACAATTGTAGCCACAAGCATGGCAAGATATATGAGATTAGATGCAGGAGTAGAGGTGTTATCTCACTAGGAGAGCCTCGAACCTGGGTATATCGTGTATCTCTGAGTTCTTCTGTATGAGGTCTTCACTTCATCATCCCTCCTCGGATTCCTCCATCGTCCATTCGGCCCCAACTTTAGCCTATACCAGGCATCTGCCGTGACACCACCACGACAGTTGGCGCCCACCGTGGGGCTGATAAGCGGTGCTGGTTGGGTTACCATCTGGACGGGAACATCTTCATCAAGCTCTGCTGCACTATCGATCAAAGTTCTCTGCATCCTCATCCTCAACGTACAGAGAGAAGGGGAGTTGGCATACGAGCCTCCCTTGTTGAGGTGTCTCAACCTCTTCCTCAACCTCTTCACCAACAATACAGTAAGTCGTAGCTGACCCTTTGGGAATGACTCAACTAGATAACTCAACCAACATACACATGAGATACCCTGGATGTCACTCGGGGACTATCACCTAGTTGTTCACCCCAGGGATGAGATAACTCAACCCGGGGGCTAGCATGCATGTCTTTTGAGTCACCTAAGGGTAGAAAAAGTAGCTCGGGGACTCGTTGTCTCCGTGCATAGAAAAGACTTAAGATATGCCATGATCTCATATATGTCGACTGCTTTGTGTCTTCAAGCTGTCTTGGACTAAAAACTAGCTCACCAAGTCATTTTTAAACTCGGATTTAACTCGACTCACCAAGTTGCATAGTAACTAGAGTTATACTTCATCTTGCCAAGTTGCCTCGTAACTCGGATTTGACTCAGTCAGCCGGATTACCTGGTAACTCGGTTTTAACTTGGATTGCTATTTTCAGCTTGCCAGGTCATCCGTAACTCGGATTGGTGTGTGCATCACCATGCCAGGTTACCAGATAACTCGGAATTTACTTCAATTTGCCTAACTACAGGTTTCCAGGTTACATGATAACCCGTATTTTACTTCGGTTTTCCTAGTTACATGGTAACTCGGATTTTACTTCAAATTGCCTAACTACAGGTTTCCTAGTTACATGGTGACTCGGATTTTACTTCAGTTTGCCTAACTACAGGGGTAATTCGGATTCGTTTCAGTTTCCTAGTTACAAGGTAACTCGGATTTTAACCCAGCTTACCAGGTTATCTTATACCTCAAATCAGTTTGTTCCATATCTTGGATAGCATGTGCCAGCATATCATTCATTCATCATATCAAATCTCGGATCTATATCTCGGATCCATATCAATGGAAATATGCCACGATATCATGAAGTCATATCATAACTCCAAATCATATCTCGGACCAATATCTCGGATCCAAATCTTTGGCGGTTTGTCAGCCAATCATAAGGCCATATCATATCTCAACCAAATAACTCAGATCTAAGACTTATGTCAGATTCGAGTCAAGCAACTCAAACTCCCATCAGGTAACTCGGATTTGAGTCATGAGACTCGGATTGGAATCTTGTAACTCGGATTTTGGGTCAAGTAACTCAAAGCAGAGACTCATGTCAATTTGGAGTCATATAACTCAGCAATTATATCTCGGATGGGATAACTCGGATTACAATTCATAAGGCTAGAGCCAAATTCGGCCAGAAGCCAAATGAGTTACCCAAAAGGGTTAAGGCCAGAGCCAAATTCGGCCAGAAGCCAAATGACTTACCCAAAAGGGTTAAGGCCAGAGCGGAGTCAGGCCAGAAGCCAAAAGACTTACCCAAAAGGGTTAAGGCCAGAGCCGAATCAGGCCAGAAGCCAAAAGACTTACCCAAAAGGGTTAAGGCCAGAGCCGAATCAGGCCAGAAGCCAAAAGACTTACCCAAAAGGGTTAAGGCCAGAGGCAAATTTAGCCAGAAGCCAAATGACTTACCCAAAAGGGTTAATGTCAGAGCCGAATCAGGCTAGAAGCCAAAAGACTTACCCAAAAGGGTTAAGGCCAGAGCCGAATCAGGCCAGAAGCCAAAAGACTTACCCAAAAGGGTTAAGGCCAGAGCCGAATCAGGCCAGAAGCCAAAAGACTTACCCAAAAGGGTTAAGGCCACAGCCAAATTCGGCCAGAAGCCAAATGACTTACCCAAAAGGGTTAAGGCCAGAGCCGAATCAGGCCAGAAGCCAAAAGACTTACCCAAAAGGGTTAAGGCCAGAGCCAAATTCGGCCAGAAGCCAAATGAGTTATCCAAAAGGGTTAAGGCCAGAGCCGAATCAGGCCAGAAGCCAAAAGACTTACCAAAAAGGGTTAAGGCCAGAGCCAAATTCGGCCAGATCCAAATGAGTTACCCAAAAGGGTTAAGGCCAGAGCCGAATCAGGCCAGAAGCCAAAAGACTTACTGAAAAGGGTTAAGGCCAGAGCCAAATTCGGCCAGAAGCCAAATGAGTTAAGGCCAGAGCCGAATTTGGCCAAAAGCCAAATGAATTACCCAAATGAGTTAAGGCTAGAGCCAAAACAGGCCAGAAGCCAAAGGACTTACCTAAAAGGATTAAGATCTGAGTTAAAGCATACTAGAAATAATAAACTTACCCAAAGGGGGTTAGGACTAAAGCCGAAGAAGGCTAGAGGTCGGGGATATATGAAAAGGACTATGTGTCGGTAAAACAACTCTGGAGATAATTTATATGAAGCCTATGCACGATTCTACGAATCCCACATAGCCTCGGGGAATAATGTTGGGGATGTAACCCCGGGTACCCTAGAGTTGGTGTATCAAATAACTCATTAGAGCATTAAGTGATTAAATTGAGGATGTACAATATAAAGTGGATAAAATAAGCTATAAAGAAGGAAGAAATGAGGAAAAAGAGAAGAGCCTTGGGGCTGGGCTGGCATATGACCAGATTCGGCCCGCCCCTAGTTTCCCTAGCCGGATCTGGCCAGCCAGGCCCGAATCTGCCCATAACCCGGACGGGCCGACCGGCCTCAGTCGGCCCAGCAGCTCATCCGGTGCTCCCTCCCTTCATCCGCCAAAGACTTCCCCCGGATGGGCCGGCATAAGCCAGAGCCGGCCCACAGCGGGACTACCGCGCCCCCTTCACCGAACTACACCAACGACCCGGCGCTCGCCCGATCCCCTTCAACGCTACCCCAACATCGCCCGGGTGGGCCGGCAAGGAGCTAGCTTGGCCCACCACGGGGCCTCCTCAGTGTCACCAGAAGCTGACAGGGTAACCCGGGTGGGCCGACGCCGCAGCCCACCCCGGGATAGCCTCATACCCCGGATTCTCTCCTGCCAGGCCGAATCAACCTCAAGCCCCGGCTGGGCCTTAGCAAATACCTCGTCTGGGCCTCAGCAAATACCCCGGCTGGGCCAGTTTCACCTTCCCAGGCCGGATTAAGCTGTAATCCGGCTGGGCTGCCCCTTAACTCGGCCGGGGCATTGTTCATCGCCCACCTGGGCCCCATTACTCCCCCGGGCCGAGTTATTTCCTCCGTCGGCCGAATTTCACTTCCCCGGGCCGAATTACTTCGTCCCGGACGACATTTCTCTCATACATGGACCCACCAGCAACCTTCACATCGACACGCTGCCAAGTCAAGTCAAGCCTACGTCAGGTGCCAGTCTTGGGACGCCCCTGGCTTAGACTGGCCCCTTTGGTCCAAGATGCTAAGGAATATCCTGGGCATCTTGGGAGATGCTAGGGAATATGCCAAGCATCTCCTAAAGATGCTAAGGAATATGCCGAAGGAATAAGACTGATGACTCAACAAAGGACAAGGTGACTAGGCAAGCCCCACAAGACAGCTCATAGGAGTACTTTAGATGACATACCTTGTCCCCTGGGCTCCCCTTTATAAGGAGCACCAGGGGTAACATTACACGGGAGGCTCCCTGAAGGGCTCCTCTCCCTCTGCTCACTAGGAGCATGGTTTCTTCTTCCTCTGCTCTCTCTTTGAGAGGCATAAGAGTACAGCTCAAGGAGCACCATTGTAGCCACAAGCATGGAAAGATATATGAGATTAGATGCAGGAGTAGAGGTGTTATCTCACTAGGAGAGCCTCAAACCTGGGTATATCGTGTCTCTCTGAGTTCTTCCGTATGAGGTCTTCACTTCATCATCCCTCCACAGATTCCTCCATCGTCCATTCGGCCCCAACTTTAGCCTATACTAGGCATCTGCCGTGACACCACCACGACACATAACATGCCTTTCTTCCAATTTCCCATAATTGCTAATTAGCAAAGCAAGTTAAGCCCTTAGCTCAACATTCTCCTTTAAAATAGATGCTTCACGTGAAGTAGAGTTAGTAGCACAAGCATCATTATTAATAGAAGAAGACAACATGGCAAGCTCATTATATTTTCTTTTGAGATCAATTACCACCTTAAGAGCTTTATCACGGGTTCCCTTTACTTTAGACATTTCTAGAGTAAAAGTATCCTCAAGAGATTATTTGGTTGCTTGTGCTTCCTCTTCAAGCACTTTTATTTTGGCACAAGCATGGTCACGTTCTTTAGTGAGTTTGGAAACAATTGAATCATGTGACTCTTCAATAGATTCAATCTTATACTCAAGAGAAACCTGAAGCACTTTCTCTTCCTCTAGAGCAACTTTTCGATCATGAGCATCATTGGCATACTCACGCTCAAGAAATCGCATTCTATCAATGGTGTTGTCATGCTCCTCAACTTGAGATTCTAACTTATCAATATGTTCTTTGCTCTCGATAGCAAAATCCAAGATTTCAACAAAGTTAGAGCAAGCAATATTATTATTAACAAGAGCATGATGATGACCGCAAGTGCACATATCGTTTGTAGCTAGTTTCAAAATAAATATATCGATCCCATAGGGAGCAGGAGTCTGAAGTCTAATAACTCTTGAATTATACTACAATAGAAATGCTAAATAAAGTTCTAAGTAACAAGATAAACTGTGAATATTGTATAAAAAGGTGTTTTGGGTTTTTGGTATCAGAGAACAATAAGTAAAGTAAAACAACTGAACACAGAAAGTAAGTATCACGTATGAAAAAGAGATTGGAACTGCAATAAGGAAAAAGGCGTTCTCAGGGAGTAGTGGATACACCTCTAGCATTTATAAAGAATTAAGGTAAAGATTATTATCATGAACAATCTCAACTGTGTATGTGTGGGAGGAACTCCGTATTTGGATAAATAGGCAGAAACCACTACTCACATCATCCTCATAACCACAGCAGTCAGCAATCGACATCAATCGAATTACTGCGCTATTAAGGGACTTAATCCCGTAGGATGTATCCCATGGCATGGATAGTGTTCCGTGAGTTTCCTCGGTTCCCAAGTTGATACGTAAGGGGTGCCAATAGCTTTATAGTCACTATAAGTATTAACACACCTCCGTCTACCAACAAGTAGTTCCCTCCATCAAGTCCCCACAAGAGGCAAATATTGAGAGGTCGACTTCTCCCAACATCAAGATGAAGACAATCTAACACATGGTCACGACGATGAATATCATAATAAAGTTTATCTTATTTCAGTCTCATACTAGGTTTTCTCCATCTCCCCAAGAACTAATGATCTACTGGGACATGGAGGCAATCAACATCATGGCAATAACAATGGAATCTATCATAGATGAATAGTACTTGTATAAATCCACAATGAGTATGGAAATTACAACAAGATCTAGACAATATGTAGATGGGATGGGTGGAGATGGTGGTGATGCAGCGGTTGATGATGAAGATCGATGCCTTAGCCTCCTGGATCTGCGCAGGGCGAAGAAGGATCCCTGGTGGACGAGTTCCCCCTCTAGATGCCTTCCGAAGGTGAGGTTTCGGCGATTTCTGGTTGTTCTATATGTCGTCTCTCTGATCCAATTGCACGAGGGGAAACTATTTGAGGGGGTGGTGGCGGCTCCAACTATACGGCGGGAACTATACAGCGGGAATTATACGGCTGGAAAATTATTCCCACCGTATAGTTGGTCATTAAACCCTTCTAGTGTTATTGATATTTCCCAAATAAGCGATTTACATTGTTTTTGACTCCATTTCTCCCCAATACTACTGCTCCAAGAATTGTGTCCATTGTATCCAGCATATGTCCTGATCCTGGTGAAAATATACATAAAATGTGCGCGCGAATGCCGTAAAATTCCAAGATCCTACAACTACAACGCAAAATAATAATATAAAACATGATGCAATTATCCACTCATCAACTTCCCCAAGCTTAGACTCTTATTCGTCACGAGCAAGTTTAGCTTAATGGATGTGATTCTCATATTCATGAAGCTGAGTCGATAAAAAAAATGAGGTAATTGTAGCATGTGTTTATCATATATGATACATAGGAATAAGTTCATGAATAGTACCTTACTCCAACCATCTGAATAATATTAGAAGGCTTCCACACCTTAGTGATCAATAGTTCACACAATATGAATCTCGACATGATGTAAATGTATTCGGTTCGACCGAATGAGTTAGCGAGGTAGTCCCAAGTGTTTTAGGATTAACATATTCACTTGGGATTCAAAATCTCAAAACGTCTCTTTGTCATACTATAATATAGTGGTGCATGCATATTTGCTCTTTGCACATTCGCTCTATTTCTTCTCTCTTTTCCTCTTTTTTTATATATATGCTCACACTTTTGTTTAAGTGTTGTGCAAAGGAGCTAGCCATACATTCCACTTCATGTAGTAATTCAAAGTTTAACGATCTCAATTACCAAATTCCAATTGTATATGAAGTAGTCTTTATAGCTTGAATATTCTACCTCGTCTTGTTCTCACTCTAATTTGATAGCACTTTTAATTTTCCTTTGTTCAAAGTTTCTTTTTAAACTTAACTGATTAGATAATTTTTCTTCATTGTAAATCAAACCATGTACTTACAACATATTGACCAAATTATCTTTGTATGTTCCATTAATACCAATAGTGTAGAAGACTCCTATTGCTATCATCGAGTGCAAGTAAAATTATACTCAAGCCATTCATATATCCAATAGGACAAGCATAAACCCAATATTGCTCCATATATGATAATAAACTTGGAATTTCATAAAAGGGATCGACTATTCCTGAAGGGAATTCTAATGATGCAAACTTTATTTCTAGTTTGAACTAATGCAAAACTAAAATAGTAATGTAAAACTTATAAGATGGATTACAAGGTCTTAAAGATCTCCCCAAGCTTGGAATCAAGCCAGGCGGGATCAAATAAACCCTTGCGATTATTTGATACCGTGATTATTGTAGATCACTATGGCGCCATGGCATGTAACACCGCAGTGCGTAGCTTCTTCTTGGTATCCTCCAGAGCGGTGATGCGGCTGTAGCACCTGCGCAAATCATATTGCAAAGTGTCCACTTTATCTGTGAGTTGAGTCACCAATGGGAGAAGATCATCCTTCTTCTCTATCTCCTTGAGACGGTGACGGACTTTGACGCGATGGAGTTGCTCCTGCTTCTGATATATTTCCAGTGCTTGCATGCGGTCCTTGGTCCTGGGATAAGCTTCTTCTTCCTCATCCATAATTTATGGATCGGGGAAGTGGAAACTGTTCCTCCACTCTTCTTGAGGCTTCACCCTCATATGAGCATGAATGGTAGGCTTCAAGAGTGGCACTGTCGCTTCCTTGCTAGCACCTGCACCAATATTAGGTAATTCCTTATGCTTGTGTGGCCTGGGGTCCATGGATATGAACTTGACCATCTCCACACGCCCTTTTCCATGCGGTTTGTGACCTTCTCTCTCTTCTTGAGATCTCTTCATTGCCGCCTAGTTGATCTCCGGGGGATCATAGACATCACGACAGATGTAGATGTTGCTCTAATCTTCATCGGGATCGTTGTTGTAGAAGCTTGGCGCGGCGTACTCCTTGTACCCCGGGATAAACCTCTCCACCTCCTCGCCATCATCCTCCATGGACGGGCTGCGAGATCGGTCCCTGGAAGGAGCAATGAGACCCAGGGGTTTTCCACGGCCTAGGACAAGATAGCGCATGTCTAGATTGGTTCCTAGTGATTATGATTAGAGAGAAACACAATGGCAGTATATAAGGGGGTTAGAGGTCGGTAAAACTCGCGAGAAACACCAAATTCATGCCCAAGAAAAGAATCTTAATAGAACAGGGAAAGAAATCGCCGATTTGGAGGAGTCTTGCCGTGTAACGACCAACTATACAGGTGTGGCCTGTATAGCTCTGGCCGTATAGTTGGTTCCAGGCAAATATTTCCAAATATCTCGAGTCTAGGTCGATTAAGTTACCAAGTCGAAACCGAAAAAAACCTTATTTAAGATGAATAAAACGAAAAAGGAAATCGAAAAATGTCTGAGAGTTTAATGACCAACTATGCGGCGGGAGGATTTTCTCCAGCCATATAGTTGCGACCGTATAGTTCCAGACATTGAAATCGGAAATGTCTGAGAGTTTAACGACCAACTATATGGTGGGAGGACTCTCTCCGGCCGTATAGTTATGATCGTATAGTTTCCAGACATCGAAAACAATTTCGCGAAAAAGGTACAGAAAGTTTAACGACCAACTATATGGCGGGAGATTTTTCTCCGGTCGTATAGTTGTGACCGTATAGTTGGTATAAACCTTCAGAAACTTAAGAAAAACACGAGGAATACAAAGGCAAAAATTTCAGAAGTAAAATTTGTGAAAACAAATCACTTATTTGAGTAAGAATACTTACCTTGCACTTACCGTTTTCTTATTCGGGGATGACAAGCTCCTCCAAAAACAAAGACTTCTTCTTTTTTGGAGGAATTGACCTTAGTTCATTTAATAATTCTCGTAAACAAAAATCACCAGGACTAAAGTTCCTCTCAATAAGATTGGGGTCTTGCTGGGCAAATATGGACACTACATCCAATATCTTTATTTCTTGCCTCTGCATAATCTACAACTCAAATTCTTGAAGTAAAAGGATCCAACGGATCAGTCTTGGCTTATGATTTTCCCTCTCAAGGAGTTCTTTTAAACCATCACGATCCATATGAACTCTTACTTTTGCATCAACTATATAAGAACAAAAAATTTATCGCAAGAGAAAAATACAGTAAAAAGTTCCCTCTCTTCCTTAGGATAATTCTTTTGAGCACTATTAAGAGTTCTACTAGCATGATATATAATATTAAATTTGTGACCTATATGTTGTCCCAGGGTTACTCCTACAACATCATCACTAGCTTCACATATTGAGTCAAAAGTCATATCCCAGATAGGTGGTTTGATGATAGGAGCATGGGATAAAGCATATTTAAGTTCATCAAAGGCTACAAGACATTTATCATCAAAATTAAATCTTACTCCCTTTTGTAGAAGGTTAGTCAAAGGTTTAGATATTCCAGAGAAATTCCTAATGAACCTTCTATAAAAACCCACATGACCAAGGAAACTTCTTATACCTTTTATATCCCTAGGTTGTGGCATTGTCTCTATGGCCTCAACCTTAGCTCTATCCACTTCAATTCCCTTACTTGATACCTTATGTCCAAGGACTATACCTTGTTTGACCATAAAATGGCACTTCTTCCAGTTTAGAACAAGATTGGTTTCTTCGCACGCTGCAAAACTCTTTTGAGATTATCCAAGCAACTAAACGAAGTTCCATAGACAGAAAAGTCATCCATAAATACTTCCATTGTCAATTCTATAAAATCCACAAAAATAGCAGTCATGCATCTTTGAAAAGTAGCTCAAGCATTACATAAACCAAAAGGCATACGATGGTAAGCATGTAAACCATAAGGACTAATGAAAGTTGTTTTAAGTTGGTCATCGGGATGAACAGCTATTTGAAAAAAAATAGAGTATCCGTCCAAGTAGAAAAAATGAGTGTGGTTTGCTAACCTTTCTAAAGTTTGATATATGAATGATCTTTCCTAGTTTCTTTATTCAATTTCCTGAAATCTATACACATCCTATGTCCAACAATAGTTCTAGTAGGTATCAATTCATTGTTTTCATTAGGAACAACAGTAAAACCGCCCTTCTTAGGGACACAATGAACATGACTTACCCATTCACTTTATTTTACAAGATAGATTAAACATGTGTCCAATAGGCATACTATTTCTTTTCTTACCAATTCCTTCATCTCGGGCTTCAGCCGTCTATTAAATTCCGCAACTAGTTTAGCACCTTCCTCCATGAATATTCGATGGACGGTTATCATCAGACTAATGCCCTTCAAATCATCCATTGAGTACCCAAAGGCCTTGCGATGCTCCTTAAGTATTTTCATGAGTTCTTCTTATTCATCTCCTAAAAGTTTAGCACTAATAATAACAGGAAATATATTTGTATCGTCTAAAAATCTGTATTTAAGATTATCTGGTAGAGTCTTCAATTCTAGGGGTGGTAATTCCTCGTCCCCTCTCTTTTCTGGCACTTCAAAAGCCTCATTTGTTGTAGGCCCTATAATGGGAAGTGAATCGAATTCACCTTCTAGTTCCTCTAGGGACTTGTCCTCCATAACTATTTCATCATAATTTGAGTTTTCATTTATTTCTTCTTCTTGATCACTAAAGAAGAGAGCTGCCATTTCCTCAGTAGTTTTATCTTTCTCTTCTTCTTGTATTGTAGAGGTTTGTCTTTAAATTTGGAAAAGTCGAATTCTTTTTCCGCTTACCCAAGCTTAAGAGACACAATCTCTTTTTTGAAATCAACTTTGGCACAAACATCACTCAAAAAGTTTCTTCCAAATATAATTGGGCAAAGAGTGTTAGCTGGCATATCAACAACTACAAAATCGATAGGAAAGTTTTTATTGCCAATTGTGACAGTTGCATCTTCAACTACTCCCATTGGAATTCTAAGAGTTTTATTGGCTAACATGATTGTCATATCAGTATTTTCAATTGTAGTCGGTTCTATTTCTTATTTTATTTCTAAATCAAAATCATAAGATATAACATTAACTTCGGTTCCAAGATCGCATAAACCATAATGCGAGGTTTCCTTAAATATGTATGGAAGAATAGGCTTACCCACATCTTTTACCTTTGTTTTACCTTCAACCAATACGAAAGTCTCTTTATCAAGTTCAACTATGTTACAATGTGCATACATAGCCATAATTGCTTCCTTGGTTACCTCTTCATCTTTGGTTTCTTCCAGATGTTCCTCAACTTCTGGCATATTTTCCTCTTCCTTCTTCTCCTGTACTGCTTTGACCTGTTCATATTCAAAAATATGCTTATGTCCAGTTTTAGGGAAAGGTATCTCATATATTTGTGCTAGGGAGGCCAATGTTGCTTTAACTTCTCTTTTCTTCTTAGGTTCGGGTGGTGGATCATACTTGACCAAACCCTCTTTTGGAGCTTTGATGTGTTCTGTAAAAGCTTTAACAACATGCAACACAAGATCTAAATCCAAATAAAGTTCTTTAGATAATTCGTTAACATGGCCCTTTTTATTATAGTCATGAATACAATCATAATCTATTTCTATGCCTCCTTCGCTTCCTAGACCAAAATTCCATGAAACTCTATGATCGCGAATTCTATTAAGTAGAGCCCAAGCTTTAGTTATAGGAAGATTCAGAAAAGCTCCTCTCGTGAAAGAGTCTAGTTCAATTTTATTAGGTTCAATTAAACCGCCATAAAAGATATGCAATAAGTCCATTCAGGCAAATCATGATGAGGACATTGATTATGTAAATCTTTAAATCTAATATAAGCTCTTACTAGTCCTTCATTAGGACGGTTCCTCCAAGTCATTATAAGACGCCTGATTCCAAAATATTTTGATAATAGATAATATTTTGCTAGAAACTCACAGACTAAATTATCCTAAGTAGTAGTGGCTTCTGGGGGTAGAGATCTATACCATGAGAGAGATGTACTAGTCAAAGTCAAACTAAAAGTTTAACCCTTACCTCATTAGCAGTATATCCCGGTAATTGGAAAGGGCCACATATATCTTTGAAACATGCAATATGCTCATATGGATTAGGATCTTCTTCATCTCTAGTAAATTGCTTGTTGTGTAGAATACCAAGTAGTAGAGGATTTATTTCAAACCCCCTTGTCTTCTTCTTGGAGTTGTCTCTTTTATTAATATCATAGGGCTTCCCAAAGTGGCTAAGTGGGTTAGCACTAGCCATATGCTCAAACTCCATCATGTTGGTGGAAACTTGTAACTCAAAACAAAACTTAGCAAGACAAAAATAAATAAGCAAAAACTAAAAGACCTATAGCGCTTAGCTCCCCAGCAATGGTGCCAGAAAATAGCTTGATGACTGCAAGTGCACAAATCGTGTGTAGCTAGTTTCAAAATAAAGATATCGATCCCAAAGGGAGCGGGACTCTGAAGTCTAATAACTCTTGAATTAAGTACTACAACAGAAATGCTACATAAAGTTCTAAGTAACAAGATAAAATGTGAATATTGTATAAAAAGGTGTTTTGGGGTTTTTGGTATAAGAGAACAATAAGTATCGCATATATAAAAGAGATTGGAACTACAATAAGGAAAAAGGTGTTCTTAGGGAGTAGCGGATACACCTCTAGCATTTATATAGAATTAAGGTAAAGATTATTATCATGAACATTCTCAACTGTGTATGTGTGGGAGGAAATTCGTATTTGGAAAAAAAGGAAGCAACCACTGCTCACATCATCCTCGTAACCAGAGCAGTCAACAATTGACATCAATCGAATTACTTTGTTATTAAGGAACTTAATCTCGTAGGATGTATCCCATGGCATGGATAGTGTTCCATGAGTTTCCTCGGTTCCCAAGTTGATACGTAAGGGGTGCCAATAGCTTTATAGTCACTATAAGTGCTAACACACCTTCGTCTACTAACAAGTAGTTCCCTCCATCAAGTCCCCACAATAGGCAAAAATTGAGAGGTCGACTTCTCCCAACATCAAGATGAAGACAATCCAACACATGGTCATAGCGATGAATATCATAATAAACTTTATCTTATTTCAATCTCATACTAGGGTTTCTCCATATCCCCAAGAACTAATGATCTACTCAGACATGGAGGCTGATACAGATCAAGCCGATGATCCTATAGTTTTGTCCCGATCTTTCATAGCGAGTCAACCCAGATGGTAATCCTTCCAATAACGCTGATGAACGTCACCTGAAGAAGAGGAATTAATCCAGCAAGTAACGTGATGAAGTTCACCATGCCTCAAACCTGAGAACGACAATCCTTGGTGAACACAAGAACCTCCGTAGCAATCTCTATGAGAATATGATAAACGGTATCATCGTCCCCGGAGGGATGATACACAGTGGAGCATAATATAGTTTTTAGACTAATGTAACACCCCGTCCACTCCTGAGCCCGGGGGGTGTCACTCCTAGCAGCTTAATAGGATATCAAGACTGGCCCCACAGACCAACACTAGTCTTTTCTGCGCACTTTGTCCTCACTCGTGCGCACCCGGTTACCCACTTCCCGGTCGGTCACCCATCCTAGAATTGCTCTAGGCCAAGCACGCTTAACCTTAGAGTTCTTTTCGAATGAGCTTCCGGAAAAGAAGTTGCAACTTGTTGGTATGAGTATTCTATAAATCCTATTAAGCCATGTGCTTGGTCTCACATACACCCACCCTTTAGAAGATCGATGCCCTCATCGATCAAGCACACCCCCAGGAACATTCCCTCTTGGCACGCATATGTGCGTCTAGTGCCGGCACATGTGCCATGCCGTGTCCACTCTGGGCCACACACGCCATGCTCCACATGTCTCGCCACTAACCCGCACACACCCGTGTAATCGCAAGGGTCGGCTCTAATACCACTTGTAACACCCCGTCCACTCCTGGGCCCCGGGGGTGTCACTCCTGGCAGCTTAATAGGATATCTAGACTGGCCCCACAGACCAACACTAGTCTTTTCTGCGCACTTTGTCCTCACTCGTGCGCACCCGGTTACCCACTTCCTGGTTGGTCACCCATCCTAGAATTGCTCTAGGCCAAGCACGCTTAACCTTAGAGTTCTTTTCGAATGAGCTTCCGGAAAAGAAGTTGCAACTTGTTGGTATGAGTATTCTATAAATCCTATTAAGCCATGTGCCTGGTCTCACAACTAAACAGTTGAACTCCCCGAAACCCTAAGCGGCTGGCTCCTTTATATAGGAGGCATGCAACTAGTCGGTTGGATAGACCCAAACCGAACACACAAACGGACTCGAACCTAACCTGGACTCGGACTCAATAACATAGCAACAATATTTGACACAACCTTAGACTTATCATTACATATTGTAGGTCGTCCTGGCATGCCAATCATCAATGGGATGCGCCCGCATCCCCTAGCTTGGTGGACTCCTGAAATTAGGCTTCACCTCCTCCTTCGTGCCCGTATCATCATCCCCCCTTCAAGAAGCGTTGTCCCCAGCATGTGTGGATCGGGTCGGAAAGGTGGCGTGATATGAACAATCGCTTCACGCGTATTTGCCCTCTTCAAGTCTTGCTTGCCTTCCACTCCGCATCCTCCCTCTCGGCTTGCTTAACTTGAAACATCCCTTGGCACCAGCACCTCCTTGCGTCTCCATACGAGCTTGAACCTAGGTGCCACCATCTTCTTCTTCTTCTCAACTCTTGTTGGAACCCGTGGTTGCTGAACATGGACCTTCTTTGCACGACCTTGCATAAGATGAGTAATGCTTGGACCACACAACTGACGAACATTTCCATCCTTGCCTCTATGCATCCGCACAACTGTCCCAACAAAATGCCTCACAGGTGTGCTAACAAAACTGCTCTTGTTACCCCGTTGCACCACATGCACTAGAACATCAGGAGCATAACTATCATCCGTGTAAACATCTGTGTCAACACAAACAACCTTCTGAACACATGCTGCAACATCCTTCCTCTCAGCAATAAGAGGATGCACTTCAACTGGTTTGTCACTAACAATTTCCATTTTCCTGTCATCTACATGCATAGCTAAAGCAATATCAACATTGTCGCACTGTGCATCATGCTCTCCATCCTACACCTTATCTAGCCTAGATTTTGGCTTAGCCTTGCGCACCTTCTCCTTATGTACCACCAGCTCTACATCATACTTTATGTGATCATCCTGCATAGACTTCAAAGTCTGTTGTTTGCCACCGTGCATAAAAGAATATGTATATGCTCTTCCAACATGTGTAACATTGCGATCATACTGCCATGGACGACCAAGTAACAACCCACATATCTCCAATGGCAACACATCGCACTCAATCTCATCAACCTAATCACCAACTATAAATAGCACACGCACCTTATGAGTTACAAAGGAGGAGGTGAAGCCTAATTTCAGGACTCCGCCAAGCTAGGTGATGTGGGCTCATCCCATTGATGATTGGCATGCCAGGATGACCTATGATATGTAATGATAAGTCTAAGGTTGTGTCAAATATTGTTGCTATGTTATTGAGTCCGAGTCCAGGTTAGGTTCGAGTCCGTTTGTGTGTTCAGTTTGGGTCTATCCAACCGACTAGTTGCAGGCCTCCTATATAAAGGAGCTAGCCGCCTAGGGTTTAGGAGAGTTCAGTTGTTTAGTCTAAAAACTATATTGTGCTCCACCGTGTATCATCCCTCCGGGGACGGCGATACTGTTTATCAGATTATTGCTGTGGAGGTTCTTGTGTTCATCAAGGATTGTCGTGCTCAGGTTTGAGGCGTGGTGATCTTCATCATGTTACTTGCTGGATTGATTCCTCTTCTTTAGGTGACGTTCTTCAGCGTTATTGGAAGGAATATTATCTAGGTTACTCGCTGTGAAAGATCGGCACAAAACTATAGGATCATTGACATGATCCGTATCATGTGGTATCGGAGCTCTCGTTGACCACATCGTGTTTTTGGATCATCTACGGACTATTTTACTACAAGCAGTTTACAGATCAGTTGTGGAGAAGAGGTTGGAAGGAAGAAAGAAGGAGATCATTCTCAGCAAGTGTTGCATGCTGCCATTGCCAAGAAGAATCGATCTCCAGGATTTCACGTGGATCCGATCATGGACAAGAAGGAATTGCGGAGGATCGATCGCTGTTTTTCGTTCCCATCGCGAGGGGGTGACCATGATCCGACCGGATCGGTTTTTGATATCAGATCCAATCAGGCTTTTCCAAGAAATTGTTCCGTATCTAATTCCCGATATACCGCCCGCGCCTCACGAGAAGGAAGGAGTTCTATAGCGATTTTGGAGCTTCAATCATGAGCAACAGTTTTTCCAGATCTGATCGGGGCATTGTATTAAAAAAAGAGGCCCGCCGATCTACGCTACACGATCGCATTTCCCGGGACGATCGCACTTGGAGAAATCGTGATCTCTGCTCGCCATAGTGGGCCTTCACGTTTTTGTACCAGATCCGATCCTCCTTAAAAAAGAGCAGGCGGCCAGCTGTCGTACGCCTCACGAGACCGAATCTCCTAGCGATCGCGCCCGCCTCTGTTTCCTTGGCCACTCGCGATCAGGGATCACTCCGCCTCGCTGGGAGTGCTGCCTGTTGGTCTGGCCCATTGTGCCTGGCGAATTCTTTCTGCCTGGAATTCGATCGCTAACAGGAGGTGCACCTTCTGCCTAGTTTTTGGTAAGTATTTGTGTAGAATTCTAGCGATCGAAGCTGCCGCGTGTGCATGGCGGTCTGATCTACGTGTTTTGTCAGTTTGAAACAAATACTTGTGCAGAGATATGGGTGCATCAAGATCTACATGTTTAACTGACAAGTCCGATGATGTATATCATGACTATATAAGTATCATGGTCGGTTGTCAATTTGATGCAACTACAATTAAATGGAGATTGGACAGTACCGCAACATTCATAGAATATGAGACTTGGGAATCTCACATGGTCGATGGTTTTGCACGATGTCGTACATGGGATAGCAAGTTTGGTGGTCATACAGAATATGTTATTACCTACCGATGAGTGGATACAATGGTGTCTTGTTGGTGGCAGGAAGCAAGATCACTCAAAGGCATCACAAGTAATACATCTAGTTGGGAGGATTTCAAGCAATTTCTGCGCACTAGGTTTTTGGAGAAGTCCATGGAGTTGGAAAAGGTGGTTGTTTCCGAGGTACAAGCCAAGGTTGTTGTGTGCGCTGAAACTACAGTGGAGGATGAGGTTGTACCATTGAGTGGGCTGAATTTTCAATTCAAGAAAGTACAAGGCGATGCTTGCATGACAGTTGACAAGGGCCAGCATTGGAATTTATTTCAGACGCAGTGTATGATCAAAGGAAAAGCATGCAAGTTGATTGTTAATGGAGGAAGTTGTACTAATGGCATTAGCAAGGCAATGGTGGCAGCATTGGGGTTGTCCACATGGAATATTCCTGAACCTAAGCATCTATAGTGGTTAAATAGCTGCGGTATGGTGAAGGTAACTCATAAGGTGCGTGTGCCATTTACAGTTGGTGATTATGTTGATGAGATTGAGTGCGATGTGTTGCCATTGGAGGTATGTGGGTTGTTACTTGGTCATCCATGGTAGTATGATCACAACGTTACACATGAGGGAAGATCAAATACATATTCTTTTGTACATGGTGGCAAACAGTAGACTTTGAAGCCTATGCACGATGAGCACATAAATTCTGGTGTAGAGTTGGTGGTACATAAGGAGAAAGTGCGCAAGGCTAAGCCAAAATCTGGGCTAGCTAAGGTGCAGGATAGAGAGAGTGATGCACAGTGTGACAATGTTGATATTGCTTCAGTTATGCCTGTAGATGACAAGCCAGTGGAACTTGTTAGTGACAAGCCAGTTGAAGTGCATCCTCTTATTGCTGAGAGGAAGGATGTTGCAGCATGTGTTCAGAAGGTTGTTTGTGTTGACACACGTGTTCAGATGGATGATATTTGTGCTCTTGATGTTCTAGTGCACGAGGTGCAGCGGGGGTAGCAAGAGAAGTTTTGTTAGCACACCTATGAGGCGTTTTGTTGGGACAGTTGTGCGGATTCATAGAGGCAAGGATGGACATGTTCGTCAGTTGTGTGGTCCAGGCATTACTCATCTTATGAAAGGTCATGCAAAGAAGGTCCATGTTCAGCAACCATGGGTTCCAACAAGAGTTGAGAAGAAGAAGAAGACGACGGTGGCTCCTAGGTCCAAGCTCGTATGGAGACGCAAGGAGCTGTAGGCGCCAAGGGATGTTTCAAGTCAAGTAAGCCGAGAGGGAGGATGTGGAGTAGAAGGCAAGCGAGACTTGAAGATGGCGAAGACGCGTGAAGCTATTGTTCATATCACGCCACCTTTCTGACCCGACCTGCACGCGTTGGGGACAACGCTTCTTGAAGGGGGGGATGATGATATTGGCACGAAGGAGGAGGTGAAGCCTAATTTCAGGACTCCACCAAGCTAGGTGATGTGGGCGCATCCCATTGATGATTGGCACGCCAGGACACCCTATGATATGTAATGATAAGTCTAAGGGATTTTCAAATATTGTTGCTATGTTATTGAGTCCGAGTCTAGGTTAGGTTTGAGTCCGTTTGTGTGTTCGGTTTGGGTCTATCCAACCGACTAGCTGCAGGCCTCCTATATAAAGGAGCCAGCCGCCTAGGGTTTAGGGGAGTTTAGTTGTTTAGTCTAAAAACTATATTGTGCTCCACCGTGTATCATCCCTCCGGGGACGGCGATACCGTTTATCAGATTATTGCTGCGGAGGTTCTTGTGTTCATCATGTCGTGCTCAGGTTTGAGGCATGGTGATCTTCATCACGTTACTTGCTGGACTGATTCCTCTTCTTTAGGTGACGTTCATCGGTGTTATCGGAAGGAATATTATCTAGGTTACTCGTTGTGAAAGATCGGGACAAAACTATAGGATCATTGACGTGATCCGTATCAGAGGCAATCAACATCATGGGAATAACAATGGAATCTATCATAGATGAATAGTACTTGTATAAATCCACGACGAGTACGGAAATTACAACAAGATCTATACAAGATGTAGATGGGATGGATGGAGATGGTGGTGATGTAGTGGTTGATGATGAAGATCGATGTCTTAGCCTCCCGGATCTGCGGAGGGTGAAGATGGATCCCCGTTTGACAAGTTCCCCCTCCAGATGCCTTCCGGAGGTGAGGTTTCAGTGATTTCTGGTTGTTCTGTATGTCGTCTCTCTGATCTAGTTGCACGGGGTGAAACTATTTGAGGAGGCGGTGGCGGCGCCAACTATACGGCGGGAACTATACGGCCAGAAAATTATTCCCACCGTATAGTTGGTTGTTAAACCCTCTGGATGCCTCGATCGCTTTGGGTTTTCTTCTGGTGTTATTGATATTTCCCAAATAAGGGATTTATGTTGTTTTTACTCCTTTTCACCCCAACACAACTGCTCCAAGAATTGTGCCCATTGAATCCATCATATGTCCTGATCCTGGTGAAAATAGACTTAAAATGTGCACGTGAACGCTGTAAAATACCAAGATCGTACAACTACAGTGCAAAATAATAATATAAACATGATGCAATTATGCACTCATCACATGATAAACAATCTCACCCTTTTCATGTAACAAATCAACACCAACCTCTTCTTCCTCATTATCCTCATCCTCATCATCACAATAGGTAATGGGTTCCAAAGTAGGAGTTACCTTTGAATCCCTAGCCATAAGGCATAGGTGGGTACCATGAGATGATGATGAAGAAGAATTACTTGAAGCTCCATTCAAGATCTTGTCTTGGCCAATAGAATCTTTGTTTTCCTCTACAATGTTAGAAACACAACAACTAGAGGAAATAGAAGCATTTATATCATGGAAACACGGCATAGCAAGCATATCATCATGAGATTTATTCAAACAACTTACGCATGATATGCAAGGACTATCAGCATGAGCATGTAAATCATATATAGTGCTATAAGTCTTTAAGTCCAAAGATGAAGCACTACAAATCAAGAGTAAGCTTACTATCAACATTGCAATTTTCACCACCACTCACCATATCATTACCTTGTGTCTTGCCACACTTTGGTGAAGTGGAAGAAGATGATAACTCATCTTGGCCGGAAGTGGAAGCAATACAATCATCCTTAATAATGTTGGACACATCATATTTATCTTGAAGTTTTGTCCATAACTCATGAGCGCTCCCAAAATGTATGATTGAAGAAGTAACTATAGAGCTCAAAGCATTAACACGCACATTAGAAGCTTGAGCATCGAGATATATGTTTTTCTCATCCTCACATGATAAATTTCGGAAATACATTGGAGGAGAAAAACCTATATCTACAATTCTCTCCAAATTTGTGTCCATGGCTCGACAATGACTAAGAGTATGAGTCTTCGAAATATCATAATATGTGCCATCGAATATGAAAATGGAATCATGCACTAATCCCCTAGCCGACATCTTTACTCTCAAGGCGGTGAAGCCTAAAAAGAGAGACAAGGCTCTGATACCAATTGAAAACGACACATATGCCACCTAGAGGGGGTGAATATGCGGTTTAAAACTTTTATGAGATGGACTTAACAAAGGCGGAATAAAACTAGCGTTTACTTTCTCAAGCATAAAACCTATATATACTATGCTTCGCCTATGTGCACTAACAACTTATGCTAAGCAAGACAATCAACTATGTGATGGCAAGATATAAGACTTCAAGCACGAAGGCTATCACAAAGTAAAATGCATAAATAAAGAGCTCGGGTATAGAGATAATCGAGGCACACGGAGACGACGATGTTTTACCGAGTTCCTCCCAACAAGGGAGTACGTATCATTGGAGAGGTGGGCAGTACTAAGACCACCAGCACCACGAGAGGCCTCACCCTATTATCCTATGGACCTCGCCACAAAAGGCCCAATCCACTCTCCACTATCGGTGCACTTATCGGTGGCAATCTAGAGCCTCACACAAAGGTTGGGGCACTTCTCCACAACTCAGTTAGAGGCGCCAAACAAACAAGCTTGGGGAAAGCTCCACAACTTAATTGGAGGCCCCAAGTAATCCACAAACTTGCAATACAACTAAACCATCTGGGGTTCCAAGAACCCAAGAGTAAAAAGCTTCACACCTTTCACCCAATCAAATCCTCACCGAGAACTCAAATCAATGCACCAAATGCAATGGCAAGAACACAAGAAGTGCTCAAATCCTTCACTCCCAAATTCCACCAAAGCTACAAAATCTTATGGGTGAATAAGAGAGTAAGAACAATGGAGGAAATCCACAAAAATACTCCAAGATCTAGATCCCAAGATGTTCCCCTCACTTAGAGGAGAGATTGATTGGTGGGGTTGTAGATCTAGATCTTCTCTTTCAAATCCCTCAAGAATATGCAAGAATCATAGGAGGGATTGAGGGATAGAAAGATCAAGAAGGTCAACAATGGAGGGGAAACCTTGCTAGAATGGGTAGATAACCATTGGGGAAGAAGGACCCCTTATATAGGTCCTCCAAAATCCAACCGGTACAACTCTAGAGCGTGCGCGCTGGACATTCCGGCAAGTTTCCGGATGGTTTCGGATTTGGACATCTGAATGGCAACCACATGACTCAAATCGGAGATTTCTGCGCAACACCAGAGTGTCCGGCATTTTCACTCCAGACATTCCTGCCAAGGCAAAACTAACAGAAACAACAATACGAAAATAACAATATTTTTACATCCGGACTCCGATTTTCATGATCTTGGGCTTGTTTTGAAGAGGACAAAAAGCTCTATAAGATCATGCAGGGAACCATCATATTCCATCAAGGGAGAATAGAACCAAATTACAAAAGGTTTAACCTACCTATAAAATACAAACCGGTAAAACCTCCAATATTGAAAACGCAGAAGAGAATGCATATGAAATCCGTTTTCAATGAACTTGAGCTTGTTATGAAGATTAACACAAGCTCTAAATCCTCTAATAGATAAGAACCAAATAAGAATCAAGAAAGATGATGCCAAGTATGCAAAGATTTGAGCTCTCTCCGAAGTATGATCCAGTTACTTACTCAAGAGCCCCTTTTGAAAGTATGGCTATCTATCCTATAAACCGGTCTCTCCTGTTAGATTTGTAGATTGTTGGGTGGAACGTCGTACCTATTGAGGCCGGTGGTTTCGTGTCATATCATGTGAAGAAAAACCCCTCACGTGGTTTGTACAAGGAGGAGGATACGTATACGGTGGTGTACTACAGCATACGCATACGTATCGATATACAACTCTAATACCCACCCCCCTTAATCTAGACCCGAGAGAGGTTTAGATTACGCTTGAACTCATCTAGTTTCTTGGAACAAAAAAATTTAGTGAAGCCATCTGTAATCTGATCCTTGCTGGAGATGAACCGGATATCAAGTTGCTTCCTAGCAACTCGTTCTCAAACAAAGAAAAAATCAATCTCAATATGCTTATTACAAGCATGAAAAACTGGGTTAGTAGACAGGTAGGTGGCACCAAGATTATCACACCATAAGCATGGCTTTTCCTTGAGTGTCACACCAAGTTCTCAAACAAAAGCTTCAACCCATATAAGCTCCGTAGTAGCATTTTCAAGCGCTTTGTATTCAGCCTCGGTCCTAGAACGAGACATAGTAGGTTGTTTTCTGGCACTCCAACAAATAAGATTGGGACCAAAAAATATGGCAAAAGCTCTAGTGGAGCGTCTATCATCTAAATCACATGCCCAGTCTGCATCTAAATAGGCACTAAGAAGGATGGAGGAAGACCTCTGAAAAGTTAAACCAACTCGACTTGTGCCATGAATATACCTCAAAATTCTTTTGACAACGGTCCAATGTGCAGTCGTTGGAGCATATAGGTACTGACATACTTTATTAACTAAGAAAGAAAGATCAGGTCTTGTCAGTGTCAAATACTGAAGAGCACCAACAATAATCATGTATCGTGCAATGTCCTCTGAACCAAGAGGAGATCCATACGTCAAGGCTAGTGTGTTAGTAGTAGAGAGTGGCGTAGGACATGGCGTGCATAAACTCATACCAACACGAGCCAACAAGTCTGTAGCATATTTTTCTTGATTTAAAAGCAAACCATTATACTGTTTGTGAACTTCATGACCTAAAAAATAGTGGAGATCTCCAAGATCCTTAAGAGCAAACTCTGAACTCAAGTTATGAAAAATCTTTGAGATGGCCATATCAGAGGAACTTGTTACTATGATGTCATCAACATAAATAAGAATATATATAGTGACACCTGACTTGTTAAATAGAAATAGAGAGGTGTCAGCCTTAGATGAAATAAAACCAAGAGTGTGCAGTTTGGAGCTGAGACGAGAGTACCAAGCTTGAGGGGCCTGTTTCAGACCATATAAAGCTTTGTCAAGCTTGCAGATGTAGTTTGGATTAGTGGAAGACTGAAAACAGTTGGTTGCTTCATGTAAACCTCCTCTTCCAGAACACCATGTAGGAACGCGTTCTTTACATCTAGCTGTTGTAAACTCCATCCTCTGGAAATAGATATGGATATAACAAGTCTCATAGTAGCAGCCTTGACAACAGGACTGAAGGTATCTTCATAGTCTATTACATGTTGTTGCTTGAATCCTTTTGGCGACAAGACATGCTTTGTACCTGTCCACAATACCATCAGCATGTTTCTTGATGCGGTAAACCCATTTACAATCAATAATGTCTTTGTTAGAGCTTGGTGGTACAAGGTGCCACATGTTGTTGACCATAAGAGCATCATATTCCTCTTGCATAACATTTTTCCAGTTTGTATCAGTGAGAGGCTCAGTAATATTCTTAGGTTCACATGTAGATGTCAAAAAAGCATACCTTGTCCTGCCATCGGTATATTTTTTCGGGTGTCTAATACCTTTTTATAGTCGAGTTTGAACCCCAGCAGCAGGAGGTGGCACAGGAACAGGCAGCGCAGAAGATCCTAGAGGAGCAGCATGTTCCTGCTGCTGTTGTGTAGGCGAATCTTCGGCACAACTCCCACTGATGTTTCCTGGCAGCGTCATCACGAGCTCATGATTGAGCTGGTCATTGTAGTGGATGGATGGCGGGGACCACAGTGGGGACAACAACGCATGATGCGGCGACACGGAGACATGCGGGGATGTGGCATCTGTTGGTTCGCATAGACAGGGGGTCATTATGTCGCGTGCGACAGAGACAGGGTCCACTAGCGACATGGCCCGCGGAGACTGGGCGACCGAGCGTGCACGGGAGAGAACCCACTATTGTCGCCAGAGTCAGCCTGAGCTAATTCCGAGGTGGATTCTATGCCAAGATCTTCCTCGGGAGTGCTGCTATTCCTCTCTGTCCTATTCTCCTGTGTGTTGCATCATTTGATGCACTATTGGATGCATTTTGTTTAGAAATTTGGCCAGATTCTTGAGCTAAACTTGGAGAAGGCTCTTTGACAAGGACCTGAGAAGGATTAACAGGAGGACAAACTTGCAAATAGTTGTCATTAGTGTGCACGCCCCTATCATCTGATGCCAAAGAGGGGTTGTGTGGCGGAAAAAGAAGAATTTATTTGTGGAGACGACGACCAACATTTGGATTAAGGGAGGCAAGAGGAAAAATATTTTCATCAAACACAACATCACGAGAGACATAGACGCGACCAGTGGTCACGTCAAGACATTTTAATCCTTTATGATGAGCACTATAGCCAAGAAAAACACATCGTTTGGAGCGGAAAGAATGTTTGTGTTTGTTGTAAGGACGAAGGTTGGGCCAACAAGCACAACAAAAAACTCGTAGAGGCTCATAGTTGGGTTTGACTTTAAGAAGTTTTTCTGAGGGAGTCTCAAAGTTTAGGACCTTGGTAGGAAGCAAATTAATGAGAAAAGTGGTTGTAATAAAAGCATCATCCCAAAACTTTTGAGGCATAGAAGCATTGGAAAGTAATGCAAGACCAACTTCAACAATGTGACGCCATAAGGACATGAAACATGATGAACAATGCCTACACACTGAAAAAAGCCATTTAATTTTCCATATTCACCACCCCCAATCGGTTTGCATGGTGAGAATTTTGTGACCAAATTGGCGGTCAACATATTGTTGGAAATCAAGAAACACTTGAAACACCTCAGAACATTTCTTAAGCAAATATATCCAAGTAAATTTTCTAAAATCATCAATTAAGCTTACATAATATGCATGTTTGCCTACAGAGAGAGGAGTTGGACCCCATACATCAGAGAATATTTGTTCCAAGGGAACAGTGGAAACACTAGTGGATACAGGATAGGGTAGCTGATGAGACTTGGCATGTTGACATGGATCACATATGTAAGGATTTATTTTGGGAGAATATGAGAGATTATTCTTTCTAAGTATATGTTGAACTATAAATAATGATGGATTCCCTATACAACGATGCCACATGGAGGATGAGGGCTTGACGGTGACAAGAGCATGCTTGGAATACTCCGAAAAAACTGGAACTAGAGGATATAAGCCACCATGACACGGAGCTCTAAACATGATTTGCTTCATTGCTTGATCCTTAATCAAGAAAAAGAATGGGTGAATCTCCATAAAGGTATCGTTGTCTAGCGCAATTTGATGAGCAGAAGCAATTGGAACATGTAAAATATTACGGAGTTGTATAGAACTATTTGGGGTGTGCAAAATAGAATGACCAATATGTGCAATATCCATAACTTGTCCATTAGTGTTGTGAACTTGATCACGCCCTTGGTAGGTATCATGAACTTGAAGCTCGTTGAGCTGACTTGCCACATGATTTAGCTCCAATGTCAAGATACCAATTTGTGTCTATGCCATAGGCATCTTTGGTAGTGTTAGGGGGAGTATCATCATCATTGTCATCACCATAACGCCACCAACAATCACCCGTAGCATGCCCTTCCTTCTTACATATCTGACAATGAATGTCATCCTGCCAAGGTGTGGCGAAACGGTTGCGATATCTCTTCCCATGCCCCCCTTTGGGATGGTGTCCCTAATCTGACCGAGGTGGCTAGGGTGGGTGCTAGGGTTGTGGTGTAGGCATGCGCTTTCGGGTGGGATGTAGAGCAGTGGGGCAGGCTGGTATGGCGGAGGTGTGTAGTATGGTTGTTGTGGAGGATATGGCTGATACATGTAGGGTTATGGGGGTTGTGGTGGATAGGTAGGTGGAGGAGGTTGGGGCGAGTATTGTGGCTATGGGTATGGCTGATGGTCGGTCTATTGGGGAGGCATGTAGGGTTGTGGTGCTGCTAGGCGGGGAGGAGGTCTAGCCCCATAATTTGGAGGAGGGTGTTGTGACGTAGCATTAACTCATGATGAAAAAACCCCAAGGGCTTGACCCGTTGAGAGGAGCATGGCGTCATGATTTTCAGAGGCCAGCAGCTGAGAACACATATCATTGACGGTAGTGGTGGGAACAGCATTAATGGTAGCAACAAGATTATTAAACGTGCCATCAAGACCATTCATGATGTCGTCCTTCAGCTCATCGTCATCAACCATCTTTCCCGCAGCAGCAAGTTCGGAGGATAAACCTTTCATCTTGGTGATGTATTGTTGCACGGTCATGTCAAGCTTCTTGGTGTTGGTGAGCGCACCACGAAGGGTAGAAACCCGAGACTTAGACTGAGTGGAGTACATAGCATGAAGCGCATGCGACACATGATGGCATGATGAAGACCAAAAACATGTGGCAGCACATCCTCGGAGAAGGAACTGACGAGAAAACTGACCACCTGATGATCCCTAGTGATCCAAATGGCATAGGCCGGATTAGGAATCGACACCTTTTTCTTGTCCAAATCTTCATCCTCCGGGGTCTTTTATGGGGCAAGATCGGTCCCCTCAAGGAGGCCCATGACCCGAGTGCCCTGCAGGGCCAATATAGGAAGTTCTCTCTGGTGAGTTTCATTGTGGGTGGCGGACCGATGGTGGCGGACGCTGATAGCATCGAGGAAGTCGCCATCGATCCTTGAGGAGGGAGGGTTTTTGGGTCATGGTCCTAAGGCGATCACGATCGAGTAAGAGAGACAGTGATCAGATCGGATCCTGGTAGTAAAGGAACAAGAGAGTTATGGAGATTTTTGTGGTCTGGTTGTTGTTTGGAGAATCGAGGACATGGAATTGAGCCTCTCGTCAACGATGGTTGTGAAGACGTGAGCGATTTGGCGATCTAAACCTGATGACAATGCTAGAGGGAGCACCAATGGCTAGAGGGTAGGGAAGGGAGGGGCCTCTGATACCATGTTAGATTTGTAGGTTGGGTGGAACGTTGTACCTATTGAGGCTGGCAGTTTCATGTTATATCATGTGAGGAAAAACCCCTCAAGTGGTTTGTACAAGGAGGCGGATACGTATATGGTGGTGTACTACACCATACATATACATATCAATATACAACTCTAATCTCTCCAACTAAAACCATCAGACTGGTAAGAAAGAAACCCTATCAAGAACATACCTTTGCCTTGCGCATATTCCACTTGAGCTTGATGATGACTATCTCTACCTCAAGATGAAACACCTTTCTTGATTGCGCTAGCTTGGTGAAGACTTGCAAACTTCTTCCTCGTACTCCACTATGGTAGAGCTTCTCTTCTAGGAATATCTTGACATATCCATGAACACCATAGGATGGCAAGCTTTAAGAAAATGATCTCTTTGAGATGGCTCATCTTGAACTTGCACTTCATTTCTTCTTCTTCATCATGTTGGTGTTTTGAAGGAACACAAGAGATATCACTTCGTCTTATTCTTCAAGACACACTTCCCATAGGCTCAACTCTTACTTGACCAATCTTCGGATCACTCATTGAAACCTTGGTCAACACTTGATCTTCTTCACTTTCTTCTTCTCCCAACCTTGAAGCCAACATATGGTTCAAGCATTGCCTATGGACAAATCCTACAAGTAAAACTCAACGCAAACATAAGTCTATAAAAATTGTCATTAATTACAAAAACCACACATGGTGCACACATGCACTTTCACTAGTTTTGTTCGTGATGAAGCAGGATAATACTTCCTTTATGGATATGTTACCTTTCCCCACATTTGATTTGGTTTGGGTTATTGTCAAATCAAACTTAGTCTCAAGGACTATCCATATGGTGTATTTACTCGTGATGTTTCACCTAGGTACATCTTCATGTCCTTTAGTCTGACCAATATTGTTGTTTTGTTAATACAACATGTGAGTCTATCTTCTTGGAGTATCTCAATAAGTTTGTTATCGAACCCATCGATGACATCCTATCCTCCCCAAGCTAGACATGATTCATATGGAACAGTTGGCACTAATGTTGGAAGCTTTTGAGAACCATCTTCGTGCTATCTCGAAGCATGTATTCTGGATGTTAGGAGTGACCTTCTCCGGTTCACGTGCAATTGCTGAAAGATGTCACCATGGATTCGAGTAGAGTTATTTTTATCTCCTCAGGAATCATTTCAAGTTAGTAAAGCATGTGCGAAGTATTCTTGATATAGTAGGTTTATACCTTCACATTTCGAGAACATCCTTTAAGCACGCTAAGTCACTGATGATTTGTCATGGAAGAGAAGAAGTTCTTAAAACATCAGTATCCTCCTAAATGTTTCCCAACAAGGATTCAGTTGTAATTGCTGCAAGCAATTCATGTAGGTGCAATTATCCCTTGATAACTTGCTAATACGTGGGTCCTGCAACCTAGCTCATCTTTTGGAGCTTGAAAATGTAGTCCATGTCATGAGAATCTAGTGACTTTACCTCTAAGTAAATGTTGCACACCTTATATTCGAACATGCTAAGTCTAAAGTATGTTTCCACCTAACCAGAGATGAATCTCAAGCAGCAACAATGGTTAGTGTTCCTCAAGGTGTTGACATAGGTCCCTTTGAAAACTCGGCAATGTTGATGTGGTGGTTGACACAATTAGCCGGAAGACTTATTGCCATAACATCTTGATTCAGCAATAACAACCACTCTTCATGATGCTCCTTTTATGATTTGGTATAGGAGTTGTGCTCATTATTTCCTTTGTATCCAAAGTCCAACCTTCACTTGATAATTGATATAGCAGTATTCTGATATTGATATCTCAAACATCAAGGAGAACATTTAAAGTGGAGATGCTAAATGTTCCTCGGTTGATCCTCCGGACCCTTCTATGTTGGCAGGTGTCTTGTTATGCTAAGAACTTGGAGTATGAGAATGAAGTTTCTTTTCTCGTGTTATCAGGAACCTTCTTAATCATCCTAGTGGTGTGAAGTGATATCATGATCTCTGGCAAAGATTTTGATAATCCTAGATGAATAAAGAGTTTCCTTCGGTTCTCGATCATGTTCAAGAGTGACGATGATTCTGGTAATCAACAGTTTCTTTTGTTACATGTCCCTTGTGACTCTTATGAGTTCTCTCCACAAAACAACTTTTTGTCTTGGCCTTCTATTGAACAAAATAGTGACCCTTCTGTGTCAAAAGTAATCCAACAACTTGGTTTCGTTGAAACATATCTCTGTAACCATGGAAGCTCTACTTACGTTGCATAGTGGAGTTTCACATCTCGAAGTATGTGACCTTGTTCCTTCTGTTGGAAGCCTTCTTCCTAAGAATTAAAAAAAATCTTTTGTAATTCCCTGGTCTCAATCCTTATGAAGACCAATTAAGCGTCAATTTGAAACCTTCTCCTTTGTTTCCTCCTTTACCGTGACGTGTTTCATGTTGTTAGCACAAGAGATGTTCGCGAAACATCTATCCATGAGTTGACCATGAGATACTTTGTTTGTGGTTTTGTGTCCTCCCCTCTCTTCTTTAGTGTGTGCAGAAACCTTGAAGAAATAAAGCGCTTCATTCATTCAATAATGGTGGCATGGAACAACCTCTTTGAGAAGATCTTCAAAGTCTAGTGTAGTCGTGTTCCTTCTATCTTTCTACCTAGGAATCTCGAGACGAGATTCTATTAAGGGGGTAGCATTGTAACAGCCCTAGCTTTAGTAATCCTTGTTTAGGGTTTGATTGTGTATCATGAGCATTGCATGCATCTCTTTGGAATGAAGAAAATGCGCATTGATAAACAATAAGGAAAAGAAAACCCAAAACCCTAATTTCCCCCTCTCTATAATCTTTCAAATGGTTTGAAATATTTTTGAAAAATACAAAAGGTGAGGAGCCCAAACTATTTATAAGGGCCCGTGCAGTATTTAATATGTTTGCAAAGTTTTGGTATTTTGGAAATATTCAAAACAAAAAAGAAATTGAAAATACAAACAAAGAAATAGAAACAGAAATAGAAAAAGGTTGTAAACAGAAAAAATGGAAACCTAGCTACCGGCCCGCTTCCTCCCTACTGCTACCTTTACTGTAGCCCACCAAAGCCCAACCACGGCCCAATCCCAACATGATACCTCTTCAGCCACCTCCCATGATCGTCGTCTTCCTCCTCGACGAAGGAAGCAGGTTGTTGGCGCGCCGTCCACCGCTGTGTGTGCTATGATTTGTGCTGCCGCCGTCGTCTACAAAGCCACACCTAGCCGTAGTGGAGAACCCCAACCCGTCAGTCTCCCCTTTCTCTTCTTTCCCCGCGAGGAAAACCCTAAGCCTAAGCCCGCGGTCAGAGTCGGGCCTTGTTTCACCTGGCCTCTCCGAGCTTCTCAGAGGCCACCATCTGCACCCCTCTCCATCCTCTATCTCCTATTCGAAGGATGCATCCGCGGGAGCTTGGAATCGGGCCAATTGACGTTGTCTTCCTCGTGGTCGGCCGAGCTCCGCCATGACATAGTCATCGCTTCGACCTCGCCCGGCCTCCCCAAGCCTTCCTTGAGCATCACGGTGAGCCACTGGTCACACCAGCACCCTCCCCTACTCTTCTCGCTTCCTGTTTTGCCCTCCCGCCATGCACCACTGAGGTCCACCGCCAGACACCGCCGTGCTCCTGTTCTGGTGACCATCTTTGGGCGGCGCTACCACCGTTCACCTCCCTGTCATCTCCTCGTTCCAATGCACCCAACCACGCATCCAGATGTGCTCAGAATCGTAGGATTCGAGCACGACCCAGGATCCTCCATTGATGATGTCAGGGGTGATGTCATTAAGCCTTTTCTTTTCTATTCAATCTTTTCTATAAATATATATTAAATACTGATAGGTGGGTCCACCATGTAAGTAATATAAACATTTTCAGATATGTTTTCTAGTTATTAAAAAATATAAATATTTATCCAATGTGTAATTATTTTATAATATTCCAAAAATGATTTAAATTGAATTAAAAATGGAGAAATTCATAACTAATGCATTTTAAATCAAAAAAGTATGAATAATATATCAAAATGTTAAGAAAAATAATATCTACACAATAGCATTATAATCATGCATTGTTCAGCAACTTCAACTAACAAGTTTAATAGAAGAAAAAAATGAACCCCCTAGGTGATTCTGGGGGTTCTCCTTGAATTAGAGTTTGCACCCCTCGAATGCCGCTTAAATTGCCAAGCATGTATTAGGGTTACATTTCAGCACCCTTTAACTTGGCATAGCATCATACTTGTTTAAGCATTACATCGATGCCATGTGTTGATTGTTGCTTTCCTTTCCAGTGTTTCTGCTTCTTCTCGGTACACCTCGGAGTTGATGTGAGCAACGAGATCGAGTCCAAGATTGAATATCGAGATCAATACCATCGAAGGTTATCGATGAATGATGCCAAGCAGATGAACCCTAGAGAGCTATATTCTTGTTATCGACAAACAAGTCAAGCTAATGAACCTAGAGTTCTACATTGGGTATCAACTGGCAAAGGCAAGTATAGCCCCACACATGATATAATCCTATGATTTCAAAAGCATTTCAATTCTTGCCATGTGCATACGATTCCAAACTCTTTTATCGATAGATAGAGTAAGCCTATATGATGCATGTTTCCTTTGTAGCCTACATTCCCTGATCCACTTCTCCTAGCATAACTAGGGTTTGGCTTGTGAGTGATGCTAGAGCTATTATATCTGTTGTGCTTAGCCATGCCTAGATGTTACCGTTGGTCCATCTGGTTGATGAATCAGAGTTACAAATGAACCTAGTTGAACAGATGACGTGGTATGATCAGAGATGTAAATTAACACATGCTAAGGCTTGTAGGGGAGCCATGGTGGGTTGTGGTTTTTGCAGTCCCATACTTACCACCACTAGGATCTGAGTTCTTGCCTCTTAAATCAAGATGAGCGTACAACGACATGGGGGCCCGAAAACCCCTCGACCAAGTAACTTGCCTAGTAGATTCCATGAGTCACATAGTTTGGGCGTTCCATTTCACATATGCATTCTGGTTGTTCTCGAAGGAGGTGAAGGGGTGCATTCATGATAGGTAGGTAAGTGTGGATGGGAACAAGAGAGGCATGATCTCCGTAATCTTGAACCATTTTCACATCTCTAGGGACCAACTTCGGGACTCGGCCCATTACGGCGGTATCTCCTTAGGGCATGACTCATGGTCTCGGCGAAAGCAAGGTAAAGGTCATGGTCAGCCACCATCTTCCGGCCTTCCAAGGAAGAGGGATAATCTATAGTGGCATTAAGAGTCGGTTGATACGTGTGGGTAAAGTTGTACACCTTGCAGGGTATTAATCTTTTCAAAAAGTCGTGTTTGCGGTTATGGACTTCTTGGGAATAAACGTGATGATCATAGAGAACTTGAACCTAATCGTAAAACTTGGCAAGTAAGTAAAGTGTGTTGAGGATGCTTCCTCGGGGATCGAGGGGGTGATCCTAGTTGGTAGGTTCAACTGATAATTATTCGGTGGATATCAAGTAAGATCAAAGATAGAGACAATGCTCTCTTACCCCTTTTAAAATGATCTATTTAGTCGAGCTTCTACTCCTCTCCCTTTTACGAAGAAGGCTAACTTTATGCAAATAAGTCCACCATCCATAAGTCTTGCTGAGTACACCTTGTACTCAACCATGCCTTGTTGATACTTTTGCTACAGAGCAAGTGCTACCATAGAAGAGGAGTTCAGTACGACATCGGCATCGAAGAGTAGCTTGGGGTCCTCGGTTGGCAACCTGGAATTTATGGATGGGACATCATCGTTATGCTTCAGGCCTCTTAGGCCATTTGTTAAGTTTTCTATACTTAAAAGCATAATTTGCCTTCCGTTGTTTGATGGTTGTGGCCAGTGATCTCTTGTAATATTTTGGTTCGTTGCTCGATTATGAGCTTGTTGTAAAATTTTCTGTGTTGTAGGATCACTGTTGTGTTACAAATTCTCTCTGTACTCTTCCGAGATCTAGGTTAGGCTTATATAAGACCGAGGTCTTGGATTTGACTAGCCTTGATCTCGAGGGGGTGTCACATTCTACAGTGTGTGTACCTGACCAGGTGTTATAGAACTACAGAAGAACGAAACTACTAAGAGCACCCCCATTCGTTGGGCGCTCACAGGCCGAAATCCTGCACTATTTGGCGCCGGATGGATGACACTTTCGTCCTGGGAACGACCATTTTCCCACTCGCGTTCCCAAAAATCGGCGATATATTTGAAAGTTCTTCTTCCCGTCACCAAAAAACAACACTAGTTCGGTAGACTCTCACCCAAATACATAGTTGGGAAATCGGAAGTATCCCACGTTCAACTTTCAAATTATTACAAAAAAGGGAGCACTCGTCCACCGGGATAGACTCTTCCATCGTAGGGGTCGGCGATACCTTTGCCATAGCTGTTGTGGTAGAGCTCGCCGATGGGTTGGAAGACGTGGATGCAGAGCTCGGCGAAGCATTGGTGGTAGAGTGCGTTGGCACAAAGCTCTACGTGGTTGTCGGTGTGCCCATGCTGATGAGGACATCCCTATACTTACACCCACCCCAATTACTACTAAAGATGTTCCAGCTGTTGCAAGGAAGGATCAGTCCAATGAGATTAGAATTGGACCCATTACAAGAGATCTTGCTAAGCTACTTGACCAACATGTGAATTCACTCCTAAACGAATCTGGTACTTTAATTGATGAGAACTTTATACTACATAAGTCTATGCATTTATGTATGATCAGGTTCGTTGGAGAAACAAGCATGGCGCGGGGAGGAGAAAGGCTACAAGATAAGCCCAGCATGATGATCGCCAAGGATGCGCGAGGGAGGAGTAGGAGGAAGGCGCAAGAGAAGGTCATCAAGATGGAGGCAAGAAACTCTGCAGCAACCGGAGTTTCCGACCGAGTCCACCCGGACTGTCCGGCCTGCCTGAGAGAAGAATTGGTGCAGACAATCAGTACACCAAATCAGACACTAACCGGACACCACCCGAAAACTTTGAAGTTTCCGACCAGACCGGACTATCCGGTTGACTCCACCCGGACTGTTCAGCCCGATCGGAATGTCCGGCCCGTTTCCACCAGACTATCCGCCTGCCGACCGAATCTGGTCCAAGTTGGCTTGTATTAGTTTGAGTCGTACGCGTCTTAGTTTCGGTTTCTAGACACCCTAGTCGCTCTTATAAGCCCTGGGACGCCCCAAAGTTAGGGTTTAGACCACGTTAAAACTATTTTGGAGTTGTTTCTTTTTAGAACCTCTGAAATTACCCTGTGATCGAATTATCTACTGCAATTGAGTGTGATCTGTTGTTCCATTGGGAATTAGTATATTACAAACTATTGTTCGTGGTCGACGGCTACGTGCGCAAGAGCGTGGTGTTGTGAATATCCCACATGGTTCGAGAGCTATTGCATTAGTATCAGGGTTCGAGCGGGAGAGTTCATAGCTACAGACTAGTTATCTATCCACCATTATCATCATCGACAAGTGCTTGCTGAGAAGATCGGGCCACTCCATATCATCTTGGTATCAGAGTTCCTCGTTTACTCAGTGAGCATCCACAAATCCATCCATAGATTAGTTTTTGTTTCATCCTATACAGAAAAAGCTTCACAAAAAGATTTTCCATATCCTAGATTGCATTGCTTTCGAGTTTTAGTTGCTGATCGTGTCTTCTCATAGATCCAATATGCAGGTTTTTCTCGTAGGAGTCTAGTTTTCGTTTGTGTCTAGGTTTAGGGTTTCATCTTGTTTTCCGCCGAGTCCACCATCATCATTTTCCACAAGTTTTCATCGTTTGTCCGAATCCACATAGCGTACATTTTTTGCATACCATAGACACAGCCCATCTACAGCATTCGTGCCTAGGAACGTACCCACGAGACTAGTTGCATTGCTCTGACAGGCTACTCATAGGGTTTCGAAGTGCAGAAATTTTTGACAGGCAAAACCGGACTATCCGACATATATACACCGGACTATCCGGCCCGACCAGAGTCTCCGACACAAATCATCCGGACTATCCGACCCAGTTTTCTCTAAGTTGCTACACTCGTGTTTGCATTGACTCATATTTTTGAAAAATCAAAAAAAAGAACAGAAAAGAGAATCAGTATAAAAAAGGAGAAAAGATCTACAAGCGTGACAAAAAGAGATATCTAAGTGTGCATTATTGTAGGCCTAGTTGATCATAGCACTTGTAGATTGAGCAATCTTGTGCCTATTTAATTGATTGTCTCTCTTGTGCATTGCAATATTCCTTTTTTATAAGTTGCTTTGCCATGTTTATCTCCACCATGTGTGTTTCTTGGGTTATAAGATCAGCACTAGGACTTGTTTGTGGTGTAGTTAGGATACCATACCTAGAGCTCCACCATAAATAACCTGTGTACCCTGTGATCATTCTCCATACCCTTGATATTCACTTCATCACATCAGTGCATCAGTCTTTGATTTTGCTTTGGTAAAGCATCTCTATTCACTTTGGAACGGTAAGATCTGCTTTCTTGTCAGTTGTGAGTGAGTTGTGAGTGTTCCACCAAATAGGTTTTGATTTTTGCACTAACCTACTAATCATGTCTCTTAGTGATGATGATGTTATGTCGCAGAAAAAGAGGATGATGGTCTTGTTAAATTGGCGGGAATATGCAGCATTGAAATCCCACTTGACACGTGTATTCACTCACATGACAGATGCCATTGACAAGAATATTCAGGACATGCAAGTGGCTTTGGGAGAAAATGAAGAGGCAAACACTAACATACAAAGACAAGTGACAACTATCAACACCAATGTCACAGCTTTGCAGCGTTCTATTGATGCTTTGACAGTAGCACTTGAGCAACGGTAGCAACAACCACTTGATGATACCGTCGATGAAGATGTTGAAGGAAGTGTTGCTGGTGCTACCCCAAACCTTGGCAGGGGACGTGCTAATCCCCCTGCGCCTGCGCCTACAGCTGCACCTGCATATGCACATGGTTTTGCTCCTATTGGGCGTGCTCAACGTGTCCTTAACCAAGCTATTGATGATCGTTTGGGCAAGCCAAAATTCTCAATTCCCAAGTTTGATGGCTCCCTTGATCCTGAAGATTACCTCACATGGGAGTTGAAGATCAAGAAGCTCTAGAATTTGTATGATTATACAGAAGACAAGAAGGTAAAGCTTGCAGCATCAGAATTTGATGGATATGCTTCGTGTTGGTGGGATGCTATTGTGCAAAATAGAAGGGATGACAATGGCCTTCCTGTGATGACTTGGCGAGAGATGAAGCGCATCATGAATGACCGTTTTGTACCCACCAACTACTTGCATTCGGTTTTTGACAAGTTGACACAGTTGAAGCAAGGAACCATGTCAGTTGATGAGTACTACATGGAGATGGAAATGCTTATGCAGTGTGCTAGATTTCGTGAATCCCTGAGATGACCATACAACGATTTCTCAATAATTTGAAGTTACCAATCAAGAGCATTGTTCGTCATCACAAGTACGAGACTATGAATGAACTATTGCATCATGCTAGGGAGGCAGAATCACCGTTAGCTCAATAAGCTAAGGCACGTGCGAGGTTTATGTCTACTAGTCGTTTTTCGACCAGGTCTACACCGCCACCTATGGTGCCACCTGCAGTGGCTGCTAGCCACCCTTCACCATCTTCAGCTAAACCATCTCCCACGTCTTCTTATGGTTGCTAAGAAACCCTCTGCTCCTGTTGCTAGCTCGGGTTCCAATATGTCAATCGCGCGTACTCGTGATGTGGAGTGCCATACTTGTGGAGGTAGAGGCCACTACAAGCATGATTGTCCAAACTACAAGGTTATGTTTGTTAATGAACAAGGCGAGTATGAGAGTGGAGATGAACTTGATCCTAATTGTGCTGATGACAATGGTTATGACAGCGAGGAAGGTATGGATGCTTTTCCTGAGCATGCGCCAACCATCGTGGTTTGTCCATGTATACTTAGTGTGCAGCCTATTGTTGATTCTCAGCACTACAACTTGTTCCAAACCAAAGCTCTAGTTGGCCCTAACAAAGCTTGCAAAGTAATCATTGATGGAGGTAGCTGCAGAAATCTTGCAAGTAAGGAGTTATGTGCCAAGCTGAATTTGACTTATTTACCTCATCCCAAGCCATACTTCATACAATGGTTGAGTGACAATGGTGAGATGAAGGTAAACCGTATGGTACGTGTGTATTTTGAAATAGGGCCATACAAGGATTCTATTGATTTTGATGTGATTCCTATGACTGTTTGCCATCTCTTGCTGGGTCAACCTTGGCTGTATGATCGCCATGTGCAACACAATGGTCGGGCCAATACTTATCACTAAGGGCAAGAAAATTAATATGCAGCCGATGACACCACAACAAATTGTGAATGAGTCTCGTCAAAAGATAGAAGTGAACATGAAGGATGCACCTATAGATAGGCGAGATAGTGTTGCAATTGTACATGATGTAATAGAGCCTAAAAAGAGTGATATAATGAAAAGTGAGAGAGCACCTAATCTTTTGATATTAGCCACCAAGGATATGAGAGAGTTTCGTGAGGATCCTATAGCCATGCCGCTTGTGCTCATGTATAAGGGCGAGGTATTGGTTTCTAATGACATGACCCCTAATTCTCTTGGTGTATCTACTGTTTTGCAGGATTTTGGCGATGTGTTTCCAGAAGATGTGCCCACAGGATTGCCTCCATTCCGTGGCATTGAGCATCAAATCGACTTGATACCTGGCGCCACATTATCAAACTATGCACCCTACAGGACCAACCCCGAAGAAACAAAGGAGATATACAGAAACAAGTACTGGATAAAGGGTACATTCGTGTTTCTCTTAGCCCTTGTGTTGTTCCTGTTATTTTAGTACCTAAGAAAGATGGTACATGGCGCATGTGTGTAGATTGTAGAGCTATTAATAACATCACTATTCAATATCGTCATCCTATTCCACGTTTAGAGGATATGCTAGATGAATTTAGTGGTGCTGCTATTTTCTCTAAGATAGATTTGCATAGTGGTTATCATCAAATTAGGATGAAAGAAGGGTATGAATGGAAAACTGCTTTCAAAACGAAATTTGGTTTGTATGAGTGGTTAGTTATGCCATTTGGTCTTACTAATGCACCTAGTACTTTCATGAGATTAATGAATCATGTTTTGAGAGAATTTATTGGTCGTTTTGTGGTTGTTTATTTTGATGATATACTTATCTATAGCCACAATGAAACCGGACATTGTAACCATATCCAAGAAGTTTTGCAAGTGTCGTGTGATAACAAATTGTATGTTAATCTTGAAAAGTGCACATTTCAAAAGATAAGGTTATATTTTTGGAATATGTTGTATCTAAGCATGGGGTAGAAGTAGATCAATTCAGAATTGGCCTATTCCCATGAATGTGAGTCAAGTGCGTAGTTTCCATGGATTAGCTAGTTTCTATAGGCGCTTTGTGAATGATTTTAGCATTATTGCTGCACCATTAAATGATTTTACTAAGAAAGGTGTGCCATTTGTATGGGGCGCAACCCAAGATATTGCTTTTGATACACTGAAATGTTTGCTCACTTCTGCACCATTACTTGCATTGCCTGATTTTTCGAAGCAATTTGAAGTTGAATGTTATGCTAGTGGTATAGGTATTGGTGGCGTTTTGATGCAAGAGGGTCACCCTATAGCATATTTTTCTGAGAAACTTACCGGTGCTAGCTTGAATTATCCTATTTATGATAAAGAATTATTTGCACTTGTTAGAGTTCTTGAAATTTGGCAACATTATTTGTGGCCAAAAAATTTTATCATACATTCTGATCATGAAGCTTTGAAGTATTTGAAAGCTCAATCAAACTTGCATAGAAGATTAGCTAAATGGGTTGAGTTTATTGAATCTTTTCCTTACATCATTAAGTATAAGAAGGGAAAGGAGAATGTAGTTGTTGATGCTTTGTCTAGGAAACACATGCTATTGACAAATCTTGATGTTAAAATTCCTGGATTAGAGTATTTGTGCACTTTATGCAACTGACCATGATTTTGCTACACCATATTGTTTGTGTGCTCTTAGAAACGCATGGGATAAGTATCATATACATGATGGATTTTTGTTTAGACCTAACAAACTATGTATTCTAGAATCGTTGTTGCGTTTGTTCTTAGTGCAGGAATCACATTTGGAGGTTCGATGGGTCACTTTGGGTGTGAGAAGACATTGCTCATGCTAGCTGATCATTTTATTGGCCCAAGATGAGGCGTGATGTGTAAAGATTCGTGAGACGTTGCATTACATGCCACAAGTCCAAATCAAAGTTGAAGCCTCATGGTTTGTATACACCTCTCTCTGCACCTACTACACCATGAGAAGACATTAGTATGGATTTTGTGCTAGGTCTACCTAAAACACAGAGAGGTCATGATTCTATATTTGTGGTAGTGGATAGGTTCTCTAAGATGGCTCATTATATTGCCTGCCACAAAAGCAACGATGCGTCGCATGTTGCTAACCTATTTTTCAGGGACATCGTGAGATTACATGGAGTTCCGAAGACGATTGTTTCTAACCGTGATGTGAAGTTCATGAGCTACTTTTGGAAGACCTTATGGGGGAAGCTGGGAACGAAGCTGTTATTCAGTACTACATGTCATCCCCAAATAGATGGTCAAACGGAGGAGGTGAATAGAACATTGTCACAATTGCTAAGGACTATGATAAAGAAGAATTTGCAGGAGTGTGAAGAGTGTTTGCCACATGTTGAGTTTGCATACAACAGGGTTGTGCATTCGACTACTCAGCTTTGTCCTTTTGAGGTGGTGTATGGCTTCAAGCCATTGACGCCACTTGATTTGTTGCTTTTGCCATTGCATGAGAGAGTTGATATGGAGACATCAAAGCATGCTGAATATGTGAAGAAGATTCATGAGAAGACTCGAGAGGCTATTGAGAAGAAAGGCAAGAACATTGCTGCTGCAAGGAATCAAACACGGAAGGAAGTTTTGTTCAAGCCTGGCAACATGGTATGGCTGCATCTACGCAAGGATAGGTTCCCACTACTTCGACAATCAAAATTGATGCCACGTGGTGCTGGTCCTTACAAGGGGCTTGTTCGTCTGTGGTACCAAAGTTCGCAGGCCAGCGCATGGTGGTACCTAAGTTGCCTGAAATTACCACGTTTCGAAAAGTTGGGCCGCCAACTACTGAGAGGGGCCATTTCGAGGCAAACTCATCTCACCCCTGCCAAATTCAAACATTCTGTTAAACTGCCCCGTGGAGTAGACGGTCGGGACCCTCATGTTGGTCATCTGTCCGTGACGCGAGCGCCAACGCGGCAACCTCTTAGGCGAATCGAGCAGCTAAGTGGATTAGATGCGTTGACCAATTTCACAAATCCATTCCCAGCTTTCCCCTAGCACCGGCAGCGTCGGAATCCACCCTCTAGGCAGGACGATCCCTTCGGACATTTGACTTCTGGCGCCAAGTTGCTGCGCCTAGTTGCTGCACCCAGTCGCTGATCCCGAGCTCCAATGGCGCATGTCGTAGCCGCTGTTGTGAGGCTCTAGCCTGCCTCCGCTGCCGACAAGCCGAGCAGCTCGGAGGATGGCAGATCCTACTATCAAGAAAGAAGAAGTTCTGTCTACAAGCGGGTGAGCTACCCTTCTCTTTGCTATTCGCACTAATTACAACTGCTAGCTGGCTACTGAACTTCAAATTGTTTGTTAGCCCAACACTGACAAACATATTTTGTCCACAGTTTTCTGTCAAGTGGGATCTGCGTGGATCCCCTTACCTGGTTACAGTAGTCCTCTATAGGTACGACTCTAAGGGCAAGAGGTATGGACACCATTGTTTCATGATGGAAGAAGCGCCTGCGCAGATCTGCACTATATCTAGTATGGTTGCTGCTCTGCATAATCATGTTGAATCATGGCCGAAGCAGACTGCAAAGTTCAGCTTCATGGATGAACGTGGCATCATGGTTCCTATAACGTGTGACAGTCAGCTAACTGGGTTGATGAAAAGGTAGGCTTCGGCTGCCATGTTTGAGCTGAAATGTGATATACTGGATGTGGAAGCTACTGCAACTGGGAATCACCCTTCTATTCTTGGACAGGGTGGTTGCTCGAACCCAATTAGCTCCTAGTAAGCAAAGGTCTCTTGGGGTTCGCATGTTTGTGCTAAATTGTAATTTTTTTTAATTACTCTGTAGATATTGGGCAGTTATGCAACAGTCTTGTTTCTTTGACAAGAAGCGCCACAAGGTTAGAAACATGACTGCCGGGTCAGTCATTTTGCTGCCCGAAGAAATTATAAACGAGTGGAAAGATGTCATTTTGCTGCCCGAAGAAATTAAAAACTAGTGGAAAGATGATGCTGGGCATGATTCTGGTGCCCATTGTCCCGGCGATGCAGAGTACGTGAAGCTAAGAAAATTGGCACCAAGGAAGAGGAAGAAGGCAGGAAATGAAGAAGCCAGTGGACGTGAAGGCTTGGCACCCAGGCTGCGGAAGAAGGCTGTAGGCAATGAAGATGCATAGTAATGTGTTGAACTTGAACCTATATATGTAATTCTGTTAAATTTTGATCGCTCTGTGTGTGGCATGTTGCCGGGTGAAACAATCTACCCACGTTCTCTAAGTAAAATGTACTGCGACTTAGGGTTTGGAAATGCCCGAGTCAGTAGTTGAATCCGAAATTGTGATTGTGCCACTACTATCTGAAAACAAGGATCCACCGGTTCCACGATTGCTAAGGGGCAGGAGGTCTCCAAATACGACGAAATGTAAGTGGCACAGAAATAAATTATTTAAGTTGCCACACTCCACGAAGCAGCAACTTATTTTAGGTGCTGCACAACGACGTGGCAACATAAACAGCAATGTTCTCACCGGTAATGCCCAGGTGAGGAGGAAATCGGTATCAGTTTCTGGCCTAATCTTGATCCCGTCTATCTTACCGCCTCTCTGCTCCTGCATCCCCTGCATCTGGCGAAGCTCCCGGATCTCCAGTAACCGGGTGTACGTGCTTCCACTTTATAAATTGTGGTTGTGCCATTTGCATGCAGCACAATCCACGTAGATTACGTTTAAACAAACCACCAATGTCAGAATACACTAGTAGAAAAGGTGTCTTTGGTCCACGGTCACGTTCCCAATCCGGGACAGAGATCTAAATCGAGGCAGAAATTGATCTAAATCACAAATTCTTCCACAAATTAATCAAGACAGAGATCTAAATCGAGGCATTTCATTACTTCAACCACAAATTCTTCTAAACAAAGGTGCGATTTCACATCCTACATTAATTCAACCACTAGTCAACAATTTCACTTCCACTCCCACTGTCCTCCGAGCCGCTGGCTTCCTTGTCGCTTGCGGACGGAACCTCCATGATGTCCGCATTGTTCACGAGACGGAGCACCTCTTCGTGTCGAGCGGCGGCGATGACGGTGTACTTGGTCCGTCTAGGGACGGACCAGAACCTCTCCCGCCCTTCTCGGTTGCGGAGATCCCAGTGCACCATGCGCCTGTCAATGATGCAGTTGCCAATCTTGGCCTTCCGCTCCTTCTTGAACAGCGCCAGCCAGTACGGGCTAGCCACGGCGTACCGGGGCAGCGCCCTCTTCCACATGGGCATCTGGCGGCGGCGCGCCGCGATTTCGCTCTCCATCTCGGCTCGACAAGGAGCGGAGCCACCGGCACCCCCGCAGAGCTGATGCGCCATCCGTGGGGCACCGTCGCGGCTGGCGGCACAAGGATGTCGAAGTTCGTGAACATCACCGCCTCCTAGAAGTTCAGATCGGGCATCCCATGGTGGCGCGGTGGAGATTGGAGAGGACGAAGGGATGGATGATGAAGCGACGCGCTGTGGCGTCTCCTATTTGTACACGAGGACGATGAAGCGACGGGCGGAATATCCAAGGGGCATTGGTCAGACAAAAGAAGTAATGCGGGGTCAGACAAAAGAAGTAATGCGGGGTCAGAGCAATTTTTTTCCTCCCTGGAATCCAGGACCAATAGTTCAGACCACTAGGTCAACAAGTACAACTATTACAACTTAAAAAGGCACGGAGCTTAAGCTAAATAGAACTAGTTATTACACATCTCCTTGATCTTCCTAATCTTAGCCTGATGCGCATCTTCCTGCGAGAGCAAGGATCGAATCGTCTGCTCCTTCCTTTTAGCATCTTCCTTCAACTGTTTCTCTGCATTTTACCTCATGCACTTGTCAATACTCGTAGTTGTGTACTGCAGGACTATGGCCTGGTGGAGATCATTCCTTGCTTGAGTCAGTTCTTGCTCTGCTTTAGCCTTCAAGGCCAACGACGCGTCCCTCTCCTTCTCGACTTTTATAACCTTGTCTTGCACCCACCTGAGATCTCGCTTATGCTTGGTCGTGTCAACTGTTCCCATAGCTTCATCTCAACACTGTCAAGAAGTGAGCTAAATACGGATTCTTTCAACTCGACAGTCATTTCCCATAGTTTGTCCAGGGTTTTCTGCATTGATTTGGGCCACTCTGGATCTACCCATTTGACAACACCGCAACTTCTGCCTTGCATCATTGCACGATGTCCTTGACACCGTAGAAACCTCCTGCATGCGGTTCGTCCTTCGAACGCTACAAATTTAGCGGGCACATATCCATGTTTACATACCAGAGGACTGTCTTCATCCGCTAAACCGTGATAGTCGGACTCATACATCGTCTGGTTGGCCTAACACATCATACGCGCATGAGTAAACAGATTAGATCTAGCTCAAAAAATAGATAACTGGCCACAGATGATAGAAATAGAGATGAGACGACTCACATTGAAATCACCGTCCCTGTTGTCACGACGTGTTTCCTCGCCGTCTCCCCTTGAACCCATGGCGAGAGGGGAGGGGGTGGCTGTCGGAGAGGGGATTGGGATGGAGGCGCCGTCGGCTTGCGGCTACGGCAGGATAGGAGTGAAGTGGGGAAAGTGGCTTCGAGGGTAAGGAAGAGAAGTACGGGGAGGAAGAGAAGTAATGGGGACGTGACACTGGGATGTGGCCCACTGAAGTCGTGAGAGGTGACACTCGCAACAGGGGAGCGCCTGGTGTTGCCAGTTTGTCTAGAGCAAGTGTGGCCAATCATGTCGCATAACAGCCTACTCATGGATCGCTCTCACGAAGACCATCCCAATCGTCCAAGCGTCCTAATCGAACGGTATGTAACAATCGTCAAGCAGAACAACTATGTTAGGGCGTGCCTTCTAGAAGACTCGGTCTAACAGCTACCCATGCAATGGCACTGGTGTATCCATGTGTGGTTTGTGAAAAGAACAGACATGCAATCACATTAGGTGGATCCATATGTGGTTTATGGAAGTAACAAACATGCAATGACTCTAGTTGTGATTCATGAAATGAACAGACATGCAATGACACTGGTGGATCCATGTGTGGTTCATGAGAAGAACACACATCCAATGACACTGGTGGACTCTAGCTGTGGTTCATGAAAAGAACAGACATGCAATGACACTGGTGGATCCATATGTGGTTTGTCTAGAGGAACACACATGCAATGACACTGAGTGTGGTTCATGAAAAGAACAGACATGCAATAACACTGGTGGATCCTTATATGGTTTGTGAGAAGAATAGACATGCAATGACACTGGTGGATCCTTATTTGGTTCATGAAAAGAACTGACATGCAATGACACTAGGTGTGGTTCATGAAAAGAACTGACATGCAATAACACTAGGTGTGGTTCATGAAAAGAATAGACATGCAATGACACCGGTGGATCCATGTGTGGTTCATGGAAGTAACAAACATGCAATGACTCTAGCTTTGGTTCATGAAAAGAACTGACATGCAGTGACACTGGGTGTGGTTCATGAAAAGAACAGACATGCAATGACACTGGGTGTGGTTCATGAAAAGAACAGACATGCAATGACTATAGCTGTGGTTCATGAAAACAACACACATGAAATGACACTAGGTGTGGTTCAGGAAAAGAACAGACATGCAATGACACTGGTGGATCCTTATGTGGTTTGTTTAGAGGAACATACATGCTATGACACCGGTGGATCCATGTGTGGTTCATGAGAAGAACACACATCCAATGACACTGGTGGATCCTTATGTGGTTCATGAAAAGAACTGGCATGCAATGACACTAGGTGTGGTTCATGAGAAGAACACACATCCAATGACACTGGTGGACTCTAGCTGTGGTTCATGAAAAGAGCAGACATACATTGACACCGGTGGATCCTTATGTGGTTTGTCTAGAGGAACACACATGCAATGACACTAGGTGTGGTTCATGAAAAGAACAGACATGCAATGACACTGGTGGATCCTTATGTGGTTTGTGAGAAGAACAGACATGCAATGACACTGGTGGATCCTTATGTGGTTCATGAAAAGAACTGTCATGCAATGACACTGGGTGTGGTTTATGAAATGAACAGACATGCAATGACACCGGTGGATCCATGTGTGGTTTATGGAAGTAACAGACATGCAATGACTCTAGCTGTGGTTAATGAAAAGAACACACATGCAATGACACTAGGTGTGGTTCATGAAAAGAACAGACATGCAATGACACTGGTGGATCCTTATGTGGTTTCTTTAGAAGAACAGACATGCAATGACACCGGTGGATCCACGTGTGGTTCATGAGAAGAACACACATACAATGACACTGGTAGATCCTTATGTGGTTCATGAAAAGAACTGACATGCAGTGACACTGGGTGTGGTTCATGAAAAGAACAGACATGCAATGACACTGGGTGTGGTTCATGAAAAGAACAGACATGCAATGACTCTAGTTGTGGTTCATGAAAAGAACACACATGCAATGACACTGGGTGTGGTTCATGAAAATAACAGACATGCAATGACACTGGTGGATCCTTATGTGGTTCATGAAAAGAACAAACATGCAATGACACTAGTGGATCCTTATGTGGTTTGTTTAGAAGAACACACATGCAATGACACTGGGTATGGTTCATGAAAAGAATAGACATGCAATGACACTGGTGGATCCTTATGTGGTTTGTTTAGAGGAACATACATGCTATGACACCGGTGGATCCATGTGTGGTTCATGAGAAGAACACACATCCAATGACACTGGTGGATCCTTATGTGGTTCATGAAAGAACTGACATGCAGTGACACTAGGTGTGGTTCATGAGAAGAACAAACATGCAATGACACTGGGTGTGGTTCATGAAAAGAACAGACATGCAATGACTCTATCTGTGGTTCATGAAAAGAACACACATGCATTGACACTGGGTGTGATTCATGAAAAGAACAGACATAATGACACTGGTGGATCCTTATGTGGTTTGTTTAGAAGAACACACATGCAATGACACTGGGTGTGGTTCATGAAAAGAATAGACATGCAATGACACTAGTGGATCCTTATGTGGTTTGTTTAGAGGAACAGACATGCTATGACACCGGTGGATCCATGTGTGGTTCATGAGAAGAACACACATCCAATGACACTGGTGGATCCTTATGTGGTTCATGAAAAGAACTGACATGCAATGACACTGGGTGTGGTTCATGAGAAGAACACACATCCAATGACACTGGTGGACTCTAGTTGTGGTTCATGAAAAGAACAGACATGCAGTGACACCGGTGGATCCTTATGTGGTTGGTCTAGAGGAACACACATGCAATGACACTAGGTGTGGTTCATGAAAAGAACGGACATGCAATGACACTGGTGGATCCTTATGTGGTTTGTTTAGAAGAACACACATGCAATGGCTGATGACCCACAAGTATAGGGAGTGTATCGCAGTATTTTCGATAAGTAAGAGTGTCGAACCCAATGAGGAGCAGAAGGTGCTGGCTAGTGGTATGGATCAGGAATTCTCTACAAATACTTAGCAAACGGATTTTTAGGGGTTTTCGATAAAGCAAGTAAACGAAGTACGAGTAAATAAAAGACAGTAGGAATAAATGCAGTAAGTGGCCCAATCCTTTATGCAGCAAAGGACAAGCCGGTTGTATTACTTAAGATGACCAAACGTTCTCGAGGACACATGGGAAGACGGTCAAGTGCTTTCGCTTCATATAGTTGATTAATCTTCTCTAGCTTGTTAAGTATTGTGTGGGTAAACCTATGTTAATGTACCGACCTTCCTAGGACTAATACATACTTGTGATTATACCCCTTGCAAACATCCGTAAGTACAAGAAAGTAATTAAGGTAGAAACCTAACCACAGCTTTAAACTCTAAGACCCTTACGTCCCTTGTGCAATGGTTTCCGAACGAGGGTTCAGGTTTCTATCACGCCGGCAACCCCTACGATTAGTAGCCAAATACACAATGCATTCCCCTAGGCCCATATAGGTGAAGTGTCATGTAGTCGATGTTCACATGACACCACTAGAAGAAGTACAACACAACTTAAATATCAAACTATTGAATCTTTCTCAACACAACTCCACTACTAACAACAAGACTTCTCTGATGTCCTCAAGAACAAAACGAAATACTCACAAGACATCATATGGATCATGATCAGAGATGGAATAATGATGTATAACAATCTGAACATAAACAATAATTCAATGGTTCACTCAATAGCATCAACTACAAAGAGTAATCAACACCAGGAAAGTTTCCCCTATGAACTATGCAAGATTCAACCCAATTGTTACAGCAATATGGAGATGGTGGTGATGATGATGATGATCCCGATGAAGTCCAGCTTGATGGTGGTGTTGATGGCGACGATCTCCCCTCTCCGAGAAGGAATTCCCTGGCAGAAATCTGTCTGCCGGAGAGATCTTTCTCTCTCGGTGTTTTCTGCCCCGCAGACGCGGTGGAATCTTTCTGTGGTCGCTCCCCCGAGTCTTAGGGTTTCGGGAGGATAATATATGCCAGAGGGGAGTGCCAGGGGTGGACCAGGGCGGCCACACCACCTGGTAGCGCGGCCTAGGCTGGCCCGCGCCAGGGGGTGGTGTGGGCCCCCTGTGGCCCATCTCCAGCCCCCCTTTTGGCTTCCTTCGTCTTCTGGAAAAATAGGATTTTCCGTATATTTTCCCGGATTTTCTGATCTTCGCGAATTTTTCCTCCAAACAGCACCTTTTCCATCAGAATCCTGACTGCAGCGGTGCATGCTCCAAAAGTCATCAACCATGCAAAAACAGATGAAATAACATAAGTATCACCTCTCAATACGAAATATATCAATGAATAATAGTGAATTATGACATAGAATAGTGATGCAAAATGGACATATCAACTCCCCCCAAGCTTAGACTTCGCTTGTCCCCAAGCGAAACTGAGCTCAATAAACATGGCCTCGGGTTTATGGAGTGAAGAGTCAATAAAAGAATACGGATAAGAAGCATCATATTCATCAAAGACATAGATCATAATAGAAGACAACTCACTATTATATAACTCAACTTGCAATAAGTAAAGGAAACACAATAAAGATACATAAAGTGAATCATAATTGGTAATGGCAAACTTAGCTCTTGGTCGAAGAATAGTTGATAATTTGCTAGAGTTCACAAATAACTGGTTTTTCAATGATAGCTTTCAAAGTAGTAAACATCAAGATAAGAGCAATGTGCAAAACGAGGAACATAAGAAACATGATTGAATAAATCATCATATGAATGAAACACAACAACTCAAAATACTTGTTGAGATAGAAGGGAATAGGTTTACTGACTCTACTACAAAGTAAAAGAAAGGCCCTTCGTAGAGGGGAGCAGGGATTGCAAGTTTCATAAAGAGCTCCCAAAAATTATGATACTTACTAGCTTTCAGCTCTCATTGCTCCTATCATAGGCATCTTTTGGTGGTTAAGGTTAAAATGACACAACTAAGAGGATATGCTTGACAAGTTATAAATTGAAGTCCATGCCCCGTACTTATGAGTACCGAACCTCATGCTACTCAACTTCAGTCACGAGTAAGCTCTTGTCATTGTAAATACACGTGTATCATTGAGAACCGCCAACAGGGTACCCCTTGCACATGACACAGGAGCTATCCCATAATCAAAATGACAAGGCAAGCAGACAGTGAGCATCTCAGCAATCTTTTTATTTGCTATTTGCATAGGTTTTATTGAGGATGCTTCATAGAATGCCCACTATAGTTATGCTGCAAGTTTCCACCATGATTAGGCATGGCTTAGGCTAGCGACACAGGAATTTCTCTAACACACATATAAACTCCATGATCTTACAAGTTCCACTTTTATTTCACACCGCCGGGATCCATAAGCAAAAGAACATGATATCAACTAGGTACAAGTACCAATGAAGTGTTGAAAGCGGTCCCCATGATACATGGTTCTGCTAACTTCAACTCATAAAGCGCAAGCATATACGCAACAAAGAAGGACCCAATGGTTCAAGTTTATTAAATGCAAGAAAGTAAAGTGTGCCATCAAGTTCGTGAGAGCTTTAATCACTAATTTTCACATAACAAGTTTAATTTGGGAGGTAGATAAAATAAGAATTTACTTGGAATAGCAATAATGCTACTAGGTAGGTATGGTCGACACAAATGGCATGGGTTTGGTTTAAAGGAGGTGGATGCACGAGAAGAATTCCCTCTCAGTACAGGTTTTTGGTTAGCAAGGCTGGGTAGCAAGTACAAGAGTTGAAGGAAACAAACAAACATACAAATGATAAAGACAAACATGCAATCTTCTTTGGAAGCACAAAAGATCTTAACTAGAGAATACTAGACTTATGAGAAAATCAAGAAAGAAAGATGATGAAATTATATTTCTTTAGAGTACTTTTATCTTTTTCATTCAACTCTCAAAAATAGTGTTGCTACTGACCGAGCCAGGTTTACCAAAACCAACTAAATTAACTCAATGATCCCAAAGTGATACCAATACCAACAACAAGATCAATCATATAACCACGAATTGAAAACTAATATAAGCTATGAAAAAGAGTGAATGGTAGAACTTCTCATTAATATTCCATAACGGCAACTCACACCAAGGGATACATATCTAACGAGAGAGGGGACACTTCCATAATGCAAACCATCCTACATAATAACTTCTCTATTCATGATATGACTCTACTAATATGGTAAAAAGATAGAAGATAGTGATGTGATACCGCGGCACTCCCCCAAGCTTGGAACCAACCAAGGGGATGCCAAACCTGATGACGAATTACTCTTTTGGTGGTGGTGGTAATATTTTCTTCGTTGACGTGAGGAAATCTTCCAACATATTGTGAAGCCTATTATTCTCCCATTGAAGCATGTCCACCTTCCTCTTCAAGTCTCGGTACTTATCACAGAACTCCTTAGTGACTCGTAGGGCTTCTGTTGATGCATGGCAAGTGACTAAAGGTACCATCCCTTGCTTGGGATCTTGGAGATCTTCCTCCAGAGGCTCCTTCCCTTTATCCTTGGCGGACACCATTGTGCTTCTAAACTTACAAAGAGTATGTCCTGGAAGAAACAGATAGAAACAAAAACGCGACAAAAACACGATATACGAACCACGGGGGCTCCGGGGGATTATATATTACGAAATTTCATAACAAAAGGAAGTTACTGGGCAAAAACAAGCCGGAGGCAGAGTCCGGGGTGGACTCACCGCCTGGTGGCACGGCCATGGGAGGGCCCACGCCATAGGGTGGTGTGTGAGCCACCCTGGCTCCGTTTCCGTCCCTCTTTCGCTTCGTAGCTTTCCTTATTGACTAAAAACTGCAAAAATATAGTTGGATAGTATTTTCGCATAACTTTTCTTACCAAAACGGTTACCTATTTAAAAACAGACTCTGAAGGTCTCTGAATTTGGTATCTAGTAGATTCTTCCGGAGTCACCACTTGAATATCATCGATATCTTCATCTTCATACACTTATTACTTGAGTCGTGAAAACCCTTCTCTTCCTTATTACACCATTATCTCCACTTCCTGGAAATTTCTTTCACACAAAACTTCTCACAGTTCTCATTAGCAACATTAGTATAAGTGAAGTGATAAAACCTTTTGAATTCAACTTCAACTGAAAACCATCAAAACATAAGCTACTGTAGCAACTCCTTCCAAAAACCCAGAAAGAATTCAAAAAGGAAATCGAATAAAGAAGCAAATGCAAGAGTGGCAAAATCTGTCAAAACAGTCCAGCAGGTAAAGATCAATTTTTTAGAAAATCTTCTGTTGCTCAAATCAAAAAGTGCAAAACTAGCGAAAGTTAAATAACAACCTGGGTCAGAAGCACAAAAAATTACAGCTCAATCCGACATACAGAGATCTCTCACGAATTTGTACAGTGAAGCACAAAAATCTGTTTCAGGACAGCAACTTCCCCAAATCTTACTTCTCTCTCATTAGAGGTTGATCTTGACACAAAAACCAAACAAAAAGGATAAGGAGAGGTTATTACCGAAGTAATAACTTCCAAGACTCAAAGAAACAAAAACAAACTGAAAGCAAAAACAAATTGGGTTGTCTCCCAAAAAGCTCTTTCTTTATAGCCATTAAGATGGGCATGATAATTTTGAAGATGCTCACATAGGAATGTGAATTGAAGTGAAAGGGAGCATTAAGAAGCAAAAATATACACGTTTAAGTCTAACCCACTTCCTATGCAAGGGAATTTTGTAAACAAACAAGTTGTTGAAACCAGAGGCTACTTGCATAAGAAGGCAAAAGAAGTGCAACATAAAAACTTTCAGCATAAAACGAGGAAACTTGATAGTATTGAGATACATAAGAACACTTTTCCCTCTCTCATAGTAACTTTCAGTATCATGCATAAACTTAACAATATAACTATCATAAGGACCATCGTAGCAATGATCACTTATTCTAACAGAAAACACAGGAATACTAGCTTTCATAACACTACTATGTGAAACAATATTAGAGGTATCCTTACAAAGGATAGTGTGTCCCTCTTCTACATATTTAGTAACAAAGTCTTTCACATTTTCTATTATAGGTTCATCAACCATTTGTTTATCAGGTTCAACAGCTTTGATTATACTTTCATTAACCCTACTAGCTATCATAGAATGTTCCTTTATCTTAACTAGGAAAGGCATTTTCTCAATATAAGGTTCAGGTAAAACATGATTAGCAGTATAAACTTCAGTATTCCTTGTAGGAACACTCTTATCAACATCTTTATAAGGTTCATATACTTATTCCACTTCTTTTTAGGCACTTCAATGTAGGAAGCAAAAGCCTTAAAATAAGAAGCAATAGCTTGAGAGTCTAGACCATAAGCATTTTTAATATTTTGAAAGTCATTAGTTCCCATAAAAGATTCAATGCATTCATAATCATAATTTATACCTGACTTTCTACCTTTGTCATTCTCCCAAGCTTCAGCATTATCTTGAATACGGTCCAGAAGATCCCACTTAGCTTCTTCTTCCATGCGAGTGAATGATCCAGCACAAGAAGCATCCAATAAATCTTTGTCATGAAGAGAAAGCCTTGCATAAAAGTTATTGATAATAATATTGTTGGGGAGCTCATGAATGGGACATTTGAGCATTAGTAACTTCAATCTCCCCCAAGCTTGAGCTGTACTCTCTCCATCAAGAGGCCAAAAGTTGTATATTTGATTCCGATCTTTATGAATCTCACTAGGAGGATAAAACTTTGAATAAAAGAGAGGCACTATTTCCTCCCATTCCAGAGCTTTGTTGGGTCCACAGCATACAAAACAAAAAAATTCCTACGATGTGAACTACCCGCCAAGATCAATCTACTAGGTACAAAGCAACGGGTGGACATACATCCATCGAGAACTTACCCTCGAAGACAACGAGTTTTGTTAACGAATAGGAACTCGTGATTGATGTAGTCATACACTTGCCGATCTCAAGATCGTGATGAAGTCCAGCAGGTCCGGCTCCAGCACATCCATCAGATCCAGCTCCAGCACCACCAAGTCCAGCACCGCAAAGCAGCGGTGCATCCGTGATCGCACACATGTCCGGTACCCCGACAACCTCCGTCCCTCGCTCCAGCAAAGCAGCGGAAGCAGCAACTCCTTTCTAGATAAAGCCACCGAGAACATGTATCTCGCGAATCCGATACCATGGGGAAATAATACTAGAGGGGGAGAGAGATCTTTCACAAGGAGGTGTGAGGATGAAGGAGGAAGAGGGGGGCCTTTTATAGGAGGAGGGGGGATGCCCCTCCTTCATGGCCGGCGCATGCAGGAGGTGCCTCTTCACCTCCTCCATTCATGTGGTGGTAACCCCTCCACATTAAAATGCCTCTTCACATTCCCTTTTAAAGTCTCCACTTTAAATGCATTAAATTTCTCCAAATTTAATGCTCTCTCATTTAATAAAACTATTTTATTAATTTTATTCAGAATTTTGTTAATTACTTTAATTAACCAACATTCACATAAAACCCCCTGCAACATTTCAATATTACATGCAGAACCAATTTCAGCAATTTCACCCGAAATAGTTTCGGTGTCTATTGAAATAATTCCAGCGCTTTCTTAAATATTTATCTGAAATATATTTGCTCCAAACGGTGTCGGTATCCCTTAAGTGTGTCACCCTATGGTTCGCGAATAATGCAGACATGATCGAGACCCCTCTCAGATCAATAATCAGAAGCGGGACCTGGAGATACATACTGACTCCTACACATTCAACGATGACTTCTGTGATCGTGAGAACCTTTAATGCTAGTAACTAAATCCCTTTGTCTCGCGATATATTACATGTCCGAGATTCGATCATCGGTATCTCCATGCCTAGTTTGATCTCGTTGCCGACATGCACTCTTTTCTCGTTCTCGTGATATAACATTCTAGTGATCACATCACTTGCTTGCAAGCTATCTCAATGTGATATCACCGAGAGGGCCCAGAGTATATCTATCCATCATCGGGATTGACAAATTCCACTCTTGATCCATGAGCCTCAACATAACACCTTCGTAGCACTGAACCCATCTTTATAGTCACTCTGTTACGGTGTAACGTTTGATGTTATCAAGATACTCTTCCGGTGTTAGCAATTAACATGATCTCATGGTCTAAGGATAAAGATTACTTTGTATAGTGTTATAGCAATATAAACATAATGACTTTGATTGTAATGCTATACTTCGGATGAATGTTCATCACATCATTCAACTAATGTTGTGACCTTGTTATTAACAACATCCAATGTCCATGATCAGGAAACCTTGATCATCTTGTTAATCAACAAGCTAGTCTATAAGAGAGGCATAACTAGGAACCCTTTTTGTTTATTAAACACACATGTATTGATGTTTCCGATCAATACAATTATAGCATGCAAAATAAACATTTATCATAAACATGGAATAAGATAATAACCACTTTATTATTGCCTCTCGGGCATATTCCCTTCAGTCTCCCACTTGCACTAGAGTAAATAATCTAGTTTGAAAAACTTTGTGTATTGAACACCTATGGCTTTCTGGTGTTGCATATACGCGACTGCTAGTGGTTAACATAATCTCCGGATCTGACAGTTTCAGGTCCGTGTGTATTTGCATGTCTTTGCGTCTCTACGCATCACTCATTCTCAAATGAGATGGCATTGTATAAATTTGGTCCTTTGGTGAGACCTTTAGTTCGTTCGGGTTAAAATATGTTGATATTATTGTCACACAATATATCTTCATAGTATTAGCCCACTTTGAACCACACCTAGTGATATGGGGTTGCCCGATCTTCTCAGTAAGCGGATGGCGATGATGATGGTAGATGGTAGATAACTAGTGCGTAGCTATGATCTCTCCCGCTCGATCCCTGATGTCAGTGCAACAGATCTCGAACCTTGTAGGATATTCACAACACCACACTCTTGTGCACGCAGCCGTGACCATGAACGGTAGTATGCAATCTACTAATTCCCAATGGAACAACAGATCACACTCAATTATAGTTGGTAGATTCAAACACGGGGTAATTCCAGAGGTTCCTTGAAAGAAACAACTCCAAAATATTTTAACGTGGTCTAAACCCTAACTAGAGGTCGTCCCAGGGCTTATAAGGGCAGCTGGGGCAGCCAGAAACCGAAACAAAACGCAAACGACTCAAACTGATACAAACCGACTCGGACTAGATTCGGTCGGTGGGCGGACACTCCGGTCGAAATCGGACAGACGGTCCGGTCAGGCCGGACACTCCGGGTGGAGCGTGCCGAGCAGTCCGGTCTGGCCAGAAACTTTGAAGTTTCCGGGTGATGTCCGGGTAGTGTCCGAACTGGCAGACAGAACATCCACGCAGTTTGCCTCTCGACTAGGCCGGACAGTCCGGGTGGAGCCGGCCGGACACTCCGGTCGTGGCAAATCTTTTTGCCTCCGTCTTGATGATCTTCTCTTGCGCCTTCCTCCCGCTCCTCTCTCGCGCATCCTTGGGCGATCATCATGTTGGGCTTATCTTGTAGCCCTTCTCCTCCTCGCGCCATGCTTGTTTCTCCAACGAACCTGATCATACATAAATGCATAGACTTAGGCAGTATAAAGTTCTCATCAATCAAAGTACCAGATTCGTTTAGGAGTAAATTCACCTATTGATCTAGTAGCTTAGCACGAGCTCTTGTAATAGGTCGAATTCTAATCTCATTGGACTGATCCTGTCTTGCGACAGTTGTAGCATCTTCAGTAGTCATTGGGGTAGGTGTAATTGTAGGGATGTCCTCATCATCTCCCCCCCTCCTTCAAAAGGCGTCGACCTCGACGCTCCAAGGTCTTCTCTAGCATATGTTGACAAATCAGCAACGTTGAAGCTGTTGCTAACTCCACCAAACTCCTCAATAGGTATATCCACCGAGTAGGCGTTATCATTAATCTTGGCTAACACCTTGTAAGGACCAGCACCACGTGGCTTCAATTTGGACTTTCGAAGTAATGGAAACCTATCCTTGCGTAGATGCACCCAAACCATATCTCTAGGCTCGAACAACACTTCTTTCCTTGCTTGATTCCTTGTAGTAGCAATGTTCTTGCCTTTCTTCTCAATAGCCTCTCGAGTCTTCTCATCTATTTTCTTCACATAATCAGCACGTTTTGATGCCTCCATATCAACTCTCTCATGTAATGGCAGAGGCAACATATCAAGTGGCGTCAATGGTTTGAAACCATACACCACCTCAAAAGGACAAAGCTGAGTAGATGAATGCACAGCCCTGTTGTAAACAAACTCAACATGTGGCAAACACTCTTCCCACTCAGCCAGATTCTTTTTAATCATGGTCCATAGCAGCTGTGACAATGTTCGATTCACCCCCTCCGTTTGACCATCTGTTTGGGGATGACATGTAGTACTGAATAGCAACTTCGTTCCTAGCTTTCCCCATAAGGTCTTCCAAAAGTAGCTCATGAACTTCACATCCCAGTCAAAAACAATCGTCTTTCGTAATTCATGTAATCTCACGATGCCCCTGAAAAACAGGTTAGCAACATGCGACGCATCGTCGCTTTTGTGGCAGGCAATAAAATGAGCCATCTTAGAGAACCTATCCACTACCACAAATATAGAAGCATGACCTCTCTGAGTTTTAGGTAGACCTAGCACAAAATCCATACTAATATCTTCCCATGGAGTAGTCGGTGCAGAGAGAGGTGTATACAAACCGTGAGGCTTCAGCTTAGATTTCAACTTGTGGCATGTAATACATCGGCTCACAAATCTGTACACATCACGCCTCATCTTGGGCCAATAAAAGTGATCAGCAAGCATGAGCAACGTCTTATCACGCCCAAAGTGACCCATCAAACCACCAGCATGTGACTCCTGCACTAAGAACAAACGCAATGACGATTCTGGAATACATAGTTTGTTAGCTCGAAACAAATATCCATCATGTATATGATACTTATCCCATGCGTTTCTAAGAGCACACAAACGATATGGTTCAGCAAAATCATGGTCAGTTGCATAAAGTGCACAAATAGCTTCTAATCCAGGAATTTTAACATCAAGCTTGGTTAATAGCATGTTCTTCCTAGATAGAGTATCAGCAACAACGTTCTCTTTTCCCTTCTTATAGTTAATGATGTAAGGAAAAGACTCAATGAACTCAACCCATTTAGCTAATCTTCTATGCAAATTTGATTGAGCTTTCAAGTATTTCAATGCTTCATGATCAGAATGTATGATGAATTCCTTTGGCCACAAATAATGTTGCCAAACCTCAAGTACTCGAACAAGTGCATATAATTCTTTATCATAGATAGAATAATTCAAACGAGCACCAGCCAATTTCTTAGAAAAATAAGCTATAGGCCGACCCTCTTGCATCAAAAGGCCACCTATGCCTATACCACTAGCATCACATTCAACTTCAAATTGCTTTGAAAAATCAGGTAATGCAAGTAATGGTGCAGAAGTAAGCAAACGTTTTAATGTATCAAATGCAATGTCTTGGGCCACACCCCACACAAAAGGAACACCTTTCTTTGTCAAATCATTTAATGGTGCAGCAATGGTGCTAAAATCTTTCACAAAGCGCCTATAAAAACCAGCGAGACCGTGGAAACTACGCACTTGACTAACATTCATTGGAGTAGGCCAATTCTGAATTGATTCAATTTTAGATTGATCTACCTCTACTCCATGCTTAGAAACAACAAATCCTAGGAATACGACCTTATCTTTTGCAAATGTACACTTCTCGAGATTAGCATACAATTTATTATCACGTAACACTTGCAAAACTTGTCTAATATGAGTGCAATGTTCAGATTCGGTGTGGCTGTATATAAGTATATCATCAAAGTAAACAACCACAAAACGACCAATAAACTCTCTCAAAACATGATTCATCAAACGCATGAAAGTACTAGGTGCATTAGTAAGACCAAACGGCATGACTAACCACTCATACAAACCGAATTTAGTTTTGAAAGCAGTTTTCCATTCATCCCCTTCTTTCATCCTAATTTGATGATAAGCACTACGCAAGTCAATTTTAGAGAAAACAGCAGCACCACTCAATTCATCTAGCATATCCTCTAAGCGTGGAATAGGATGACGATATCGAATAGTGATGTTATTAATCGCTCTACAATCAACACACATGCGCCAAGTACCATCTTTCTTAGGAACTAAAATAACAGGAACAGCACAAGGGCTAAGAGAGACACTGATGTACCCTTTATCCAGCAACGCTTGTACTTGCTTCTGAATTTCCTTAGTTTCTTCGGGATTAGCCCTGTAAGGTGCACGGTTGGGAAGTGTGGCGCCAGGAATCAGGTCCACTTGATGTTCTATACCACGCAATGGAGGCAAACCTGCGGGTATGTCTTCTGGAAACACATCCCAAAAGTCCTACAAAACAGAAGAGACACCAATAGAAATAGGGGTCATGTCGTTAGAAACCAATACCTCGCCCTTATACATGAGCACAAGTGGCATGGCTGTAGGATCCTCACGAAACTCTCTCATATCCTCCTTGGTGGCTAATATCAATAACACGGGCACTCTCTCACTTTTCTTTATATCACTCAATTTAGGCTCAATTACATCAGGAACAGTTGTGACATAGTCTCGCCGAGTGGTAGTATCTTCCTTCAAGTTCACCTCTATCTTCTGGCGAGAATCATTCACAATTTCTTGTGGTGTCATTGGTTGCATAGTAATCTTCTTTCCTTTGAATTCCAAGTGATATGTATTGGCTCGGCCATTGTGTTGCACATGGCGATCATAGAGCCAAGGCCGACCCAATAGTAGGTGACAAACAGTCATAGGAACCACATCAAAATCAATAGAATCTTTGTATGGCCCTATTTGAAAATTCACACGTACCATATGATTTACCTTCATCTCACCATTGTTGCTCAACCATTGTATGTAGTATGGCTTCGGATGAGGTAAGTATGTCAAATTCAGTTTGGCACATAGTTCCTTACTTGCAAGATTTCTATAGCTACCTCCATCAATAATGACCTTGCAAGCTTTGTTTGGTCCAACGAGAGCTTTTGTTTGGAACAAGTTGCAACGCTGGGATTCCTCAACCGGTTGCACACTAAGTACACGTGAAGATATGACAATAGTGGGTGCACGCTCAGCATATGCATCAGCACCAACCTCGTCGTCATCAATATAATCATCAGAAGCTTCATCTCCACTTTCTACTTCACCTTGTTCATTAACAAACATAACCTTGTTGTTTGGACAATCTTTCTTGTAGTGACCTCTACCTCCACAAGTATGGCACACCACATCACGAGTATGTGCAGTAGACATGTTGGAACCCGAGCTAGCAGCAGGAGCAGCGGGTTTCCGAGCAGTAGAACCAAATGAAGGTGTACTTGCGGGCTTGGCCGATGGTGTAAAAGGAGCAGCAGCTGGTGGCGCGGCTGTAGAAGGTGTAGACCTGGCCAAAAATCTGCTGGAGGATGGAAAACGAGCACGTGACTTCGCCTCTTCTGCCAACTGGGATTCGGACTCTCTAGCATGATGCAACAACTCATTCATGGTCTCATACTTGTGATGACGAACAATGCTCTTGATCAGTAACTTCAAATTGTTTAGGAATCGCTTCATGGTCATCTCAATGGACTCACGAATTCTAGCACGCTGCATAAGCATCTCCATCTCCATGTAATACTCATCAATTGTCATGGTGCCTTGCTTCAGTTGCGTCAATTTATCAAAAACTGATCGCAAGTAGTTCGTTGGTACGAAACGAGCTTTCATGATTTGCTTCACCTCGCGCCAATCCCTCACAGGAAGTTCATTGTACTCCCTCCTATGTTGCACAAGAGCATCCCACCAACCTAAAGCATAACCATCAAATTCCGATGCTACAAGCTTGACCTTCTTATCTTCTGGATAGTCAAATAAGCGCTAGAGTTTCTCAATCTTCAACTCCCATGTGAGGTAGTCTTCAGGATCAATGGAACCATCAAACTTAGGAATTGAAATTTTTTGCTTGCCCAAACCGTCATCAGCAGCTTGGTCACACGTTGACCACAACCAAGATGGGCAAACCCACGACCATGAGCAGGTGCATGGACAGGGGGAATAGCACGTCCCCTGCCAACATGTGGAGCAGCATCAACAGCGCTACCCTCATCGAAATCATCAAAGGCATCATCATGTTGAAGATCTTCCCTTCTATGTAAGGCGGCTGTCAAACCCTCAATGGACTGCTGCAAAGCGGTGACATTGACATTGAGCGTAGCCACTTGCGTTTGGATAGTATCAACCGTCCCAACATGCTGATCCAATCTCATATTCATATCTTGGAGATTCTTGTCAATGGCATCTGTCGTGTTAGTAAACACACGTGTCAAGTGGGATTTCAAAGCCTCATATTCACGCCAATTGACGAGCTCCTCATCCTTCTTTTTCTGCAACACAACATCATCATCACTAGTAGACATGATTAGTGGGTTAGTGCAAAAATCAGAATTTGTATGGTGGAAACTCTCACAACTCACTCACAACTAATAAGAAAGGAGATCTTACTGTTCCAAAGTGAATAGCGATGTTCTACCAAACGAAATCAAAGACTGATGCACTTGATGTGATGAAGTGAATATCAAAGGTATAGAGAGCGATCGCAGGGCACACAGGTTATGTAAAGGTGGAGCTATAGGTATGGTATCCTATCTACACCGCAAACAAGTCCTAGTGCTGATCGTACAAATACCCAAGAAACACACACAGTGGAGATAAACGTGGCAAAGCAACTTATGAAAAGGAATATTGCAATGCACAAGAGAGACGCTAGTAATAGCTCAAATAGAACAGGCACAAGATTGCTCAATCTACTAGTGCATACACAACAAGGCCTCCAATATTGCACACTTCAATATCTTTGATAACAAACTACTTAACACAAATGCCCTCCTATGCTGCTACTATAGCAGTCATATACTTAGCCTTTTGTTGTAGTATCCGTCACAATGTCTGAACTTTGGAACTCATCCAAATCCATCATGGAACATCCTTTCCATTACATTGTGCCACCCATAGTCTAAATTGAGATAAATTTAATTTGTATCTTGTAACAAAACTAGTATCAATGTAACACTTTACAATGAACTACCTTTAACTATTTGTCACTTATACATGATATATTCTTAGTTCTTCCAAAGCTCATAAGAATATCTTTACTATTGTCCAATGATCATCTTATGAATCATTCTGGTATATGCTCATAACATTTAGAGCATAGGACATTCTGGATATATACATATCATGGTATAATCGATCAAAATCTTCATGTGATTTTACTCACCAAGTGTTGAAACACTTGAATTTTGATACAATCCTTTTCATGCAGCAAGAACCTTTCTTGTTGTTTCCATATTGAACCCTTTCAATATCTCATATATGTATGTCTGGCACAACCATATTAGCGCCTCAATCTATCCATATAGATATTGATGCCAAATATTCCGGTTTTGCCCAAGTCTTTCATCGAAATCTTATTTTACTAAAATTCTTAACATGTGTCAATACAAGATACATCATTTCCAATCAACAATATGTCCTCTACATACTGTATTAGAAATATGTCTCTATGCTCCCACTTAATTTCTTGCAAATGCAAGCATCTTCATCATCTCCGATGAATTTAAACTCTTTTAACAATTTCATCATGGTGAATATTCCAACTCCGCTATGCTTAATTCAACTATTGAAGTTTGCATGCCCTTTTAGCACCCTTTGAATTAACAAAAACCCTTCGGACCATGTCATGTACACGTCCTAGGTAACCATTCTATTAGAAGAACCTTGTTTTGTTTATTCAACTACCATATACCAAATTATATATAGTGGTTGCTACATTAATCCGTCAAGACTAAATGTCGCTATGAAAGATCAAATCTTGTCATAGTCAACTCCTTGAACATTGCCGTAAACTTTTTTCCGACATGTCGACTATTTCATAGATGTTAAACATCCATGTCTATTTCTTTATAGATCCAAACACGACCGATAGGCTTCACGCCTTTCCGGAGGGTCTTCCAAGTTAAGAAACTTGATTTCTCGTGTATGGATACTATCACGGATTCTATGAATTCTAGTCATTTTATGGAGTCAGGGCCCATCATCGCTTCTTTGCATGTAGTCGGTTCATCATTGTCAAAACAATAACGACTTGCTTATCAAATCACACTATTTGATTCTTACCGACCCACACGGTTCAATAGGAACTCTAATCTCCGAGATCACACCTTTTGTAATCACGGGAGCCATGAGCATTGTGGCCGCCACCGGGACACTTTCTGGCGCTGCGCTACTTAGCACATATAGCTAAGGTTCAACAACCTTATCAAAGTTCTATTGTCCTCCCACTTAACTTTTCGTGAAAAATTCCTTCTCGAGAAACTTGGCGTTCCAAGTGACAAACTCTTTTGTCCTCCGTGTTATGGAGAAATTCCGAACAAATTCTTTGGGATAACCTACAAAGACGTGCTTATCCGACTTTGGTTGTAGACATTTTACTTATGCATAGCATACCAAAATTTAAGAAAAGACAATTCGGGTTTTATCCAAACCATAACTCATATGGTGTCATTTCAACGGATCACGATGGTGCTCTTTTCAGTGTAAAAGCGGTAGTCTCTAAAGCTTCAATCCTTAAAATATAATGGCAGTTTTATAAATGACACCCTTGATCTTACCATGTCAAACATGGTTGATTTCATCTCTCGAATATGCCATACTCCTATGGTTTACCGGGAAATTCAAATTCATGGAACAATTCCTCAAATCTTAGGTGTTTTGCTAAACATGTAACTCAAATATCTTCCTTTACGATCAAATCATAAACTCTTTTATTTTCTTGTTACAATGATTTTTCACTTCATCTTGAAAGTCTTTGAACAACTTTCAAATGTTTCATACTTCTTCCTTATTAAGTAAATATACAGATATATTCACTCAAATTTTCGAAGAAAGCATATGAAGCAAAATGATCCATCGCATATGGATACACATAATGGACTATGCACATCAGCATGCACAATTTCCAATAAGCTAGTCATCCGTTCCTCTCTGGCCTATGGACGGAGTTTCAATTATCTCGAGGAAAGTCTCACAAGCATCAACTGATCAAAATCAAAAGACTCCAAAAATCCATCAACATGGAGTTTCTTCATGTTTTCTTTCCAATATAATTTAAACAGCGATGTCACTTCATAAGTGATCTTTCAATCATTTGTCTTGCGACATTTTAGCAATGGTGTTTATGGATGTGATTTCTCCCACTAGACTTGTAAAAGTTCATCCATCCTTTATGGAATACGGTAATTATTTGAACAACCATTGTTCTCGTAATACCGGAACAAAATAACAACTATTAAAACAAATCTTGAAGGCTAGGTTTGACGACAACGAAAAACACAATAACACTTTATTTGTTTTCGATGATCATCATCACTTATTCTCTTGCTAGTTACTTAGGCCATTGCAGTTCATGAATTGCGTTGTCTTGTATGACACTTCATACCAACCAATTCGGTATCCAATACCTAAGAACCACATTGTTTAATAAGCAAGGAATACAACCATAACATGTATATCTTCTATATACCCAAGTTGGACATCTCCAACCTTTTATTTTCTGCCAAATATTTTATAGATTCTCTTTCAACAATTCCTTTTCTTTTAAAAGAATCTATCAACATCAATAGTGGTGTCATCAACATGACACATGGTACAAAGCTTGTATATAGTCAAATACTAATACCTTTGGACTTGCGCTTTGAAGTGGATCACCATCATCAAATGTTTGGCATTCTTTCAAAAATCCATTCTTTAGTAATCTATTAGTGTAGTAAACATTTTACTTACATCTTCTATTCATCCTTATCATTACAACTTTCATGATCAAGCTACTATAGCCTATAAGGAAGAATCGCGAGTATAATATCAGTTCTCAAAACCTTTTTGGTAGATTAGGACGCCTAGCATCTCCAACATTCACAAATTCTCATACAATATGAGAACATGTATTTTGCTAAATTATACTCTATCATAATGCAACCAAAAACATTGTTTCAGATATCACAATATCTTTCACACGTGATGGTTTCTGAAACAATTTTCAGCTCCAATATAATCTTGATATTAAAACAACTTTTGGATATCAATAATCATGGAGGCAAACATGATACTTTAGATACTAACATTGGAATTCTTACTCTTGATTTAATACTACTTATTAAACTTCATGGAGTAAATGGAGTTTGCTGAAAGTTTGCAATAGGACTTATAAACTTTAAATTGACATTCAAAACAATACGATACTAGTTCGTAAAGTAAATATCCAGAATTCTATAGTTCTATTATCTCAAATAAAAACTAAGCATAAGGTAGAAAAAGAATGCCAATGACTACAACAAACTATGTAAATTCACTTTGATTTAATTTATGACAAATTTGGTTCGACTAATCCAAATTAGAAATGAACTCCCACTCAAAAACGACATCCCTCGTGTCTTTTTGGTGATTACATGAACCAAATCCACTACACCAAGTCCGATCATCACGTGAGTTGATGTAGCTTCAAAGGCTAGAATCTATATGGGCATCATATCAACTATATGACTCATGCTTAACCTTTCAGTCCGTGTTCCGAGGCCATGTCTGTACATGCTAGGCTCGCCAAGTAAGAACCTTAGTACTCGCATGTGTAAAACTGTCTTACACCCGTTTGTATGAAAGCGTAGAGTCGAGTACACCCGATCATCACGTGATGTCTCGAAATACGATCCACAAAATGGTGCATACTTAAGGAAGAACACATTTTTATCTTGATATCTAAATGAGGGATCATCTTACAATGCTACAGAAAGCGCCAAACTAGCAGTATAAGTTGCTAACATCTAATGTGTAAAGTGAGATGATATGGTCCATGCATTTGATCTCTATCATTTGCATCGTGGTATGATCTCTATCATTCCTTTGTGTGTAAGGCCAAGGTCTATGGAACTTACACGTTGAGTGTGTTGTAAGAGTATCTATCATACATCTACTTACAACAATACCATATCAAGACACTAGCCCAGCAACGGTCTAAACTAGACGCTCTAATTTATCAATTGCAAGTTTTACGTGGCTTAGGGCTTTCGGAGATAGAACCGTTCTTACCTACGAACATGAACCACAACGAGGATAACCAAGTTATTAGCAACTCGTTGTAAATCAGATATTGACTATAGTAGGAGAGACAGACACCCGCCAGCCACTTATGCAAAACAAGTTGCATGTCAGTCGTGGAACCGGTCTCATGTACGATGACATGTAAGGTTGGTCCGGGCCGCTTCATCCCACTATGCAACCAATATCCAAAATACATAGAAGATACAATAACATGATCATCATCGCCCACATATAAACATACGCGTACTACCCGTGCAAAGCACCTACGCATAGATCAGGCTCTGATACCACTATTAGGTCCGCAGCATAGAAAACAAAAAATTTCCTACGATGTGAACTACACGCCAAGATCTATCTACTAGGTACAAAGCAACATGTGGACATACATCCATCGAGAACTTACCCTCGAAGACAACGAGTTTCGTTAACGAGTAGGAACTCGTGGTTGATGTAGTCGTACACTTGCCGATCTCAAGATCGTGATGAAGTCCAGCAGGTCCGGCTCCAGCACGTCCATCAGATCCAGCTCCAGCACCACCAAGTCCAGCACCGCAAAGCAGCGGTGCACCCGTGATGGCACACACGTCTGGTACCCCGACAACCTCAGTCCCTCGCTCCAACAAAGCAGCGAAAGCAGCAACTCCTTTCCAGATAAAGCCACCAAGAACATGTATCTCGCTAATCTGAGACCATAGGGAAATAATACTAGAGGGGGAGAGAGATCCTTCACAAGGATGTGTGAGGATGAAGGAGTAAGAGGGGGGCCTTTTATAGGAGGAGGGGGTGCCCCTCCTTCATGGCCGGCGCATGGAGGAGGTGCCTCTTCACCTCCTCCATTCATGTGGTGGTAACCCCTCCACATTAAAATGCCTCTTCACATTCCCTTTTAAAGTCTCCACTTTAAATGCATTAAATTTCTCCAAATTTAATGCGCTCTCATTTAATAAAACTCTTTTATTAATTTTATTCAGAATTTTGTTAATTACTTTAATTAACAAACATTCACATAAAACCCCCTTCAACATTTCAATATTACATGCAGAACCAATTTCAGCAATTTCACCCGAAACAGTTTCGGTGTCTATTGAAATAATTCCAGTGCTTTCTTAAATCTTTATCTAAAATATATTTGCTCCAAACGGTGTCGGTATCCCTTAAGTGTGTCACCCTATGGTTCACGAATAATGCAGACATGATCGAGACCCCTCTCAGATCAATAATCAGAAGCGGGACCTGGAGATCCATACTGACTTCGACACATTCAACGATGACTTCTGTGATCGTGAGAACCTTTAACGCTAGTAACTAAATCCCTTTGTCTCGCGATATATTATATGTCCGAGATTCGATCATCGGTATCTCCATGCCTAGTTTGATCTCGTTGCCGACATGCACTCTTTTCTCGTTCCCGTGATATAACATTCTAGTGATCACATCACTTGCTTGCAAGCTATCTCAATGTGATATCACCGAGAGTGCCCAGAGTATATCTATCCGTCATCGGGATTGACAAATTCCACTCTTGATCCATGAGCCTCAACATAACACCTTCGTAGCACTAAACCCATATTTATAGTCACCCTGTTACGGTGTAACGTTTGATGTTATCAAGATACTCTTCCGGTGTTAGCAATTAACATGATCTCATGGTCTAAGGATAAAGATTACTTTGTATAGTGTTATAGCAATATAAACATAATGACTTTGATTGTAATGCTATACTTCGGATGAATGTTCATCACATCATTCAACTAATGTTGTGACCTTGTTATTAACAACATCCAATGTCCATGATCAGGAAACCTTGATCATCTTGTTAATCAACAAGCTAGTCTATAAGAGAGGCATAACTAGGAACCCTTTTTGTTTTTAAACACACATGTATTGATGTTTCCGATCAATACAATTATAGCATGGAAAATAAACATTTATCATAAACATGGAATAAGTTAATAACCACTTTATTATTGCCTCTCGGGCATATTCCCTTCAAGCTTGACCATTCTTCAGCAGCTTATACCATTCCTCAGCTCTTCCTTTCAGCGATAATGAGAATAACTTCTTCTTAACTTGATCTGTAGTAATACCTGCACACTTGAAAAACCCGCATAATTCGTGTATAAAGAGTAAATGATCATCGGGATGGACAGTTCCATCCCCAACATAATAGTTATCCATAACACGATCAATAATTCTTGTAGGTATTTTAAAAACATCATGCTCAGTAGGTGGTGGCTTATTTACTACCAGAAGTGGTAGTAGCATTACCAAATAAGAAACTGAGTGAATTATCCATAACAAAAATAAAGCAACTAACAGAAGTAAACAATACTCACAGTAGAAGTTTCCTTTACCAGTTCCACTCTCCAATAGTGCTTCACTCCCCGGAAACGGCACCAGAAAATAGTCTTGATGACCCACAAGTATAGGGGGTGTATCGCAGTATTTTCGATAAGTAAGAGTGTCGAACCCAACGAGGAGCAGAAGGTGCTGCCTAGTGGTATGGATCAGGAATTCTCTGCAAAGACTTAGCAAACGGATTTTTAAGGGTTTTCGATAGAGCAAGTAAACGAAGTATGAGTAAATAAAAGACAATAGGAATAAATGCAGCAAGTGGCCCAATCCTTTATGCAGCAAAGGACATGTCGGTTGTATTACTTAAGATGACCAAACGTTCTCGAGGACACATGGGAAGACTGTCAAGTGCTTTCGCTTCATATAGTTGATTAATCTTCTCTAGCTTGTTAAGTGTTGTGTGGGTGAACCTGTGCTAATGTACCGACCTTCCTAGGACTAACACATACTTGTGATTATACCCCTTGCAAACATCTGTAAGTACAAGAAAGTAATTAAGGTAGAAACCTAACCACAGCTTTAAACTCTAAGACCCTCACGTCCCTTGCGCAATGGTTTCCTAACAAGGGTTCAGGTTTCTGTCACTCCGGCAACCCCTACGATTAGTAACCAAATACACAATGCATTCCCCTAGGCCCATATAGGTGAAGTGTCAGGTATTCGACGTTCATATGACACCACTAGAAGAAGTACACCACAACTTAAATATCAAACTATTGAATCTTTCTCAACACAACTCCACTACTAACAACATGACTTCTCCCATGTCCTCAAGAACAAAACAAACTACTCACAAGAAATCATATGGATCATGATCAGAGATGGAATAATGATGTATAACAATCTGAACATAAACAATAAATAAATGGTTCACTCAATAGCATCAACTGCAAAGAGTAATCAACACCGGGAAAGTTTCCCCTATGAACTATGCAAGATTCAACCCAGTTGTTACAGCAATGTGGAGATGGTGATGAGGGTGCTGATGGTGATGATGGTGGTGATGATGATGATGATGATCCCGATGAAGTCCATCTTGATGGTGGTGTTGATGGCGACGATCTCCCCTCTCCGGGAAGGAATTCCCCCGGCAAAAATCTGTCTGCCGGAGAGATCTTTCTCTCTCGGTGGTTTCCACCCCACAGAGGTGGCGGAATCTTTCTGTGGTCGCTCCCCCGAGTCTTAGGGTTTCGGGAGGATAATATACGCTAGAGCGGAGTGCCAGGGGTGGACCAGGGTGGCCACACCACCTGGCGGCGCGACCTAGGCTGGCCCACGCCAGGGGGTGGTGTGGGCCCCCTGTGGCCCATCTCCAGCCCCCTTCTGGCTTCCTTTGTCTTCTGGAAAAATAGGATTTTCCGTATATTTTCCCGGATTTTCTGATCTTCGCGAATTTTGCCTCCAAACAGCACCTTTTCCATCAGAATCCTGACTGCAGTGGTGCATGCTCCAAAAGTCATCAAACATGCAAAAACAGATGAAATAACATAAGTATCACCTCTCAATACGAAATATATCAATGAATAACAGTGAATTATGACATAGAATAGTGATGCAAAATGGACGTATCAATGGCACTTGGTGTGGTTCATGAAAAGAACACACATGCAATGACACTGGTGGATCCTTATGTGGTTTGTTTAGAGGAACAGACATGCTATGACACCGGTGGATCCATGTGTGGTTCATGAGAAGAACACACATCCAATGACACTGGTAGATCCTTATGTGGTTCATGAAAAGAAATGACATGCAATGACACTAGGTGTGGTTCATGAGAAGAACACACATCCAATCACACTGGTGGACTCTAGCTGTGGTTCATGAAAAGAATAGACATGCAGTAACACCGGTGGATCCTTATGTGGTTTGTCTAGAGGAACACACATGCAATGACACTGGTTGTGGTTCATGAAAATTATAGACATGCAATGACACTGGTGGATCCTTATGTGGTTTGTGAGAAAAACAGACATGCAATGACACTGGTGGATCCTTATGTGGTTCATGAAAAGAACTGACATGAAATGACACTGGGTGTGGTTCATGAAAAGAACAGACATGCAATGACACCGGTGGCTCCATGTGTGGTTTATGGAAGTAACAGACATGCAATGACTCTAGCTGTGCTTAATGAAAAGAACACACATGCAATGACACTGGGTGAACATACATGCAATGACACTGGTGGATCCCTATGTGGTTTGTTTAGAGGAACAGACATGCAATGACACTGGTGGATCCACATGTGGTTCATGAGAAGAACACACATCCAATGACACTGCTAGATCCTTATGTGGTTCATGAAAAGAACTGACATGTAGTGACACTGGGTGTGGTTCATGAAAAGAACAGACATGCAATGACACTGGGTGTGGTTAATGAAAAGAACATCAATGAATCTAGCTGTGGTTCATGAAAAGAACAGACATGCAATGACACTGGGTGTGGTTCATGAAAAGAACAGACATGAATGACATTGGTGGATCCTTATGAGGTTCATGAAAAGAACAGACATGCAATGACACTGGTGGATCCTTATGTGGTTTGTTTAGAAGAACACACATGCAATGACAATGGGTGTGGTTCATGAAAAGAACAGACATGCAATGACACTGGTGGATCCTTATGTGGTTTGTTTAGAGGAACAGACATGCAATGACGCCGATGGATCCATGTGTGGTTCATGAGAAGAACACACATCCAATGACACTGGTGGATCCTTATGTGGTTCATGAAAAGAACTGACATGCAGTGACACTCGGTGTGGTTCATGAAAAGAACAGACATGCACTGACACTAGGTGTGGTTCATGAAAAGAATAGACATGCAATGACTCTAGTTGTGCTTCATGAAAAGAACACCCATGCAATGACACTGGGTGTGGTTCATGAAATGAATAGACATGCAATGACACTGGTGGATCCTTATGTGGTTTGTTTAGAAGAACACACATGCAATGACACTGGGTGTGGTTCATGAAAAGAATAGACATGCAATGACATTGGTGGATCCTTATGTGGTTTGTTTAGAGGAACAGACATGCAATGACACCGGTGGATCCATGTGTGGTTCATGAGAAGAACACACATCCAATGACACTGGTGGATCCTTATGTGGTTCATGAAAATAACTGACATGCAGTGACAATGGGTGTGATCCATGAAAAGAACAAACATGCAATGACATTGGGTGTGGTTCATGAAAAGAATCGACATGCAATGACTCTAGTTGTGGTTCATGAAAAGAACTCACATGCAATGACACTGGGTGTGGTTCATGAAAAGAACAGACATGCAATGACACTGGTGGATCCTTATGTGGTTTGTTTAGAAGAACACACATGCAATGACACTGGGTGTGGTTCGTGAAAAGAATAGACATGCAATGACATTGGTGGATCCTTATGTGGTTTGTTTAGAGGAACAGACATGCAATGACACCGGTGGATCCATGTGTGGTTCATGAGAAGAACACACATCCAATGACACCGGTGGATCCTTATGTGGTTCATGAAAATAACTGACATGCAGTGACAATGGGTGTGATCCATGAAAAGAACAAACATGCAATGACATTGGGTGTGGTTCATGAAAAGAATCGACATGCAATGACTCTAGTTGTGGTTCATGAAAAGAACTCACATGCAATGACACTGGGTGTGGTTCATGAAAAGAACAGACATGCAATGACACTGGTGGATCCTTATGTGGTTTGTTTAGAAGAACACACATGCAATGACACTGGGTGTGGTTCATGAAAAGAATAGACATGCAATGACATTGGTGAATCCTTATGTGGTTTGTTTAGAGGAACAGACATGCAATGACACCGGTGGATCCATGTGTGGTTCATGAGAAGAACACACATCCAATGACACTGGTGGATCCTTATGTGGTTCATGAAAATAACTGACATGCAGTGACAATGGGTGTGATCCATGAAAAGAACAAACATGCAATGACATTGGGTGTGGTTCATGAAAAGAATCGACATGCAATGACTCTAGTTGTGGTTCATGAAAAGAACTCACATGCAATGACACTGGGTGTGGTTCATGAAAAGAACAGACATGCAATGACACTGGTGGATCCTTATGTGGTTTGTTTAGAGGAACAGACATGCTATGACACCGGTGGATCCATGTGTGGTTCATGAGAAGAACACACATGCAATGACACTAGTGGATCCATGTGTGGTTCATGAGAAGAACACACATCCAATGACACTGGTGGATTCTTGTGCGGTTTGTTTAGAGGAACAGACATGCAATCACACAGGTGGATCCATGTGTGGTTTATGAGAAGAACACACATCCAATGAACTCTAGTGGATCTATCTTGGCATAATTTGATGTATTCCACGATGTATTTCATTGTACAAGATACTTTCCATTTTTATACTACTCAGTTTTTCCCTTGGTTTTATGTGGTACTACTTAGTTTTGCCGCCCTCTCTCTATCTTTCGTAGAAGCCCAAACTTGTGCTCACTCTGTCTGCTACTCCCTGATTGGTTGTCACAGTTGTCACGCGGATCGTGTGCACCAACGTTGATCTGTGCGATCCAACGATGATCGTTGCACACGTCGTGCCCTTCACATCATAGCGTGAGACAGCACGGACATCTCCCTCTGCGAGACTTCTACAGGAAGGAACACGATGTCGTCCATGGAAAAAGTTGTCGAGCGGTCATGTCAAGTTTAATCAAGTCTGAAAAGCCTACTACTGCTACTACAACTCATGCACAGGGCAACGGGGTCATCGAGTGCACGGTTGTCGACGGGACATTGCAATTTATTGCCACTTGATTTTAATAAGACATATCCCATTTTTACGCAACGCTCTCAATCTCACTTCCAACTGGGCCCTACCGCTAGTAACTTCCATGAGTCAAGGGCCCCCCTCGAGTAGATCTAACGTTGCTAGAAATTAGTTCCGCGCCACTTGCATGCAGTGGAATCGAGGTCTGCCATGAGCGTGTTTTCAATGCAGCTCTAAAGTGGAGATCGTGGCTGTTTCAAAAAAAGGGAACCGAAAAAAAGGGTGGATATCGTGGTAGCCCCCTGCCCCTCGCCCACCACACGTGTCCACTCGAGGACTACGAAGGGTCTGGTGTTTATAACCCCCCTCGACCTTCTACTTCCATGAGCTCGTGTCATTTCCCCCTAGTCTGTCTAGTCCCAAGACCCCAATCTACACCTGTCGCGCTGTAACACCCTCGAATCGGCCCTACGCAAGTTTTAGCGCTTCCCGCCAAACCCGCATAGAAACGATTCAAGGACGCCCACCCGGCACTTTTGTGCGGGTGGAAAACGAAGTAATACCATTACACAACAGTCCTCGATGGGACCCACAGAACAAATATATATACAACAGCGACTCAACGAGTCAGGAATACAGATTTACAATACAAAGATCCAAATCACCTTGAAAACGTTAGAGCGTCCGACTACGGACAAGATGCAAATGGGGCTAAGAGCCCTGAAGAATAACCAATGGCGTCCATAACCCTGCCCAGGCCAAGCCGGAAGGGTAACCCTGCTAACGACGTCGATCTCAAACCTGCTAGAACAAAAGGGGTGCCGACAAAGGGCAAAGGAAAAAGAGGAGCGTCAGTACTGAGGCCAGTACACGGCGAGGCTAGAATTCGGCGGCTCTCGCCTACATAGGTATGGTGGACTGAAGCGGCAGCGTAGCAGCATTAAACAACCTATAGAGACTCAGTAAAACTGGCGGCTATTAGAGAGAGATAAGAAAGATCTATTCGGATCCTACCTGATACTAACACCAAACATACCCATCCTGGTATTTCCCCCTCGAGATCAAACGAGGAAGTCGGACCAAGGAACTCACACAGTTGGCAATTTTACTCATTCCATTATAGTTGAAGCACTTACTAGTCAGATATAGATATCATGAGTCATCCTGATAGCATAAGTAGTGGGCAGTTTTAGTTAACATTCCGTTGTAGTTGGAACATTTACTAGTCAGATATAATTGTCCTGAGGAATCCCAAAACCCAGCAGTTGCTGGCACTTTTATCACATTCCATTGGAGTTGCAATACTTACTAGGCAGGTATAGTATAACACAGATCACCACAGATCCACCAGTTGTTGGCATTTTTAATTTACATTCCGTTGTATTTGAATCTGATTACTAGTCACATATTAAGTCAAATTTATAGCACTACTTTAGTTATGCTTGTCTATGATCGAGATACTGTGCTCCAAGTCATCCATAACCGTGGACACGGCTTTCAGAAAGTTTTACCCTGCAGGGGTGCACAAATAGCAACACACACTCGATCAACCTCGGAAAAACCAACTCAAAACCCAACGAGGCTTTCACAACAAAGCAATCACAGGATTCATAAAATATTTCAGGGGGCCACCCCACTAAGCTACCCGCGACGAAGTTGGCCAGCTCCGAGACGGACCTAGGGTTTGTGTGGATGGCTGTAAACGACTAGGAACCCGAAAGTGTGATTGGGCTTGTCGATACAGCGAAAACGTGTCACGATCCTAAACAGTACAGGTGCTCCACGCACAATCGTAAATAAAGTAGTAAGCATGGCATAAGTACAGGATAGTAATAAAGCCCCAAACTACTTTGTGGCCCCAAGAAATAGAAATGAATCAAGCTCTGGCTCAGGGGGGTCCATAAGGCCTCCCGGATGTGGATAGTGCGAATAGTCAAGGAATGGGTATCAAGTACTCGGGGTCCTACGGGACACAAGTGAGCGTGGAAGAACCAAATAACATCTATTGCCCACCGATGCCTCTGCATTAGTTATATCTAGCATTTTAATAGTTGTATTTAAAGTCATGATCATCTCCACCAATAAGCATCTGCCAGCATACCAACAACTGTGGTACTCGACAACAAGAGATCGCACCTGAGCAAGCAACTACGACTCGCAAGGCCAGCTATCTACCAAACAACAGGTATTAGGAGGTGTCCATGGCAATATAGAGGTTGCACGGGATGTAACTAGTGCACAGAAACTAAAGCATCGCGACACGGATAGCAATAGATCAACAGGAGGAAATAAAGACTATAAAATGCAAAATAGGTAGAAGGGGGGAAGATGCTCGCCTAGGAAACACTGCCGAAGGATCATATCTAGAGAACTCGTTGAATCTCACAACATCTCATCGGCCTAATCCGCGAAGAAGAAAACACTAGAAGAAACACCGGATGCACTATTTAATACTACGGCAGAAGATCCGGCATGCTTATGATATAATGCATGGCATGGCACAGATACGGTGCAATTAGACAATATTAAGCGGAACCGGGGTCCCGACAATTAATTAGGAGGTTCATGTTGTTTAGCTACCCCACAATTTAAATGTTGAATTAACAAGGCGAATCATGGCATCGGTTCGCTATGCAAATTTAAATGGAGTCCAGAATAAGACAAAGATATCCCGCAGATGGACTCCATATTTAATTATGAGGTGAATCGGCATAATGCCCACAAACCACAGACAAGTATGCATGCATGAACAATTTAATATGCGACAGTTGATAATGTCATATTATAAAAATAGGGGCTTAGGGTCATACATCTGGGTTCGGAAGATCTTGGGTTCCGGGGGGTCCGAGAAGATCTTGTCGTCCAGGTTCTAGGTCGACGGCCTTGTTGTCCGTGACGGCGAACTCAAAGTCCCGGGAAGAAGATCATGTCGTTCCATGAGCTTCGGGAATCTTTGGGGTTCGTTCTTCGGGCACCGAGTCCGTGATGGAGGTCTCGTTGTTCCGTCTCGATGATTGTTGGAGGACTTGGTTTCGGTGTCGCTACGATCTTTGGGGAGCACAGGCTTTCGACGCGGTTCATGGGGTTCGACTTCGATCACCGAAGGTCTCGTAGAGAGGGGCTCGTGTAGATCTTGTACATCTTGTATTCATATCTTCACGGGCACCGAAAACACCACATAACCCACCGTCAGAACAATGTCCGGGAGTACCCAAAACTGAACGGGGCAGCGATGAGTATGTCGCATGTGCCGTGCTGGGATAGACGCGGCCACAAGAATACGTGCAGCAGGGCGACAAGGTCGACGAGGATGTGTTGGCGTGACTAGGGATCCAGAGGAGGAGAGGGCGGCAGGGCCCTGCGAGCTTGGAGGGTCGGGCCCGGGTCGTCGTGGAGGAGGACGGCAACGGAAGCGGTAGGGAGCCTCGGGGTCGCGGGCGAGGTCGGGCTGGGGATGAGACAGAGCTTGCTCAGGGCGGCGGCGCTACTCGCGCAATGGAGCCAAGAGGAGAGGGAGCAAGACGGGCGCACGGCGAGCAAAAAGGTAGCCGGGAAGGAGGGCGACAGCTCGATGCGGGCGGGGCCGCAGGAGAGGGAGACCGGCGGCGAGGTGAGGCAGTCGAAGAGGAGAGGTCGGAGGTGCGAGGACGGAGACCAGGGGAGGGCGACCGGCGGCGCTGGCGGGCGTCTCCAGGCGACGACGGACCTCGCGGGACGGGGACTAGCGTAGAAGGGGCGGCCAAGAGGGGCCCGCTGGCGGTGGCGCGGGGCTCCGGGGTTAGACGAGGCGAGATCGGATAGAGGAGGGGGGCGCCTGGCGGCGGGGAAGACCGAGGAGAGGAGGCGGCGGCGCTGTGGACTCGGGGGCGAAAGAGAGGAAGCGAGCGCACAGGGGAGACGGGCGAGCAGGGAGGTGGGGTGGGGCCAGCCGCGGGTTGGCGTGGCGATGAAAACAAGGTGGCCAGGGGGGTGTCATGGCAGGCGTCCTGGTGCGTGCGTGTGTGGGGGGGTGCAGTGCGAGTGGGAGCGGGAGCTGGCGAGGGAATCCCGATGCGGGCTATGGTGGGGCCAGGGTGGAGGGAGGCCGGCAGGTGGAAGCCTGGGGAGCGTGCGGCGCAGGAGAAAGGATGGTGGGGTGGCGGCTGGGTGTGGTCGGGTCTGGGGTAGGTAGAAGCGGGGGTAGATGGGTGGTTAGGGTTTAGATAGGATAGGATTAGATTTTTATCTTGAGGTGGCCGGTCGGGCTTTCGGGCTGCCTCCTAAAAACAATTTTAAAATATTTTATTTATTTAAAACGGGGCTTTTGAAAACCATTTGTAGACGAAACAAAATATTCCGGAGACCCGGGTTTTATATTTGAATAAAGACGGGGCTTATTTAGAAAAACAAATAGGGTTTTCGAAAATAGTTTTTAAACAAACCATGCAAGATGATGACGATGCTCAAATGCAATGTGGCATGATGACATGAGCATGCGGTCATGATGATGCAATGAACAAAAACACCGCGATTTTCTAGTAGTGGTTTTAGCGGGATGCCACACGCGCGCGCCGAAGCTCCCTCGTTTGCACTACCTCCTTCCCTTGGTGCGCCATGAAGCGTACGCGTGGAGACGATCCGGAGGTGAAGCCAGTTGAAGGCACAGCAGGAGATGGCTCGGTCGTCGCCAAGCAGGCGGAGGCGTCTTCTCCGGGCACGAACGTCGCTCGTCGCCGTGCTGTCAAGGGTGCGAAATCATCCGTCCAACCAGTAGCTGTCGCCGCCGAGCAGCAGGTGGTAGCCGTTGCCGCCGAGCAGCATGTGGTAGCCATCGTCGCCGAGCAGCAGGTAGTAGCCGTCGCCGCCGAGCAGCTGGTGGCCGACAATGTCGTGGTGCCAGTGGCAGATCTGGATGGGGGGCTGGCGGCAGGCGGAGGCAATCCGGTGATCTACATCGACGACCCCATCACCGTTCAAGAAATCTTCGACGCAATCGCGGAGAATGATGAGTTCGAGGAGGAGGTCCCTGATGAGGAGTTCGAGGTACTACATTGCTAGCTTCTCTAGTCACAGCCGCAGTTTTCACTGTTCATATATAAGATTTGCTCAATCGTGTACAGATTCTTTTGCTCTTGAAGTAGGGTAGTATATATATGGTTTGATCGGTTGATTGATACATCTGCCATCTAGTCACAAAACCCCAATCCGTCTAGTCACAAAACCCCAATCTGCTCATCTGCCATCTAGTTGAGTTTGCTAGTTCAGTGTTGATTTCGATACACAACAGGCCTATAACATTACATTTCTATTCCTTACTGAGCCCAGTGATTCAATTTTGCCCCAAAATAGTGCAAGGGCATCTAATGGTGTCGTTTTCTTAGGGATGGTTAGTGAACCTGAGGCAGCAATGCACATAAGCAATATAGGTTGTGTTGTTGGTATTTTGGTTCTCCGACTCCATCACTGGAAAAAATGAGGCCCTAATTTTTCTCTCATATGGAACCTAAATATATAATCTTTGTATTGTTTCTGATCTATGAATGCATTGTATGATGCATTTGTATATCCCTGAATATTGTTTTGTACGATTACATTTCAATTTCTTATTGTGGCCAATGATTCAAATTTGCCCCAAAGAGAGGCAGACACATTGGTGTCAAATTTTTTTAGGGATGAGTGAGCGAACCTGGGGCCATGTACAAGATCAATATAACTTGTGCAATTGTTACTTGGTTCGCTTACACCATCTCTGTAAAAACTTATGAGGCTGCAATATTTATTCTACATTCATAGAACTATGATATTTGAATTATCTATTCCATGCATTCATAGTGTATAAGAATTACATTTTAGTTTGTCACCGAGGCTGATGATTGAAATTTGCCCCAAAAGAGTTCAAGGGAAGACACGTATGATGGTGTCGTGTTTTAGGGATGGGTTGGTGAACCTGAGGCAGCAATGCACACAAACAATATAGGTTGTGCTATTGGTATTTTGGTTCTCCAACTCCATCTCTGAAACAAATTATGAGGCCCTTGATTTATTCTCATATGGAACTACATATATGATCCTTGAATTGTTTCAGGTCTTTTAATGACTAGTATGATGCATATGTATATGAATGGTTTTGATCATAAGTATTTTTAACATGTACCTAAAGAATTGCTTGGTTTTTTATTTATAATTACAATATTTAGGCTTGTTTTTGTACCTGACTATGCATATCCCTGAATAATGTTTTGTATGATTACATTTCAATTTCTTATTGTGGCCAATGATTCAAATTTGCCCCAAAGAGAGGCAGACACATTGGTGTCAGATTTTTTCAGGGATGAGTGAGCGAACCTGGGACCATGTACAAGAACAATATAAGTGGTGCAATTGTTACTTGGTTCGCTCACGCCATATGTTGAGGGCAAACCTCTAGGGTGGCCCGATCTTTCACGATTCCCTTTCAAATCGAGGATGGAGTGCGGGGAGAGGAGGGGAGGATGAACATGACGAACGCACGCACGAAGAACGCGATGAACACACACACACACAAAACCATGATACACACCAATAGCTCACGTCGGCGGTAACCGGTCCGGCGAAATCCCTAGGATCAGCGTCGGGCGGAGGACTCTCTCTTGAATCGGCACGGCGAGATGGGAGACTCGGTGAGATCTTGACGTCTAGGTAAAGGGACTCCGATGCCTAGGCCTTGTACAACGCGGAGGCACGATGCAAACTCCAACGAGGTTTGGGGATATTGGTGCTCCTTGGTCAAGGAGCATGAGGCAAGAACTAGATAGATCCACAAAGGGGTTTCCACTAATTCCAATATCATGCCTCGGGTTTACAATGGAGGTGGGGGACTATATATAGGCCAGCCACTTAAACATGGGTATTTTAGTAATAAAAGACAAGTTCTGGATAGACTAAGGGGTACATGGGTCGCAGGCCCAAAGGCCTTTTCATGCCTGGCGACGGTCGGACCGGAGACTCCGGTGTGGTGGACCTGAGACTCCGGTCTAGGCCGGAGATTCCGGTCGGTCTCTGGACCAGCCTCCGGAGGGGCCTTCAGATTGTCCTAGGGCCCGGTGCAGGGGCCAGACCAGAGGTGGGGCTGAAGACAGGCCAGAGACTTTGGTGGACCGGAGACTCCGATGTGCGCAGACCGGAGACTCCGGTCTGAGCAGCTCCAACGTATTCTGCTTCACGATCTGCTCCTTGTTCTCCATCCTGGGGTGCTTGGTGATGTGTTGGTGCTTCGTACCTGATGATGCATAGAGTATGATGTAGCCCGACCTTCGGTCGTTACCACATCATGGTCTCCAACTTATACCAAGTCGTCATGGACTCCAAAGGTGAATCCGTTCCTCTATGTGAGCCCACTTCCTATCCTCTTGAATGGTATACTACTTCATACTCCGTCCCATATCCATGATAGGTTCATACCGACGAGTACAGAGGCAAGGGAGGAAGCCTGGAGCACCAAGCCCGACAAGATGAAGGCTTGGAAGAGAAGATGGAAGAAGCAGCAGCTGGAGCACCAGAGTCTCCGGCCTACGCACACCGGAGTCTCCGGCCACACCGGAGTCTCCGGCCTGAAGACACCGGAGTCTCCGGCCTGAAGACACCGGAGTCTCCGGCCTACATACCCTGGAGTCTCCGGACCCATCTCCGGACCGACCCCTAGATCGAGCTCAAGGACAGTCTGTCTGCCACTACGGAGACAGACCGGAGTCTCCGGCCCAGACCGGAGTCTCCGGACCCCACACCGGAGTCTCCGGCCTGACCGTACGGGCCTGCGCGCCGCCAGCTGGGCCTTTGGCCCATGTACCCCTTAGTCCGCCCAGACTTTCCCCTTTTATTCCTAAAGTACCCTTGAACTAGTGGCTGGCCTATATATAGTGCCCCCACCCCCTCATGTAACCGGAGGCATATATGATAGACTAAATAAAACCCCCTTGGTGGAATCTCTAGTTTTGCCTCATCCCCTTCTACCAAAAGGGGATCGACTATCATCACCACCTCATTGGATTTTGCATCCCGCCTCCCTCGTTGTACAAGGCCTTGGCATCGGTGTCCCTTTGCCAAGACGTCAAGACCCTCTCCAAGGTGTTCTTCCCTCTCCGCGTGGGATCGAGGGAGCACGTTGACCAATCTTTCCTTACGAGGATTCTAACGGACCGGTGGCCACGGTGAGAGCAATCGGCCTTGTATCATGTGTGTTTTGCGTGTGTTCATCGTGTTCTTCGCGAGGTGTGCGTCCGCTTCCGCTACCTTCTCCCTTTCCCCATCGATTTGACCACGAGATCGGTGAAGATCGGGCCACCCACGGGGTTACCCCATAACATCTGGTATCAGCAGCTTTTGGTTGCCACAGATTTCTCCTCGATTTGGTCTTTTTCCCCATAAATTCGAAAATTCCACCAAAAACAGCCCCAATTAGTGTTTTGGATCGATCTGTGATTTGAGTGCGTTTTGGTAGGTTTTGATCCATGGATTACTTGCTAAACTTGTTGATCTACCTTCCCCTGCGTTCCCATGGCCTAATTCCTTGTTTTCCCCCACCAATTTGAGGTTTTGGGTTGAGTTTTTCCGTTAAAATTCGTCCCGTTCGTGTTCTCGAACGTCCTGGAACCTCCGGACCGGAGACTCCGGCCCAGACCGGAGATTCCGGCCCCAGACCGGAGTTTCTAGCAAAGTCTCCGCCCCCCACTGCTGACAGCAAATCTGTTTCACCGTTTTGGGCATAACTTTTGCATACGAACTCGGAGTTTGGTGTTCTTTAGCTCGTTTTGAAGAGGAGAAAGAGCTCTACATCATCATCTCTGTGGTTCATGCTATCTATTCCATCCAAATTCTGTGAGCAAGACGGAATCCACCAATAAAGGGTGAAGATCGGCGAGGAAAGGTATAAAAATTCCGCGACTTCTCCCCACTTGCATCCCTTTGTGAGCCACACTATCTTTGCATTCAAAAAGCACCTATTGAGACTAGTTCCTCCTATGATTGCGTAGGCTATGCACATTTGATACCTTGTAGAATTCCGAGCAAAAGTTTTGAGCGCGTTATCTCATATAGTTATCTTGTATAGTTGTTGGCACAAGGAAGGGGCAAGTGAAAAAGAAAAGAAAAAGAGAAAAAAAATAGAAAAAGAAAAAGAAGAAAAAGAAAAATAAAGAAACAAGTGCCTCATAGAATAGGAAGCGCAAGCTCGATGAACATCAAATAGGTGGTACTTATTCTGCATATCTTGTAGCCCACCAATTTATTGCAATCAAACTAGCGTCTCTCCTTGCACTTGTGCGACACGAGCTTATAGTATTTGCTAGGTAATCATTTGGTTCTTAGCTCACTTTCTCTGTCGCAAAAGTCCCATTTATCCCACCGTGTGTGTTTCCTTGTACATAATTCCTATCTTGTGGATTGACTTGTTTGCTTTGTGATCATCATGGTTCTTTACTTGCCATTACAATATCTTGATTTTGGATTATTCTTGGACACGCCACCTTCCATACCTATCCACCATAAGCTTTGTGTGTGTGTGTTTTAGTGTTTAGTTGTTTTTGGTGTTCCGCGTGAACTTCACTTTGCTTGGTTTTGATTGCTCTCAAGTGTTGCCACTTGCACGATACTATCTTCCAAGGTAAAGTAAGGTTTGACGTTGCATCCCTAACCCCTACCACTTCCATATACACCACTTGGTCTTGTGAATTATGTCTAGGAACTCCAGAGCCGAGGATGATTTCTATGAAGAATCCACGATGAGCCACCATGCATATGCCTCCACAAGCATGGATGACATGATGGAGCACTACACCGACAATGGCTCCACATGCTTGGGTGATATGGAGTTCTACAACAACAATAACTCCCCAAGCATGGACGACTTCAAGAACAACAACGACAAGCTCCTCAAGTCGCGTCGACCAAGACGGAGCCCCCACCACAAGAGCAACAAGGTCCACCATCAAATGGACAACTTCAAGCGCGACATGGACAACAACTTTGCCAAAACCATAAGCATGATGGCCAAGACAAATGATGCTTTGCGCTCATTACAATGCCTCACCAAGAAGAGTGCCAAGGACAAGGAGCATCGTCGCGAGCGTCATGTGGATGACCAAGTGTGTCATCTACATCAACCTTTGGCAAGGCATGCCAATGACCTCCGTCGACACCATCATAACGCACCTTCACCTGCTCGTTCCACCACCAAAATGGCACCAAGAGCAAGCTCTCCTCAACGCCATCAAGCTTCAACGCCAAGACTTAATGTCCTAGATGACGCATGTAACCTCATGGATGAGGAGGACAAAGACCTCTACTTCGCCAAGTTAGACGAGTACGTCAAGAGGACTACACAATCCAAGGTGCAAGATGGCGACGGCAAGGTCAAGATTGGTGAGCATGGGACTTTCCCTTCACCAAAGGAGGCGCAAGGAGTTGAGAGAACCGATCCTACCCCCATATGCTTGAGTGATGATGTGGTACCAATCCTATGTGAGTATGAGAGCCACTTAGCCCACTTGAGTGAAAACAAGAGTGAGATGAGTGACTCCACCATATGTGAGATTGAGTGCTTCCACTTGGAGGGCATGAGTGATACACCTGGTGAGTTGAGAGTGGTAGTTGATAGGTCATATGAGACCACTTTGATTTCTATCGACTTACCCTCTACCTCTAGTGTGTTTTCTCATGATGTGCTAGGTTCCATGGATCAAGAAGCACCAAGCTTGGACATGATGATGCCTCCGACCGAGAAGATGAACATGGTGGATGAACATGATGCCATCCCCATACAAGAAGAAGAATTCGCCCACATGGAGGCCAATGCTACCACAACACCCACTTCATATGAGAGGTATGAACAAGGTAAAAATAAGGGTGTTGATGATGCCATGATCCCACTAGTGGACATGATGACTTGTGATGGTTGGCATGCTATGGATGATGTTTGTGATATCACATATGACTCATTGATTTTTCCATGTGATACTTTGCCTTTGCATAATGTTGAGCATGTGAAATTATTTGATTGTGATGATGTTGCCATAGACATGCCATGCTTTAAACATTACGTTGATGATATCATTGCTTGCACTTTGTTGAACAATTGCTCTTTCCAATGTTTTGCGTGTGATGATGTTACCAATGGTACCCCTCAAACCATGCTTTGTGATGGATGTTTTACAATCTCTCCCGTTGCTTGCAATAAGTTGAATAATTGCTATTTCACTTGTTTTGCTTGCAACAATGATTCTAATATGGTTTATATTGAGATGGCCCCCATAGCTTTCTCAAAATTTGGAGATTTTGATGATTGCCATGATAAGCATGTTCACCGCTTGCATACTCACCATGCACCTATGTTACACTTGCTTGACACTAATGGTGATGTGCACAAGAAGAGATATGTCATTATGGATGATGTATTTCTCTACCATGCACATGCGTTCTTCCTTTTGTGTTTGATGTGTGTAGGTACCCGCACAAGAATGTCAACCTCGGTTGAGCACGAGTTGATAAAAAGAGCTATAGATAGCATCCCCCAAGTGAGTTCAAGATCGAACCCAGCTCTGATACCTTTTGCATGCTTTGCATCTTTCATGTTGACAAATTGCTATTTCCTATGGTTTGATTGCAAGCATGTTGATGGTATTCGTTCACCTTGTGACAATAATGTCTCGTTGCTTTTGGATATTGATGCTTTGTGTGTTGCCACAAAAATGTTGAACAGTTTATCTTTCCAATGTTTTGTGTGCAACCATAATGCCATTTTGAGCATGTATTGTCATGAGAGCTTCCAAGTCTCTCGTATTGTTGTTGCAACAAACATAAGGACCACTTGCTCTTTCATATGGTTTGTTTGCAAACACATTGCTTTTTCTTCCACTCGTGATACTCATATCCCAATGATATTTGCTTTAGATGATTTGTTTGTGGCATCCAACATGTTGACCAATTGTTCTTTCCAATGGTTGGTTTGCACACATAATGATGTGGTTTTGGATATCTTTCCTCATGGTGTTTTTGCCGAATTCTCCTATCCTTGCATCAAAGATGTTGACCAATATTGTCCATTGCTTTGAGTGCCACACTAAGATGTTTTATGGAGTTTTTGAGTTCCCACATTTGGATGATGTTCAAACAATTCCCATGCACTTTGACCTTGCATACGCATTTCGTTTGCGATACTTGAGTTGTGCTAATAGTGTTGTGAACAAGAATGGACATGCCACAAATGGCATGCCCCTATATCACACACGAACATATTTTGCTTGGTCTTTGTTGTGTGAAGGTACAATTGCTTCCGCGTCAACCTCTATGGACAAAGAGTTGACAAGACGAACCGTAGAGAGTTACCTATGGCTTCTCCTCAACGAGTTATCTCTACATCATAAGGTGACTTCACTCTACCATAGGACTCATACTATAATCTTCATGAATTGGCTATGCTTTGGGTGTTGCTTCGCTTTTGTGGTGAGATTTGTAGGCTTCATTGAAGGTGAAGGAACATTGAGGTGTTGTCAATTCAATCTTCCCGAGGACGACTATATGGTGAACCCCAGGATCAAGAAGGTATCTCGACAACTTATACTTTGTGATGAGCATGTAGAGTCGAGGACGACTCTTTTTGAAGTGAGGGGAGATGATGTAGCCCGACCTTCGGTCGTTACCACATCATGGTCTCCAACTAATGCCAAGTCGTCATGGTCTCCAAAGGTGAATCTATTCCTCTATGCGAGCCCACTTCCTATCCTCTTGAATGGTATACTACTTCATACTCCATCCCATATCCATGATAGGTTCATACCGACGAGTATGGAGGCAAGGGAGGAATCCTGGAGCACCAAGCCCGACAAGACGGAGGCTTGGAAGAGAAGATGGAAGAAGCAGCAGCTGGAGCACCGGAGTCTCTGGCCTACGCACACCGGAGTCTCTGGCCATGCCGGAGTCTCCGTCCTAAAGACACTGGAGTCTCCGGCCTGCATACCCCGGAGTCTCCGGATCGATCTCCGGACCGACCCCTAGATCGAGCTCGAGGGCAGTCTGTCTGCCACTCCGGAGACAGACCGGAGTCTCCGGCCTGAGCGTACGGGCCTGCGCGCCGCCAGCTGGGCCTTTGGCCCATGTACCCCTTAGTCCGCCTAGACTTTCCCCTTTTATTCCTAAAGTACCCTTGAACTAGTGGCTGGCCTATATATAGTGCCCCCACCCCCTCATGTAACCGGAGGCATATATGATAGACTAAAGAAAACCCCCTTGGTGGAATCTCTAGTTTTGCCTCATCCCCTTCTACCAAAAGGGGATCGACTATCGTCACCACCTCGTTGGAGTTTACATCACGCCTCCCTCGTTGTACAGGGCCTTGGCATCGGTGTCCCTTTGCCAAGACATCAAGACCCTCTCCAAGGCGTTCTTCCCTCTCCGCGTGGGATCGAGGGAGCACGTTGACCGATATTTCCTTGCGAGGATTCTATCGGACCGGTGGCCACCAGTGAGAGCAATCGGCCTAGTATCGTGTGTGTTTTGCGTGTGTTCATCGTGTTCTTCGCGAGGTGTGCATCTGCTTCCGCTACCTTCTCCCTTTCCCCACGCTTTCCCATCGATTTGACCACGAGATCCGTGAAGATCGGGCCACCCGCGGGGTTACCCCATAACAGAGTATTTGCATGAAGTAGCACTCCAACCAAGGATGTATCAAATTGGCACGAGGCGAGGAGTGAGTTCACCTTAGCTTGTAGGAGTTTGGCTCGAGCACGAGTCATGGGTCCACTTGGGGGACTCGGTGGTGTAGATGTAGGAGCATCCGTAGGACGGGCCGCATCACCATACCTGAATAAACTTATGAGGCCGCAATCTTTATTCTACATTCATAGAACTATGATATTCGAATTATCTATTCCATGCATTCATAGTGTATAAGAATTACATTTTAGTTTGTCACCGAGGCCGATGATTGAAATTTGCCCCAAAAGAGTTCAAGGGGAGACACGTATGATGGTGTCGTGTTTTAGGGATGGGTTGGTGAACCTGAGGCAGCAATGCACACAAACAATATAGGCTGTGTTGTTGGTACTTTGGTTCTCCAACTCCATCTCTGAAACAAATTATGAGGTCCTAGATTTATTCTCATATGGAACTACATATATGATCCTTGAATTGTTTCTGATCTTTTAATGATTAGTATGATGCATATGTATATGAATGGTTTTGATCATAAGTATTTTTAACATGTACCTGAAGATTAATTGTTTGCTTTTTTATTTATAATTACTATGTATATCCCTGAATAATGTTCTGTATGATTACATTTCAATTTCTTATTGTGGCCAATGATTCAAATTTGCCCCAAAAGAGAGGCAGACACATTGGTGTCAGATTTTTTCAGGGACGAGTTAGTGAACCTGGTGCGATGTACAAGAACAATATAGGTTGTGCAATTGTTACTTGGTTCACTTACGCCGTCCCTGTAGAAACTTATGAGGCCTTAATCTTTATTCTACATTCACAGAACTATGATATTCGAATTACCTATTCCATGCATTCAGTGTATAAGAATTACATTTTAGTTTGTCACCGAGGCCGATGATTGAAATTTGCCCCAAAAGAGTTCAAGCGGAGACACATATGACAGTGTCGTGTTTTAGGGATGGGTTGGAGAACCTGAGGCAGCAATGCACACAAACAATATAGGTTGTGCTGTTGGTACTTTGGTTCGCCAACTCCATCTCTTAAACAAATTATGAGGCCCTAGATTTATTCTCATATGGAACTACATATATGATCCTTGAATTGTTTCTGATCTTTTAATGATTGGTATGATGCATATGTATATGAATGGTTTTGATCATAAGTATTTTTAACATACACCTGAAGATTAATTGTTTGCTTTTTGTTTATAATTACAATATTTAGGCTTGGTTTTGTACCTGACTATGTATATCCCTGAATAATGTTTTGTACGATTACATTTCAATTTCTTATTGTGGCCAATGATTCAAATTTGTCCTAAAAGAGAGGCAGACACATTGGTGTCAGATTTTTTCAGGGTTAGGTTAGTGAACCTGGGGCGATGTACAACAACATTACAGGTTGTGCAATTGTTACTTAGTTCACTGACTCCATCCCTGAAGAAACTTATGAGGCCCCTAGATTTATCCTACATTTACTCTGATGCAATTATTTGTCATTGTGTTGAGATGAAATGATATATGAACCGATCAAATTATTGATGAGATGCTTTATCTTTGATATCCATGGATATATGGTCTTACATATACATGTTGTTAATTCTTGAGTTGTAATACAATTCAATCATATGTATGAGTTCTAAGTTATGTTCTTAAAAATCAACAGGAGGATGATGATGAAGTGGATGATAGCAAGGTATCTAGGGACAACAAGAGCCGCTACGTGCTGAGGCGGTTATGGTGTGGGCTAATCTGTTTCCACCGTAGGGGGGGACTATTTTGCCCATTCTGTGGCAGAGCAATCAACATGGACCTCAACAGCATGAGCCAGCACACGGAGGGCGTTGGCAGAGGTGGAGGCAGAAGGCATAGGCCGATTACCTTGGCACGGCACACAGCCTACGGCAAATTTCCTCCGGGAATATGTCAGGACTGGCCTGTATCCCATCGACTAGGCTGTCGCTGCCTCCTGCTGATAAACCCTTGCGCTGCTAGGCGTCTTCGTGTCCCGGCCTCCTGTTGCAGCCCCTGCTTTTATTTTATTCTAGTTAATTATTACCTGTGTGTGGCATGTAAGACAATATATCCGTGGTGTCTCTGGTGAACCTTCTATATTAATCTACTCCTTTATATGGAGTGCCTTAAAGTTTCTAGTGTTCAATTATATTTACTGATCATGCTCATGCACACTACAAAATATTTCTAGTGCTCGATTATATTATAATTGTCAAGAAATACATCAACAAGTTAAATTGGTCAAAGTTTTGTATTGAAGTAACTAAATGTATCACCCACATAATAAACTAGAAACTAAAATCTAGTTCAAACACATAATGTATCACCACCACTTATTGTCGTCCTTGACTTGCTTCCCCTTCAACCGCTTGATGTCACCACCGTCCCAAGATCCCTTCTCGTCCTAAAACCGCTTTCTGTCCTCCTCGCGCTTCTTCTCCTAGGCTAGCTTGCAACCAGGGCATATCTCTTTCGCAAAAACCCCCGCCTTAACCATCCCATCTTTCATGGTAATGAGCTTATTGTACAACTCATACGCCATGTAGGCGTCTCTGGCTGCATACTCGAGGCGCACCTGGCTCATCGGCTTTCCACTCCCAATAGTTGTGATCGAGTCACTTCAATTTTTTCAGTTTTTCTTAGGTAACTGCAACTTTCGGTTCGAGAACTCACCGTGGTTACGTGGAGATCGTGGCAGTGCCGCCGGTTCAACAAGTGGGGCCAGTTCCTGCGAGAATATGAAATTAGCTGTGCATTTTTCTATGCGAGAAATTGAGAGAAATCATTTATATTTTGTCTTTCATAATTAAACACAATGAAGTTGGTACAGCCCAAGAGATTTGAACAAAAGAGATTTGCTAGTTTAACATACAACAACACTTATAGACCCGACATGGCAGAACTTGGAGAGCCCCAGAACTTGAGCTACCACAGAGACCTCGGCAGAGGTGGCAGAATTGGTACGGGTGCAACCACGGTGACGGCGAGCTCAGATTCTAGAGGAGGAAAATAGAACCGAGCATGGTCGACAAGGTGATATATCTCACCGGGAACCAATTCTCGTCCCCGACCGTGCCATGGGTGCGTCCATGGTGAGGGCGAGCTCTGACTCGGGATGGGGAGGAGAGCGGGGCCGAGCAGCTTCGTCATGTCCCAGCTCTGCGCCATGGCCGCAACCACAGATTACCGCTCCGGGGAAGAAGAAGATGCGTAATGGATGCAGGCGCCAACGCTGCAAGCCTAATTGCACCTAAGCGACGGGAGCGACAGGAGCAACATAATGGCGAGAACTGACAGGGGAGCCCAACTTGACGGCCGTTAGCCTGATTTTTTGTATTGAAACGTAAAGTTGAATTCGTGCCGAAAAAGACCCTCTGAGTATTTGGCACACCAATTGTAGTCATCGCGGATGATTTCAGGGAACTTGGGTACCGCGTTGCCTGGACACCCCAACTTTCGGGCCACAAAATGATATTCTCCCTTACAAGGTGTTAGCCAAGATTAATGATAATGCCTACTCGATTGATATACCTATTGATGAGTTTGGTGGAGTTAACAACAGCTTCAACGTTACTGATCTATCACCATATGATGGAGAAGACCTTGGAGCGTCGAGGTCGACGCCTTTTGAAGGGGGGAGATGATGAGGACATCCCTATACTTACACCCACCCCAATTACTACTAAAGATGTTCCAGCTGTTGCAAGGAAGGATCAGTTCAATGAGATTAGAATTGGACCCATTACAAGAGCGTGTGCTAAGCTACTTCAACAATAGGTGAATTCACTCCTAAACGAATCTGGTACTTTAATCGATGAGAACTTTATACTACCTAAGTCTATGCTTTATGTATGATCAGGTTCGTTGGAGAAACAAGCATGGTGCGAGGAGGAGAAGGGCTACAAGAGAAGCCCAGCATGATGATCGCCCAAGGATGTGCGAGGGAGGAGCAGGAGGAAGGCGCAGAAGAAGATCATCAAGACGGAGGCAAGAAACTCTGCAGCAACCGGAGTGTCCGGTCGAGTCCACCCGGACTGTCCGACCTGCCTGAGAGAAGAATTGGTGCGGATAATCAATACACCAAATCAGACACTACCCAGACACCACCCAAAAACTTTGAAGTTTCCGGCCAGACCGGACTGTCCGGCTGACTCCACCCGGAGTGTCCGGCCCGACCAGAATGTTTGGCCCGTTTCCACCGGATTGTCCGCCTGCCGACCGAATCTGGTCCGAGTCGGCATGTATCAGTTTGAGTCGTCCACATATAAGTTTCATTTTCTGGCCGCCCCAGTCGCCCTTATAAGCCATGGGATGCCCCAAAGTTAGGGTTTAGACCATGTTAAAACTATTTTGGAGTTGTTTCTTTTAGAACCTCTAGAATTACCCTGTGATCGAGTGTGATCTATCGTTCCATTGGGAATTAGTAGATTGCAAACTACCATTCATTGTCGACGGCTACGTGCACAAGAGCGTGGTGTGGTGAATATCCCACAGGGTTCGAGAGCTGTTGCATTGGCATCAGGTTTCGAGCGGGAGAGTTCATAACTACATGCTAGTTATCTATCCACCATTATCATCATTGACAAGTGCTTGCTGAGAAGGTCGGGCCACCCCATATCACATGGTGGGAAGGTCCTCATCCAAAATGGCGTTGTAGCACGACATGTACCACGCCATGACCTCGGGGCTCATCGCTGAAGTGTCCTCTCCACCCATGAGGAATTCCAGGTCCATGTTTGTCTTCTTCACGATGAAGTTGGCCTTGAGCAGGTCAAGCTTCTTGCCTTGGTTCTGCAGCAGCTAGCTCCGCCTTTCTTCGGACTTCTCCTCCCTCTTATCGGCATGGGATTTCCCATCATCCATGCACTTCCCGATCGATGCATGAAGCCGTTTGGCAGGTGTACCCATGGCCTTGAACGCCTTGGACTTCTTCTAGCCAAGATCCGACCTTCCTTCGGCGATAGCTGGGGGTGACGCTTCAGGGTTCTAGACGCCGTCTGTAGCACCCCAGGTAAAACCACTACTAGAAAATCGCATGTTGTTTACTACTGTGTGCATTGCATCATCATGACAACATGCTAATGTCATCATGTCACATTGCATTTGAGCATCGTCATTATCATCATGGTTTGCCTAAAACTACTTTCTAAAAGCCTATCTTTGTTTTCTAAATATCCCCCGCCTTTATTTCAAAATCAAACCCCGATCTCTTCCGGATTTTTCATTCGCCCAAAAAACCTATTTACCAATGTTTTGTTTTAAACAAAAAAAGAAATAATAAAAACATGTTTTTTGTCCGGGGAGGCAGTCCAGCCGGTCAGGCCAGAGGCCCCACTGGCCAGACTACCTACTACCCGGCCCGTCTAAACCCTAACCTAGTCCTTGACCTAAACCCTAACCAACCGGCTACCCCTCTCTCCTCACCCGGCGGCGCCCTGCCGCACCTACATTGCCTTAGCGCGCGCATGTGCTACGCCCCTGCATGTCTACCGCACGCACCGCGAGCCCGCCTACGGAAGAACATACGGCCGCACACACATTTCCTGTGACCGACACACCGCATGGAAGCAACCTGCACCCCACTCCTCTCGCCACCCTGGCCCTACCACGCGGACCACCCCTTCGTCGCCTTCTCCTGCACGCTGCCCCTCCCGATCTATTCCCCAGCGGAGCCACCTACCCCGCCAGGCCTCGCATCCGCCGCCACCATTGCTTCCTCACCAATCGAGCCTGAGCACCGCGACCTTCCTCTCGCCCTCATCCCGCGACAGCACTCTCGCGGCGCCCCTCTACAACCCCGGCCGCCTAGAGCCACGACGACCTCTACCTCCACCGTGTGCCCCCGTCGTCCGCGTGCCCTGCCGTCTGTGCCCCTGCAGGACAACACCCGACCGCTCATCCTCGTCTCGTCTACCGCGGCGACCTACGCAGGAACCACTATTGTCGGCTTCACCTTCACCTCCCTCGAGCTCCCGCCGTCGGCGAGCTCTCCTCTCTGTCTCTCGTCGCGGAACCGTTGGCGCCGCTGCATGGCCCGGCTCGGCCCACGTGCCGCGCCACCGAGGTCGCCTCCTAGAGCTTTTGTCTGCGGCCGTGGGAGCCCAAGCCCGATGGCGGCACCAACCTCTGCCCTCGTCGCGTTTCCCCCCGGCCACCTTTCTCGCGTCCTCCAACCGAGCCACATCGTCCCTGCAACTGCTCGTGCATGCCGCCTTCTCCCTTGCTGGCCCGCGCCTGAACGATGCTCCGGCCGCCCTAGTGTCGCCTCCTCGCCTGACCTGCTCCAGTCGTGCTTCTCCGGGGCTGCAAGTAGTGTCGTTCGTGAGCTCCTCCCATTGTTGTGCCATGAGGCCGAAGACGCTGGCAGCCGTGTGTTTGCTGCTGTGAAGCCCGACCGAGGTTAACGTGTGTGCTTGTATGTGATAGCGTTTGTGTGTCCATGTGACCTCTGAAGATTGTAGTACTGTCACCAAGAACGATAGATGCCAAGATAGTAGGAGGTCGAACAAGAGATACTCTGGTTCGGTGCGACCTTAGACCATCGGCTAATAATCCACGGACACCACCGACCGCAAGATCTTCGACATGGCTCCCGATGGCAAGATCAATTCTGTCAAGTACCCGCAAGATCTCCTACCTGGATCCGATGGCCGAGACCATGAAGTCCGATCATGCCGCATTCGAACCCTGAAGACGATCATGCCCAACCGAACCTTGTCAAACCCCGACCCAAGATCGCCGAAACCCCTAATTTGTGACCCCGATCCGAGACCCCTATTTTTTTATAAATTGACATCCATATACTCGTTGCATATAAATTGTTCATGCTCGCATACATATTCATTTGTTTGGGGTATTCTGTCGATTCATCTAATAAATAAATATGGAGACTATATGTGGGTTATTCTAGTCTTATATTGGCTCTATTTAAATTTGTGTAACTTGAACCCTATAGTTAATTGTTAGGACCTCGGTTCCGCTTAATATTGCCTAATTGCATCGCGTATTCGTCATGTCATGCATCATATCATGAACATGCCCGATCTTCTGTCGTAGTATTAAATAGTGCATTCGGTGCTTCTTTTAGTGCTTTGCTTCTTCACGGATTAGGCTATTGAGTGGATGCGAGTAACGACAAGTTCTTCGGTGTATCTTCCACAGTGTTTCCCAGGCGAGCAATCTCCCCCTTTCTACCTATTTTGTCTTTATAGTCTTTACTTCCTTCTATTGATATATTGCTATCTATGTTGCAATGCTTTAGTTTTCTGTACCAGTTATATCCCCTGCAGCCTATACTGCCTTGGACACCTCCTATTACATGTTGTTTGCTAGACAGTCGGCCTTGCGAGTCGTAGTTGCTTGCTCAGGTGTTGCTTCACGTCGTCGATGTTCCACCGTTGTTGGGAGGTTGGCACATGTTTAATGGTGGAGATGATCATGGCTTGATTCATTTCTTATTTCTTGGGGCCACAAACTAGTTTGGGGCTTTATTACTATCCTGTAATTATGCCATGCTTTACTGCTTTATTTACGATTGCGCGTGGAGCGCCTGTACTGTTTAGAATCGCGGCACGATTTCGCGGTATCGACAATCCCAGTCACACTTTCGGGTTCTCAGTCGTTTACAACCGTTCTCGCAAACCCTGGGTCTGTTTCGGAGCTGGCCAACTTCGTTGCGGGTAGCTTATTGGGGTGCCCCCTGAAATATTTTATGAATCCTATGATTGCTTTGTCGTGATGCCTCATTGGTGTTTTATTTGGTTTTTCTGAGGTTGAGCATGCGTGTGTTGCTATTTGTGCACCCCTGCAGGGTAAATCTTTCTGAAAGCCATGTCCGCGGTTATGGATGACTTGGAGCGTGCGTGTGTTGCTATTTGAACCGCCGAATTCTAGACTCGCCCTGTACTGGCCTCAGTACTTACCGCTCCCTTTTTCCTTTGCCCTTTGTTGGTACCCCTTTTGTTTAATAGGTATAAGTTTGACGTCGTTAGCAGGGTTACCCTTCCGGCTTGGCTTGGGCAGGGTTATGGACGCCATTGATTATTCTTCAGGGCTCTTAGTCCCATTTGCATGTTATCCGTACTCGGATGTTGTACCGTTCTCAAGGTGATTTGGATCTTTGTACTGTATATTTGTATTCTTGACTCGTGGAGTCGTGGTTGTATATATATGCTCTATGGGTTCCATCATGGACTATTGTGTAATGATATTACTTTGTTTTCCACCCGCACGCAAGTGTCTGGTGGGCACCTTTGAATCGTTTCTATGTGGGTTTGGTGGGAATCGTTAAAACTTGCATAGGGCCGATTCGAGGTTGTTACAAAGTGGTATCAGAGCTCAGCAGTTGCGATACCTCATTGGTCCAGCCTGTAGGATAACCTAACTAATGGCTGAGTTAGAGTGTCAAAGCTATTTTCGCAAAATCGGTTGGATATATCTGATTAGTTCTAATTTTACTCCTTACCTATGTACTATTCGCCTCTTACCTTCGTGTGTTTTGAAACCTGATCTCTTACGTTTCTTCGAGTCCAAGATTTCTTGTGGTTGGGTTTCCGTCGTACCTTTAGGGTTTCGCTTCCTCCCTTTTGTAATAGTGGAGCTACAATTATCTAATTTGCATCTCGTTTGTTGTACCTACATCCAATCCTTTTATCCTTGAACTCTTTATCTGTATCTACACCTTGATGGATACCCGTATCGTTGAAAAACACTACGAGAAGGATGAGCAGTGGTGAAGTTGGAGTATACCTTGAGCATGTGTTGTTCATGCCAATGGAACCATCGTGAAACCTAATCATCGTGTCTTTTCATACAATTTCTTTTGTATCTTCCGGTGTTTTCCAACACGACGACATCATCTACACCAGATCCGATGAAGAGACTACATCATTCCTTTGTTTTCCAAACATTGCTTGTAACTTTAGTCTGAATCCCAAGAGTTGGTTGCATAAATCTTCTGTTCGTGTACAGAGTAATGCTTTGAGTGCGGGATGGAGTCGCGACCATACCACTACTCTTATCACTTGCTTTTGTACATTGAATGGTGAATCGATGCAATCTTTACTCCTTCCATGGAAGTTAAAGGTGGCCTTATCTTTTGATACCTCTACCTTCGTCTTTATTTCTCTGGAGTGTTCTCTCGACGAACGTGATCAACGACCCCTTGTTGGTGGTATCACCGATTTCAAGATGGAGAAAGAACCCTTGTTAGTGGTGTCGCGACGATCTACACGAAGCGAGAAGATCCATCTCATCAGCCTTCTTCCCCGTACCATGAGGCTGATCTTGAGGGCAAGATCCCTTATTAGTGGTGTCGAATTGTAGCACCCTAGGTAAAACCACTACTAGAAAATCGCTTGTTGTTTACTACTGTGTGCATTGCATCATCATGACAACATGCTCATGTTATCATGCCATATTGCATTTGAGCATTGTCATCATCATCATGGTTTGCCTAAAACTAATTTCTAAAAGCCTATCTTTGTTTTCTAAATATCCCCGCCTTTATTTCAAAATCAAACCCCGATCTCTTCCAGATTTTTGATTCACCCAAAAACCTATTTACAAATGTTTTGTTTCAAACAAAATAAAAGAAACAATAAAAACATGTTTTTTGTCCAGGGAGGCAGTCCAACCGGTCAGGCCAGAGGCCCCACTGGCCAGACTACCTACTACCTGGCTCGTCTAAACCCTACCTAGTCCTTGACCTAAACCCTAACCAACCGGCTACCCCTCTCTCCTCACCCGGCGGTGCCCTGCCGCACCTACACTACCTTAGCGCGTGCACGCGCTACGCACATGTACGTCTACCGCACGCACCGCGAGCCCGCCTACACAAGCACATGCGGTCGCACACATGTTTCCCGTGACCGACACGTCGCGTGGAAGCAACCCCGTACGTCGCTCCTCTCGCCACCCTAGCCCCACCACGCGGCCCACCCCTTCGTCGCCTTCCCCTACACGCTGCCCCTCCCGATCGATTCCCCAGCGGAGCCACCTACCCCGCCAGGCCTCGCGTCCATCGCCACCACCATCGCTTCTTCACCGATCGAGCCCGAGCACTGCAACCTTCCTCTCGCCCTCATCCCACGGCATGGCACCCGTGGCGCCCCTCTGCAACCCCGGCTGCCACGACCGCGACAGCCTCTACCGCCACCGTGTGCCCCCGTCGTCCGCGTACCCCGCCGTCCGTGCCCCTACAGGACAGCACTCGGCCACTCGTCCTCGTCTCGTCTACCGCGGCGACCTGCACAGTAACCACCGTCGCTAGCTTCACCTTCACCTTCATCGAGCCCCTGCCGCCGGCGAGCTCTCCTCTCTGTCTCTCGTCGCAGAACCTTTGGCGCCGCGGCGTGGCTCGGCCTGGCCCACGCGTCACGCCATAGAGGTCGCCTCCCCAAGCTCCTGTCTGCGGCCGCAGGAGCCCAAGCCTGATGGCGGCGTCGACCTCTGCCCTCCTCGCGTTTCCCCCCGCTGCCTTTCTCGCGTCCTCTGACCGAGCCACGTCGGCCCTACAACTGCTCGTGTGTGCCACCTTCTTTCTTGCTGGCCCGTGCCTGAACGCTGCTCTAGCCGCCGTAGTGTCGCCTCCTCGCTTGACCTGCTCCATCCGTGCTTCTCCTAGGCCACATGTAGTGTCCTTCGTGAGCTCCTCCCGTTGCTGTGCCGTGAGGTCGCAAACGCTAGCAGCCGTGTGTTTGCTGCTGTGAAGTCCGACCCAAGTTAACATGTGTGCTTGTATGTGACATAGTTTGTGTGTCCCTGTGGCCTCTGAAGATTGTAGTACTGTCACCAAGAATGATAGATGCCAAGATAGTGGGAGGTCGAACAAGAGATACTCTGGTTTGGTGCGACCTCAGACCATCGGCTAACAATCCACGAACACCACCGACCGCAAGATCTTCGACATGGCTCCCGATGGCAAGATCGATTCCGTCAAGTACCCGCAAGATCTCCTTCCTAGATCCGATGGCTGAGACCATGAAGTCCGATCCTGGCGCATTCGAACCCTGAAGACGATCTCGCCCAGCTGAACCTTGTCGAACCCCGACCCAAGATCGCCGAAACCCCTAATATGTGACCCCGATCCGAGACCCCTATTTTTTTATAAATTGACATCCATATACTCATTGCATATAAATTGTTCATGCTCGCATACATATTCATTTGTTTGGGGTATTCTGTTGATTCATCTAATAAATAAATATGGAGACTATATGCGGGTTATTCTAGTCTTATATTGGCTCTATTTAAATTTGTGTAGCGAACCAATGCCATGTTTTGCCTTGCTAAATCAACATTTAAATTGCGGGGTATCTAAATAACTTGAACCCTATAGTTAATTATCGGGACCTCGGTTCCACTTAATATTGCCTAATTGCATCGCGTATTCGTCATGTCATGCATCATATCATGAACGTGCCTGATCTTCTGCCATAGTATTAAATAGTGCATTTGGTGCTTCTTTTAGTGCTTTGCTTCTTCACGGATTAGGCCGTTGAGTGGATGCGAGTATCGACAAATTCTCTGGTGTATCTTCCATAGTGTTTCCCAGACGAGCAATATCCCCTTTCTACCTATTTTGTCTTTATAGTCTTTACTTCCTTCTATTGATCTATTGCTATTTGTGTTGCGATGCTTTAGTTTTCTGTACAAGTTATATCCCCTGCAGCCTATACTGCCTTGTACACCTCCTATTACCTATTGTTTGATAGACAGTCGGCCTTGCGAGTCGTAGTTGCTTGCTCAGGTGCTGCTTCGCGTCGTCGATGTTCCACCGTTGTTGGGAGGTTGGCACATGTTCAATGGTGGAGATGATAATGGCTTTAATTACAACTTGTTAAATAAAATGCTGGGAATAGATAAAACTAATGCAGAGGCACAGGTGGGCAATAGATGTTATTTGGTTCTTCCACGCTCATTTGTGTCCCTTAGGCCCCAAGTACTTGATACATGTTCCTTGACTATCACACTATCCGCATGTGGGACCATGAATCCCCTTGGGCAGAGCTTGATTCATTTCTTATTTCTTGGGGCTTTATTACTATCCTATACTTATGCCATGCTTTACTACTTTATTTACGATTGCGCGTGGAGCGCCTGTACTGTTAGGATCGCGGCACGATTTCACGGTATAAACAAGCCCAGTCACACTTTCGGGTTCCTAGACGTTTACAGCTGTTCTCGTAAACCCTGGGTCTGTTTCGGAGCCGGTCAACTTTGTTGCGGGTAGCTTATTGGGGTGGCCCCCTGAAATATTTTACGAATCCTATGATTGCTTTGTCGTGATGCCTCGTTGGGGTTTTATTTGGTTTTTCCAAGGTTGAGCGTGCGTGTGTTGCTATTTGTGCACCCCGGCAGGGTAAATCTTTCTGAAAGCCGTGTCCGCGGTTATGAACGACTTGGAGCACAATGTCTCGACCATAGACAACTATAACTAAAGTAGTGCTATAAATTTGACTTTAGCATGACTAGTAATCAACTCCACTATAATGGAATGGATAATAAAAGTGCCAACAACTGATGGAATTGGGGCGTCTCATGCTATCTATACCTGCCTAGTAAGTAATGCAACTACAACAGAATGGTTAATTAAAAGTACCAACTGCTTGTGATATGGGAATGTCTTATACCATCTATATCTGACTAGTAAGTGCTACAACTATAGTGGAATGAATGAATAAAACTACCAACTGTGTGAGTTCCTCGGTCTGAATTCCTCATTTGGTCTCGAGAGGGGGATACCAGGATGGGTATGATTGGTATTAGTATCAGGTTGGTCCCGAATAGGTTTTTCTTATCCCTCTCTAATATCCGACAGTTGTATCGAGTCTCTATAGGTTGTTTAGTGCATGCTTCGCTGCCGCTTCAGTCCACCATACCTATGTAGGCGAGAGCCGCCGAATTCTAGACTCGCCGTGTACTGGTCTCAGTACTAACCGCTCCCTTTTTCCTTTGCCCTTTATCGGCACCCCTTTTGTTTAACAGGTATAAGTTTGACGTCGTTAGCAGGGTTACCCTTCCGACTTGGCCTAGGCAGGGTTATCGACGCCACTGGTTATTCTTCAGGGCTCTTAGCTCCATTTGCATCTTATCCGTACTTGGATGTTGTATCGTTCTCAAGGTGATTTGGATCTTTGTACTGTATATCTGTATTCTTGACTCGTGGAGTCGTGGTTGTATATATATGTTCTGTGGGTTCCATCGTGGACTATTGTGTAATGATATTACTTTGTTTTCCACCCACACACAAGTGTCTGGTGGGCATCTTTGAATCATTTCTATGCGGCTTTGGCGGGAATCGCTAAAACTTGCATAGGGCCAATTCGAGGGTGTTACGCCGTCCTTGGCCTTGGCGAGTGAAACGCGAGTGTCTGCCCACTTCTGGCTCTTATTGATCTTGTGGAACACATGGTTAAACCTTAACTCGGTCTTGGTGTCGTCGCGGTACATGGTGAGTGCACGGGCTAGCTGCAAGGTGAAGTGTGAGTCGCAAAAACGGCATGAACTTGGCGCCGGGATGATATGAAATTGGCGTAGGGGCGATGAATTGCATATCTTGATGTCCATGTTAGTGCCATTGACTGGGTGAACGTGAGGTGCAGGGCAGTGGGGGAAGACCATGTTGGGGTTGAATTCGCCTAGTTGGTCGCCGTCGAACTCGGGGGGTGCCGAGAACCTCAGGCGGGGTGTCGTAGGCTCACCTGGAACAACATCGACGAGCATGTTGAGATGCTCGCCGGAGATCCGACGCTGGCCTGGCTTGCCCACGGTAGGCCGTACTGCGCCGCGTGGAGAGGCGGATGGCCCATGGCCGCTCGTGTAGCCGCCATGCCGCGCTCGAACGCCTCTTTCGCCTCCATGAGCGTCCGTGCCTCCGCCTCGTCGTCGGCGTCCAGCTTCGCCCTTCTCCTACGGTCGACCGACTCGATTTTCCTCTGATGACAATCCTTTGCCATGTTACGTCGGTCCAGCCGTCCGACTTTGGCTACGACACTCTTAGCTTTCTCTGCTTTGGCTGCGCAGGATCACCGGTGGTAGGTAAGGGTTGACGAATTTCCTGGGCAGCATGGCGGGCAGAGCTTCGGGAATTGGCGGGAGCTATGGCGGATAGTTGGGGAATGGGGAGGAAAAGGAGGGGAGGGAGAGGAACGCAGGAACTCGACCTTCTATGGCCAACAGCTCGGGTCCACCCGTTTTTTCTTCATCCTACGTTTAGGCGATGCCTGGAGCGTTGGATCTGCCTGAGAACGCCGGATGAAAGTTGAGCCAAATTTGACAAAAAACAGTGTTCTAGGAACGCGAGTGGGTGAAATTTCGCCAACTAGATCAAAAATAGTCTAGAAAGACCCTCTAGGAATGCAAGTGGAGATGCTCTGGTTTGCCTAGAAGATTTCTGTACCACAACTCATGGTCTGTGGTACCAACATCGTACACACTTTGTCGTGTGTATAGGTCATCACTCATGGAAGAAAGAGAGATTTGCTCTAGGGAAGAGTAGCGCCGAGCCAAAGGGCATGTTTGGTTGCCCTGACCCTCGTTTCTCGCATGGCACGAGAAAAAATAAGGGCGTTTGGAATCCCATGGAGGAAAATAATCTTGCATCCTGGGGAAGGGCACGACATTTAAAGCACCCAAAATAGGCTCCGTAGAAACGCCGAAATCGAGCGTTCCTCCGCGTGCAGGCTCCAGGGAGAAGAAAATCTGGCAAAAGGGAACACAGCTTCTCTCCAGATGCAAGGCCACTTCTCTAGAGCACTCTAGGAAAATTCCTTAATCACTTGGACTAATCGAGCCTCTGTCCAAGCCATGGGACTTCAACTTCATGGACGACGGTGGGAGCCGGGAGCCTGCCGAGGAACTGCGGCGGAGCGGCTATGTCGTCCCCAACACCGGCCAGCGCCAGCTCGAGGTGGGGTGCCCTCGTTGTCGTTTGCATCTACACCAATGAGGCAGTGGAGGCCAGCGATGCCGCACCGGAGCTTCCTCGCCACGCGCCTCCTGTGACGAAGAAACCACCAGCTCTATCCGCGCACGCCCCCGGCTAGGCTGCCGCTACCGGCATCTTCGAGGTGCGCCACAAGTTCCCTCGCCACGCGGTCAGAGGCCCTGACAGGGAAGAGCACCTGGCGCCCCCTGTCCGCCTCCAAAGCCTCTAAGCCACGGGAGTGTAGCACCCCGCTAAAAGCACTACTAGAAAATCGCTGAGTTTGTGTTTGTGCATCATCATGACCGCATGCTCATGTCATCATGCCACAATTTCATTTGAGCATCGTCATCATAATGCATGGTTTGCCTAAAACTATTTTTCTAAAAGCCTAGTTTTGTTTTCTAAACACCCCGTCTTTATTCAAATCAAAATACCGGACCTCCTACGGGTTTTTGTTTGTCTAAACATAGTTTACGAAAGGCTTTTAAAACAAAAACAAAAACTATTTTGTCAGACCAGGGAGGCATCCCAGCCATTAGGCCAGGCCACCTACTACCCGGTCCATCTAAGAAAAACCCTAGCCTAAACCCTAGCCTAGCTACTCCCCAACCCATCCCTGCCCTGCCGCCACACACACAGCCACGCATGCACATGCTAGTGCACGCAGCAGCCGTAGCTAACACCGTGCGCGCTCGCTCCACCCCGCTACACCCCACCTACCCAACCCCGCGCTGCAGCACGCAATCTGGCGTGTCGCAGTGCACGCCTAGCCCTGATCCCCACACCCCGTGTGGCCCCACCTCGATCACGTGCGCGGTCACCCTGCCTCGAACCCGCCCCATCTCCCTCACCATGCGGTACCTGGCCCAGCACCTCACGCTGCAATCCCCGTGTCGCACGCAACGCTGCGCGACCCACACCCCATACCTCTGCATCGCTCCCCAACTCGTCTCGATCTGCCCCAGCCCCAAGCTCGCCGTCCTCCGCCGCCGAGGCCGCGTCGCCCCTTCCTGAGCCTCCTCTCCGCCTCAGCGAGCCCGGCCGTGGCTGCCACCTACGCCCTAACCCCCACCACAGCGCCACCGCCAGAGCCTGTAGAGCCATCGCGGCCGCTCACCAAGCTCCGCCGCACGAGTCTCTCGCCAGCCGTCGTCGCCCTGCCGCCCGACAGTGCCCCTTTCCCCTCTACGGCCAGCGTCGAGCCTGCCCTCGCCTACCTCGAACCTGGCCGTCGCTGCACCGGCCCCGCGCCTCCTCGTCGTCGACCCTCCGCTCGCGACCTCCCCTTGAGACAGAGCCCTGTCGTGAGCTCACGCCCTCATTGCCAGCCTGCATGCGAGTCCGCCCAAGCTCCTCTGCTGTCCCGTTCTGCGCGCCGCCCCTCCCGAGCGCCTCTCCCTGCCGAGGTTCACTCCTCTGCAAGCCGTCGTGGCCCGGCCCCACCTCGTCCTACGCGCTGCTACCGAGGCCGCCCGCCAGCGACCATCGCCACCCACAGGAGCTCCACCCCGCTGTTGGGATGCCGCATGAACCAGCTCGCCGACCCGGCCGCAAGGTGTTCGATCCTATGCCTGCACGGAACATGGGCCTATTCGTGGCGTATTTTTGTCCTCTGTTTGTTTTTGTCCTGCTGTGCTAAGCCTCGTTTTGGTGGTCTTATGTATCAGTGTTGGCAGATGGACTTCCTAGGTCTGCCCCATGTCGTACGAGTGTGGTATCTTTGCTCTCACCATGACCCGACCATGCGTGCCCCGAGTCCTTCCTCAACACGAAGCCGAAACCAGAAGATCATCGGCACAGATCCGATGGTCGAGACCCCGAAGACCGATCCCACCGAGACCAAACACGAACCCCTTCGAACCCCCAAGATCTTCGATCCGAGATGTGCGATCCTCTTTTCCAAGCCCTATTTTATAAAAAATGTAATATAAACCTTGTTGCATATTAAATCGTTCATGCTTGCCTACATCGCATCATGTGGTTTGGGGGTACTTTGTTGACTCACCTAATAATTAAATATGGAGGCTATATGTGGTATATTCTTGTCTTATAATGGCTCCATTTAAATTTGTGTAGCGAACCGATGCTATGTTTTGCCTTGTTAAGACAACATTTAAATTGCGGGTAGCTTAAACAACTTGAACCTTATAATTAAATGTCGGGACCCCGGTTCCGCTTAATATTGCCTAATTGCACTGTATCTATGCCATGCCATGCATCATATCAAGAACATGCCGGATCTTCTGTCGTAGTATTAAATAGTGCATCCGCTGTTTCTTTTAGTGATTTGCTTCTTCGCGGATTAGGCCGTTGAGTCGATGCGAGTATCGACAAGTTCTTCGGATATGAATCTTCAACTATGTTTCCCAGGCGAGCATCTCCCCCTTTCTACCTATTTTGCATTTATAGTCTTTATTTCCTCCTGTTGATCTATTGCTATCCGTGGCGCGATGCTTTAGTGTTCCGTACCAGATATATTCCGTGTAGCCTTTATATTGCCTTGGACACCTCCTATTACCTGTTGTTTGGTAGATAGATGGTCTTGCGAGTCGTAGTTGCTTGCTCAAGTGCTGCTTCGCGTCGTTGTTGATCCACCGTTGTTGAAAGGTTGACACATGCTTTATGGTGGAATTGATCATGACTTTAAATACAACTATTAAATTGTTGGCATAAGTAATGAAAGAGGTACCGGTGGGCAATATATGCTATTTGGTTTTTCATGTCCACTTGTGTCCCGTAGGCCCCGAGTACTTGATACCTGTTCCTTGATTATTCGCACTATCCACATCCGGGAGACCCTATGGATCCCCCTTAGCCAGAGCTTGATTCATTTCTTATTTCTTGGGGCCACAAACTAGTTTGGGGCTTTATTACTATCATGTACTTATGCCATGCTTTACTGCTTTATTTACGACTGTGCGTGGAGCACCTGTACTGTTTAGGAATGTGGAATGTTTTCGCGGTATCGACAAGCCTAGTCACATTTTCGGGTTCCCAGTCGTTTACAGCCATTGGCACAAACCTTGGGTCCGTCTTGGAGCCGACCAACTTCGTTGCGGGTAGCTTAATGGGGTGCCCCCCTGAAATTTTTTATCAATCTTGTGATTCCTTTGTCGTGAAAGCCTCGTTGGGTTTTGATTTGGTTTTTCCGAGGTTGATCGTGTGTGTGTTGCTATTTGTGCACCCCTGCAGGGTAAATCTTTGTGAAAGCCGTGTCTGCAGTTATGGACGACTTGGAGCACAGTATCTCGATCATAGACAAGCATAACTAAAGTAGTGCTACAAATTTGACTTAATATGTGACTAGTAATCAGCTTCACTACAATGGAATGGATAATAAAAGTGCCAACAACTGGTGGAAGTGGGGTGTCTCGTGTCATGTTATACCTGCCTAGTAAGTATCGCAACTCCAATGGAATGAAATAAAAGTGTCAACAACTGCTGGGTTTGGGATGTCACATGCTAATTGTATTTGACTAGTAAATACTGCAACTACAACTGAATGGTTAACTAAAACTGCACACCACTTATGCTATCAGGATGACTCATGCTATCTATATCTGACTAGTAAGTGCTTCAACTGTAATGGAATGAATAAAACTGCCAACTGTGTGAGTTCCTCGGTTTAACTTCCTCGTTTGGTCTCGAGGGGGAAATGCCAGGATGGGTATGATTGGTGTTAGCATCAAGTTGGTCCCGAATAGGTCTCTCTTATCCCTCTCTAATAGCCGATAGTTGGATCGAGTCTCTATAGGTTGTTTATGCATGCTTCGCTGCCGCTTCAGTCCACCATACCTATGTAGGCGAGAGCCGCTAAATTATAGCCTCGCCGTGTACTGGCCTCAATACTGACGCTCCTCTTTTTCCTTTGCCCTTTGTCGGCACCCCTTTTGTTTTAGCAGGTTTGAGATCGACGTTGTTAGCAGGGTTACCCTTCCGGCTTGGCCTAGGCAAGGTTATGGACGCCATTGGTTATTCTTCAGGGCTCTTAGCCCCATTTGCATCTTGTCCGAAGTCGGACGCTCTATCGTTTTCAAGGTGATTTGGATCTTTGTATAGTATATCTGTATTCTTGACTCATGGAGTCGTTGTTGTATATATATGTTCTGTGGGTTCCATCGTGGACTATTGTGTAATGGTATTACTTCGTTTTCCACCCGCACGAAAGTGCCTGGTGGGCGTCCTTGAATCGTTTCTATGCGGGTTTGGTGGGAAGCGCTAAAACTTGCATAGGGCTGATTCGAGGGTGTTACAGAGTGGTATCAGAGCCCAGCAGTTGCGATACCCCACTGGTCCAGCCTGTAGGATAACCTAGCTAACGGACGTTGTAGAGTGTCAAAACTATTTTTTTTAAATCGGTTGGATAGATATGATTAGGTCTGCTTTTACTCCTTACCCCTCTGCTATTCTCCTCTTACCTCTACGTGTTTTGGATCTGCCATCTTATCTTTCTTCAAGTCCAGGAATTCTCGTGGTTGGGTTTCCGTTGTACCTTTAGGGTTTTGATTCCTTCCTCTTGCAATGGTGTTTCCACATCCGGTCTTCGTGTATCTGAGTAACCCTTCATCTGTTGTACCTTTCGGTGGATCAAAATCCACTGAAATCTTTCTTTTGTATCTTCTAGTGTTTTTTCCTATGCGACGACGTCTTCTGCGTGAGGTCCGATGAAGAGCCTGCATCACTCCTTGGTTTTCTGAAGTTTTCCGAACATCGCTCGTCAAGATCTTCAGTCTGAATTCGAGAGTGGGTTGCATAATTCTCCTATTCATGTGCAGAGTAATGTTTTGGGTGCGCGATGGATTGATCCCCATCCGACTACTCTCTTCATTTGCTTTTGTACATTGAATTGGTGGATCAATGTAATTTACTCATTCCACGGGAGTTAGAGGTGGCCTTATCTTTTGAGACCTCTACCTTCGCATGTGTTTCTCTGGAGTGTTCTCTCAGCGAACGTGAGCAACGACCCCTTATTGGTGGTGTCGCCGATTTCAAGACGGAGAAGGAATCTTTGTTAGTGGTGTCGCGAGGATCTAGACAAAGTAAGAAGCATTCGATCATCAACCTTCTCCCCCGTACCATGAGGCGGATCTCGAGGGCGAGATCCATTGTTAGTGGTGTCGAATTGTAGCACCCCGCTAAAAGCACTACTAGAAAATCGCTGAGTTTGTGTTTGTGCATCATCATGACCGCATGCTCATGTCATCATGCCACAATTGCATTTGAGCATCGTCATCATAATGCATGGTTTGCCTAAAACTATTTTTCTAAAAGCCTAGTTTTGTTTTCTAAACACCCCGTCTTTATTCAAATCAAAACACCGGACCTCCTACGGGTTTTTGTTTGTCTAAAAATAGTTTACGAAAGGCTTATAAAACAAAAACAAAACAAAAAAAACTATTTTGTCGGACCGGGGAGGCAGCCCAGCCGTTAGGCCAGGCCACCTACTACTCGGCCCATCTAAGAAAAACCCTAGCCTAAACCAAAGCCTAGCTACTCCCCAACCCATCCCTGCCCCGCCGCCACACACACACCCACGCATGCACATGCTAGGGCACGCAGCAGCCGCAGCTACCGTGCGCGCTCGCTCCACCCCGCTACACCCCACCTACCCAACCCCGCGCTGCAGCACGCACTCTGGCGCGTCCCACTGCACACCTAGCCCCGATCCCCACACCCCGCGTGGCCCCACCCCGATCACGCGTGCGGTCACCCTGCCTCGAACCCGCCCCATCTCCCTCACCATGCGGTACCTAGCCCACCACCTCACGCCGCAATCCCCGCGTCGCACGCAACGCTGCGCAACCCACACCCCATACCTCTGCATTGCTCCCCAACTCGTCTCGATCCGCCCCAGCCCCAAGCTCGCCGTCCTCCGCCACCGAGGCCGCGTCGCCCCTTCCTGGGGACTCCTCTCCGCCTCAGCGAGCCCGGCCGTGGCTGCCACCTGCGCCCTAACCCCCACCGCAGCGCCACCGCCAGAGCCTGCAGAGCCGTCGCGGCCGCTCACCAAGCTCCGCCGCACGAGTCTCTCGCCAGCCGTCATCGCCCTGCCGCCCGACGGTGCCCCTTTCCCCTCTACGGCCAGCGTCGAGCCCGCCCTCGCCTACCTCGAACCCGGCCGTCGCTGCACCGGCCCTGCGCCTCCTCGTCGTCGACCCTCCGCTCGCGACCTCCCCTCGAGACATAGCCCTGTCGTGAGCTCACGCCCTCGTTGTCGGCCCGCGTGCGAGTCCGCCCAAGCTCCTCTGTCGTCCCGTTCCGCGCGCCGCCCCTCCCGAGCGCCTCTCCCTGCCGAGGTTCGCTCCTCTGCAAGCCGTCGTGGCCCAGCCCCACCTCGTCCTACACGCTGCTACCGAGGTCGCCCGCCAGCAACCGTTGCCACCCACAGGAGCTCCACCCCGCTGCTGGGATGCCACATGAACCAGCTCGCCAACCTGGCTGCAAGGTGTTCGATCCTATGCCTGCACGGAACATGGGCCTCTTCGTGGCCTATTTTTGTCCTCTGTTTGTTTTTGTCCTGCTGTGCTAAGCCTCGTTTTGGTGGTCTTATGTATCAGTGTTGGCAGATGGACTTCCTAGGTCTGCCCCATGTCGTACGAGTGTGGTATCTTTGCTCTCACCATGACCCCTTCCGCTCCGACGTTGGCAAGTGAACTCGCACTACACGAAGACCATGCGTGCCCCGAGTCCTTCCTCAACACGAAGCTGAAACCAGAAGATCACCGACACAGATCCGATGGTCGAGACCCCCGAAGACCGATCCCGCTGAGACCAAACCCGAACCCCTCCGAACCCCCAAGATCTTCGATCTGAGATGTGCGATCCTCTTTTCCGAGCCCTATTTTATAAAAAATGTAATATAAACCTTGTTGCATATTAAATCGTTCATGCTTGGCTACATCGCATCATGTGGTTTGGGGGGTACTTTGTTGACTCACCTAATAATTAAATATGGAGGCTATATGCGGTATATTCTTGTCTTATAATGGCTCCATTTAAATTTGTGTAGCGAATCGATGCTATGTTTTGCCTTGTTAAGACAACATTTAAATTGCGGGTAGCTTAAACAACTTGAACCTTATAATTAAATGTCGGGACCCCGGTTCCGCTTAATATTGCCTAATTGCACCGTATCTATGCCATGCCATGCATCATATCAAGAACATGTCGGATCTTCTGTCGTAGTATTAAATAGTGCATTCGGGGTTTCTTTTAGTGATTTGCTTCTTCGCGGATTAGGCCGTTGAGTTGATGCGAGTATCGACAAGTTCTTCGGATATGAATCTTCGGCTATGTTTCCCAGGCGAGCATCTCCCCCTTTCTACCTATTTTGCATTTATAGTCTTTATTTCCTCCTTTTGATCTATTGCTATCCGCGTCGCGATGCTTTATGTTTCGTACCAGATATATTCCGTGCAGCCTTTATATTGCCTTGGACACCTCCTATTACCTGTTGTTTGGTAGATAGATGGTCTTGCGAGTCGTAGTTGCTTGCTCAGGTGCTTCTTCGCATCGTTGTTGATCCACCGTTGTTGAAAGGTTGACACATGCTTTACGGTGGAATTGATCATGACTTTAAATACAACTATTAAATTTTTGGGATAACTAATGAAAGAGGCACCCGTGGGCAATATATGCTATTTGGTTTTTCATGTCCACTTGTGTCCCGTAGGCCCCGAGTACTTGATACATGTTCCTTGATTATTCGCACTATCCACATCCGGGAGACCGTATGGATCCCCCTTAGCCAAAGCTTGATTTATTTCTTATTTCTTGGGGCCACAAACTAGTTTGGGGCTTTATTACTATCCTGTACTTATGCCATGCTTTACTGCTTTATTTACGATTGTGCGTGGAGCACCTGTACTATTTAGGAATGTGGAATTTTTCCGCGGTATCGACAAGCCCGGTCACATTTTTGGGTTCCCAGTCGTTTATAGCCATTGGCACAAACCTTGGGTCCATCTTGGAGCCGGCCAACTTCGTTGCGGGTAGCTTAATGGGGTGCCCCCCTGAAATATTTTATGAATCATGTGATTGCTTTGTCGTGAAAGCCTCGTTGGGTTTTGATTTGGTTTTTCCGAGGTTGATCGTGTGTGTGTTGCTATTTGTGCACCCCTACAGGGTAAATCTTTCTGAAATCCGTGTCCGCGGTTATGGACGAGTGGGAGCACAGTATCTCGATCATAGACAAGCATAACTAAAGTAGTGCTACAAATTTGACTTAATATGTGACTAGTAATCAGCTTCACTACAATGGAATGGATAATAAAAGTGCCAACAACTGGTGGAAGTGGGGTGTCTCGTGTCATGTTATACCTGCCTAGTAAGTATCGCAACTCCAATGGAATGAAATAAAGGTGTCAACAACTGCTGGGTTTGGGATGTCACATGCTAATTGTATTTGACTAGTAAATACTGCAACTACAACTGAATGGTTAACTCAAACTGCACACCACTTATGCTATCAGGATGACTCATGCTATCCATATCTGACTAGTAAGTGCTTCAACTATAATGGAATGAATAAAACTGCCAACTATGTGAGTTCCTCGGTTTAACTTCCTCGTTTGGTCTCGAGGGGGAAATGCCAGGATGGGTATGATTGGTGTTAGCATCAAGTTGGTCCCGAATAGGTCTCTCTTATCCCTCTCTAATAGCCGACAGTTGGATCGAGTCTCTATAGGTTGTTTATGCATGCTTCGCTGCCGCTTCAGTCCACCATACCTATGTAGGCGAGAGCCGCTAAATTCTAGCCTCGCCGTGTACTGGCCTCAGTACTGATGCTCCTCTTTTTCCTTTGCCCTTTGTCGGCACCCCTTTTGTTTTAGCAGGTATGAGATCGACGTCGTTAGCAGGGTTACCCTTTCGGCTTGGTCTAGGCAGGGTTATGGACGCCATTGGTTATTCTTCAGGGCTCTTAGCCCCATTTGCATCTTGTCCGAAGTCGGACGCTCTATCGTTTTCAAGGTGATTTGGATCTTTGTATAGTATATCTGTATTCTTGACTGATGGAGTCGTTGTTGTATATATATGTTCTGTGGGTTCCATCGTGGACTATTGTGTAATGGTATTACTTCGTTTTCCACCCGCACGAAAGTGCCTGGTGGGCGTCCTTGAATCGTTTCTATGCGGGTTTGGCGGGAAGCGCTAAAACTTGCATAGGGCCGATTCGAGGGTGTTACAAGGAGGCCGTCGGTGGTAGGGCATTGCTAGGCTGGCCTCCATGTCCCCGAGCATCATGGACTGGTTCAAGATCCCTGAAATTGGATGAAACTCACGCAGATTTCTCTTCAGATTTTTCTTTAGATTTGTAGGCTAAGTGGAAAATCCTTCGGCAGATGCTCTAGTTGACAGAGGCAGCATTCTGCCAGCCAGTGTTCATCCCCGATCTAGCTTGCAGATGATAAGTATGGGACACTAGCTTGCACATGAAGCAGTTCGTGCTGGCCAAGCTGAGGAGCATCAACACCCCTCGCTAGGTGCTGGACGCGGTGGAGGAGCCATATGAACGACGTTCTTGTGGCGCTGCTGCGGTACCGCCCGCCGTTCTCGCTGATGTTCCCGAGTATAGCAAGGGAAACGTGTGCGTGGCCGGCGACACGCTCCACGCGGCGACGCTGGACCTGATGCAGGGCGCGTGCACGGCGTTGGAGGACGCCGTCCTCCTGGCCCGGAGCCTCGGCAATGACATCATCGGCGACGATGGGAGGGAGAGTGTCGAGGTGGCTCTGCTCAAGTATGTCACACTACTAGGAAACAGCCCATCTGTGGCGCACTGAAATTGGACTTCTGTGGCACATATCCTAGTCGCCACTGTTACCTCGCCACTGATAACTACTTCCTGTGGCGCATATGGATATGCGCCACAGAAGTCCCAGACTTCTGTGGCGCATTTCTTCATATGCGCCACAGGAATAACTTCTGTGGCGCATTTACATGTATGCGCCACAGAAAGCTCATGCGCCACTGACTATATAATTATATGCGCCACTAATTGCGTAACACGTATTCGAAGTAAAATACTTTCCTGGTGTATAATCAGGTATTTATACAGGATTTATACAGTATTTATCCATATGAGTATAAAATACATTGCACAAGTAGTAGATGCATGAAAACCGACATATATATAATACAAACACTTAGAGCCCGATCGAGATACATATATAGTGTCAAGTGCCAAATTTTTACACAAGCGCCGAATACAAAGTTCATATCATCTCACATTACAAATATAAAGTGGCCACCGCCGCCTACACTAGGATCAAATAGAATACAGCTGTGATAATGGTGAGCAAGAGCATTAGCCCGACCAATATCTTCATCCGGTTCTTCTTCCACAAGTGGTTCCTCCACTTGGCTATCGCCTCCTCTCTAGTCGCGTATCCTTTGTAGATGTTGCCGCTGAACTTGTTCACTTGTTTGTGACAATCCTCCCACTCCTCGTAGACTCCTGGAACCCTACCCATATACACCACATACCACCTCGTCGCCATCTCTATAGACGACAAGGCATATTAGTAAAAATACAACGAAAAGAATAAATAAAGGGTTCACATGCATATATATATATATGTTCGCAAAATATAAAACAAAGGATCCATAAACCTAAAAGATAGATCATCATAGAAGCAATAAGTTCAACGACAACACGACCACAAGGTAGTTTAAGTCTAACAACAATGACCATTTCGACCACAAGATATTAAAGTTTATGACACACACACACACACTAATACAGCAGGCGTCCATCAAGAATATACACACATTGGATCATGCTAGCGGCACACATCGATCATGATGAAGACTTCCTCTTCTCGCTCGGCTTCAGGAACGGTAGATAGCCCTCTTTCGTCATCCACGTCCTTGTGTCACCCTGCTTACGAAGGCGTTCTTCGATCTCCCTCTTACTCAACCCTCTGCCTTGTTGTAGGGCACCCCCCTTGTGTTGACATCTTCAATGATGATTTGCGACAACTTCATCTGAGTGCGATGGAAGTCTTCTCTAAGATCAGCATCGTCGATTTTCGCCAAATTTTCGGCCCATCCTCGGAGACTAGATGGGAGCGTTAGGTTCTGGCAATCCCGGACATAGCCTTTAAGGTGATGGAGGACATAGAAGGCCTCCTTGGCACCAGCAGTCGACTGCTTGATGCAAGGGAACTCGAGCACGTGCTTGAACACGTGTTTGCCATCCTTGATACATTCCCCCTATCTATGAAGGTGCATCCCTTCTTGGTGTAGCCCTCGAGAGCCTCATTGAGAACACCCCTTATTCTGGTGTAGTCTTTCCTCTTCGTCAAACTCCCCGAGTCGAAATACGTGGCTAGCGAATACCTTGGGGCAAGGACGATGAGTGTGTAGTATTCGTCTCTACGCAACACAATTGGAACAGAATGTTGGAAAAAGAGCAAAGGAAGAAATCTATAAGAAATGCATAAGTTATGGTGGCGATGAGCGAGTGTGTGTACTTACTCGGGAAAGAAAGGCAAAAGAAGTGTGCCCTTCCTCTTGTTGTCCACCATGAACTTCTCGAGGTACGCCGTCGCCTTGGTCCGTGTCTCTGATCCTTCGACCAACTGGCTGTCCCGCATGTAGTAGGGATCCACTATCGCGATTTCCGGGGTACTTTCTCTCTTGATCATGATCGCCAGATTGAGCGCGTATAGGCGGACCAAGTTATAGTCCAGCCGTTTCGTGAGAAACAGCTTGAATATGTCCTCGAACGCTATGAAGAATATATCCGCGGGGGGTTCATCGACGAAGCCCACGTCCAATGGCACCTTGGCCGTGAAAACCGGGTAATTTGGATCTTCGTCTTTAAGAAGGAGGCCCTCTAGTGTCTTGACACCCTCGTGCAAAGTTAACATGGCTCCAACCGCAATGTGGATCATATCTGGAGTCAATATCGGATCACCATCTACATGCACTCGGGGCAAGCCAAATTGTGTGGATGGTACGACGACGGCGTCCTGACCCCGGATCCTCTTCGGGAGAGGCTGGCTCGCACCCTTCTTATTATTATTATTACCTCTCTTCATGTAGTGCTTCTTCTTCACAACAGTGTCAGCCACTACCATCTGCTCATCAGTCGCCTTTCGGAGTGTGTTGGGGCTGAAAACCAATCCTCGTTTCTCTTGTGGTGGATCGGCGGCCGGAGGCATCTCTTGAGAAAGACCATGGAAGACCAGGCGCTGCGTGCATGTATTGGGCCGACCAGCTTGATGGTCATCGCGAGCTGTGAAGGGTTCTTCATCCACAGAAGGCATATACAATCCTTTGGCGGTGCCAGTGTTGATGAAGTCGTCAACGTTGACCAATTCATCATCATCTTCATGGGTGTCATCATGTGGTGGTGGTAGCGGGGGCGACGGCAGTTGCGGCACAACGTCTTTGCCATGTGGCGGTGCACACGCTGCCAAGAGTTGATGGTGACAGCTGGTGGTGGCGACGACGACGGCTACTGGCTTCCGAGGTGGTGGTCAGGCGATCGGTCGAGAGGTGGCGCCGGTGCTCCCCTCGCAGGACGAATCTGGGTCTTCGGCCATGTCAAGGGCCAGTTCTAGCATTCCCCAAGGGTCTTGTGTTCGTCGACTCCCTGAGGTTGAAAGGGGGGTCCATGTCATCGCACCCTGGCAACCCCTGAGCCAACCTGACCCTCATCACGTCATCATCCATTGGATTGTTGTGCATTGTGCGGCTCGCCGGTTGTATAAGAGTGCCCTTGGCAACATCCTTCAACTCACCACCGACATCTTTAAGCAGGAGTACGCAAGAAGTGTCCTGAGGAAAAAACATGTTGTTGGGCATCATGAGATGGCAGTAGTCATGCATCAAAGGCATAAAGGAGATGACGTGCACTAACTAATTAGTTACCTTGGTGATGGCGTGGATATCGGCTAATGTAGAGACACGGCCGATGTCGGTGACCGGCCTATCATCATCTGCAATCTCCCGCTCGGGTGCCTCACAAAGCACCACCGCCGTCGGCTGCGCCTTATTGGTATCTTTGGCGGGAGGGGCATCGGTGTGACCAAAACGAGCGGCTGCGTCCCAACGTTGACGGCCGGCGGGGTCACCAGGTCCGGCGACACGGTAACATTGATGCCCGAGTTGCTGCCGCTTAAGCTGGGCAGATGTATCGGCCCCTGTCGACCTCCCGCATTCCAAGCAGTAAGCCCCTCGAAAAACTCAGGGGGGATCATCGAGCGGAGCTTCTCTTCCACTAACTTGTCCACCGTTTTCTCGTCCACCGCCTTCTCCTCCAGTGTCTGCACCTTCATCTTCAGCTCTACAACAGCGACTTTATCCTGGTTCTTCCTCTCCCTTCTTTTCTTAGTGTCCTCTTTGTAGTACTCCTTGAACTTCATGCTCGTACCGAAGCCGGACACACGGCCAACTGAGGACGGCGGCAACCCCTTGTCCCTCTTCTTGTAAGCGTTGGTCGCCCTGTTGAAAACCGTGTCCCACGGCTCCGTCGAATCTTGGGACGACTCTGTGGCAGTAGCGTTCAGTTCATCCTCCTGCAGAGACAAGGAAAGGTGAACCCATTTAGATTCTTGACTTCATTATCTTAATTAGAACGCAATAGACTTGAGATCAGCGATAAATTCCTTACCAGCTTCTTCTCGAATTCCTTCACCTCCGGATCGTCGGTGATGAACTCCCCAGTTTCCTTGTCCAGGTAGTAGCGGGCCCAAACAAATTGCCTAAGCTGCAAGTCCGTGATTTTAAGCCAAGGGTTGTCTTTACCAAGGCGTTCAAGCTCGGCGTCCTCCTTGTCCCAAATGGCATGTTTCCCCTGTAACCGCCGCTTCCAAGGCGGTGGTTACCTATGTTCTGTTCCCGCATACTCCTTCCCCATTGAGTCCATTTTATAGCGTAAGCGGTAGCTATATCCGCCTTGAATATCCTAAACTCCTCTTCGTCGAGCATCAGATTTTTCTTACTAATAACCTCCCAGCTTTCACCTTTGTCAATGCTATTCTTCACCCGGGTTTTCCAGCTGCTCAAGGCGTTGCTCATTTTCGTGAGGGCTAGTTTTTTCACCGGGTTCTTTCTCTCGAGGTTTCTAAACCGCTCTGGGAATCTGTATTGCTTGTGAAGCTTCTTAAGGAGGTTATCGACTAAAGCTGCATTGTTAGCATGTCTGATGTACTTCGTGTTGATCGACATGCTTTCCCGGATGATGCACCCGAGTTGCAGGCCATACCCTTTAGCAATCGCCTCTAGCACAATGGGTTGGCCACTTTCTGTGACCTCAGTGAACTCATCACAGACGGTGGCGGGCACTGGCACCTTCCGCTCCTTCTGTTCCTTCTTCTTCTTCTTCTGAGAAGCGGCCGGGTTGCCGCTATCGCCATCCATGCGCTCGCCGCCATCGGTGCGGGCGCCGCCATCGGTGGTGTCATCCTCTTCGCCGCTGCCTTCACTAGTTCCATTGTAGTCGTCTTCGTCCCCCTCGTAATCAGGATCTCCGCCCTCATTGGCCCCAGCAGCTCTGGCGACGGTCGCCTCCTCCTCCGGTGGTGGTGTCATCCTCATCGCCTCCTCCTCCTCCTGTTGGGACCCCTGCCAGAATGACTGGTTGGCTTGTCTAGCTTGTTCTTCGACGCTGATCATGTGCTTAGAAGGGCCAGACTCCTTGTTGCCCGACATGTTTGCACTACTCTATTTAAAAGAGGCAAAAAGTTAGCACAAATCTCGGCCGAAAAATTCGGCATGACCTTTGCTAATTTTTTGACCTAGGAGTGCCCATTTCTCAACCGAAACGGAAGTAAATCGACACTTCGGGAGAAATGGGCAACTCAAATGAAATCCCTGCAAGACAAAACACCCCATCCCCATATTGACAGCCCCATCCCCATATAACAGCAGCACCGTATAGCATATAACAACACCATGTAACAGGAGCACCATATGACAACACCATATAGCATACAACAGCAGCACCATGCATGTAACAGCAGCACCATATAGCACCATATAACAGCAGCACCATATATATAACACCATATAACAGCAATTTTGGGCAACTCCCAGTTCTCACAGACCATAAGCAATGAATAAATGGTGGCTAACTGCGCCAAGCAAAACATTCCCAGGGAAATACACAGGTTCAATGTACTTTAATTGATAGAATGACAGACAGATCTAGTAAAAAAACTAATTACCCGTAGTGTAGGTTAGTTCTATGATGTCTTTGCCATCAGTCCAACCATAGTGGACCAAAATGGCTACAAGGAGGACAAAAAGGCACAATACGCAAAGACAAAACAACACGATGCTTCTCTGCATGACTTCTATAATATATATATATATACACAAGTGTAAGGATAGCATCTGAATACATGTCAATGTCATTAGTCTAGATGGTCTACCAGTACCTGAACAATAGCTTTTCTCTACATGACTTCATGTCTGGGTTCATTTTTTATTAGTAATTAAGATGCTTTTGATGAATTCATTTGTATATGCCTACCAATTTCTAGATGAGTTGCCATGATGTTTTTGTTGGCACTCTGCAAATAGATGGCACCACTCCATACAGCCATACAGGGATGCATTTCACACAGACCTGATGATGCGATGAAAAAAATAGACTTGCATGAATTTTCAGACCATAAATTTCGCAAACCTTATCTTGCATCAGGTACTTTAGATTTAAGTTGAGACTTGAGAACAGCAGATTTTTATCTACTCTCGATGTAGAATGAGTTGTCAGATTTAAGTTGAGGCCATAAATTTATCAGTTGTCAGATTTCTCTTACTTTTTCTACTCTCGATGTAGAATGAGTTTAAACTTGAAACTCTAAATGTATAAGGTTAGTGCTCTCAGAAGTATATGTACAACTTTTTCAGAATCTTTATGTTGATTTTGATACTCAAACCAAAATATTTTCACTTTTCCACAAGATACCTCTCCAGCTGCAACTTCTCATTTTAGTTTGCTCCACTGCAAACGATTTTTGAATCCTAGATAGTAATTTCCCCTACCAGTTTCCATGTTTTTCAGTTAATTTAATGAGGACCCTAGAATATTCATCCATATGTATTGTCATGCTTTATTCTAAAATATTTCTATTCTGTTTAGTTCAAGCAATGATGAATAACTGACTACCAAGTTGGAAAGAACTGACTACCAAGCAATGATGAATATCAAAACTGACTATCAAAACTGACTACGAAGTTATCCATATTTTAAACCCTAACTATAAATCAACCAGTATATTAATTATTTTGTCTCCAATGTAGTAGCATTAACAGGGCACATCGTTTTTTCAGGGACATGTCCCACAGTGATTTGCAAGGTGCAATCTCTAGTCAATTTTCTTTGCTGAAATCACTTCAATACCTGAAATCATTAGGTCTTCTATCCATATGCACAAAAACATCCTTTTTTGCATGTTTAAAAGGTTACTTAATACTACAGTACAGAGACCAACCCATTTGCATTCTTGCAGAGAGGGGGAAAAGAAGAGAGCGGGAAGTGTACCTGCGGATGGGGAGGTGGTCGTCGACGAGGGTGGCGGCGGTACTCCTGCGGCGGTCCTCCTAGGTCGTAGGCGAGGCGGGCGGGCCTCCGCCTCCACGGGCTCCAGAGCGGCAGTGGCGGGCCTCCTCCTCCTAGGTCGCAGGCTCTAGGAGCGGCAGTGGCGGGGCGGGGCGGGCCTCCTCCTCCACGACGGCTCTCCTCCTCCACGGGCTCTCCTCCACGGCGGCTTCGGCGGCGAGGGTGATTAGCTAGGGTTTACGCGCGGGCGAGATGAGGGAAAGAAATGGAGAAGGTAGCAAGGGAGGCCGAACCGTTTATTTGGCTAAGTGTGAAAGTTCTGTGGCGCATTCCTCTAAAATGCGCCACTGAACTTACAACTTCTGTGGTGCATTACTATGATATGCGCCACAAAACTTTTGGGCATAGTCCAAAACGAAGCGGCATCGTAGTTTGACAAGATCCACTACATGTCCTAGTGGTCTTGCTCGCCAGCTTTCAACCTGGGGCAGCCAGGTTCGAATCCTGGCTGTCTTATACTTTTTTTCCTTTTTTAAAAAATATTTTATTTATTCAAAAAAAGAAAGAACCTATACACACATATGCATATTCATTCAAAAAAGCAAGAACATATACACATGCATACTTATGAAAAAAACCTCCCGAATCATATATATATATGTGCTTGTCACACACAAATGTGAATTTGTATACCCACACGAATATCACGTGTATGTTTTCGTCTCTGACTAATATATATTTGCGAGCACACATGTGAATTAATACAGAAAAAGTCACACTAATATCATTATACCCACATGAATTAATACACCAAAAGGTCACATAATTGCTAGTGTCTCTTCACAATCTTCTTGCCCTTTTTCGCCGTGGTTGAATACTCTAGCCCGTGCACTTTGAGATTTCTTCTTGTGAATGGACAATCTTTAGTAGACAGTGTGGATTTCCTTCTTACTTTAGTAGTAGTAGGCATGTCGAAGTACTTGTCAAATTCCTCTTCGATCTTTGGGTCGTCGTTTTTGTCGAAGTTTTGCTCGTTGGAGGCTCCTTCCATTCCGATGATGCTCCTCTTTACCCTCCTAACTACAACACGGTTGGGCTTTGATGGGTCGGTAATAAAAAAGCATTGATCAACTTGGCTAGCGAGTACCCAAGGCTCATTTTTTGCGGAGGCGTTCTTCGTTGATTTGGCATCTGGTATAACCATTGTGGTGAAATAGCGGCCTTCTTTTTCCACGTTCTTGGCCCATCTAACACGGAACATCGGTACGATCTCTCCACATTAGTCGAGCTCCCATATCTCCTCGATCCTTCTGTAGAATCTTTCCATCACAGTAGTCTCGTCATCAGCAAAGGATAACATAGTTACTCCTGAGTTTTGATATTCACTATTCTTGTCCTTTTCCTCGGTGTAGAATCTATAACCGTTTATGTCGTATGACTGATAGGTCCTTAGGTCGTGCCCTGGGCCCTGCGACAAGGAGAATATGAGTTTTTGATCTTTCGTAGAAGGCATCTGTGGGGGATTGTCCAGTTGCCTTTTCTTGAACCAACCCGTGAAGCTGGAGTTGTGCTCTCTGGTTACGTCTCCCTTCTTCCTCGGCCGGCCCTGGTCGACGTACTCCTGCTCGATTAAGCTTATGTGCTCTTCGACCCAAGGGCCGACCACTTCAATGTGTTGTAGCGTGACTCGGTGTGCCCTTTCAAAATCAGTGCGTCGACCATCAATGCCGACATGCCGTGAGCGGCAGCCCTCGCGGTGACCATATCCACCGAGCCTGCCGAGGTGCTTCTTTGTGGGTATTCCAACATCCTCGTTCTCGGTGGTTAGATAATTCTAGAAGAAGGAGATGCACTCGTAGATCATAAAGCCCTTGGCTATGCTTCCATTTGGACGAGACATGTTGCAAACGAATCCTTTGATGACACCGTTTAACCTTTCAAACGGCATCATGTTGTGCAGGGATGTCGACCCGAGCTGGATGATGTCGTCCACGACATGTACAAGCAGATGCACCATGATGTCGAAGAATGCGGGCGGGAAGTAAATCTCAAGCTCTCATAGTATCATCACAATCTCTTCCTGTAGCCTGTCGAGCTGCTTCACACTGATCGACTTCCTAGATATGACGTCGAAAAAGTTACAGAGGCCAAACAATGTCTCACGGACATGCTCGTCCATTATCCCACGGATCGCAACGGGGAGTATCTGCGTCATTAGCACGTGACAGTCATGAGACTTCATACCGCTGAACCTCTTCTTCGCCACGTCCAGATATCTGCTTATCTTCCCCGAGTAACCGTGAGGAACTTTCACTCCTAAGAGGCACCTGAAAAACCGCTCGAGCTCCTCCGGACTCAGAGTGAAGCAGGCAGCGCGAAGCACCACCTCATTCTTCTTAACTCTTTTGCGGCGACCTTGAGTCCCTTCCGTATGATCATCATCATCACTATCAGGGTACTGAAGATCTTTCTTTATGCCAAGTAATTTAAGGTCCTTTCTTGCTTTCGGCCCATCCTTGGTCCTCTCCGGCATGTTCAGTATAGTGCCAAGCAGACTCCCGGTAACGTTCTTCGTGATGTGCATTACATCGAGGCTATGGGGAGTGTGAAGGACCTTCTAATACGGCAGGTCCCAGAAAACAGACCTTGGTTTCCATACACCCAGCAGCGGCTTTGTCCTCGGTCGTTTTTTTCCAGGCGTAGGGCAATCTACCCAATTATTCAAAAGCTCCTCGATTCCTTCGCCGCTCCTCGGACACGGGGCTCTTCCGAGCTCGTCCTTACCATTGAACAGGTCACCACGTTTTCTCCATGGGCGATCCATGCGGAGCCACTTTCGAGTACCTTGGAACACGGTTTTCGAAGACCCGGGATCCCTTGGTAGCTATGGTTTAAAGTAGGTTTAGTTACAAGAAAATGGAGAAACTATGGGCAAGATGGGGTGTGAGGGAGGAGGAAGACGAGTTGGGAGGAGGTAGAGATGTGAAATGGGTGGTGGTGGATAGATAAGAGCTAGCTTTTGTCACCTTTTTAACATGGATCTGGACGCCCTCATCTGTGGCGCATATGGAGGAAATGCGCCACAAATGCTGAATCTTCTGTGGCGCATAAGTCCATATGCGCCACAGAAGTGGGTGAATTAGATTCCCTCTGTGGGGCCCACCTCCAAGTTCTGTGGCGCATGTTGGGATATGCGCCACATAAGTGAAACACATATGTGGCGTATATCAGAACATGCGCCACAGAACTTGGGTGAATTAGATTCCGTGGTGGGGCCCCCTCCATGTTCTGTGGCGCATAAAAAAATATGCGCCACAGAAGTTGCCTCTTCTGTGGCGCATATCGCAGAATGCGCCAGAGAACTTGGATCAACCCACCCGGCTGGCGGGTCCCACAAATCTTCTGTGGCGCATACTCTGGAGAATGCGCCACAGAACTTCCAATCTTCTGTGGCGCATGTTTTCTGGTGCGCCACTGATGTTTTTCTGTGGCGCATGGTTTGGCATATGCGCCACTGAATATCTTGTCTATCTATAGGTTTTTTCCTAGTAGTGTCAGGATCGGGCGATGGAGGAGCATCCAGCTCATCGCATCCTACATGGTGGGGTTCTTGCAGCAAAACGATCACGCCGTGGTCCGGGGTCGAGGAGGCGAGGGAGTCGACGGCGAGCGCACACTCGAGGAGCGGGCGAGGATCGACAGCAGCAGAACAAGAACCAAACAATGAGCAGTTATTACTGGGCTTAGAGGTGATTAGAGGTGAGAAATCATCCTTGGCGTACGAGAACCAAACAACCGAGTTTTGCCTCCGAAGACTAAAAACAGGGCACCAAACACTAAGTTCGTGTTTATGCGAATTCCTTAATAGTGTTAGTGCAAACAACCAAACAATTTGCACTTTAGGTACGAGCAGGGCCAGTCCTGAGATTTCGGGGGCCCAGGACGAAACTAAAAAAATTGGCCCTTATTATAACTTTTATGCATAAATGTGATGATGAAAAATAAATATTTTAAGTATACTCTCAACTATAATATTTATATAAAAATAACAATGTTTAAATGATAACTTAAAATTTCCTCCGAAAATTCCTAGAAGCAAAATACGTGACGATGGAATCAATATCAATCTCGTCCACTAACTTTTTCTCGATGCATAGAGTCGCCAAACCATTTAACCTCTGCTCAGAAATTGTAGCTCTCAAATAGTTTATTCAATAATTTCAACTTTAAAACTTTTTTCAGCTGATGCAATAGTCACAAACATAGTAATAAGATCCGATAAGTGATAGAAATATTAGGATTAAACAACTTGCATAAAAAACAAAATACTTTGTCAACATGTCTTAAATAAACTAGCCATTTTCGATCACGTATCTCTCTATTGCTCATGTATCTAGAGTAATAAGAATATGAAAAATGTCTTTACCAGTTAGAGGAAAAGTGATATTTTCTTCTCTGATAGGATCCTTTTTCACTAATATGTCCCTTTCCTTGCTATGAAGAGTTTTCCAATTTGCTGAATGATAAATATCCACACTAACTGGTTCGGGTTCATCATCATGATTACTCATGTTGTCATCATCTGCGTTGATATGAACATCGTCCTCTGTACCGACATTATCTTATGGATCAACATTAGTCTGTTCCTCCACAAGAACTAGCGCCAACTTATCTGGGTTTCTCGAAGTGCTCGTGTTGCTCTTCAAAAATTTGTGAAAATATCCTCTTTGTGATTCTATTAATTTCTTCTCTTGTTCTCTCCTTTTCTTTTCTTAGCACCGGATTCGAGCGTCATAATCTCGCTCGCTACAAACAAGAACAACAATTAGAATTAGAATTAAGAACTAAGAATTATGGCGTAACCAGCAGAGACTTGGGTGGGAGCGGACCATTGGATTAGCAGCCAGACGGTCGATCATATCGCCAATGGTCTAACCTTCACGCCCAGTGTCGATTGTCGAGGGCCTTGAGGCTCCCTGCTCCCAAATCCTGATCAAATATTCTGATCCAATGGAGGCGACAGGACTCGGGCATGAGGCGTACGATCAATTGTTGGTTCTGTTTTCCTAGGAGAAAGCGAAGCAATCGACGCCATCTAGGATTAGGAGTCGAGCAGTTGGCCTCCGCCTCGGCCTCGGCCTGTACTCGTATCGATCGTCTTGGCTTAGAGTCTACGACAACGGAAAAAAAGGCCCAACTAAACCACTAGCCTAATAAAAAAATTTACGACGTATACTTGGCCTGCCTATATAGCATACTAGTTGATTGTAACTACCTCGGTGAATTACGCTCTTAGTTGCATGCCTGGATGAGCGAAAGTGGTTAAGATAGTACGGTGGGGCCCAGGTAGGGGTGAAAATGGAGCGGATACGGTCGAATAGTAGTGGAACCATATTCGCATCCATATTTTTTCCGGATACGGAGTCGGAGCGGATAGTGTGCGGATACGAATACGGAAGCGGAGCTTGCCGGTTGCGAATACGGATCGAATACGGGGCGGATAAGGTTCGGTTGCGGATAGAAATTTTGTCGGATGACGATTCAAAATAGATCTGACAAATCATATAACTGCAATAGTTAATGCTCGACAATCCATTGATCATATAACATAACAAAATATTTAAGGCTGAAATTCATTACATTGACTTTAAATGCAACGATAACACCTAAGCATAACAAAATAGTACGAATAGTTCATTACATCATCCTTTAAATTCTCGAGACAAATCATCGCAAAAAAGGCTAAAAGTGGCAAAGACGGTGAGCCGCCGGACTTCAATTTATTCTTGAGTATACTTTTTATTCCGCACCTCCAATTTGTGACACTTCAATCGCTCTCATCCGAAGAAGGCTGGGCAATCTCATCCTTGCAAATTAAATAAAGTAACTTATTTTAGCATGCGTGTTCAGGCGCACATGAGGGTTGAGGGTTGAGGCAAACCGATCAGCTAACATACTTAATTCGATAGTGACGTGAAAATCATTTAAAAAGAATATGCATCAGTAAGAGCATCATCCCCTTAATAAAATTTCTAACCTCTTTAGGACCTGAAGACTCGGGCTCAGATTCATGTTTTATTGTCACCATGTCCAACTCATCAACGAGTGATGCAATCTTCAGCTTATAATCTAACAAATGGCAGGAAAAACTAGTAAGTTACTTTGTGCATAGAATAAAAATAATGATACAATACAAGATATTAGGGATATAGACAAATACTCCCTCCGTCTCAAAATAAATGTCCAAAATTTGTCTAAATTTAGATGTATCTAGACTACTTAGTACTAGACGGATGGAGTATATTAATAACTACAGTTTACCTCTTTTACCCGCGGTTATCCAATCCTTGGTACATATTAGTGCCTCAACCACCTCGGGGTCTAGACGTGTACGAAATGGATCAACGACACGCCCACCAGCACTGAATGCCGACTCAGAAGCTACTGTTGATACCTGAATGGCTAGAACGTCACGAGCTAACCGTGCGAGAACATGATATGTCCCTTGTTTGCCATTCCACCATGCCAATATATCAAATGTTCCATCAGTTTTATCATTCCACCTTATTGGTTCTTCTTTCAAATAACTTTCTATCTCAGATTTTTCAAACTCTTGTTGTCCTGGCTTATCATATAAGTAATTTTGGATGTCCTCGTCCATTTCATCAAGGAAAAGATCATCAACTTGCTGGGTAGCCACATTACTACTTGCAGCACTAGTCTTCTCAGAATCTTGTCCATTGGACATGTAAGCTTCAAATAAGTTATTTATAGCAGCCGTGAAACTATTCATATGAAAGCCATACTGGTCAGCATATATCTTGGACATAAAGTACTCTACAAGCTTTTTCTTATACCTTGGATCTAGGAAACAACCTATCGCCAGAGCCATGTTGGACTTCTCCTAGTACTTATTATATTTTTCTTTCATGGCCTTTGCCATAGAAGTAGTCCCAGCATCCTTACTACGACTCCACTCATCGATGGCTAGCTTAATCTCACAAAACTTCCTCCAAAACAGATTTACTGTTGGATGTAAACTTGCAGAAAAGAGCTCAGTAGCATCGTTGAATTTCTTCAAGAATTTAGTTAGAGCTAGAGCCTTCTCCCACTCTCCGTCTCCTGGAGAGCACTTCTTATATTTACTCTTATTCAAGAAGAGTAGCTTGTCAAAGGCCTTTCTATAGTATATTGCATTCTTCAGCATTTGGTATGTTGAGTTCCACCTTGTTGTACAATCTAGAGAAAGACCCTTTGTAACATCCAAGTTTTCCTCCTTTGCACATTTTATAAATTCCTCCCACTGTAATGGTGATTTTTTGACAATAGTAATAGTAGCTCTAATATTAGAAGGTGCAATCACTTTCAAACCATCTTGAGCAACAAGATTTAATATATGGCATAAACATCTCACATGGAAAAACATACCATCACAGATCAATGATGATTTCTTATCAAGTGTGGGAACAACTTCTTCAACACACTTGTAATTAGATGATGCATTGTCTAAAGTGAGAGAAAATAGTTTCTTTTCAAGGTTCCAATGCATCAAGCTCTTACAAAACTCATTCCCTAGCTTTTTTCTGAATGGTTTCCTTTCACATGCATGAATTTCACAATTCTTTTCTGCATCTGCCATTTATCATCTATCTAGTGTACATTAATGCACATATAGCCTAAATTCTGACCAGAAGTCCACATATCCATGGTTGCAGAAAAGCGAGATGCAACAGAACTGAACTCAATATACAACTTTTGTTTTTCCTCAAGATGCATCTCAATTATAAGTTTCCTTGTAGTTATCCTAGATTTGAATGAGAAACTAGAACGCAGGGATTTGATAAAGTCAACAAAGTACCCATGTTCAACCATGGCGAAAGGGTAATCATGCACAATTACTGCCATAAGCCACTTCCTAAGGCTGACTTCTGGATCATACCTGTTACTGGTCTGTACGGTGCCCGTGCTGCCTTCTCCCTTTACTATAGTGAGTGTTTGTTGTCCTATCTTCACATTGTGTTTAACTTTCAAATGATTCCGGAATGCCGTGGTGCCTCTGTTGGAATCAGCTCAAGCTTTGTACTTGCATCTATTGCATTTTGCCCACAATTCTACCACTTCTTCACCATCAGGACCAATCTTCTTCACCTCATCTTTGGTGAAGTGCAACCATACCTCAAAGGTACACTTCTTCTGCTTCTTTGCAACATGAGCCGAATCATCTTCATCACCTTCAGGAGTTTGCACATCCACATCAACAACAGTCGCATCAGTTTCGGCAGCAGCAGCCCTAGTCACTGCAGGTGACCCTGCAGTACATGCAGTTCCACTCATACTCCCATTGTCGGGTTCCATTCTTCCTGACCTGCACCTGGCCGTCGGGAGGCGATTCCAGACCTGTGATGCATGAGCGCGATTAGCATTGAGATGGAATATAATGCTGGTTTTCTTGCCATGCTATCTCTACAATATTAGTTATTATCAAATAATTTATCCTGACGACTCATGATTTGCTATTTGATATGTACATTAATCTATCGGTAGAATAGAATCGCTATGTACCCTACACCACTTTAAACAAAGGTTCAGTGTTTTGTTTCCTAAATGTATCTAAAAGAACATTAGACAAACTTTTACAATCACATCATACACACTCTTCGGACTAGTAGAAAAACGAATGGCATGGAGATTAACAAAAACAAAATGAACTTTAATTAAATTCATGTACCGGATAAAAGATACGGCGACTAGAATAAAATTCTATGCAAACAGGGGAAAGAGATGACCGTGAAGTATATATATATATACATGCAGGAGAGTCTTGGTGATGCGGGAAGAGCTAGAGAGAGGATCGATGGGCTGACGGCGTTACCTGCAAATCGGGAATAGACGGAGGCGCCTAGCGGCTGGTTAGATTAGACTGGCGGCCAGGGCTACGACGCCCTAGGGAAATATACAGACTTTTGGCTAGGGCTACGGCGTTAGGAGGTATGTAAAGGGGTCATGTAAGTTTGGGTTGGGCTGTAATTTTATATATTAGTGGGCCTGAGGTTTGAGTTATAGTCGCCGGATATTTTGCCGGATATTGGCCGGATATTACCATTAAATATGGTATATTTTCGGATACGGATGTATATTAGTAAAACCACATCCTTTTCCATATCCGTTAATCACTAACCGTATCCGTGACCGTATCCGGCAACTATCCGATCGAATCCGTATTTGCCTTCCGTAAGACTTCGGTTGGTCGGTCGGTCGAAAATAATCCGTACCATTTTCACCCCTAGGCCCAGGGGCCACTCACAGGTAGACCTTTCGGCCGTCCTAACCACTTTCAGAACATCGGTGCAAGAACGAGCGGCGTAATCGGCAGACGAAGGGATCAACTACATACACAAGTGAGTATGTATGCAAGCCACCATACAACTGTTCACAGAGCCATTCCATCTAAAAGAAATAGAAATATCGCAATGCCATACGGCAAAATCCAAATATTCTAGATAGAGATAATAGTTTAGGATAGCTCCTCATACATCAAACATCAGACTATCAGGCGGAAGCGGAAAACAAGATCCGAGTACGGATAAGAAGCAAATCGACATAAGATGCCACATAAATAAACACATCCCGCCCACAGATCTCACGGATCCCCGTTCCCGAAATCTATACACCGAGTGATCGTTGCCAACATCATCCGTCTCCTCCACCCAGTATCCGTCTTGAGAATACACTTTTTCATCTGAATCAAACAATTTATCGTGTGAGACCCTAGGGGTACTCAGCAAGTCTTTATGCCTCTAAAGGGGACATATACCTGGGGTGACGCAATTGCAGCAAAAGTTAATAACTAACAAGCCTAGAGATACTCGCTAACCATCCGTCTAACCAATGATAGACGGATGTCCGTTAATTAGTAACAACCGTTATAACAGTATAATTAACAGATCCATCATCCTTCTCGCTTACCAACGAGAAAGCGGACGAACAACCCATCCGTTGACAGTTTTATTAACCATACCATGAGTATTGCACTATTTACTAATCAGGTACTTAGTCAGATTAAAAGCGGTACTTTAGTTATACTTTTCTATGTTCGAGAAACTGTGCTCCAAGTCGTCCATAACCGCGGACACGGCTTTCAGAAAGATTTACCCTGCAGGGGTGCACAAATAGCAACACACACTCGATCAACCTCGGAAAAACCAACTCAAAACCCAACGAGGCATTCACGACAAAGCAATCACAGGATTCAGAAATATTTCAGGGGGCCACCCCATTAAGCTACCCGCAACGAAGCTAGCTGACTTCGAGATGGACTCAAGGTTTGCGCCAATGGCTGTAAACGATTGGGAACCCGAAAATGTGACTGGGCTTGTCGATATGACGAAAACACTCCGCAATTCTTAAACAGTACAAGTGCTCCTCGCACAATCTTAAAGAAAACAATAAAGCATGGCATAAGTACAAGATAGTAACAAAACCCCAAACTACTTTGTGGCTCCAAGAAATAGATATGAATCAAGATCTGGCTCAGGGGGGTCCATAAGGCCTCCCGGATGTGGATAGTGCGAATAGTCAAGGAACATGAATCAAGTACTCGGGGTCCTACGGGACACAAGTGAGCATGAAGAACCAAATAGCAGATATTGCTCACCGGTGCCTCTTTCATTAGTTATCCCATTACTACTCAGGTTAAGTTTTTTAGGTACCTCATTATCCAGCAGACAATCACATACCCCACACATGTTGTTCTACGACCCGCATGGCTCAAACAACTCCTGTAGTAATGTCTCATGGGATGGAGGAACAAGCTTCGGTGGGGCTTAAAGTAAAGGCTATGCAATACTTGGGATTCAATTTAATGCAATCGCGACTAAATGATGCAAGAATAAGAAAGAGGCAATAGGTACTATATGTATGCAAGCATGTGGTAGTGCTTGCCTGGCAGCTCAGTTGACACGAGAGATGGATCTGAGTAGAACTCCTGTGATTCCTGATAATTGTCCTGCTGGGCGTCTATTCGAAGAAGAACCAAACAAATAATGGCCAACATAAATAAAGTGTACAATCATATGAACAAAAATGCGATAAGCAAACAAGCATGCCATGATGAATGATGCACAATTTACATGGCAATAATTTAGCATGGCATGGTGAGGTGTGGGGTATAAGAATAAAGCATTTGATTATTTATGTGGTCAAGTTTTATTGCCATAAACAGTTCTGATTTTTAATGATGTCATGATGTATGCTTCAATTCAGAACAAAGAATGCATATTTAGAACGGGCACATCGCGTTGATCGATTTAGACATATTATTTGTCGAATTTGGAGTTGTGGAATTAAAGTTATTAATTTATTAAGAAAAGGGCATTTTATTGTAATTTTAATCATCTCGAAAATTTAAAGTGCTCAAATAATATTTTGAGTGGCATATTTGAATTCCTCTCATTTTTCTGATTCCAAAACATATATCATTTGCAATATTTGGAATTATAAATCAAAAGTTATTAAAACAGATTTAAATTTGAATTTAAACATTTTCTTAAATCATTTGTTTTAAACAGATAAACAGCCAGACTTTTTACACCCAGACAGAACTAGTCCCAACCACAGACAGGTGGGCCAGCGCTGACTGTGCGGGGACGACGCGCAGAACCTTTCCTCACCGGCACAGGTGCTAGCCCAGGAGGCCGACAGGTGGGTCCAACGGGGCCGCGGGTCCACTGCGCGCGCGGCCAACCGGTGGGAGACACGTGGCGGATCCGGGGACTGCGGGTTGAGGTTTATCAAATTCCGGGGGCCTTTCTGCAAGACTGCCACGGGAGGCTGTCTGGTGGGCCTCGAGGGATTGCGGGTTAAGCTGTAAAAAGATTTGGGGGTGTATGTGCAAAGATGCCGCGGTTACTGTACTTCTTCCTGTCGCGTCTGTCGACAAGTCTGTGCTCGACAGGGGCGGAGTGCGGTGCAGGGATCGAACCAGCGACCTCGCGCACGCGCGGTGGCGGCTACCGCTGCGGTGGCTTGGTGTTGTTGTAAGGAGGGGGATAGGCGGCTAGGTGAGGTGTGGTGCGACGCGGAGACGTGCAGAAACACACGCACGCCGGCGCACCGAGAGCGCTCGGCGCAAAGTTCGGCGAGGCTAGGCAGCGACGGTGAGAGGGAGGTTGTCAGAGAGGGAGGGTGGCTCACCGCGAGATGGTTGGCGGTGGTGGATCAGACCGGGGAGCGACGGTGCGGCAAGGACGCAGACGCCGGGCGAGCTAGGGTTTGCGGTGGACGTCGGCGAACGGCGTTGAGCGGAGACCGCCTCCTCCTCGCTGGGGCGCGCAGGGCCGACGACGGGGACCACGTCTGCTTCCTCGACAGCCTTGATCACCATGCCACCGGCTGTGTCGTCGAGGAGAGGGAGGAGGCCGACGGTGGACGGCGACGGAGGAGAGAGGAGGTAGCGGCAGGTGGTGGGGAGGAGAAGGGCGAGGCCCTGGGGATCTGGGGAGGCAAAGGAGACGTGGGGAAAGAGATAAAGTAGAAGGGGATGGGAAGACGCCGTGGGGAATCAGGTTAAGGGAAAAGGTTGCTCGGCCACCTTTTATTCTCCCTCACGCTCACGTGCTGGGCATGGCTAGGCAGGGGCAGGGGCTGCAGGTGGGTCTCGGTCGGGAGAGGGGCCTGAGAGGCTGGCTCGGGGGTGGGGTAACTTGGCAGGGAGAGAGAGAAGAGAGAGGCCGAGGTGAGGGGTAGATGGCATGGCTAGGTTGGGCTCGGGTTAGGTTTAGACCAGGGGTTGGGGGTAGCTGGGGTGGTTCGGTCTGGTGGGGCCCCTTTGGCAGCGAGACACATAGAGGGAAGGTCTCGGTTAGGTTAAGGGGGTGACATGGGGTGGCATGGAGAAGAGGTGGGGTTAGGGTTTTAGGGTTTTGAGGGTATGATCTATCAAGATGCATTGAGTATGTGTGATGGCATGGATGATGAGGGTTAGGGTTTAGATGGTGTACGAGCATGACATGATCAAGTATAAGGGAAAGATGGATATGGAAGGATCTCACATGATCATGCATGACACATACACATTTGAGGCGTGATGAGGGTGGAGGTGGTGAGAGGTGAGGTTTTGATGCACATGGCAAGGAAAAGAGATCAAGTGGTGGGTTTTATGGTAAGAGCAAAAGGATAGAGCCAACATGAATAGATTCACAAAGAACCATGCTCCACTTTCAAAAATACAAGAAAAACCAAAAGGAGGGAATGATGATGAGAACTGTATGGCCCATGCAAAAGCATTAAATGCTAGGTTTTATCTTGTGAAAACAAAATAATGATCATGGCATTTATATACATGCATTCCAAAATATGGAGTAAGGCCAAGCTAAAGGAAAATATAATTGGATTCATCCCAACCCACATGAGCTAGATTAAAAGCCAAAAGAAAGTAAAAACTCATGGGTAATTATGATGGTGGAATTATAAGGTGGTGACAAAGAAAGGTGGTGGAGTGGAATAAAAGATATGCCCCCAACTCAACTTGGGCATCAAACATTTATCAAAATTCAAATACAATATATCATGAGCCAAATACAATTAATAATGCATATAAGAGAAGAACCAAATGGAAAGGGTTTTATATGATGCTCAAATGCAAGGTGGCATGATGACATGAGCATGATATAATTATGATGCAACAATTATATGTAGGAAGTAACAATTATATTACTAGACCATGTAGCATTACATATGTTAGACAGATGGGATGCTACATTGATTCCCCGCGCGTTGCGGCGGGAATTTATGGAAAAATAGTCATTTCTTCCATATAGTGACCCTCTAAAATGATTAATAAAAAATACCATGCAAAAATTATGTACTTATGTACAAAGAACATGAATCAGTGAAACAACACTTTCTTTAAAAGGGTTAAAGAACACATTGTCTGCTTGACACATGTCATGTATGTTAATAGTTTTTCCTCAAGCCCTAAACATGCAGAAACGGGCAGTATAAAATGTTAAACAAAAACCCTGATAAATAAGTATAGTCAGTTGATTCTGACTTCAGAGCTTAAGACAGTATAGAAAATATGGTTTACAGAAGTTGTACGAAATAGCCGACGTTGAGCAAGTATGTATTTGATCTTGCCAATGCCGAGTGAAATTGAAGCCCATTGAGATGCACACCATGGAAAGATGCAGAGGAGTAATTAAAGATTATGGCTTAACATATGTACTCCATTTCTCTACAACACACCGATAGGGTCAGTTAGAAGTACTCTGTATATCATATCTAATTTTATTATAAATCTATATAGTTGAAATTTCAGTTATGGTTGCCTACTGGGGTACTTAACTCCGTCCAATGTAAGCATACTCCATGATATCTTTTGGAAAAAAATATCTAGAACCATACTACATAAGCTCTATTTCTGCGAAGGTTAATATGCTTTTTCTTAATCAGAAAAGCGATGGCTGGATTACATATGTCGATCACAGACCGACTTTACAACAATACATGTGCATCACAAATAGCAGCATCTAATTCCAGGAGCTTTGCTTAGATTGCACAGAGTACAAAAGAACACCATACAAAATTTAGATGAAGAATGAATAAAGAGTAGCAATTTACCCTGGTTGCATATTGGATACGATCAAGATATATATCTTCTGTCAAGACTCACTTAAGAGGGGCAGGAGAACCAATGCGAATTCCATCTGCAACAGAAAAGTGCAGAACACCATGTAGTTTTTCGGTGGCAACATCCCACATATGCTGATATGAACCTGAGTATTATGTGGTCAAGAAAAAAGAAAGTGTACCAGACTACCACAGTCCAACTGGGTCACCTTGCTAATATTGTAGTGCAGTGGTGATGTACAGGACCTCAAACGCAATGTTTACATCCTTTCGCACGCGATGCACCACCTACCTGGTGGTAGTATAGTATGTAGGAGTGGATGAGGTCCGGTATAGGGAGGCGAATCAATGGATGGTGTCGAAGGTCAGAGCATAGTCGCTGGCAAATTACACCGGGCTTGGTCTGGAGAGAGCCGGCCGGGAGGATCAATTCCATGAAGAAGAAGAGCGGTAATAACAAAGGAAGCCAGAATGACTGAAACGTCTTAAAAGAAATAAGCGAAGAGGCGACTCTCTGATTACTTGATGATGTTCCCTTACGCATGAGTAGAAGATTCGTACTAAAACACATTTAGGTTGATATATAGGTGGGTTAAATCGACTTGACCGTTCATCTCACAAGTATTTAAGTTTAGTGGACCTTGTCGTGGTGGCCATTCAGAAGGTGAGGAGATCAACCATGTACGTAGACTAACAGATAGGCAGGAGACCATTTGATGCTAATTAATTTGTAAAACTTGCATTCGGCCTTATGGAGACCAGCGCTGGGTCTGCGTGAGATGAGGACTGCACGAGGGGGCGGTAACTAAGGACCATCTATCTGAAATTCAATGGATACAAATAATTGAGGTGATGTGGCTACACATGTTTGAGCTTGCAAACATTAAATACACCTTAGTGGGGATGGCCTTTATAGATATTATAGATTTCTAGCAGGGTCCCTATTTTTTTTTGCCCGGGCGGCTGCCCGCAGGTCCTGTATTTACGGGACAGCTTCCGTGGAGCCGTGATCACGAGGTGAAAAAACAAATTCTACGGACAACCAAAAACGGAAAGAAATCCTATGAGACCTGGTCTATTTTCAATATAGGATAGATCCATCCTGATGCGTAACCGGCAAAAAAAAGACTAATTAATAGACAAAAAAATCTAAAAAACTGAAAAGACAGACATAGGAGTAGGTATATCAATAGACCAGGTCTCATATATTTATTTGCACCAAAAACGCCCCCGAAGGTGCAAGGGCAATCCGGCTCCGCTTCCCGCAAAAGCTGTATAGGCGGCGCGAAGCGGGACTCATTTGCGGGGAAATTTTCGCGAGCAAGCCGAGCCGCGGGGAGACGGGGAAGGAGAGCGGGAGAGAGGAGCAGGTGGCGACGGTGCGCTCGGTGCTCGGCGAGGAGACGCCGGAGATGGACATCATCCGCGCGCTCCACATGGCCGGCGACGACCCCACAAAGGCCATCAACATCCTCCTCGACTTCCACCACAAGCTGCTGCCGCCGCCGCCCTCCCCGTCGCCGTCGCCCCCGCCGGTCAAATCCACCACCGAACCGATCCCGCCACACAAAACCCCTGCGCAGTCGAAGCCGGCGGCAGAGAAACCTAGGCCCAATCCCGCGGCCACCGGCGGCCGCGAGCACTGGTGGCTGGTGGGGAGCGCGGAGATGGCGGGGCTGTCCACCTGCAAGGGCAGGCGCATCGCCGCCGGGGAACCCGTCAGCTTCTCGATCCCCAACTCTGCGGCCGCAGCCGCCTCGGGCAAGGGCCCGCCCTGCTCGCTTCGCCCTCGCCTCCTGCACCTCGGAGATTATGCGTTTCTCAACCCCGCGGCAGGGGGAGGTACATTAGGACATCACTACTCCTTCGCTAATTCTCTGATGCTGCATCGTATTCGCTCCATGTATAGTGGTGGTGTAACAGTATGTTCTTGCTTTTCAGGTGGGTCGCATCCCCAATGAGTGGGCTCGGTGCCTGCTACCCCTTCTCAAAGAGGGAAAGATAAAAGTTGAGGGCCTGTGCAAATCTGCTCCCGAGGTTCTTAGCATCATGGACACCGTCGTCCTGTCTGTAAGGTGTTTGAATGTTCGTCGATAAGGAACTCTCTTTCATACCCATTTCTGTTTTTTCATGTACATTACATTCAGTGTGTTAGTGTCCTTTGCAGTATATATATTGACAGCTCAATGTTACCTGACCAAAAGCAATCATTGCCCAAGGCAGCGCGTGTTGCCACCGAGGATTCCACATTCCATCCACTGCCTGCACTTTTCAAGGTCATTGGGCTTTCTCCTTTTAAGAAGGTGGGTAGTCTCTTCTCTCTTGTATCTCTTGTTCATTCCTTTTTCTTTTCAAGCAAACACAAAAGGATAAGTTGAAACTTTTATGTACAAGCACCCGAGTCAATTAGTATGAGTAGCCACATCAATTATACTCCCTCCGGTCCGGTTTATTAGGCACGCACGTAGTTTAAGAACAACTTTGATCATTAATTTTGGTCAACAAATTTTACATAATATGTCACAAAAATTATACCATTGGATTCATTTTCAAAAGTAGTTTCAAATGGTATATTTTTTGGAACATATATTGCATATTTTATTGGTCAAAATTGTTGGTCAAATATTTTCTTAAACTACGTGCATGGCTAATAAACTGGACCGGAGGGAGTACAAGAAAACAGTTACATTAAATGCCGTGCACACCTGATGATCGCTTGCAAACTGGTATGATCTCTTCGAGCACAAAATGTACTGTAAAATCTCACCAGTAGGATGAGTTCTCTTGCCTTGGATAAAATAACTGCTGATGCATGCTGAACAGTAAAGTAGAACTGAGGTATATGAAAGATGCACATTTTACCTCATAACCATGCATCAAAAAGTTGTAGAGATATATAACGCGGATAACATTAGGCGATTGTCATATGATCAAATATTTTCTGTTCCGGAATCATGTTTATATTCTGTTTTTATTTGATTCTACTTTAATAAACAACAGGCAACATTTACTCCAGAAGATCTCTGTTCCAGAAAGCGACCAATTGAAAGAAAGGTAAACTATTAGTGTTTTATACTCTACACTGCTATTATAATAATAAATGCTGGCCTCACATCTGCCTAAACAGAGCAGTACTGGAGAGCCAGCCGCAAAATTGACGTCTGAGAAATTGAAATTATCTTCTGGTGGAAATGAAGATGACCATGGTGAAGGGACTGTTTCAGATACAGATTTGGATGATATAATTGGAATGTCAGATAGTTCTGCACTGGAGGTAGTTCAACAATCCTTATGTTTTGTCAGTTTCAAGTATAAGTTGGTTTGTCTTGACTTCAGTAATGCTCAATTTATCCATGAAGGAGAGGGCTCCACCCGACGCTCTGCAGTGCGATCTACGGCCTTATCAGAAACAGGCCCTTCATTGGATGCTGCAGCTTGAGAAAGGCAGTTCCTCCCAGGATGCAGCTACAACCCTTCACCCTTGTTGGGAGGCATATAAACTTGAGGACAAGTATAGCTGGCCTATATGGCTATATGCATGTGCCATTCCGTTTTATTATGATTGTTCTGATATAAATTGGCATTTATAATCCTACTCATCTGTTTCAGGAGGGAGCTTGTTTTATACTTGAATGTATTTTCAGGGGATGCCACCACTGAATTTCCTAGTACATTGCAGCTTGCTAGAGGAGGGGTAAGGATAATATAAATACTCCACAGATGTATCTTTGCCATGTCTGTTGGCACTCCTAGTTTGTAGGTTTAATTTGTGATGCATTTTATTAACCAATTAGTAAATTACAAGATCCTGGCAGATGCAATGGGTCTAGGGAAGACTATTATGACGATAGCTCTTCTTCTTTCTGATTCGGGCAAAGGATGCATCACAACTCAGCATAGTAGTCAGATCTCTGGAGAAGCTAATGGGTTGGGTGAAATTTCTGTTCAGTCTCATGATGCTGTCAAGAATCTAGCTAGCCCTTTCTCTTTTAGCAAGCTCAGGAAACCTAAGGCCCCACTGATTGGAGGTGGAAATCTAATTATCTGCCCAATGACACTGCTTAGTCAGTGGAAGGTATAGTTTTAACAGTGGCACCAGTATGATATTGTATTGTTTCAAGTATGCAGATTTAGTGTTTATGAAAACTTGGAAGAGGAGCAGAGTTAGCACATTTCAAATTTGTTTTGCTAATTTCCTTTTTATGTGCACTAGAACTGATGTTAATAATACTGTAATTGATATTTGAATAACAGGCAGAGATTGAAGCTCATACTGAACCGAATTCTGTGAATATATATGTTCATTATGGCCAAAGCAGACCAAAAGAAGCAAACTTTATTGGTCAGAACGAAATTGTCCTGACCACCTATGGTGTTGTGGCATCAGAATTTTCAACTGAGGTGACCTCTGAGAACTTGTAGGATTCACCTGTCTTTCAGTGCATTACTGTCACTTCTATTGCCTGTAACTTGTAAGCATAGTTTGAAAAATCAGACCGGTGATTGAACTGTGGAGGCCATCGGTTTAATGCTTCACCCATCAGATCGCCGGTTCAATGCGGACAAAAAACTGCTGTATTACAAGGTAGATTGAAAAAATAGCCTGAAATCCCATGTGTACACATTATATAAGTTGAACTCCATATATCACAAAACTAGGTCAGCCCAGTTGGTGTTGGGCCTTTAGCGTGTGCTGATTGCTGCCTGGCTGGTTGGTTGAGGTATTTATGTAGTTTTTTTTTCGGTTTTCCGGGAAATCAATCTTGTGATTTTATAAAACTGGATACGGTTCTGGCTCCAATTTTTCCTGGTCAGAGCGCTGTTACAGTCCTGTTTTTAAACTATGTTTGTAAGATAGAACCTGTCCACGCGGTAGACAGATTATTTGAATGTGTTTTCCATTGTCGCTCCTTGTTGGAATTTGGCATATGTTATTGTTTAGGGCATGTTTGGTTTGCAAGCCACACTTTGCCAACCCAAAGTTTGGCAGTTTGGTACGTGTTTGGCTTTTGCCACACTTTAAAGTTGCCACACTTTATTATCCATATGTCCCATCTGTCAGAGTTCTGAGCCACACTTTTGTGGCTGCAACACGTGTCTGGAACCAAACAGGTCCAGTATTTATAACTTGTGTCCTGTTTTATAAATAGTACATGAACACTGACAAATCACCTTTCATTTGCGTTCCTTGTGCTAAGTTCCTGTCATGACTGAGTGTGTTGTTTGGTCATGTTATGACTGCATTCTTAATATAAAATATCGCTTGGTAAAAAAACTGCATGAAGTATAAAGAGCGTGCTAGTCACATGGACCATAGTCGCATGCGGATGACAGATATTTACCACCACTAGCTCACACTATTGCCATTTTATCTTTCGTCTCCTATGCATTCTTGACTGAGCTATGGATACCTGCTTCTAGAGTTCTGCGGAAAAGGGTGGCCTCTACTCTGTACACTGGTTTAGGGTTGTGCTTGATGAGGCACACATGATAAAATCATCAAAAAGTTTAATATCCCAAGCTGCTGCTGCTCTCACTGCTGATCGGCGTTGGTGTCTTACTGGTACACCAATTCAGGCGAGTTTTAGTGATGTGCACTCCTAGTTTTCCTGCACGAGTCCATATGATTATGCATTTAGTTTATCAGCTCTACTTTAATGGCAGAACAACTTGGAGGACATATACAGCCTTTTTAGGTTTCTGAGGGTTGAACCTTGGAGGAACTGGGCTTTGTAAGTTTTATCATCCATTTAGTTTCATTTGCCAGTCTCGTTCTATTTTTGTTATGATTCTGCAGATGTGTAACATTTTAAAAACCATACAAAATTGAAAATCATATAACCAATCGAAGTTAATTGGACTGCTGCAGAGTGAAAAATCAAGGATTTTAACATGTTTTACCATCAATTTCCTGTAAATCACATAATAGTAATTCATATATTGTCTAATGTCTACATGATTCTTTATTTTCATAATGTCGTCATCCAAGTTCAGTTGCGAGAATGATATCCTTGCAAGATGCAGCGCAAGTATATTTGTATCTGTTACGATCTATTCTTTTTTCTGTTGTTTCAATCTTGACATTCTTCCTTAAAAAAACGTCGACATGCTCCCAGATACTCCCTCCGTTTCAAAATATAAGATGTTTTAGATTTGTGAAGAAAATGTATCTAGACTTCTTTTAGTGTGTAGATTCACTCCAAACCTCAGTGAACCTATGCACTAAAAGTAGTCTAGATACATTTGCTTCACAAAGCTAAAACATCTTATATTTTGAAACGGAGGGAGTACGTGTCTGTCCATTATTTTTTCTGATAACATGTTGGTTAAAAATACTAAAAACATGTTTATATGGACCCATGCAATTGCTCCTTACTCTGAGAAGCTATGAAGTGCTTGTGATGAAAAGCCAGAACTGTTTTAGATAATGATGAAAAGTCAGAATGTCATTTCCATGTGACAAATCCAAGTACTTTATGTATATTATTGGTCAAAATTTTGGAAGTTTAACTGCATGTTTATCTAAATTGATGTATATTTAGGAAGTATGACTGGAGGTAGTAACAATGCAATGCAATTCAGTATTGTTCCGCTCAGATGGATCTTCCATTTATATGCAAATCGACTATGTGAACCATGATGTCATCAGAGTTGACTATTTCTGTGATAATTTGAAAGGTTATTTTTTTCCTCTATATTAATTTTTGTTGGCCACATGTTCAATAGGTGGAATAAACTTGTACAAAAACCATTTGAAGAAGGTGATGAAAGAGGCTTAAAGTTAGTGCAAACCATTTTGAAGCCAGTAATGTTGAGGAGAACTAAAAATAGCACAGACAAGGAGGGCAGGTATGCTCAACTTTGGGTATGTAACATCTTAGGTTATTAACTGAAACCCTGGTTTTTGTGCAGACCAATCCTTACTTTACCCCCTGTGAATATTGAAGTGGAATACTGTGATCTATCAGAGACTGAGAAGGACTTCTATGAAGCTCTATTTCGACGATCTAAGGTAGTCTGCTTTCAGTTTAAGAATAATCATGTCCATGTAGTGAGGTGAATTTAGAGCTTATGTTGGTAAAGTTTGATCAAGGAACATGTTCCTTCAAAGGGATTAACTGATTGCATGCGGTATTTTTATAGGTGAAATTTGATCAGTTTGTTGAGCAAGGAAAGGTCCTGCATAATTATGCTTCAATTCTGGAGTTGCTTTTGCGCCTCAGGCAATGTTGTGACCATCCATTTCTTGTTATGAGGTTAGTTTGTGGAAGCATAATCATATCTATCCTGTTTTCAACCTGTCTTTCAGCAAAAAAGTAAAAAAGTTGAATGCACCTGATGCTATTCACACTAGTTTGTCCTGACAAATTAGGACCCAATAGGTCCCTCAGGAGAGCAAATAGTTTTAGCATCTGCTTTCTTATTTAATTTATTCATTTACCATTGGTCGCTTTTGATGATGGAGCTTTGTTGTTACCAGTCGCGGAGATACACAGGAGTTTGCGGATCTCAATAAGCTTGCAAAGCGTTTCCTGCATAACGGTAATAATGCTGCTAATGGGGATTCTTCATCCCTTCCCTCGAAGGCTTACATTGAAGAGGCTGTCCAAGAACTGCATAAGGGTGAAGGGGAATGCCCTATTTGCCTGGAAGCCTTTGAGGATGCTGTGTTAACTCCCTGTGCTCACCGTTTATGCCGAGAGTGTATTTTTTCTAGTTGGCAGAGTCCAGCAGCAGGTCTTTGTCCTGTCTGTAGGTAGTTTATTGTTTACTCTTCAGTTGTCCCTCTGACGCATTTTATTTTCTCGAATGTGCTTCATATTGTCATTACATTCTATTTGATTGTACTTGCAGAAAGTCAATGAGCAAGCAAGATCTTATTACCGCCCCAACTAATAGTCGCTTTCAAATTGACGTCGAGAAGAACTGGGTCGAATCTTCCAAGATATCTTTTCTTCTACAGGAACTAGAATCTCTTCGCAGTTCAGGTGCCAAGAGCATCGTGTTTAGCCAGTGGACTGCATTTCTAGATCTCTTGCAAATTCCACTTTCCAGGTAAGGTTGTTGTTTGCCTTTTCATTTTCCCCGTGATTCTAGTATGGATATACTTAAACTTCTCATAATCTGAACCCAAAGACATGCAAGTCTTGTGCATGTTTCTGAAAACAAGAAGTATTCAGCAATTACTTGCAAAGAAATGACTTGGTGTTACAAGGGATGGAGCTAGGGGGGACACGCTGGGGGGAACTTTTTCCTGAAAGGCCCTCTGAAAAGTTATGTAGATTGGTCCCTAAATTTGCTAAATATTGCCTATATGCCCTCCTCCAACTAATCTATTGTTCAAATGGCAACTAATATTCCTGGCTCCATCCCTGTGTGTTACTGTTCGCTTATGAAGATCATGAAATTTGGACAGGCCAACAACACCGTTCTTGAGTTCATCTGCTGGTGTCTATTATCTAATCTATTCTGTGCTGCCAAGGACCAGTTTCCTGTAGTTTGGCACATTGTGTCTTCATGCTTTAAAAACTCACTGGAGTATCAACTATAACTATGCCATTAGTGTAGTGCACAGCACTAATGCGCTATTGATCTCAGGATTTGGTCCGTAGATGCTGTAATGTGGATTGTAAATTATAGGGTTAACAATCCATTTTAACCAATTACAGGAAATGTTCAGACTTCAGAGGTTTGCCTGAACTAACCAATCATAAGCAGCAGTTGTAGGACATGTTTCTTAAATGTCCTTCCTGATCTGCATTACCGTGCTGCATGCAGTTGTGGATTACTTAGCCATGATCCTTTAGAGGAACTTATTGGTTAACATGCTCATGATCCGTCACAGATTTTTCAATTCTGTGTTCATTATAGGATTTATTCACCAAGCTTTTGCATGACAGGCATTGCTTCTCGTTTACTAGACTGGATGGGACCTTAAATCTTCAGCAGAGAGAGAAAGTAATCAATGAGTTTTCTAATGACAAGAGCATTCTGGTATGTTCTTTTCTGTTTCTTGAACTCAGTCCTTTCTATATAAGTTTGTCATCATAAATTGAAATGTCTGGCATATAAAAACATGAAGACATTGTGCATTAAATCTATGCAGGTTTTACTAATGTCCCTGAAAGCCGGTGGTGTTGGGATAAACCTTACTGCTGCATCTAATGCATTTGTCATGGTATATTGCCATCAAACCATTTACAGATGGAAACATTTATTCAGTACAGTGCCTACTTTTGTTCAGTAGTTTTCTGTTAGCTTTTAAATTTCCTTCATATCCCAATCCTCATTGTTTTCGTATGCCTATCTTCACGGTGTATATATAGTTACTAAAAGTTTTTCTTTTGTAGACCCTTTATTAGAAGTTCATGAATCTTGAAGGAAATGCCACTATTAATGAACATGGGGACATTTTATGGTGCTGTTACACTAATATGGACCATTAATTCAGTGCCATCCATTTTTGAATAGTATTATTGTTTCTTAGTTGGTTATAGGCTATCAGTGACAGTGACTATGCAAGGTTAATGCAAACTTTGCGCTTTGTACAGATAAGCCTGCAAATAATAATAACATTGAAGCACAGCTAGGAAAACAAGGGAAGTTGTTTTAAACAAAAAAAGGGAAAGTACAGCGAGCCAATCAACGTCTATTTCTTTGCTCTGCCTTATTGCTATATATTCTGTGTAAAGAATAGAATCACCTCTCTAGATCTGTATAGATTTGTAGAACTTAGAATACATACACTCATTAATGCTTAAGGAAATCTGATAATTTTTTGACATTAGTAACACATGGTGATAGTATGTTAAACTGTTACACGTGGTATGAAATAGAGAAGCTGTCTTCCTGTGTTGACATATTTAGTGCAATCTTTCTTTCCCTTCAGGACCCTTGGTGGAATCCTGCCGTGGAAGAACAAGCTGTCATGCGCATCCATCGTATTGGTCAAATGAAGAGCGTTTCTATCAAAAGGTTCATTGTCAAGGTACATTATAAGGGGGTGTTATTGGAATAGAAGGCAGCTGGCAACCTTGCATGAAATTGGTCATCATACTGTATTAATTTCGCTACCATTGTACAGGATACTGTTGAGGAACGAATGGAAGCTGTGCAGGCTCGTAAGCAGCGAATGATCTCTGGAGCATTGACGGACGAAGAATTCCGCACTTCACGTCTAGAAGAACTGAAGATGCTTTTCTCTTGAGAAACACAAGAGTTGCTCACGAGCATTCTATATTCACATGTCTCCGTTTGAGAACCTAACTGGGATGCTCGCCGTTCTTTTGCCCAGACGCCGAAAGAGGAAGGCAAGACCTAGGCGGTAATAATTCCATGTTGCCATCCATGTATTTTTGTATGGAGATTCTTGCAACCCATGTAGCTCCCATGTTCCTTTTTAGGGGATCTTCCATGTTCCGGTTGACAGAAGAAAATTTGATCTGAGTTGATGTAGGCTTGATTTTGTATATATGTAAAAATTTGAGAGTTGACAAAAGAAAAGGTTCTGTGTATTACTCCCTCTTTCCCAAATTAGGATGCCTATTAGTTTTGGTCAAAGTCAAACTTAATAAACTTTGACTAAATATCTACAAAATAGTATGAACATTTACAACATTAACTTAATGTTATTAGAATCACCATGATGTATATTTTCATATTATATGCATTTGACATTAGAAAAGTTAGTATGTTTTTACATATAGTTGGTCAAATTTTATAAAGATTGATGTTGACCAAATTTAATAGGCATCCTAATTTGGGAAAGAGGTAGTACATCATACTACCTCCGTTTCGAGGAATAAGTTGCACACGAATTCCAAAGCAAGGTTTAACTGAATAAATAGAGCAACTAAAACTTGATACTACCTCAAGTCGCACACACATTCCAAAGCAAAAGCAAAGTTTGACCGAATAAATAGACCAATTGAAATTTGATTATATTGTGTAAAAGTATTATTGGATTCGTATTGAAACACACTTTTTAATGACGGTAATATTGTACCAGCATCCTTTCTCTATATATCTTGAGTAAATCTTGGTAAAAAAACACGCAAAACGAGGATGCCTTATTCTTTGGGACGAGGGAGGTAGTCTGTAATATGGCAAATGAAGAGGAGCACTTAGGTGCACCCCACCGTTTTATCAGACCATCAATTATGTGCTGTGATCTGCACTCACAATATATTTGGCGGTTGTATTCTTGATAAATAATATTCCCTCCAATCCATAATAAGTGATGCAGCCTGTCCTACGAACGCTCCTACATCTATACCAACAAGTCCTCCAAGTGGACCCATGACTCGTGCCCAAGCCAAACTCCTACAAGCTAAGGTGAACTCGCTCCTCTCCTCGTGCTAATTTGATACATCCTTGAATGGTGTGCTACTTCATGCAACTACTCTATGCATCATCAGGTACGAAGCTCCAACATAGCACCCAAGGATGGAGGACAAGGAGCAGGGCGTGAAGCAGAAGCCGCTAGAGCTGCTTAGACCGGAGTCTCCGGTCCACCAAAGTCTCCGGCCTGAAGGCCCCGGAGACTCCGGCCCACTCTGGTCTGACCCCCGAATCGAGCTCGAGGATAGCCAGATGGCCACTCCGGAGATGTACCGGAGACCGACCGGAATCTCTAGCCTAGACAGAAGTCTCCGGTCCACCACACCGGAGTCTCCGGACCAAGCGTCGCCAGACATGTAAAAGGCCTTTGGGCCTTCGGCCCATGTACCCCTTAGTCCGTCCAGAACTTATCTATTATCCCTCAAGTACCCCTGACTTTGTGGCTGGCCTATATATAGTCCCTCACCTCTATTGTAAACCCTAGGCATGATATTTGGAATTAGTGGAAACCCCTTGTGGATCTATCTAGTTCTTGCCTCATGCTCCTTTGACAAAGGAGCACCAAATATCCCAAACCTCGTTGGAGTTTGCATCGTGCCTCCACGTTGTACAAGGCCTAGGCATCGGAGTCCCTTTGCCTAGACATCAAGATCTCACCGAGTCTCCCTACTCACTGTGCCGGTTCGAGAGAGAGTCCTCCGCCCGACGCCGATCCTAGGGATTGCGTCGGACCGGTCACCGCCGGCGTGAGCTATTGGTGTGTATCGTGGTTTTGCGTGTGTGTGTTCATTGTGTTCTTCGTGCATGAGTCCATTGTGTTCTTCCGCCTCTCCTTCCCTGTAACACCCTCAAATCGGCCCTATGCAAGTTTTAGCGCTTTCCGCCAAACCCGCATAGAAACGATTCAAGGACGCCCACCAGGCACTTACGTGCGGGTGGAAAACGAAGTAATACCATTACACAACAGTCCTCGATGGGACCCATAGAACAGATGTATATATATATATATATATATATATATATATATATATATATATATATATATATACAACACGAATCCAGGAGTCAAGATTACCGATATATAGTACAAAGATACAAATCACCTTGAAAACGATAGAGCGTCCGACTACGGACAAGATGCAAATGGGGCTAAGAGCCCTGAAGAATAACCAATGGCATCCATAACCCTGCCCAGGCCAAGCCGGAAGGGTAACCCTGCTAACGACGTCGATCTTAAACCTGCTAAAACAAAAGGGGTGCCGACAAAGGGCAAAGGAAAAAGAGGAGCGTCAGTACTGAGGCCAGTACACGGCGAGGCTAGAATTCGGCGGCTCTCGCCTACATAGGTATGGTGGGCTGAAGCGGCAGCGCAGCGGCACTAAACAACCTATAGAGACTCGGTATCACTGGCGGCTATTAGAGAGGGGTAAGAAAGACCTATTCGGATCCAACCTGAAGCTAACACCAAACAAACCCATCCTGGTATTTCCTCCTCGAGACCAAATGAGGAAGTCGGACCAAGGAACTCACACAGTTGGCAATTTTACTCATTTCGTTATAGTTGCAGCAATTACTAATCAGATATAGATAACATGAGTCATCCTGAAGCATAAGTAGTGGGCAATTTTAATTAACATTCCGTTGTAGTTGAAACATTTACTAGTCAGATATAATTGTCCCAAGGAATCCCAAAACCCAGCAATTGTTGGCACTTTTATCACATTCCATTGGAGTTGCAATACTTACTAGGCAGGTACAGCATGTCACGGAACAACCCAGATCCACCAGTTGTTGGCATTTTTAATATCCATTCCGTTATAGTTGCATCTGATTACTAGTCACATATTAAGTCAAATTTATTGCACTACTTTAGTTATGCTTGTCTATGATCGAGATACTGTGCTCCAAGTCGTCCATAACCGCGGACACGGCTTTCAGAAAGTTTTACCCTACAGGGGTGCACAAATAGCAACACACACTCGATCAACCTCGGAAAAACCAACTCAAAACCCAACGAGGCTTTCACGACAAAGCGATCACAGGATTCATCAATATTTTAGGGGGCCACCCCATTAAGCTACCCGCAACGAAGTTGGCCGGCTCCGAGACGGACCCAAGGTTTGCGCCAATGGCTGTAAACGACTGGGAACCCGAAAGTGTGACTGGGCTTGTCGATACCGCGAAAACACTCCGCAATCCTAAACAGTACAGGTGCTCCACGCACAATCTTAAATAAAGCAGTAAAGCATGGCATAGGTACAGGATAGTAATAAAGCCCCAAACTACTTTGTGGCCCCAAGAAATAGAAATGAATCAAGCTCTGGCTCAGGGGGGTCCACGGCCTCCCGGATGTGGATAGTGCAAAAATCAAGGAACAAGTATCAAGTACTCGTGGTCCTACGGGACACAAGTGAGCGTGGAAGAACCAAATAACATCTATTGCCCACCGATGCCTCTGCATTTGTTATATCTAGCATTTTAATAGTTGTATTTAGAGTCATGATCATCTCCACCATTAAGCATCTCCACCATTAACATCTGCCAGCATTCCAACAACTGTGGTACTTGACAGCACGAGATCGCACCTGAGCAAGCAACTATGACTCGCAAGGCCAGCTATCTACCAAACACAGGTAATGGGAGGTGTCCAAGGCCATATCGAGGCTGCACGGGATATAACTGGTACGGAACACTAAAGCATCGCGACACGGATAGCAATAGATCAACAGGAGGAAATAAAGACTATAAATGCAAAATAGGTAGAAGGAGGAGAGATGCTCGCCTGGGAAACACTGCCGGAGATTCATATCCAGAGAACTTGTCGATACTCGCATCCAATCATCGGCCTAATCCACGAAGAAGCAAACACTAGAAGAAACACCGGGTGCAATATTTAATACTACGGCAGAAGATCCGGCATGTTCATGATATGATGCATGGCATGGCACAGATGCGGTGCAACTAGGCAATATTAAGCGGAACTGGGGTCCCGACAATTAATTAATAGGTTCAAGTTATTTAGAACCCCCGCAATTTAAATATTGGATTAGCAAGACAAAGCAGGGCATTGGTTCGCTACACAAATTTAAATGGAGTCCGAAATAAGTCTAGAATAGCCCGCATATAGACTCCATATTTAATTATGAGGTGAATCGGCATAATGCCCCCAACCCACAGACATTTATGCATGCATGATCAATTTATATGCAACAGTTTGGTAATGTCATATTGTAAAAATAGGGGTCTCGGATAAAGGGGTCACACATCTGGGTTCGGAAGATCTTGGGTTCCGGGGGTTCGGGGTTCGGACTCAGGGTTCGATGGGGACGGCGGGATCGGATACGCGATGGAGAACTTGAAGCATCCGAGTCGGAGAACTCGGTGGTTCCGAGAAGGCGATCTTGGCGTCCGGGTCCTTCGGGCATCGGATCCGGGAAGGAGACCTTGTCGCTCCGGTGGTCTTCGGGTTCGGTCTTCGGACCCGTGTCGACGCGCTCGAGGTCTTGGTCTTCAGGGTCCTGGTCATCGGATCCATGATGGGGATCTCGGTGGTCCGCGAGGGAGTGCTTGGAGTCCGGGATGGAGATCTTGTCGCTCGGGCTCGGAGAACTTGTCGGTAGCCCTTGTACAACTCGATCATGGTCGATCTTGTCAGAATTCCTGTGGATCTCATCCATCGCGAGGGTCTCGAATCAGCTGAGTCGGCATCACCACAGCTTCTCCTGACATTAGCATCACCGTGTCTCAACACTAGAACCATAACTGAATATACAACGTCGTCACCACTTCATATTAACGAAACAACACAGGCGTCTTCAAGAAGTAACAGGAGCAGAGGAGAGCGCAGGACCAGAGACGGGTCGGCGCTGCGGCGCTGTGCCTGGAGGCCAGAGCAGAGAGGGACGAGGGAGGAGTCGCCGGCGTCGGGCGGGACGAGGGGCCCGCGATCGAGGCAGAGGATGACGACTGCTGGAGGAGGCAGGCGAGCTCCTGGCTGCGGTTGAGGAAGGACGGCTGGGGCAGGGTCGTGCACGGGCGGAGGTCGGTGCGGCGCTCGCGAGGGAGCTTGAGCGGTTCCCGACGACAGCGTCGGCGTTGGGGATGCACGACCGGGGAGGCGAGGCAGAGAGGATCGAGGCGGGCTCAACGGCGGCCGGAGAGGGAGGTCAGCGAGGTGGGGATCTGGGGCGACGACAGGGGGTGGAAGGGCGCAGAGGGTCACCGGAGCCACGCCTGCGGCGGCTCGTCGGGGCCAGCGGGGCTGCGGCAATGCAGCCATTGAGGAGGGAGCAGGGCCTGGCGGCAGGGAAGAGCGTGGCGGTGGAGTGGCGCCCGGCGCAGACGGCGGCCGGTGTCGGGTGCGGAGAGGAGGAGGGGCGCGGTTGGTGGCGACCAGGGGGAAGTCGTGTGCGGGATGTGCGGGGTGGGCCCGGGGTGACGAGGTGGGGCTGATCGACCGGCAGGTGGCGTTGGGCAGGGGAAAAGGTGGGGAGTTGGGGCTGTGCAGGTGGGGCGCAGGTGGCGGGGTGCGCCTGTCCATCCCGGGAGGGTGGGGCCCTCGCGGGGTAGGTGGACATGGGAGTGGGCGGGAGACTGGGATTGGGGAGCGCGCCCAGGAGGGGCCTGGTCGGCGGGTGAGGTAGCGGCTGAGCGGGAAAAAGCCAGGAGGAGGAAGTGTGGCGGCTGGGTGTGTGCGTGTGTGGCGTGTGGGGATTGGGCCAGGGGTGTGGGTTGGTGAGGTGGCGAGACGGGGTTGGCTGGAGTGAGGTGGAGGGAGGCTGGGTAGGATAGGATTGGGTAGAATTAGGACTAGAATTTTATTTGGAGGTGGCCAACTGGGCTTTCGGGCCTGGCGGGCTGCCTCCTAAAAATATAAACAAATAATTTTATTTATTAAAAACAAGGCTTTTGCAAACCGTATTTAGTCAAACCAAAATATTCCGGAGGCCCGGGTTTTGTATTTGAATGAAAGACGGGGCGTTTAGAAAACAAAACCAGACTTTTCGAAAATAGTTTAGACAAAAACCATGCATGATGATGACGATGCTCAAATGCAATGTAGCATGATGACATGACCATACGGTCATGACGATGCAATGCACAAAAACACAGCAATTTTCTAGTAGTGGTTTTAGCAGGGCGCCACATTCCCCCGCACTCCACCCTCAATTTGAACGGGATTCGTGAAAGAACGGGATTCTTCTATCCACCAAAAATTCGAAAATCCCCCAAAAATAGCCCAAATTTGCCTTTGGATCGATCTCTTGATTTGGAGTGTTATTTGTGGTTTTGATCCGACCAAATCTTGTCTAAGGTGTTGGTCCAGCTCTATCCTGTGTTTTCCCAGCCCAATTTGGCCAATTTTTCGCGGATTTGAGGACCCAAGGCGTGGATTTCCGCTCAAGAACTCGAGCAGTTCGTGATCTGACTCCAGACCGGAGTTTCCGGCCCGCAGAACAGAGTCTCCAGCCCACACCAGAGTTTCCGTCCTGTCCATATCGGAGTCTCCGGCCTGGACCGAAGTTTCCGGCCCGAGACACTGGAGTCTCCGGCCCTGACGCCTGATTTTGACAATTTCGCCTCTTATCTTGCATTGGATAATTTCCTTTTGTTTGTTTATGCCAGTGTGCGTGTCGCCAACTAACAAAAAGCTTCCGCATCAACAACTTCCGGGCTCATCGACACCATGGCCCACGAACATCATCCCGCACCACCGACGGCAAGTTCATCATCACCAACGAAGGTATAACTTGTGTCACCTTGTTAACCCCTATCTTCCTTTGTGTGTACCAATCCCACGAGAGTGGCTCATCTTGTGTTTGCTTGAGCATTTTGCACTTGTCTTTGTATAGTGGGAGTGTAAAAGCAATAGCAAGAGTTACTTGGTAGCATCAAGGGAGAGCAAAAAAAGAGATACAAAAGAAAGAAAAATATACAAAGAAAAATAAAAAGAAAAATAGTATCCCATAGCAAAAGAGAGTATCAAAGCTTGTAAGCAAGAGAGAAAGAAGAGCGCCCAAGGCAAGTGCACAAATCCGTTGCTCATTTTTCTTCTTTGCAAACGAGCCACGATCTCTCCTTGCATTGGCATGACAACGAGCGTAGTCTTTGTTAGGACATTTTGTTTGCTCATTTTCATAGTCGTGTCAATCCCAACAATCTCGACGTGTGTGTATATATTCGTAGGTTTCCGTTACCCTTTTGAGTTGTTGACCTTCGCCTTTGACTTGAGTTTTGTTGGATTTTACCCACTTTTGACTATCCCTTTTCTTTTGGTTGGTTCTTTGGCATTCCACAACCCTAACCTACCACCAACAAGCTTTTGAGAGTTAGTTCTTTCTTTAGTGTGAGTTTTCTTTGCAATTCCGCTTTGCACGCTTATAGCTCTCACTTGTGGTTTCTAGTTTGGTGCAATCCCCAAGGTGAGGTTGAAGGTTACCCCCCACCACCTATTGCTTTCCATATACAACTCTTTGTGTTTGCATGATGGATAGGCATGGTGAGTCAAGCCAACCACCTCCCCAAGAAGAAGAACATGGACCATACATGACGCGCACAAGTCACTTCATCGTCCGACAAGAGTTCCGTGAACGTTGCCAAGCCCTTGAGACGCGACAAGATGAACAATTTTGCAAGACGCAAGACGAATTCAAGAACATCGACAACCGCTTCAATGGCCTCGAACGACAAATGCATGCAATGCATCACAACTTTGGCCACCAAAATGAAGCGCTACAACGCTCCGTCGCCAAAACAAATGACAATCTTCGACGCCTCATTGATGGAATGGCAAGACCGTGTTCACGTGCATGAAGCTCTTCAAGTTCTTCGTGTCGTCATGCACCTCTTCAATAAGATCTTCAACCAAGTGCTCCAAGATGCAATGACGCTCCCGTGGTTGAAGATGGAACCTCTTCGACTATGTACCTTCCCCACGGCACGTCGCAACGTCAAGCTATGATGGTGATTTCTCGTCAAGGCCACAAGCAAGGCAAGAAGCACACCATCATCACGTAAGGGCACTAGTAATCCAACAAGCACAACGTCAAGAAGAACCACGAGTGCAACCGCAAGTCCACCACCATCGCTCGCGACACATACTTGACACAATAAGTGATGACTCCAATTGGGAGAATCAAGCTCGTCATCAACATGAAGTTATCCAAGATCCTCCTCCTCGTCATCACTGTCTCGAATGTCCGCACTGACACCATGGTCATCACGAGGCGCCTCCTCCACCACAGCAAAACATGGAGTGCCGAGTGGTACAAGTTGAGCGACGCCCACCATGTCAAGAGTCTCAAGACCATGATCTTCGCCGTGAGGCCCGTGCGCCTAATCCACATCACCAACTGAGGAACGAGCCTCCTCTCCGTCATCAACCACGTCATGAGGCTCCACATCCTCAACACCCCCATGAGGCCCAAACGCCTCAACATCATCAACCTTTGGTGGGAACAAGTTCAAGTTGCTCGTGATGCAAGGCAAGAGCCACCAATTACAACTTGGCATGGCATGAAGGCTCAAATGAGATCCCATTTTTTCCCCCGCGCACTACACGCGTGACCTCTTCAACAACCTTCAATCGTTGCGTCAAGGGATACAGACCGTGGAAGAGTACTTCAAGGAAATGGAACTCAATTTGATCCGTGCCAACATTGAAGAGCGCATAGAGCAAACTATGGCACATTTCCTTATTGGCTTGAATCACCCAATCAAGCGCATCATCGAGTTCCAAACATACAACAACATGGTTGAGCTTGTGCACATCGCAACAAAGGCCGAACGTCAAGTGCAAGAGGACATCAAGTACAACAAGCCCAAGACGTATTTCACCTACAAGCAAGCTTCAACCGCTACGCCAACAACCTTCAATGGAAGCTTCTCAAGTACCTCCAAGCCTTCCTTCAAGCCACACTTCCCTAAGGAAAACTGCCCCCAAGTGGCAAACAAGCAAAGAATGATACACCTTTCAACAGTGAATGCTACAAGTGTGGAGGCAAAGGACACAAGTCGGCCGAGTGTGGAAACAAGAAAGTTTTGTTCATTCATGACAATGGCGATGGAGAGTACTTGAGTGAAGATGAATTTGATGCCCGAGTCAAGGAAGCAATGGCAAGGCAACGAGTGGAAGATGACCAAGAACTCCTCATGTGTGAACATGACGCAAGTCCATCGCTTGTCGTCACAAGGATCTTGACCACTCAAGCACAAGAGCATGAAGACCAACGCTCAAATATCTTCTAAACACGAGCCGACATCAATGGCAAATCTATCAAAGTGATCATCGATGGAGGGAGTTGCCACAACCTTGCTAGCACCGAGTTGTGTAAGAAGGTCAACCTCACCCTCCATCCGCACAAGCACCCCTACCACATGCAATGGCTAAGTGACCAAGGGTCCGTGAAGATCAAGCATACCGTATTGGTCTCCTTCGCCATTGGTCCTTACAAAGACACGGTGGAGTGCGATGTGGTTCCTATGACAGTTTGCCACATGCTCCTTGGTCGACCATGGAAATTTGACAAGGCTGCTCTACATGATGGTCGCACTAATGTGTACACCTTCAAATGGCTTAACAAAACATGTGTTTTGCAACCAATGACTCCTAGCCAAATAATTGCGGACAATGCAAATGCTTTAGCCAGGACGCAAAGCACAACACCTACTTGTGAGAAGAGCGGTGAACGAGAGAACCACCTCATAGTGAGTGAGAGCCACAAGCCAAACTCGAGCAGAAAAACTAAGAAAGTTTTCCTTGCCACCAAAAGTGAGGTGGGAGATGTGCGGAATAACCCATCCATCTTGCACTATGTCCTCATTTGAAGAGACTAGCGCAAGGAACTAATGAATTAACCAATATTCCTCCATCTTTGATGATTGTTTTGCAGGAATTCAAGGATGTGTTCCCCGAAGAACTTCCACATGGACTACCTCCTCTTCGCGGCATCGAACATCGCATTGACCTCATCCCTGACGCACCACTTCCAAACCGTGCCGCTTACCGCATGCACCCAGAGGAGACAAAGGAGATTGAACGTCAAATCAACGAACTCATCTCCAAGGTTTGATCGAAGTTAGCACTAGTCTAAGTGTCGTACCCGTGATTCTTGTTCCAAAAATGGATGATACATTACGATTATGCATGGACTGCCATCCAATCAATGCTATCACCGTACGTTATCGACATCCCATACAGAGGCGGGGGCAGGGGTATGCACCAATATTCGCTTGAATACCAATGGATTGGTGCAAAAAAATATGTATACATATATGTCAGGCTATCCCACTGGGTCAGACAGCCCACAGGGCCACAAAACACACCTGACACCTCGCGTACCGCTCGTTCTCGACTCACGATCAAAACGGCTCACGATCGCGCACACCACGCGGCAGTTCTGCCGCACACCACACGGACGCACCACACCGCTCTCAGGTCTCAGCTTCTTGATAGCGGCCGCCCTCATCCTCTCAAGTCTCGACTCTCTACCCGAAGCAGCGGCAGAGGCCGGAGGTCCCTATAGTGATTGGCCAACAATCGCGGTGACCGGCGAGCGGAGCACCGAGCGGTGACCAGCGAGCACGCGTCCCACGCGATCAGGTACTCTTCAATTTCTAGAAAGAGACTTTTCCTAGATGGAGCACCTAGCAGATTAAACCGATCGTGAATATTTGTGTCAATTAGTTTGGACTGAAGGGAGTACAATAGCAGATGTAATATGATTTGGTCTTCTAGATTGGATGCGATGCAAATTTCTAATTTGCTCCTTGTTTTCTTATAATATAGATGAAGAGTGCTGGCAGCAGTAGTAGAATTTGTGCAATGTGGGAAAAAAGCATCGAAAGCAAAAAAGTCAGATGAAACATCAACTCCAAATTAGACTGCCGCACACTCGACTATTCCTGTTCAGCCCGAGAGCAATATGCAATTAGCGCTAGTGCAAGCACCGGATATAGAACATGAATCAGAGAATAGAGACGCAACCCCAGCCCCAACTGTAGAAGATGATGAAATGGTTGATGAAGAGGATGAACCAAAAGAAGTAGTAGATTTGGGGGCACTCGAACATGATCCTGCGAAGTAGATTCCCATCTCAAGGTATAATGTCAATGATCAAGATAGAGTAAGAATAAGATACATTGAGATGGGTCCATGTCAACCAAAGAATCATAAGTTTGAGTTTACAAATAAAAGTGGAATTGATCGTCGCTTTGGTCGTGCTTGGTTTAAAGAATTTCCATGGATTGAGTATAGTGTGAAAAAAGATGCCGCTTTCTGCTTTGTTTGCTATCTGTTCAAGGATAAAGCAAAATGTCCTGGTGGAGATTCATTTGTGAAGAATGGGTTTAGAAACTGGAACCTGAAATCAAGATTGAAGAGACATGAAGGTGGTGTTAGTAGTGCTCATGCTGAAGCTCAAGAGAAATTCAATATGTTCACTACACCCAAAGCATCAATCCGAGAGTCTCTTGCTTCAAACACCTCACAGTACAAAACTTTGTATAAGCTCCGTTTGACATGGACACTCAAGTGTTTGAGGTTTCTACTGCGCCAAGGGTTGGCATTTAGAGGACATGATGAAAGTGCAGACTCACTAAATAAAGGAAATTTCCTTGAGCTTTTAAATTGGCTAGCAGGAAACTTTGAAGACGTTGACATGGTGGTTCTCAACAATGCTCCACAAAACTGTAGGATGACTCACCATGATATACAACATGAGATAATTAAATGTTGTGCACATGAGACTACTAAACTAGTAATTGAAGAACTTGATGGTGGTCATTTTGCAATACTTGCAGATGAGTCTAGTGATGTGTATCAGAATGAATAGTTGGCTGTTTGTTTGCGTTATGTTGATAAGAAAGGAAGGGCGGTTGTAAGATTTCTTGGTCTTGCTCATGTTGAAGATACTACCTCTTTAACACTTAAAGCTACAATTCAACAAATGCTTATGAAGTACAATTTGACCTTTGTGATGGTTCATGGGCAAGGATATGATGGAGCTAGTAGCATGAAATGTAATGCTAATGTCATGAAAAAACTAACTATGGATGAGTCTCCTTCCGTCTATTATGTTCACTATTTTGCCCATCAATTTCAGTTAACTCTTGTTGTTGTTGCTAAGGAGATTGGTGATTGTACTTGGTTCTTTCAACAGCTTGCAAACTTGTTTAATGCTCTTGGCATGTCTTGTAAAAAAACTGAGAATGCTTCGGATAGCTCAGGCCGAGGAGTTGATTGATGCATTGGAATTGGAAGAAGTGGAAACATGTAGTGGGCTCAATCAGGAAATGGGTTTGGCAAGGCCATGTGATACACGTTGGGGCTCTCACTTTAAAACTGTGAGCCGTGTCATCTCTATGTATGCTGCAATACGATGAGTCCTTGTCAAGATTGGAAAAGAGTACCATGGTGTGGAGGCCGTAATGGCTCTAACCGTGTTGACATCATTTCGGTCATTTGAGATTGTTTTCATGGCCACTTGATGGAAGAAATATCTGGATACACAGATGATTTGAGCAGAGCTTTGCAAAAGCAAGATCAAGATATTGTTCATGCTATTGAGCTAGTTGATCTCACAAAGTATCACTTGGAAATCTTGAGGGCTGATCCTAGATGGGACGATTTTCTTATAAAGGTCACATCTTTTTGTACAAAGCATAAGATCAAAGTTGTTGATATGGAGGGTCCTTACTACCTTGTTGGGCGACCTAGAAGGGGTTTCTATAATGGTGCAATGAATTTACATCGCTTCCATGTTGATATGTTTGTGAGTGTCTTTGATAGGCAACTTTCTGAGCTGAATGACAGATTTGATGAGGTAAACACATATTTACTTTCTTACATGGCAGCACTCAGTCCACTTTGTTTATTTGCTTCTTATGATCAAAAGAAGTTGGTTAGGCTTGTTACTAAGTTTTATGCTAATGATTTCACAAATGATGAACTGGCAAGACTTCCATGGAAATTAGACATGTATATTAGTCATGTGCACAGAGACGAAAGGTTTAAAAACTTGAAGAATCTAGTTCAGCTTTCAGTTATGCTTGTGGACACAAAGAAGCATGAACAATATTTTGCTGTATACAAGCTTCTGAAGTTGGTACTGATTTTGCTAGTAGCTACTGCTAGTGTTGAAAGAGTATTCTCCTTAATGAACTATGTGAAGAATAAGCTAAGGAACAAAATGGGCGATGAATACTTGAACAATTGTATGGTTACATTTATTGAGAGAGAATTCTTCAATCAAGTGAAGGATGAGGATGTCATCAATCTCTTCCAACAAGGTGATCGCAAAGTTATATTGTAATTTGTAAGAAGATGATATGATAGATTCTTCAATCAAGAGGTAATGCCTCAATGCTGAATTATTATATATTGTAGTATTGGTAGGTATTGTGGAATTATAATCTTAGCTCTTATGGATTGGTACTTTATTGAAAATTTGTTATTGTTGTACCATTTTGTGTATCTCCTATCATTCTTTTAGTTTTATATATCGCATTGATTTTTTTTACAATGAATACCTATCACCCAAAACCTGGAGCCGCCACTGATCCCATACCACGTCTCGATGACATGCTTGATGAGTTGTGTGGAGCCACTATTTTTTCAAAAATTGATCTTCGTAGTGGTTACCATCAAATACGCATGGCTGAAGGTGATGAGTGGAAAACCGCCTTCAAGACCAAACTTGGTCTCTATGAATGGTTGGTTATGCCCTTTGGTTTATCTAATGCCCCATCCACCTTCATGCGCCTTATGAATCATATCTTGCATTCTCTCATTGGAAAAAGTGTTGTTGTCTATTTTGATGATATACTTGTTTATAGCAAATCACTTACGGACCATGTTACACATGTCAAGGAAGTTTTGCAAATCCTTCGACATGAAAAGATTTATGCTAATCTTCCCAAGTGCACTTTTGCTAAAGACAAGTTGATTTTTTTGGGATTTGTCATTTCTTCGAAGGGCATTGAAGTTGATGTGTCCAAGGTAAAGGACATACGAGATTGGCCCATCCCAACAAATGTGAGTGAACTACGAAGTTTTCATGGGTTTCCCGGTTTCTATCGTCGCTTTGTGAAAGACTTTTCAACCATTGCTTGTTCTCTCAACGAGTTGACGAAAAAGAATGTCACCTTCGTGTGGGGCAAAGCTCAACAAAAAGCTTTTGATGAACTTAAAAAGAGGCTCACCAAAGCACCTCTTCTCGCGTTATCGGATTTCACTAAAACTTTTGAGATAGAGTGTGATGCTAGTGGTATTGGTATTGGAGGAGTCCTTATGCAAATCAGACGTCTTATAGCCTACCATAGCGAGAAACTTGATGGTGCTCGCCTTAATTATCCAATTTATGACAAAGAGCTTTTTGCCTTAGTTTGTGTTCTTCAAGTTTGGCAACACTACCTATGGCCCAAAGAATTTATCATACCTTCCGACCATGAGGCATCGAAATATCTCAAAGGCCAAGCTAACTTGAGCAAGAGACACGCTAAGTGGGTTGAATTTACGGAGTCTTTCCCACACATTGTCAAGTATAAGAAGGGCAAAGATAATGTAGTTGCAGACGCTTTGTCTTGCAAGCACACAAACCTTCTTACTCGACTTGAAGTCAACGTGTTGGGTCTTGAGGAAATAAAAACTTTGTATTCTTCCGACCCATTCTTTGAACCGATTTTTGCAAAGTGCTCCATTGATAAAGGATTTGATGGTTTCTATTTAAACAAAACAAGCTTTGCATTCCGAAGTCGTCACTCCAACTTTTGCTTCTCCAAGAATCTCATGGTGGAGGCCTCATGGGTCACTTTGGCCGTGACAAGACATTGGGCATGCTCTCCACTCACTACTTTTTTCCCAAGATGAAGCACGGCGTGAAGCGCTATGTTCAACGATGCACTGCATGTGTTCAAGCTAAGTCACAAGCTAACCCTTATGGTCTTTATATGCCATTGCCTATTCCTCATTCACCTTGGTCCGACATTAGCATGGATTTTGTGTTAGGATTGCCTAGGTCTAAGCATGGGCATGATTCTATATTTTTTTTGTCGTGGATCGTTTTTCCAAAATGGCACACTTTATACCGTGCCATAAGATCGACGATGCTTCACATGTTGCAAATCTGTTTTTCATGGAAATCGTCCGTCTTCACGGTGTGCCAAGAACAATCGTCTCCGACCGCGATGTCAAATTCATGAGCTACTCATGGAAGACCCTCATGGCCAAGCTCGGCGTCAAGCTACACTTTTCATCCGCATCGCATCCCCAAACCGATGGCCAAACCAAAGTTGTCAACCGAAGCCTCGAGACCCTCCTTCGTGTGTTGATCAAGAAAAACCTCAAGGATTGGGAGGAATGTATTCCACACACCAAGTTTTCCTACAACCGTGCCAAGCACTCAACAACCAAGATGAGTCCCTTCATGATCGTCTATGGTTTCGAGCCCCTCACCACGCTCAACATCCTACCACTACCTCTCCATGAGTGCACCAACATGGACGTTCAGAAGCGCGCACAAGCTATGAAGAAGCTTCATGAAGAAACTAGAGCTACTATCGAGCAACAAGTCCTTCGCCAAGCTTCAAAGTTAAACAAGGACAAGAAGGAGATGATCTTTGAAGAAGGTGATCTTGTATGGATACACTTGAGCAAGGACCGTTTCCCCAAAGAACGTGTTTCCAAGCTCAAACCAAGAGCAGATGGTCCCTTCAAGGTCCTCAAAAGAATCAACAACAACGCCTACATCATCGACATACCGACCTCCAAGTACCTTGCAAGCAATACATTCAATGTCAAGGACCTTTCACCCTACCATGGAGATGTTCCCGACGATACCCATGAAGAGTAGAGGGCGACTCTTTCCCAGGGGGGGAGCTGATGCAGCCCGTCCTACGGACGCTCCTACATCTACACCAACAAGTCCCCCAAGTGGACCCATGACTCGTGCCCGAGCCAAACTCCTACAAGCTAAGGTGAACTCTCTCCTCTCCTCTTGCCAATTTGATACATCCATGGATGGTGCCAACACATCACCCAAGGATGGAGGACAAGGAGCAGGGCGTGAAGCAGAAGCCGCTAGAGCTGCTCAGACCGGAGTCTCCGATCTGCGCACACCGGAGTCTCCGGTCCACCAAAGTCTCTAGCATGAAGACCCCGGAGACTCCGGCCTAACCCTCGAATTGATCTCGTGGATAGCCAGATGGCCACTCCGGAGATGGACCGGAGACGGACCAAAATCTCCGGCCTAGACTGGAGTCTCCGGTCCACCACACCGGAGTCTCCGGACCGAGTATTGCCAGGCATGTAAAAGGCCTTTGGGCCTTCAGCCCATCTACCCCTTAGTCCATCCAAAACTTATCTATTATCCCTAAAGTACCCTTGACTTTGTGGCTGGCCTATATATTGTCACCCACCTCTATTGTAAACCTGTAACTACCTCGGTGAATTACGCTCTTAGTTACATGCCTGGATGAACGAAAGTGGTTAAAATAGTACGGTGGGGCCCAGGGCCACTCACGGTAGACCTTTCGGCCGTCCTAACCACTTTTAGACAACGGGACAAGAACGAGCGGCGTAATCGGCAGGCGAAGGGATCAACTACATACACAAATGAGTATGTATGCAAGCCACATACAACAGTCCTCAGAGCCATTCCATCTAAAAGAAATAGAAATATTGCAACACCATACAGCAAGATCCAAATGTCCTAGATAAATATGATAATTTAGGATAGCTCCTCATACATCACACATCAGAGTATCAGGCGGAAGCGGAAAACAAGATCCGAGTACGGATAAGAAGCAAATTGGCATAAGATGCCCCATAAATAAACACATCCCGCCCACAGATCTCACGGATCCCCGTTCCCGGAATCTCTACACCGAACGATCGTTGCCAACATCATCTGTCTCTTCCACCCAGTATCCATCTTGCGGGTACACCTGTTCATCTGAATCAAACAATTTATCGTGTGAGACCCTAGGGGTACTCAGCAAGTCTTTATGCCGCTAAAGGGGACACAACCTGGGGTGACGCAATTGCAGCAAAAGATAATACCTAACAATCCTACAGATACTCGCTAACCTTCCGCCTAACCAATGATAGACGGAAGTCCGTGAATTAAGAACAACAGTTATAACAGTATAATTAACAGATCCATCCTCCTCCTCGCTTACCATCGAGGAAGCGGACGAACAACCCCCATCATCCGTTGGCAGTTTTATTAACCATTCCATGAGTATTGCACTATTTACTAGTCAAGTACTTAGTCAAATTAAAAGCGGTACTTTAGTTATACTTGTCTATGATCGAGAATCTGTGCTCCAAGTCATCCATAACCGCGGACACGGCTTCCAGAAAGATTTACCCTGCAGGGGTGCACGAATAGCAACACACACTCGATCAACCTCGGAAAAACCAAATCAAAACCCAACGAGGCATTCACGACAAAGCAATCACGGGATTCAGAAATATTTCAGGGGCCACCCCAATAAGCTACCCGCAACGAAGTTGGCCGGCTCCGAGACGGACCCAGGGTTTGCGACGACGGTTGTAAATGACTGGGAACCCGAAAATGTGACTGGGCTTATCAATACCGCGAAAACGTGGCGCGATCCAAAATAGTACAGGTGCTCCTCGCACAATCTTAAATAAAGCAGTAACATGGCATACGTACTGGATAGTAATAAAGCCCCAAACTAATTGTGGCCCCAAGAAATAAGAATGAATCAAGCTCTGGCTCACGGGGGTCCATAAGGCCTCCCAGATGTGGATAGTGCGAATAGTCAAGGAACAGGAATCAAGTACTCGGGGTCCTACGGGACACAAGTGAGCATGAAAAACCAAATAGCAGATATTGCCCACCGGTGCCTCTTTCATTAGTTATCCCATTACTACCCAGGTTAAGTTGTTTAGGTACCTCGTTATTCATCAGACACTCATATACCCTACACATGCTTTGCTACGACTCGCATGGCTCAAACAACTCCTGTAGTAATGGCTCATGGGAGGGAGGAACAAGCTTCGGTGGGGTTTAAAAGTAAAGGCTATGTAGTACTTGGGATTCATTTTAATGCAACCGCGACTCAATGATGCAAGAATAAGATAGAGGCAATAGGTACTGTATGTATGCAAGCATGTGGTAGTGCTTGCCTGGCAGCTCAGTTGAAGCGAGAGATGGATCTGGGTAGTACTCCTGGGATTCCTGGTAATTCTCTTGCTGGGCGTCGCGGAGGGGACGGTGGAGTTGGATCGGGCGGGAAGGTACCGGAGCGGCGAGGACGCAGGCGCTCCCCGGCGTTAGGGTTTCGGACGGCAAGGCGCAGGATCCGATGGTGTTGGGGCTTCTCGTCCACGTCGGCGCGTACAGGGAGTAGCAGGGTGGTCTCCTCGGTCTACCAGGCCACCTCCACAACGTGCACGCCGGCTGGAACGAGGGGGAAGCAGGGTTAGACGGTGGCGTCTGGCGCCCGGAGCTGGCGTCGGCGAGGAAGAAGGGGAAGGCGAGGCAGGCTTCGGGGTGGATCTGGGAGCTGCCAGGAGGCGTGGGGGATGAGGAGAGCGCGAGGGGGAGAGAGGGGTAGCGTGTGGGCACGGCAGAGATAAAGGTGGTCTCGGCCCCTTCTCTCATTTTCTCCTCAAGCACGTGCAGGTCGGGCTGGGGCAGGTAGGCATGGAGAGGGGCTGCAGGTGGGCCAGGTGGGGACGTGGAGGAGCAGCAGCTGGGGCCGGCATGGCAGGTAGGGAGAAGAGAGAGAGGAGAGGGGCTCGGGTGAGCTCGGCTAGATTAGGCATGGGCAAGGGTTAGGGTTTTGTTGGGGTTAGGGTAGGGGCTAGCTAGGTGTGGCCAGGGAGAGAGAGAGGCTTGGGCATGGAGATCATGCTAGAGAGAGAGAGAGTAAGAGAGAGTGGTGAGAGGAGGCTTAGGGTTTAGTAGAACTAGGGTTAGGAGAAAATAGAGAGAGAGAAAGATAGATTAGGTGTTGATTAGGTTTTTGGTTTATTTTGAAATTGTTTTATGAGATCATACCAAGAGGGAAAGATAATGAGTTCTTTCATTTATCATGAGATGAGGTGGAGAAATAATCAAGAAAAGAGAAAGAAAGAAGTATGGGAAGAACCCCTCATCTAAATCATGAGTGGAGTCAATTAAAATAATAGATGTTGATGAGAGTAAAGGAGTGGTAGTGATGGTGATGATCCACAAAGAAAAGAACCAATAAATTCAAAAGGAATCAAATGAACCAAAGGTGGTGGTACCCTTGCATGGCCCATGCAAAATAATAATGCCATGATTTATTTTGTGAAAACAATAGTAATATTATGGCATTATTCTTATGCATTTCCAAGAAGTGGAATAAAGCCAAGCAAAAGAATTTAAAAGATTTGATCCACCCCAAACCACATGAGCTAGAATTAAAATATCCAAAAGAAAAAGAAATACAAGCTCATGGTTAATGGGATGGTGTAATTATAAGGTGGTGAAAAGAAAGGTGGTGGAGTTGAAATAAAAGATATGCCCCCAACTCAACTTGGGCATTTAATCAATATATCAATAACCAAATACAATATCAAGAGGCAAATACAATTAATAGTGCATATGAGAGAAGAACCAAAGAACCAGGGTTTTATATGATGCTCAAATGCAAGGTGGCATGATGACATGAGCATGATATAATTATGATGCAACAATTATATATAGGAAGTAGCCAATATCTTACTAGACCAAGTAGCATTACAATTGTTAGAAAATTGGGATGCTACAAAACCCTAGGCATGATATTTGGAATTAGTGGAAACCCCTTATGGATCTATCTAGTTCTTGCCTCATGCTCCTTTGACAAAGGAGCACCAAATATCCCAAACCTTGTTGGAGTTTGCATCGTGCCTCCGCGTCATACAAGGCCTAGCCATCGGAGTCCCTTTGCCTAGACGTCAAGATCTCATCGAGTCTCCCTACTCACCGTGCCGGTTCGAGAGAGAGTCCTCCGCCCGACGCTGATCCTAGGGATTGCGCCGGACCGGTCACCGTCGGCGTGAGCTATTGGTGTGTATCATGGTTTTGCGTGTGTGTGTTCATCGTGTTCTTCGTGCATGAGTTCATCATGTTCTTCCGCCTCTCCTTCCCCCACACTCCACCCTCGATTTGAACGGGATTCATGAAAGATCGGGCCACCCTCGAGGTTTGTACTAAATCTCCAACACCTACTTCAGATCGGAGGGAGTATGTACTACCCCTACATTCTAATGATTCCTGAGTTGCATTTAACCAACAACAATTTTGCACACCTGCGTGCATGTACTTTCGGTTTCCATTCTCAAGCCAGCGGCTGGCCATAGTTAGTAGACTTAGGGGTGTGCCTTGGCGCACGCCCGTGGCTCTTGCTCTATTTTCTATTTATTATAGAACACTAAAAAGTGGGAAAATAATATTATCTTTATGAATTGTATCTAGTTCTCTTGTGTTTACAAAATGAAAGTAATCAATATCCACTTGGCCAGTGGATGGATGCCACACTCACACTGTCGGTTTTAATGATGTTGCTTACTCGTTAGACATCTCGTCCCTCAAGGCAGCCACCGGTTGATGCGGCAGAGGTACGACTAGTTGTTGGTATTTACTTCCACCCACTCGCGTTCCCCCATCTTTCACACTGTTAAACGTTGTGTAAATCTGTATATTAAGCATACAATGTGGCTTTCTGCATGACCCTACCTTTTGCACTCATAAACGATTTGGTAAAACGCAATGTTAAGCATTAATACGAATCGATGAAAAACGATACGTGAATAAACAGAGGTCATAAATATGGTAATATATTACACATAAGCAGTCGTGACTTAAGTTTAGAACACACCGCATTGCTCTGCCATACAAAGGTCTTCCTTTAATACAAATTGGATGGTTAGTCGATGTCTAAATCTTTATATAGATCAACTATATAGGATACAAACCATATGAAAATGTTTTGAGATCCAACAATATCAAGGACATAAAGTATATCACATAAGGTAAAGGATCACTTAAAAGATATGCCATAGGTTACATGAAGAGAAGACATTATTATATCTAACACAAAGCTCACTGTAGGAGCTTCTTAGAAATTTTGAAAGCGTTGTCCATAGTGTGAATGTTCTTCAGATTCACAACCTAAATTAAGGTAAGAAAGCTGTTGTGTCATATGAACTCATTACTTAGATTTGTCCATTATGTTCTAAAGGTTGCAAGTAATTATGAAATAGATTTTTTAGTTTGTCTTATTATTTTGTAGGATCTAGTTTAGCCTTTTGTTCAATTTATAATTTTGATAATTATATTTTATTAAGTAAAGAAACAATAATCACGTTCAACCAATGTAGACATCGTACATGCACATGGCACACAACACGCACGCGACAAGAGTCAGGAGCATCCTTAGTGCTCCTCGCATAGACCATATGATCCCCGTTTGCTCTCTTTCTTGTGAAGCTGCTGTTGCTGAGTACATCCTCCTCAATTATGGCCACCCGAGTATCAATTGACGTAGGTGAGCACTACAATGCTCCTCCTGGCTTCCACCGCCGATTCGTCACCACCAACATGTCTTTCTGCCCTTGTTCCCTTGCCTTCTCTAGCGGAGCCGAGAAGCAGTAGAAGCTAAAGAAGGGGGATGCACACCACTGCCGCTCGAAAGAAGGGGGATGCACACTCGTCGGCGGAAATGAAGCTCTAGAACCCTAGAGTTGGATGCACACCGACGGATCTAGCTAGGCCAGCGGATGCAGGGCTATTCTAAAAAGCTTTAAGACCCTAGGATTTTGTTAGACATATAGTTGTGTATTCCTTCTATTTCCATTTCTCAGGCGCTATACACTACACGACAACTGCTCATAGAAGATCATATGGAGAAACGTGAGAAGCCTTTTTTACCTTTCCCCTTTCTTTCACACACACAAGCCACTCCCTCCACGTGCTCTTCTCTCTGCTCTGACCTTTCTCTCGAGCCAGCTCTCTCTCACTATGTTCTTGCTTCTTCGAAGGTAACAACGAAGTGGATGAAAGGCGAGGCCCAAAAATTCTCCAATTTATTTCCACCCCCTGGAATTTGGAGCAGGTCAAGACGTCAACACAGGCACACATTGAAAGATCTTTCAGCCCAGTCTTCTAATTTGCAGCATACATTTGTGGATCTAGTTTCTTATATTTTGGATTATTCCTTCCCCATTTCTTAGATATGATAAAATTCGTCCATCTTTTTAACTGGTACTGTATGTTGGAATCATCAATCATCAATCTATGTAGGAATCATCTATGTAGGAAAATACACCTCGATTGAAAATTGTTAGTTCATTGCCATCCAATTGTACATTTTGCTCCCATACCACCTCTTTTGTAGATGTCTAATGATGTAATCAAAACTTATGGGGTAAGTAGTGCATATTTTTCTATAACCATGATTACCACCTATATATATCTTACATGCTACTTGCGGTGACCCAGCATACCACTGCATGATGTAGTACAGTATAGTCGTTGACATAACATCAATGAAACACCGTTCAATAGTATTACATCCCTCAGAGTGGTACAACAGAAACACAGCAGGTCCAAGACATGACTATAGATTACAACTCGACTCTTTACAAAAGATCTAGAGAACATTCTAGGTTAAAGAGGAAGGAAGAAACTTCTTACAAAGAAGAACTAGATATAACAACTCAAAACTATCTAGTGACTAAGACTAGCATCTAAATTAATTGTCTTGCAATTGCTGATATTGCAATGCTCTACAGAAGTAGATTTTATGGCTAGAGCATCTACTCCTAGCTAATCAGGAACTTCATCTTCTCTTTGGTTGAGGTATATGCTGACTTCGTTGACTTTATTGAAGAACATGAGCTATCAATGATGGCTTCTTGAGCATAAGTTGGTGTTGACGTCGTCTTCAATGACTTAGAACCTAGCAAGGGTTAAGAAGGTACGGTTGAGTACGAGCGTACTCAGCAAGTTCACTAAAAAGGTGTGTATGATGTACTATCTCTACAACCATAAACCAAAGGTCGTAGGAAATGCAGGTTTTCGTAAACATTTCTTCAAAGGTTGCTTTTATTCTGAAAACTATGTCTGACAACCTTCACAGGTTGACTAGAACTTTCATGGAGTTCCTTTCCTGCCACGTTCGTAGATCCTTCCGGGAACAGGAAGTAACATGGTACAGTTCTTACACTTTGCAGAGGTGCGTTGCTTTACCCATGAGAGATCTTAGCTTTGTTGCACATCCGAGTTATAGGCTCGTTCACACTTCCTTGGTACGAGGCCCGGTCTAAGATCCAAGCCAATCACTGCCCCCTTCGCGACCCCGCATGTCTCCTTGGTGTACGGCATGCCCACATCTTGAATTATGGCAATGGTTAGTACAGACCGTTCAGATGCCAGAACTATCGTGGGACGTTGAGGGTTCCCACCCATATGCTGCATATCCTCTACGAATTACCAATTAATGCACGCTATGAGGATAACAGCCACAACCTGCGCATCCGGCTACAGGCGAGAGGAAGAAGATACAACTGACTTCTCCGTCCCATTCCAAATCTCATTGTTAACGCGTAATATACGGCGCTAGAATCACTGGCAACATTGGTTGATTAAGTCCTAGATATTATGTTCCTTTACCACTGGAACTGTATCATTAGATTACTACCTCTTGGTAAATAGTCCATAATCATATTATTATGAAAATAGTGTTTCCTGACCTTTTTGAAATGCAGGTGGTGACAACATTTGAGTTACAAGCATTTGATAGAAAATAACCAAAGGACATGAGCAAGTTGTGAACTTGCCTTTTGTGATTTCAAGATTATGCACTCACGGTCTTCGAGACACTAGAAGATCCAAAATCTGGAAATAGCATCATTGGTCCGATAAGGACGAATGTTTGAAGAAGCAAGATGCAATTATGCATAAGTAATAAAATGCAGTTTGATAAACGTGAAGCCCCGGAATAGTCGTATCTGATCTAGGGTTCGAAAACTGGGGATGGTTTCTTTATAATGTGTTTCACTTTTATACCAGCTTCACACTTGTGCTTCTTGTTAAGGCTTGAGAGTGTGTGAAACAATATGTAAATATAATAAGTAGCATACAATACTAAAGCACTCAGATGGGGCATGATATCTAAAAGATTTCTTAAGTAAGATTATTAATCAATTAGAGCCTTTATACAAATGCTTCAGGATTACTTTTAATGTTTCTTAAAATAATAACTTTTGAGGAAAAGGTTACTTTTACAAAGTAAAAGCAGTTAAACTTAAAGCTATCACCTTAAGGTTTTCTTACCAGTTATGAGTATTAATGAAGAAAACAATTAGCATTTTGAATAGTTTTCCACTAGCAAGTGGAGACTTATATATTTTGAATATGGCATCTTATTACAGGTGGTTTACTTCTTCATGATTTCTAAAGGTAGAATACAAGTAGCATTGCTTTTTATGGAATTGGCGTTTTCTTAAGGTTATCCTTCATAAATACACAATAGGTATTATTTTAATTACTTAAGAACTTTGTTTAGATTCTTAATTGGATTCATAGATTGGTAAGAGAATTAGTAGATATCATCTTGGTGACTTTGTAAATACATAAGACCCTTTTTTTCTAAACAATATACTATTTTAGGTGATTTTATAATTGATAAGATCTTTTTAGGAAAAATAAGATACACTTAATTAGATGATAGTTTTGGTAAATAGATCTTAAAATAGTTAGACCTATTTTTACTCCACTTAAACATTAATGGAACTTGTTATTCACTTTTAGACTTTGAACAATTAATGTTAAAGGTAAAGTAAAGATTTTTGTATTTTTAATCCATTAAGATATTAGAAAATAGTTTTAACCAAGACTTATTAAACTTTTAGATTTATTTGACTTCAAATGTGCAAGAGGATATTTTTAATGTGTAGTTTTTATTTTTGGTGATCATTTTGGTATATTATAAGTATTTTTATGATTTTTAATTAATAAGATATGATTTTTATAAGTTTTATCACTTTATAAATACTAAATAAATAATAAATACTTAGTTAAGTATCACAAAAATGTACAAAATAAGCTTATAAATGTATATTTTGTTTTTCTAAGAATTTTGATATATTATACTTATTTTTATGAATTTTAAATAATAGAATACATTTATTTAAGATTATCCCTAATAAGGTATTTACTAATTAATACTAATTATTTTATTTGAGTTAGAAAACAAAGTATAATAATAGGTTTGAAATATAGAATTTATTTTTCTGAACATTTTGATATATAATACATATTTTCCTGAATCATAAAACAAAAGATATTAAATTTATAAGATTTAATCATTTTATTAAATTTCTGAAAAATATTTATAATCAAATTTATGTTTAATCTATTTCCTAAACAGGGAATACTTTTTTATACCGGGTCCTAATCTACCTAGGGTCACTGACCCGTGGGGTCAGGGCCACCGCGTATCGGTCAATGATGTCGGCGCCCTGACGTCAGCGCTACGATTAAACCTTTCCGTACTCAACTAATTCTAGCCCACAGACACTGGTGGGTGGGGTCTCCACCACATCATCAGCCACATCGGCAATGACCAAGTCAAACGATCTGATTGTCTTTCCTGACGCCACCTCACTGGAGAGATGACGTCATGCTACTAGAGCACGGCGGCGACGGTGGTGTATGGCTCCAGAGGCACCGTGGAAGGGTGTGTTCGATAGCGGGGATCATGACTAACCTATCTAGGGCGGCGCCGCTCGGTTAAGGTCACCGGAATAGCCTCTGCGATGGTGAACGGCGGCGGTGGTGGCAGGTATACGGTGGTAGGGTGATGAAGAACGAGATAGTGGAAACGAAGGGCATTAGAGGATTTAGGAGCTCAACCCGGTGGTGGTGGTGGCGACGGTGAGGCTGAAGATGGATGGTGGCGAGGACACGGACAACGATGGACCTCGTCGGAGACAATGAAGAAGGCATCGTGGGGCTCGATTCCGTGAGCCCCAGTTTGATTCCTCTAGCTGGTCATTGCAGGAGAGGATGGCGGTGCTCGTAGAAGACTTGGATAGTCGCGAGGAAGGCCAAAACGGCGGGAATCAACGACAACCCGAAGCTAGGGTTTTGACCCCTTCTGTGGAGAGGAAAAGATAGAGAGCAAGCGCGAGAGAGAGGAAATGGGGATGAGGATGGAAGGACGACGTGGTGGCATTCTTATCCTTCCCTAGCGACCGCGTCGAGGATCTTGATGCCGGCGAGCGACGACGCTCGTGACACGCAGCTGCTTCGGCCGCTGGGCAGTGTGGACGATGTGGATAGCGAGGACAGAATGGTAAGTGGGCCAGGCTGGTATTGGGCCGTGACGAAGCAATCGAAGTGTGGCGGCTGGCACACGCGAGCGGCAGATAGCGTGAAGGTTGCTGGGCTGCGACCTGGTTTTGCTGGTAGTCCATTTCTTTATTTTTTTCTGTTTCTTTTTACTATTTTTCTAAAACCTTTTCAAATATAAATTTCCTCAAGGATTTAAATATCCAGAGAAATTGTAGGTAAATAATATTATTGTCTAAAGCAAGTATGACCCTCTTCTCCTTATTTTTTATTGTGTATAAAAAATATTCATAATTATATGAAGGGTCCTCTTCATTAGGAAATATTAATAGAATTTAGGGTTTTAGGAATTACTTCTTACCTAAAGATCCCTTTAAGATGATTTTTTTAACTTTATAATTTAATGGTAATGACTTGAAATGGTTTAGGATATATATAAAATCCTATGCATAGTTAGTATTATATAAGAATTCAAATATATATATTTCTTCTAATACATTAAACCTTGGGGTTAATAATGTGGTGATTTGAATTTCATGATTCTCCACATTTGGTGATTTCTCTTATCCAAACTCTACTTAGTTTCTTGGGTTTAGAACTAGCATAAAACAATCTTGGTTGAGTCTTCATGCACAAACAATCATCACTGGTGGAGAAAGGAAGATTCTCATTTAACAAGTGGTTATCCTAAGTTTGGAGAATATTGAATAGACTCACATTCTATTATGGCTATGGATGAAGACTAAGGTTTACAGTCATTACTTCTGAATCTCTCAGAGTGAGATATTGGAATTACTTCCTAGAGTAATCTTGTTAGTCCATGGTCTAGGTTTCTATTAGGGTCTAAGACAAACAGATGGACAAGGCTTCCATCAATACACTCTCAACTAGTATTCTACTTATCTCTTAGACCTTTCATTTAACTAAGAGATACTATCCATTAGCTGCCTAAAAATAGGAATTGGTTTAACTACCCTCTTTATTCAAGGGTTTTATACAAAGAAGTAGACATGGGTTTTGTCATGGCTTGATATGTTTTTGGTTAAGGCTTCTAAAGAATTCCAATTCTCCCACTTCACTAAGCTTGGGTCATAGTTAAAGAATTCCTTTCCTAAATATACTCTATTTAAATCTCTCATCTGCTTTACTAAGATCTCTTCTGTCTAACTAATCAAGTCATCTGGCCCCACCATATCCATCATCATATGATGACATGGTCATGCCACTTCAACAATATTCCCCTACATTCATCTCTAGTATAAATTCCATTGTTTAACTCCATCTAATAGATCCACCAAAGTAGTTATTACTAACTTCATTCCATAAACTCCTTCATATCTACCTTGCATCTACTTCTAAGGCTTGCAAGATTACAATTCTCTCTATATTACATGTGATATCAATCCTCTAAAAGAGATATGGCACTACTCCCATAATACAAGTTTGTTCTTGTATTAGCTTGGTTAAACTACTATGCTTCCAACTACTCCATACAACTTATGTTATATACTTCATCATACTCTAGCTTGACTTCTCAAGATCAAGCTAGATGATTCATCTTACTAGGGCTTTACCTAATTTGGTATACTCACAACTCTTCTTTATCAGTTGGTCATCTATTCTCAAATTACTTGAGAATAATGACCACCATCCTTTAATTATACAAATCTTAGGCTTCTATTTGTTTGACTAAGAGCTATTATCACTAGGTAGTAGACTTGTACTAGTCTCTCTATAGGCTTATCTTGTTAAGGAAACTTATTTTAGGTTTGTACCTACTTGGCTTAACTAAATCATCATTGGATACTCTAATACTACTAGCTTTCTCATAGTTTCATGATCACTAGCTTAACTCTTGGGTTTAGGTGCTTCTTCTAGTTAACTCGAGTGAGTTAACCCTTCCAACATCCAATGGTTTGATCACTACTAAGGATCTCATTCCATTGATGATATCACACTCTACCATATCTTGTTCCTTCTTCTTATTAATATATTTAAGGTCTTTGGAAGGTCAATATAATAGGTCAAGGCTAAGAGTCAATAAATGCTAGGTCAAGAATTGATCACTCAATCATTGATGATCAACTTGACACCAGGACTTGGTTAAATAAGATTGTCATCTATTAATATGGCAACAAAGATATGAGATGAATGGTCTTGGCTCAACTTCCTTTCAACTCTATTTGTAATAAGAGTTAATGTTTAAGAACTACCATGATATCCATGGTAGGAATCACTATGGAAATCAAGTGTATCAAGATTTAGTTATAGAGTTTCTTTACTTAAGTTATATACTTAACTTGGTATCCAGGGTTTGTGGTAGATAATACATTGATATCATCTTTGGAATATTAAGTATTCATCCTTGAGTTGTTGTATGGAATACTATGTAATGATCTCTAGAAGATCTAGTACTCCTTATTAAGTAGTGTGTTGTGACTTAGTTTTATTGCATTTGATCAACCCTTAGATCAAATTATATTACCCAAAGACAAGGTTTTAGCAAAGGTCATATTGCAACTTATCGCAATCAACTTGATGATCTACTTTAGTTCCACCAAGTTAAGAGAAGCTTCCATCACTTTGACAAGTTTTATTTAAAAGCACGAATATTATCTAGATTTTCTATGCATGAATGCAATGCACACACCTCACCTCAGCTTATTTCTAAGCTCTAATGCTGGGATGTTACACTACTGCATGTTAGAGTTATGTTCAGTGTTTGGCCCCCTATGTTTTTCTTGGCTCCGCCGTTGTGGATGCGACACCACACCATCCTTGGGGATGGTAGACACAAGCCTGTCCATTCTCTGGTTGTTTGGTGAAGGCGACCAAACTTCTCAGTTTAGCCTCATGGTAGTTAAACTATTAGCCAAAGTAAATTGTCCAACAAACTATTCAAAGAAACTTTTCCTTGATTAGACATCAAACTTACAAAAAACAAGAAAATGATCAGTCCTGCACAACTATGTATTTATTTTGTTTCTATAAAATATTGTCAACTAGTTTTCATAGTTCTTAATTTTATTTATTCCAAAGCAAGTGTAGAATTTTAGCTTACCTATTGACTCTTGTTCCAAGAAGCTGCTATGTTGGGCAAACTACCAGAGCACTGGTGAGATGGTGGCCAGAGAGAACACCCAATAAAAGGAGTGAGAATAGAAGCCCTTCCAATAGTACCCATAGAGAAGAAAAACAACCAGCGAGCATCCGGAGATAGGAAAAGCCCCACCTGGCAGTGAATAATGCACGCATGATAAGTAGCACCCACACATCTTACTTGTGAAAAATATCTCGAAGTACGGCACGATCCTCCTCTCCTTGCTCCTTTGCAGTTTCTAGTTTTCTATGCAGAATTAGTGCTTGGTTGACGAGGTGAGAAATATTTGTTCTTTGTAGCCGATGGTAGAAATACAACATCATACATAATATACATGAATAAGAATTAGAACTCTGGTAGAGAATTAAAATAATACAAATAAATATTGAGAGTAAATTCTCTAGAGATCTTACCATGTCGACTTATGAAATGAGACCGAAACAACGTCAATTGTTTATATTAAACCATACTGGTCAATATTTTCTTTACATTTAAACCGATTAAGAAAGACCACTGTTCACCGGGTAAGAAAGCAACATTTGATAAAATACATGAACACTTTTGTGACTATTGCCTACTATATTTCTGAACCATAACTATGAAGGATGGATTTTAAACCTGCAAAAAATCCCATTTGCAGAACACATTTTTTTCCAAAAAACAATCCAACTTCGATATAAAAATTCTATTTATTTCAGTTAAAAACTCCTAATTATTTCCAGCAAACAAACCAACAAGGATTTCGACATCCCATGCTTTTTTAGTTTAGAGAACATCAACTGCTATTTTAGTCTCCAAAGTACAAACTAACTCTATATCTGAACAACAACTTTAGCCCATGTGAGATATTGTATTTCAAGGATTCTTTGCTCATAGAAACCATACACAATGACGTAAACATGCTACAAGCTTGCCATAATGTTCATAATTTTTTAATTCCATGGGATACATTGCTATAAGATAGTATAAAGTGAATATGCAACACATCTATGGATGTCAAAACAAAATTAAGACGGGAAAGTTAGCTAAGCAAACGTACTTCTACAAAGACGGTAAAGATTTTGAAATAATAATATTAGATACAAGCAACAACGGTAAAACAAACAATCATCAATAATAATGAAAAGGAACATCATTCTTTACCGGTCCTTGTAAACCAAGGCCAGAATTTGGGACATAAGCATTGACCTAGTTAAAATGTTGAAATGCCAAAGTGATAACTCTGCCCTCCTGATCATGTTCTAATGTGCCAATTTTATTAGACATATATTGTTCTTACCTATCAGTATCATGGAACAACAAGCGAAAACCATGTTATGGTTGACTCTAGGCCAACTAATATGTTATGTCAAACATCTAAAAAAATGCAAAGTGAAACAGCCTTGAGCAATAATCAAAGAAATACCATACCCTTGAAATTACTCCAGTCCCAGAATAGCCTAGCCTTGTGACAATGCATGAACAGTAGCTATAGTCATAAGCAATCAGGTTCTTGAAATATTTAACATCGTCCTACTGATAAAAAGCAAAAAACACTGTCATCCTAGTGAAAGACAAGCAATCCGCAAATCAAGTGATGATTATTTTCTCCCATGCGCATTGAAGCAACCCACGACCTATAAAAAGATGGTCCTTGAGTTGTATGTGACCCACTCTGGTAATTTCTCCCACTTGCTCTGGTACGTTAACATGCTATGTTAACATGCTGGATAGTCTTGAAATGGCCTTGCAACCTACCCTAATAACAGTCCCAAAGATGGAATAATATATGTACAGATGCGCAAAGAACATGCATACCACATACAAAATTAGTCAGCATAGAGAGTGTACCTTGTAGTTAAAGCATCGATGCAAGATAATCCAACATGCATATCAACCCCCATATTTAGACACATCCATACAATAGTCCTACATACACCCACTACTCAACTATTTTTTTACCTAATCATAGCCTAATATATCACTAAAGCTTACTAATCGTAGGATGCAAATCCATATGTTGTTTAGGATCGATCGATTTGTGCCTTTTGAAAGTTGGGGTCGAATTGGAACCCAACCAATAAATCATCCATTCATTCACTGAGTTCTTAGCATGCGGTGGCGGTTAACATAACATGCAAACACACAATTGCATCCAGAATGGAGCATGGATCAGACAAAGCATATCTGCCATAGTATATATCTGTCCTAGTAGTTTCCAATAAATGTCTATCTGTATGTGCATTCAAATATGAATGGACTATATTCGATCTATTTCCTCTGAAAATGGCACAAATTCGTGCAGAAACATGAAAATCTCTCTATTAATCAAAGGGTTTTGGTTTAGAAGAAAGGTGAATAGTTCCATGGTGCGCATGGGTTAAGAAATCCATGCATGTTTGACCCAAACCGTTAATAAAAAATCAGTACCAAACATAAATATTTACATGGTAATAAATAAAAAATGGAGGAAACTAAAATTAGAGAAGAATATTTATCTCCTAAGAGTATACCCTAAGTACATGCTAAAGCCGATCCACTAAATCAACATCTAAAAATATTTCTATCTGCTAAGAACATAGCATAACAACATCATAAGAAAAAATTCATGTGCCAAACCTTGTCTGTCATAGTGGATTTGCAATTGGTCATCCTAGCGAACCAAGACATTCCACAATGGGAGGCTAGTTCTGATCCCTATTTGGTAACATAGGAAATATGGGAGGCTAGTTATGATATTTATGCATTGATTTTGGTATTTAATATCAAACACAAATCAGCCAGCTAACTCTTCTTTTGTTAACCCATCCCTCCAAAAGTAGTAAGATTTCATTTGGGCAACACTGTACCCAAATAAAATAGAAAGAAAACTATCTGAATGTAGAAAGTAGGGAAGAAAGCAGCAACATATGGATAACACTATATCGGAAAAATAGCTATTTGACACTATCCAAGAGTGAACATTTGGAGTAAAGATTCGTTCATAGGGGAGTCAAAGCAATGTTTACGTAAGCAAAATATGGTTGAAATATATCAGATTGCAAGAACACCACGTATTATATATAGCATTCAAAATGAAAAAAGGGAAAGGTAATAAGGATAAAACATGTAATTTGGATGTACCATGATAGCCTCAAATGGTAAAATTGTTCCAAGCAATGCTAAAAAGTAGAACAATTGCCTAATTAGATGACATGATCATGGTCCACAAATTAGAAAACTAGCAAAGGTATAGGGATATTAAAAACCCAAAATGTGAAAAAATAAATATTCTTAGTGAAAGAGAAGCATCACAGTTTCTCTATTCACCATTAACCAAGCAGCAACACCACATGATAATGTGCGGTGGAAAAATCATAATTTCTAATATTAGTTCTATAACTCCAAGAAGATAGAAGAAAACCTAAAGTGAAATCATACCGTAAAATTCAGAACACTTATTGGTGCCCTTGCTGTCCAAGCAAAGTTCAGGACTGAATTCACTCTCCTTTCAACAACAAAAATTATACATAGTGGTGAGTCTAATTACCTTGCGTTAATTTAATGGAAGAGTGCTACTGTAGTTTCAGAGATTTACATTTTAAATTGTTCAGTTAGCGTTCAGAAGCTATGCTAGCAGCTAGTATACTGGATAGAATAAATTTTCTCACAAGAATGAGCTTGCTAGTTTATTCATGCATTCTTACATAAACATATACAACTTGTGCTTTGGATTTTCTAGTTGCCATAAAGAAGTTCACATTTTACCTCGACTTTTCATGATTCAACTTATGCCACCGTATAAGTACACAACCCAAACTTTTCTTCATGTACTACTTACCTACCTATGAGCATATACTCTTAACATGTTAAAACACCATTTTCAGATATCTACATGGTGGCCTAAATCTGAGAAAACTCATGGTTTCCTCGTAAGTTTAAAATCTGAGATGCAAGAAATCCATGACACCCAATAGATTCAACCCAACCTTCTTTGCTTGTGATAACACTGAACTAAAGACTGTGAAAAAATATTGAGTATATGGTTTCATATTCCAATATGATGTGAACAAACTGAGTTTTTGTAATATTGCAACATATATTGAACGACCTTTAGAATTAGGCTTTATGAGAACACATGAGCTACAACCTGCAATTAATTCTAGGTTTAACAGAGAATGGCTTCATAGTTTGCCTAATTTTCAATACAATGTATGGTCACAATTCCATATAGGTTTGCCAAACGAAGAAAATTACCATATATACAATACAAAATATTTTTTCTAGAGATTTTGGAAAATTGGTTGTGGATCAATCTGAAGAGCCAGTGAACACTGGTTCACAGCCCAACGTCACCATGAGTGACTCGGGAGTTGATAAGGGTGAACCCTCTAAGGGTAATGATCCCTTAGCTGAAGTCTTTGCTAAAAATCTTCTGCAGAATTCGGGAATTGCCAAGCTTGACCTTTCTCAGAAAAGTGCAGAAGATATCCAGAAGCTGACCCTCCACTGTATGGATACTAGAAATATTATATCTTAAGAAGAAGCTCAAGAAGCTGAAGACGTGAAGCTTATTGAGTTACTGGATCAAGTCCGTCTTCGCAACGAGAAGCTAAAGGCTGGTGCGGTTCCACCGCACCTATCATCCCCATAACTTTAAAGGTTTCTACTGATATCAACAACAACCTCAACAAATTGCAACACGAGCATTTTGTAAGTCCTTGTTCGACTCTTTTTATTATATTTATGTCATATCCTCTAGCCCCTAAGCATGAAGTTGGGTAAAACAAAAAATCTGAGTTTATGCTTTTATAGGATGCCAAAGAACGAAGTAGTATAGCCCCCAAGGCTCGTGCTGAAATGTAGCTAAAATAACAGCCCGAGTCTTAATAGCTTTCTGACTATGGTCACCATTCCGACTTATAAAAAAATTATGATTACAACCAGGAATTGTTAAAGAACAGCTGCAACAAATGGAGAGAAATCAAAGCTCTTCATCGTGAAGATGCCCAGTTGAAAGTTGAGAAGGATGATGCCGAAAGTAATTTTTCCGACAATATCTTCTCGGTTTAATGTTTCAGTCGAATTCGACCAACTTGTGTGTCTTACTCCAAACTTGCTTGCTGAATCCTGCAAACTTGTGGAGGAAGCCCAAATTTACAAAACTCTAGAATCCGGGAGTGTTGTCCTGCATGAGAAACTAAAGAAATTGTAAGAGAACCATGAGCGCAGCGTCAACAACATCCTTGAGTCAAGCAACTGTGCCACCGAAGAATGTGATATGACCATCGCTCGCCAAGATAAAGAATTCTCAGAATTAAAAGCTGAGTTGGACAGGCAGAAGGATACCACCTAGGCCCTGCTGGATGAACTCTGAAGTCTGAGAGAGGAGAAGTGATATAGGGTGGCCCGATCTTCTCAGCAAGCACTTGTCGATGATGATGGTGGATGATATAGATAACTAGCATGTAGCTATGAACTCTCCCGCTCGAACCCTGATGCCAATGCAACATCTCTCGAACCCTGTAGGATATTCACAACACCACGCTCTTACGCACGTAGTCGTCGACCATGAACGCTAGTTTGCAATATACTAATTCCCAGTGGAACAATAGATCACTCAATTATAGTTGGCAAAACAATCACAGGGTAATTCTAGAGGTTCTATGAAAGAAACAACTCCAAAATATTTTAACGTGGTCTAAACCCTAACTAGGGGTCATCCCAGGGCTTATAAGGGTGACTGGGGCGGCCAAAAACCGAAACTAAACGCGTACAACTCAAACTGATACAAACCGACTCAGACCAGATTTCAGTTGGCGAGAGGACAGTCCGGTTGATATTGGTCGGACAATCTGGTGGGGCGGACACTCTGGGTGAATTCGGCCGGACAGTCCAGTCCGGCCGGAAACTTCAAAGTTTCCGGGTGGTGTCCGGGCAGTATCCGATCTGGTGTACTGATTGTCCACGCGAAAGCTTCTCTCGGGCAGGCCGGACAGTCCGGGTGGACTCGACCGGACACTCCGGTCGATGCAGAACTTTTGGCCTCTGTCTTGATGATCTTCTCTTGCGCCTTCCTCCTGCTCCTCCCTCGCGCATCCTTGGGCGATCATCATCTTGGGCTCCTTTGTAGCCCTTCTCCTCCTCGCGTTATGCTTATTTCTCCAACGAACCTGATCATACATAAATGCATAGACTTAGGCAATATAAAGTTCTCATCAACTAAAGTACCAGATTTTTTAGGAGTAAATTCACCTATTGTCCAAGTAGCTTAGCACGAGCTCTTGTAATGGGTCCAATTCTAATCTCATCGGACTGATCCTTCCTTGCAACAGTTGGAGCATCTTCAATAGTCATTGGGGTAGGTGTAATTGTAGGGATGCCCTCATCAAGAAGACCGAAGTAGATGAATCTATCTTCGGTATGTCTTTACTACCATTCTGACTCTTTGCTTGATTTTTCTGACTTTCACAGTTAGATTTTTCTAACATTTCTCCCTTTTCAGGGCCTCTCAACCTCCTGGATTCATCTTCATCTGAGTCATGCCTCAGCCGGCTTGTCGCAGTTGGAGATTTGATACATGATTTCCGCCAATCCTTTGAGGATATTAGGGAAACCGTTAATCTCTCCGACTTAGACAAATTGTCTGCCTTTGAGCTGCGTGACAAAGTGAAGGATATCCCATAGCTGGTCGAGGATTGGAAGATGTCCTATGCTCACACAGCAGCACAAAATGCCCTTACCCTAGTAAGGAGCCACCATGGAAACATGAAAATCTGGCAAGTTACCAAAGGATATTCAGCTGTTGATGAAGATGGCAAGCATCAGAATGTTGGTGATATCTAGGATTCTTGTGTCGGTTAGGCTTGCCGCTTAGCCGATGCAACTAACTATGAGAAGCCATTCTTTAAGCCCGTCGAAGTGCCTCCAACCCCCTAGAAGAGGGAATTCCCGAAGACAATGACGAAGAGACTGAGTCCGATGTCCCCGTCTTAGAAAAAGATCAAGGCGACGTGGGCACTAGCAGTAGCGAGCCATCATACCCTTCTCCTGCAACATAAAAATTTGCAAAAAAATTGTGTCATTCTGAAACAAGCCATTGATGTAATGGTTAAACTTATTCATTTTGAGGTACTGCTATGTAAGAACTAATACTTTATTCTTAGCACACATGTTTTACTTTTTGTGCTTGAAAAATACTTAAGCACTTTTTGTTTATACTTATCGTTTATCTGGATTTCTGCCTCGTCCCTTTCGTGAGCCGACAAACCTTCAACACAGAAACTTTGCCGAGCAACCGATCTCAATTGCTAAACCAGTTTAAATCTAGAACCAAAGTCGTCCTCTAGTACCAACAATTCACTAGTCGGAAAATACCTGCATCCAGCCATCAGACAAAAACCAAGTATAAACTGAAATTAGACTTATACCCAAAGGTAGCATTTTTAGAATCAGAAATCTAACCAGAACAAACATGAGCATAAAGTACATTCAAGTATACTAGGATTTTTGACTATGATATGATCATTTGGAAATAAGATGGTACATAAAAAACATCTCAAAAAAACATTGAGGAGACCAATACTGAAAGAAATTTTAAAAATAAAAGGGACGTAGCTGAGCAATATTCCATGGACGGTCTATTTCCTCTGGGTCTGTACTGCCTCCAACTCTCTTTCTCTTCTTAGTAGGCGGTCTTTCTTTTTTCAGCCTCATGTTAGTTAGGTAGTATGATTATTGTTCAATACTCTACTAACCATAAAGGGCCCTTCTCAGATTGGGGAAAGTTTGTGCTCTTTTTTTGCACTAGTGGGAGAACTAGACCACCCTTTTTGAAAGACTAGTTTTTGACTCTCTGACTATGATACTTGCGTAACTTCTGCTGATAAGCTGTAGATCTCTTCTCAGCAATGATACGCACTTCCTCGAGTATATCGAGGTCATCTTGTCGAGCAATTTTGGCATCTTCTTCGACATACGCAGCGACTCGAGGAGAAATATGGATAAGATCACTTGGAAGAACTGCCTCTACGTCGTAGACCAAGAAGAAAGGTGTATATCCAGTTGACCTGTTAGGAGTAGTTCGCAAACTCCATACAACAGACATCAATTCATCTGCCCAAGCCCCCACAACACGATGAAGTGCTGCTTTGAGTCTAGGACGGAGGCCTTGAAAAATTAAACCATTTGCCCTTTTGACTTGTCCATTGGCTTATGGATGTGCAATTGATGCAATATCGAGTCGGATCCCTTGATCTTCGCAATATTCGACAAGTTCTCCCATTGAAAAGTTGCTCCCGTTGTCTGTAATAATACTGTGCGGATAGCCAAATCCGATTATGACATCCTCGACAAATCTTTTGGATATTACTCCATCGCAACTTGTGATAGGTTTAGCCTCAATCCATTTCGTAAATTTATCCATCATCACTAGAAGGTGAGTAAATCCAATTGGAACCGTTTAAATGATCGTACCATGTCAAGCCCCAGGCCGCAAAAGGCCATGTAATCGGAATTGTTCGCAGCTAATCAGCCAGAACATGGGCTTGTTTGGCGTACTTTTGGCAACCTTTGCACGTCCTGACCAGCCTATCGGCCTTTTCCTTAGCTGTAAGACAAAAAATCCATATCGGAAAGCCTTTGCCACTAAAGATTTGGTTGCGCGTGATTTCCACGTTCGCCTCAGGATTTCCACTCCTCCAGAGAAACACAACGCTAAAAACCCCCCACACACTTCTCTTATAGAGCTCACCACTAATTATTGTGTAGGATTTCGCTCGTCGGATGATCTGTCGGCTCAGAACTTTGTCTTCGCGTAATTTGGCTTCTACCAAGACTTCGAGGTAGGGTTTTTTCCAGCTGGGAACTACAGCTAGAACTACTATGAGTGGTGAGTTGGATTTGGTTGAATACTCCTCATCAACTCCTGTGATAGAGGGAACTCTGAGATGCTCTAGAAAAGCACCATCCATGACCTTTTTCCGTGCTGAGCCTATTCTTGATAGTGCATATGCTTCCTCGTTTTCTGTTCGGGAATGTGTTGGACTTCAAACCCTTTGAACGATTTTGCTAGTTCATCCACGACAGCTCGATATGCTGCCATGTGCTTATTTGCATTGCAAATGTCGGATACTTATTGAGCAACTAAATCAAAATCTCCGTAGCACATGAGTCAGCGAATGCCGATATCTTTTGCAATTCGAATTCCATGCAGCAAGGCTTCATATTCGGCAATGCATTTGTCATCGTGAAGTGAATCTGCATCACATAGAATAGTTTGTCTCCTTAGGGTGATTTGAGTACCACGCCAGCCCCGATCCCCCGAGTGATTTTGCCCCATCAAAGTGCAAAAGGTCCAATATTTCGATTCTAGGAGATTTGTATTTTATGCCATCTCTGTCCAATCAGTGACAAAATCGGCAAGTATCTAGGATTTGATTGATGTACTAGGTTTATACTCAATGTCAAAAGCTGCTAGCTCAATTCCCCACTTAGAAACGTGTCCTATGGCATCACTGTTGTTGATTATGTCTCTCATGGGAGTTGTGCTCACCACGATAATATTTTTCTCTTGAAATAATGTCGTAGCTTTCTGGACGCGAAGAACACAACATAGGATAAATTTTGGTAATGAGGATACCGTTGTTTTGATTCAGTCAGGACCTCACTGAGGTAGTAGGTGGGACGCTGCACCAGGTGTTCCTGTTTTACCTCTGGCTGTTCCACCACCATGACGATGCTGACGACTCTGTTTGTCGCAGCCATGTAAAGCAACATAGGTTCATGAGGCTCCGATGCTACAAGGATAGGGGCGGACGAAAGTACGGCTTTCAGGTCCAGAAGTGCAGCTTTAGCTTCGTCGATCTAGACGAATTTCTTGTACATCCTTCAGGCGGGTTGGCTTGGTAATATTGAGTATAGCATTTATTTTGTCTTGGTTAACCTCTATGCCTCTCTAAGACACGATGAAACCTAACAACTTTCCGGCTGGTATTCCAAAGAAACACTTCTTCAGGTTAAGCATTATATTGTATTTGTGTAGATTGGTGAACGTTTCCTCTAGGTCGGAAATGAGTGTTTCCTTCTTTTTGGACATCACAACTATATCATCCACATATGCATGTACATTGCGTCTGATTTGATTGTGGAGGCAAATTCCAGAGGTTCTATGAAAGAAACATCTCCAAAATATTTTAACGTGGTCTCAACCCAAACTTGTGACGGCTATGGAGGTTTATATGAGGGCTGGGGCGTTCCCCCTCTAAACGGGCCTAAAAACAGCCATATCTTGGCCCAAACTGGCTCGGTTCGACTCAAACTGATACATACCGACCCATATATGGGTTCGGCCTTATGGGCACGCAGTCCAAACGTCGTGGAACACCTCAAACATGTAATTCTTGGTGCGCCATCTCTCTCTCTCTTGCTCATGCGTGATTTCCTCATTGCCTCCTAGTGCACATGCCTCCCGCTCCTCCCTCGCGCACTTGTTGATATTGGAAATCAGCGCTTATCCTTCTTGCTGCAACTCTCCTCCTCCTCGCGCAATGCTTGTGTTATCAATAAACCTGATCATACAAAGATGCATAGACTTAGGTAGTATAAAGTTCTCATTAAGTAAAACATCAGGTTCAATTAGGAATGATTTCACCTGATAGTCATTATTGATTTGACTCAATATTTCCTTCCACTTCAGGCAGTCAGAATCATCATAATCCCTATATATATCCTCATCACATAGTGCGCTAGTACGTAGCCCCTATGTTTTTGAGCCCGAAAGGTATTGTTATGTAGTAGAAGGTTCTGAAGGGGGTGATAAATGAAGTCGTTAATTTATCTGACTCCTTCATGCGTATTTGGTGATAACCTGAATATGCATCGAGAAAACATAGGAGTTCCAATCCTGCTGTCAAGTCGATAACTTGATCAATTCTAGGGAGAGCGAAAATGGATCTTTGGGACAAGCCTTGTTTAAGGCAGTATAATCAACACACATCCTTAAATCAGTGGTGTCCATTTTAAGGACCATTACAGGATTGGCCGACCACTCAGTGTGGATGACCTCTTCTATGAATCCGACTAACTCTAGTCGGGCTAGTTCCTTAGCTATTGCTTTGCGCTTTTCATCGTCAAAACATCGTAAGGACTGTTTGATGGGTTTATCATTAGGATACATGTTTAAAGAGTGCTTGGAAAGTTCCCTAGGTACTTTGGTTATGTTAGAAGGTTGCCATGCAAAGATATCTTTAGCTTTGAGGAACTCGATGAGCATGCTTTCCTATGCGCGATTTAAACCTAGGCCTATCCATGTCACCTTGGAGGGGTCATCATCCTTCAACGGTGTTGTCTTCATCTCTTCCAATGTCTCGAACTCTAGAGTTGGCTTTGTCACCTCCTACTTCATTGTGGGCATCTCGGATTGGTCGATGTTCTTATTGATCTCCTGGTACTCCTCGGCGTGCAGTACTGCTTCAGCAAAGGTGGCATCTCTATCTTCGCATTATCATGCCTTCTTTGGGTTTCCCCAAATCGTGATGACACCATTGGGACCTTGAATTTTTAGCATGTTGTAAATATAACAAGGGCGAGCCATGAAAGCCCGGTAAGCTGGATGCCCAAAGATAGCGTGGTATGCTCTCTTGAACGGGACCACTTCAAAAGACAGTGCTTCCTTCTGATAGTTCTTTGGAGTTCCAAAAGTAACGTCCAAAGTGATTTATCCTAGAGAGTTCGCTTGTCTTCCGGGGACAACTCCATGGAAAACCACAATGTTGTGGTTCAACTGTGTTTCTGATATCCTCATACGGTGCAGTGTTTCCATGTAGAGTATGTTGATGCTACTGCCTCCGTCCATGAGGGACTTGGAGAACCTATAGCCGTCGATCAATGGATTGACAACTAGAGCGTACTTTCCTTGCATGTGTGGTTTAAGTAGATGGTCGCTTTGGTCAAAGGTGATTGTCACTTCCGACTAGTCCAGAAACCGGGGGATAGCCGGAACAGTTGCTTTGAGCTCATGCATTACTACCTTTTTAACCTTAGTTGGTTGGGATCCAAGGAAGCAGACATAGATGTCTTTCTTGGTTGGGAAAGTCTTCTTTCCATCTAACTTGGGATTTGAGATATCTGCCTCCTCCATGTCAGAATCTTCCATGGACTCCTTCTCTTTGTCAGAATTTTTCTTTCCTTTATGTCACTTGGCCCTGTAGCTAGCGGATTCGTCTTTCTTGATGTTGTCATTGAAACGACACTCAGCATTTGTGCAGGACGAGCCCCCGTTGCTATTCGCGGTGATGCACACACAGATTATTGACGATGTCGGCCCAAGAGTAGGTTTTACCAGGTTGTTGGTCTCCTCTACCTTGGACTCGAGAAGTTCCACAGCCTCGTCCCTGGCCGCCTCCGCGGCCTCCTCGTCCTCCAGACCCGAAAGTTGCATTGACAGTTGCGGTTTTCGGATTGCGTTTCTCTTCCGAGGTGTTCTTGCATTTCTGGGCCTACTGCTGCTTCAGCTGTTTGGCCGACTATGGCACAACAATATGTTTAGTAGTCCATCTAAATCATCGTTTGCATCTGCATATTTGCTTGCCATTTATATTTGCTCCCCCAAGTCGGTAAGTTTGTCGCACTTCAGGTGAGGCGTAGTAATCCAATTGGGGGTCCCGTGATGAAGGCTTCAATCGCGGTCTGGTCGTTTACTCCCTCGCATGAGTTCTTTGTGTCGATCCATCATCTGAGGTAGTCTCGACAAATTTCTGGGGTTTTGTGTGCAACGCTGCAGATCTCCGACCATGCAGGGCCTCCTGTATGTACCCTTGAAATTCCAGAACAACACACTTTGCATATCATACCAGTTGTGGATGGTGTTTTCCGAGAGTTCACTAAGCCATTATCGAGTCTTCTTTCTCAGCATAAGCGGGAGATATCAAACTGCGACCAAGCTGTTTCCTCCTTTAGTGATGCACCAGGCCTAGAAGAAATTCTGGATCCAGGTGTCTGGCTGAGTCACACCATTGTAGGGTTGAATATGTCTTGAGATAGCCAATCCCTCTAGGAAATCTATTTTTCGTATGCATGGCCCAAAGCATTTTGGGCCCACATATATATTATCCGACTCGTAGTGCCGCGCTTCTATGTTTGAGTCGATCCGGTGCCTGGCATCACTTGGTGACAGAGAGCGCCGTCTCGAATGTTCACTGCGACTACGGTGCCGTGGAGACAGATTTCTATTTCCTCCCCCACTGCCTCCACCTCGTTGCCCTCCCTGGCCTCCATGGGAGCTGTTATGGGCACTGCTTGGTGGAGAGGGTGGTGCTAGTGGGTTGTTTCCTCCATCTGGGGCTTCGTGGTAGCGAAAATTGTGCCGACTTGATCTGGCGCGATGTTCGTCGTTACTTCATTCGTCATTGTCATCATTATGACGAGGCTCAACCGAACGGCTTGTGCGTCTAGGAGGGGCATTCTTTGTGGGTCCTTCTCCCGACGTCGTGCTTCTTATTCTTCCCTGCAGTTACCCGACTGCTGCCGGGGTGGTTGATGTGGAACCATTGCTGCTATGGTGTCTCACTCCATGGCTGGGGCGATGTTGATTCAACTACATGCGGGTCTGTGCCGCTGACTTAATGAGCTGGTTCTTGAATAATTGTCTTCCCGAGGGTTGGAACGGTAGTGTCGATCTGGTTCCCATCGGGGCCTTGTATCTTGCTATCGACTAGTGTATGTGGGGCATTGGTCGGATTTAGAGACCAATTTTCCGCTGCCAGACATGGCGACTTTCTATTGCTCTAGGCCCTTAGTGAGTAGCTTCACACTTAACCCGACCTCTTCTGGGCTTGGATTATCGCCAAGATCTCTTGGGCCGCAACAATGTTTTCTACCAGCATGTTATAGACCCGGTTTCCTTTCTTGTTGATCCGAGGCTTTCCCACAGCTGTGTCTCCCTCAAAAAGGGTCTTGTGAACTTCCAGATTCCTATTATCCAGCCTAGGGCCATTCCATGTCTTCTGATGCTACAGGGAGTTAGGCTGTCCTGCTTCTCCTAGACGAGGTTAGTAGCTTCGTCTAAGAGTCTAACGATACGCCTCTATAGCTAGGGCTCTTTCTGTTGGAAATATGCCCTAGAGACAAATAATAATAAGGATTATTATCATATTTCATAAAGTTTAAGATTAAGTTTTATATCATGCTATAACTGTATTGAAAGGAAACGTCAATACACGTGTTATATATAAAACAACCAGTGGTTTCCGGTGAAACTCTAGTCACTGGTTCATTGGTCAACAGATGATCAAGGTTTCCTGATCATGTGGCATTTATGCCAGTTGGAAATGGAGTCAACTCATTCTGAGAATGAGATGATGAACCAATACCCAACCTAAACATTGTGACCCGACTGTCCCGTTCAAACGATGAAAGATCTTCATGGAATGCACATGGGTCACATAGACATCTAGGTTGATGTAGCCTGACCTACAGTCGTTACCACATCAAGGTCTCCAACTTATGCCAAGTCGTCATGGACCCCAAAGGTGAATCCGTTCCTCTATGCGAGCCCACTTCCTACCCTTTTGGAATGGTATACTACTTCATACTCCGTCCCATATTCATGATAGGTTCACACCGACAAGTACGGAGGCAAGGGAGGAAGCCTGGAGCATCAAGCCCGACAAGACAAACGCTTGGAAGAGGACATGGCGGAAGACACATGCCAGCGGTACTACCGCTCCCGTCAGCGATACTACCGCGCCCCGGTACTACCGCCCGACATGACCGGTACTACCGGCCATGACTGGAGCCCGCACCTTTGCCTCTGGATGCGCCGGTACCGTCTTGCGGTACTACCACCCCCAAGCGGTACTACCGGCTGCATGACCGGTACTACTAGACCTGGAGCTACAACAGCTGAAGCCCGGAGCTACTGCCCTGCCTAAAGCTGCTACCGCTCCCATACGGTACTACCGGACCCGAGGGCCGGTACTACCGGTCGTGAGAGTGCATGCGCGCACAGCAGTTGGGCCACATCCCATGTATCCCCCTTATTATGGTGCAACCCTAGTATTATGCCCAAACTTCCCCTATGTAAGTGGCTGGCCTATAAATAGAGCCCCCACCCCTCATGTATCCCTTAGGCATAGATGATAGACTAAATAAAAGCCCCTTTGTGGAATCTCTTGTTTTGCCTCATCTCCTTCTACCAAAGGGGATCGACTATCGTCACCACCTTGTTGGAGTTTGCAACGTGCCTCCCTCGTTGTACAAGGCCTTATCATCGGTGTCCCTTTGCCAAGACGTCAAGACCCTCTCCAAGGTGTTCTTCCCTCTCTGCATGGGATTGAGGGAGCACATTGACCGATCTTTCCTTGCGAGGATTCTATCGGACCGGTGGTCACCGGTGGGAGAAATCGGCCTTGTATCGTGTGAGTTTTGCGTGTGTTCATAGTATTCTTCGCGAGGTGTGCGTCCGCTTCCGCTACCTTCTCCCTTTCCCCTCGCTTTCCCATCGATTTGACCACGAGATCCGTAAAGATCGGGCCACCCATGGGGTTACCCCTTAACATCTGGTATCAGCAGCTTTTGGTTGCCACGGATTTCTCCTCGATTTGGTCTTTTCCCCATAAATTCGAAAATTCCACCAAAACAGCCCCAATTCGTGTTTTGGATCGATCTGTGATTTGAGTGTGTTTTGTTGGTTTTGATCCATGGATTACTTGCTAAACTTGTTGATCTACCTTCCCCTGCGTTCACATGGCCTAATTCCATCATTTGCCCCTTCGATTTGGTGTTTTTCTTGAAGATTTTCCGCCCAAATCGCCCCAAAATTGTGACAACGCGTCAAAACTGGGTGTTTCTGCAACATCCGGTACTATCGGGGTCAAAACCCGGTACTACCACATATCCCCGGTACCTAAACGGTACTACCGGGCCCCCGGAAGACCGGTACTACTTCTCAGAAACCCGGTACTACCGCCCGGTACAGAGATAAAACAGCAGAATTCCCAGATTTCAGCCTCTCACCGTTTTGAGCATAACTTTTGCACACAAACTCAGATTTTGGTGTTGGTTAGCTCATTTTGAAGAGGATAAAGAGTTCTACACCATCATCTCCGTGGTTCATGCTATCTACTAATAAGGATCAAGCCGATGATATTTTAGATTTGTCCCGATCTTTCACAGTGAGTAACCCGGATAATAATCCTTCCAATAACGCCGATGAATGTCACCTGAAGAAGAGGAATCAATCCAACAAGTAACGTGATGAAGATCACCACGCCTCAAACCTGAGCACGAAAATCCTTGATGAACACAATAACCTCCGCAGCAATAATATGATAAACGGTATCATCGTCCCCGGAGGGATGATACACAGTGGAGCACAATGTAGTTTGTAGACTAAACAACTGAACTCCCCTAAACCCTAGGTGGCTGGCTCCTTTATATAGGAGGCCTGCAACTAGTCGGTTGGATAGACCCAAACCGAACACATAAACAGACTCGAACCTAACTTGGACTCGGACTCATTAACATAGCAACAATATTTGACACAACCTTAGACTTATCATTACATATCGTAGGTCGTCCTGGCGTGCCAATCATCAATGGGATGCGTCCCGCATCACCTAGCTTGGTGGAGTCCTGAAATTAGGCTTCACCTCCTCCTTCATGCCCATATCATCATCCCCCCTTCAAGAAGCGTTGTCCCCAACGCTTGCGGGTCGGGTCGGAAAGGTGGTGTCATATGAACAATCACTTCACGCGTCTTTGCCATCTTCAAGTCTTGCTTTCCTTCCACTCCGCAACCTCCCTCTTGGCTTGCTTGACTTGGAACATCCCTTGGTGCCTGCACCTCCTTGCGTCTCCATATGAGCTTGGACCTAGGCGCCACCGTCTTCTTCTTCTCAACTCTTGTTGGAACCCGTGGTTGCTGAACATGGACCTTCTTTGCACAACCTTGCATTAGATGAGTAATGCCTGGACCACACAACTGACGAACATGTCCATCCTTGCCTCTATGCATCCGCACAGCTGTCCCAACAAAACGCCTCACAGGTGTGCTAACAAAACTGCTCTTGTTACCCCGTTGTACCACATGCACTGGAACATCAGGAGCACAAATATCATCCGTCTGAACACATGTGTCAACACATACAACCTTCGGAACACATGCTGCAACATCCTTCCTCTTAGCAATAAGAGGATGCACTTCAACTAGCTTGTCACTAACAAGTTCCACTGGCTTGTCATCTACGGGCGTAGCTGAAGCAATATCAACATTGTCACAGTATGCATCATGCTCTCCATCCTGCACCTTAGCTAGCCCATATTTTGGCTTAGCCTTGCGCACCTTCTCCTTATGTACCACCAGCTCTACATCAGACTTTATGTGATCATCCTGCATAGGCTTCAGAGTCTGTTGTTTGCCACCAGGAATATGTATTTGCTCTTCCAGCATGTGTAATGTTGCGATCATACTGCCATGGATGACCCAGTAACAGCCCACATACCTCCAGTGGCAACACATCGCACTCAATCTCATCAATATAATCACCAACTGTAAATGGCACACACACCTTATGAGTTACCTTCAGCATATCGCAGTTATTTAACCACTGTAGATGCTTAGGTTCAGGAATACGCCATGTGGATAACCCCAACGCTACCACCACTGCCTTGCTAATGCCATTAGTACAGCTTCCTCCATCAATAATCAACTTGCATGCTTTGCCTTTGATCATGCACTGTGCCTGAATTAAATTCCAACGTTGGCCCTTGTCAACTGTCATGCAAGCATCGCCTTGTACCTTGTTGAGTTACAAATTCAGCCCACTCAATGGTACAACATCCTCCGGAACAATCACCTTGTCCTCTATCTCTGATGGTCCAAAAAATTTAGCACGTATAAACTTTTTGTAGTCCTCCCAAACAGTATTCTTTGAGACACCTCGCGTATGTGTCTCCATATCCCACCACCGCCAAATTCGCGTATCCTCACGCCTTTTGGCAAGACGAAAAGCGATACTGTCGTCAAACTGCAGATCTGGAGAAAGGTCAACAGATAAGCGAAAACCAGCTTGCATTGTCTCTTCCCATAACTTGTATTTTGTCGGCATTGCAGTATGTAAGAGCTTCCACTTCAATTTACTATAATCACGGCGCACAAAAATTTTCAGGTCTAGATAATCATTGTAGATCTAGCCGATGATCTTTTAGATTTGTCCCGATCTTTCACAACGAGTAACCTAGATAATAATCCTTCCAATAACGCCGATGAACGTCACCTGAAGAAGAAGAATCAATCCAGAAAGTAACGTGATGAAGATCACCACGCCTCAAACCTAAGCACGACAATCCTTGATGAACACAATAACCTCCATAGCAATAATATGATAAACGGTATCGTCGTCCCCGGAGGGATGATACACGGTGGAGCACAATATAGTTTGTAGACTAAACAACTGAACTCCCCTAAACCCTAGGTGGCTGGCTCTTTTATATATGAGGCCTGCAACTAGTCGGTTGGACAGACCCAAACCGAACACACAAACAGACTCGAACCTAACTTGGACTCAGACTCATTAACATAGCAACAATATTTGACACAACCTTAGACTTATCATTACATATCGTAGGTCGTCCTGGCGTGCCAATCATCAATGGGATGCGCCCCGCATCACCTAGCTTGGTGGAGTCCTGAAATTAGGCTTCACCTCCTCCTTCATGCCCGTATCATCTACTCCATCCAAATTTCGTGAGCAAGGCAGAATCCATCAATAAAGGGCGAAGATCGGTGGCGAAAGGTATAAAAATTCCGCCACTTCTCCCCACTTGCATTCCTTTGTGAGCTACACTATCTTTGCGTTCAACAAACACCTATTGAGATTAGTTCCTCCTATGATTGCTTGGGCTATGCACATTTGATACCTTGTAAATTCCGAGCAAAAGTTGTGAGCGCGCTATCTCATATAGTTATCATGTATAGTTGTTGGCACAAGGAAGAGGCAAGTGAAAAATAAAAGAAAAGAGAAAAAATAGAAGAAAAGAAAAAGAATATAAAGAAACAAGTGCCTTAGAGAATAGGAAGCCCAAGCTCGATGAACATCAAATAGGTGGTACTTATTGTGCATATCTTGTAGCCCACTGATACGTCCAAAACGTATCTACTTTCCCGAACACTTTTGCTATTGTTTCTCCTCTAAACTTGTGTGATTTGGATGCAACTAACGCGGACTGACGCTGTTTTCAGCAGAATTGCCTTGGTGTCTACCTTTTGTGCACAAAATCAACTATCAGGAAAAATCCCGAAAATATGCCAAAAATCCTATTTCACCAGAAGACTCCTGGAGCCAGAATACAAGACAGAGGGGGGCTAGGCCCAGGCCACACCACCTGGCCGCGCGGGCTAGCCCAGGCCACGCCAGGGGGTGGTCTGGCCGCCCCAGACACCCCTTGGTCTCCCTCTTCGCCTATACGTTGCCTTCTGACCTAAAAACTTAGGGGGTTCGATGTTTTTCTAGAAGGAGTTCTGCTCCGCCACCACCACTAGATTCCACGAAACAGCACCAGAAACTCCGTTCTGGCACCCTGCCGGGACAGGAAATTGGAGGAGATCATCGCCATCATCACCATCACTTCTCCATCAACCATTCATGTTTCCCCCATCTATGAGTGAGTAATCCCCCGCTATAGGCTATGGGGATGGTAGGGATTGGATGAGATTGTTCATGTAATGGCATCGGATTGTTAGGGCATGGTGCCTAGTATCTTCTATTAGTGCTTTATGACTTTGTTGCGACTTGTTATGCTTAATGCTTGTCACTAGGGCCCGAGTGCCATGATTTCAGACCTGAACATGTTATTGTTTCATTATGATAGTATTGTTTTTGGTCTTACCTGCAAGTTGTATACACACGTTGTTTTACGGAACCAATGGCCCCGAAGTGACAGAAATCGGGATAACCTGAGGGAATGGCTTTGATGTGAGGATCACATGTGTTCACGGAGTGTTAATGCATTGCTCCGGTGCTCTATTAAAAGGAGTACCTTAATTGCCATTAGTTTCCTTGAGGCCCCGCTGCAAACGGGCTGGCAGGACAAAAGATGTGCAAATTCTCATTACGAGCACGTATGACTATATATGGAACACATGCCTAGGATTATCTAGTACTTGGATGCTTTATCTTATTTATCTGCAATTTCCCTATGTTCTGATTGCCATGTGAATTGTCTTGTCCATGCAACGCCCGTCCATCCATCCCTATGCCTACCGCACTCGAATCCTACTATTTACTGCTGTTTTTACTACTGTCCTTACTTCACTACTGCTGTTACGTTACTATTCCTACTACAAAACTATTGCTACTAATAAACTGTTGTGAGCAAGATTGTTTCCAGGTGCAGCTGAATTGACAACTCAGTTGTTAAGGCTTATAAATATTGTTTGGCTCCCCTTGTGTGGAATCAATAAATTGGGTTTCACTTCCCTCGAAAATACTGCGATACACCCCCAATACTTGTGGGTCATCAAGACTATTTTCTGGCGCCGTTGCCAGGGAGCATAACTTTATTTATTAAGTTCACTTGGATTCTCTATTGTTCGCTGCTATCCATCCATCATGGGTAAGTCTCGTGATGGCAAGGTTCCTATTTTACCATCCACTACATGAAGAGGTACGGTTCTGAACACCTCTGTTGCTCTTGATTCACCATCTGTTATGAGTAAGCTCGTTACACCACCACATACACATGCTACACACACTGCTACTACTACTGAATCTGAAACTTCTGATGCTTATGATGCTGCTTCTACCATGCTTGATAAGAGTGGTTCATTAGGTCCTTCCCTAGATACTACGATTGCTAGAACTATAGCTGGAAATACTGAAACTCCTAATGAAGACACTACTACTACACCTGTTAGTTCACCTAAGTCTAGTGAAAGTTATGGTATTGAAGATGGTTATGTTGAGATGACCGATGAATTTATTAAAGAATGTAAAAACACCCATGATAGGAGAGCTGCTAAGAGTCTCCTTGAGAGGCGTACTATTAGACCCAAATTGTCTCCTATTGCTAAGTTTGCTGCGTCTCCCATAAACATTAAAGATAAAGATTATGATTTCTCTCTCGATCTATCTTACATAGCCATTGTTGAGAAAGAACCTTTTTGTGGGACTAAGAATGAAAGTGTGGTAGCACATATGAATGAACTCTCTACCATGAGTGGCTTGTTTTCTGATGACATTAAGATGCGTACTTACTTTGTTGCTAAGATTTTCCCTTTTTCACTGAAAGGAGAAGCTAAAACTTGGTTTAGTAATTTACCTCCTGGATCTATTGATAGCCCTGATTGCTTGATTAGTACTTTCCTGCAAAAATATTTTCCTCTTAGTGCTATACATGCTATTTTGCAGGAACTTTTTGATTTTAAACAGGGAGAAAAAGAGATATTGCCTGAATCATGGGCACGGTTTTGTGCTTTGATTCATGCATAGGCTGGAAGTCCATTACCTAAGAATGAGCTTCTTGATATATTTTATAATGGACTAACTGAAGAATCTAGGACATACCTAGATAGTTGTGCTGATTGTGTTTTCAGGAATAGGACACCCAAGGAAGCTGAGGAATTAATGGCTAAAATAAGCAAGAACTATGAGGATTGGAATCCTCCTTAACCAGCTATACCTGAAGTAATTATACTTGAACCTACTATACCGGTGCCTATTCCAACATCAAAGAAGAGGGGAGTTATTGAATTAAATGATGAAGTGATGAAGGAAGCTAATAAATGTCTTAAGGAGAAGGGAATTAAAGCTGCAGATGTCAAGAATTTACCTCCGATAGAAGAATTATGTAAGCCTATTCCCTACTCATCCACTATTGAGGTACACTCTCTCCAACACTTTGATGAAGGTGATATCCCTTACTCTAAACCTCCTGATCAATGCTTAGAAGAATTCAATATCTTTATTGTTAAGCAGGATAATTTTAATAAAAGGGTGCAAATCATCTAATGGAAAACTCTAGAGCTATTGTTGAGTTAAAAGATATTGTGGAAAGAACCTCTAATGATGTTAAAATGATTGTTAAACACTTTCAAATGGTTCAAACTCAAATAGATCAACTCATTAAAGTGCAAAAAGACTTGCTAGTTAATGCTGCTAAAGAAAAACATGCTTATGAAATTAGAACTAGAAGTGGTGCTGCTACCTAGGATCCTCTATATCCTGAGGGGCATCCCAAATGAATTGAGCAGGATTCTCAACAAGCTGAAAATAGTGGTTCTACTCATAAGAAAAAAAAAAGAAACATAAAACTATTGTAGAACCCTCTGAACCTGCTATAGATCCTAATAGTATATCTGTTTCTCATGTTGTAACTGAAAGTGGTAATGAAGAAAATGAAGTTCCTAATGAAACAAAAGTTGAAGAAGAACCTGAAAAGCACACTAAGAATACTAAATACACTAAAGAAGATTTTATTGCTAAGAAACATGGTAGTGAAAGAGACCTTGGGTCCAAAAACCTATGCCTTTCCCTGATAAGAAACACAAGTCACAGGAACATGAACACTATAATAAGTTTTGTGAGTGGATGAAACCTTTATTCCTACAAATTCCTTTGACTAATGCTATCAATTGCCTCCTTACTCAAATTATATGAAGGATATTGTCTCTAATAAAAGGAAGATCCCTAATGAAGAAATTTCTACTTTGCTTGCCAATTATTCCTTTAATGGTAAGGTTCCTAAGAAACTTGGAGACCCATGGATTCCAACTATCCCTTGCTCTATTAAGAATAGTTATGTTAGAACTGCTTTGTGTGATTTGGGAGCTGGAGTTAGTGTTATGCCTTTCTCTCTCTATAAGAGGCTTCAACTAGAAAAAATAATACCAACTGATATATCTTTCCAAATGGCTGATAAATCTACCACTATTCCTGTTGGTATATGTGAGGATGTACCTGTTCAAGTGGCTCATAATTTCTTGATATTAACTGATTTTGTTGTGCTTAAAATGCCCGAAGATGATAATATGTCTATTATTCTTGGGAGACCTTTTCTTAATACTACAAGAGCTGTTATTAATTGTAATCAAGGAAAGGTGACCTTTAATGTTAATGACAAGGAATATACTATCTATTTCCCCAAGAAGATTGAAAGGACTTATGGTCTGAATTCAATTTAACATGTTGAGGGCATTCAAGTTGGAGAGATATATTGTCCCATACTAAGAGAAAAATTTGAAACTATTATGATTGGGACCATTGCTATCAAGGTTTAATTAACATAATCATTAAGTGGAATACAAAGTTTTGTCTCATATGAAATTGTTTTGGTAACAAGACCTGATCAACCTTGTTAACAAAAGGATTTCATTGAACAAAACAATGTTTTCACCGTGATTATCTCCGTTCACTTTTATTCTATCCATTTTAGTTTTTTCTTTCGTTTAGTCTTCCTTTTTGTTGTTAGTTGCTTGCATGTTAGAGTGTCTTAGAACTCCTGTAGTTCTAGCCTTGTTTTGTCATTGCATCATTTTCTGAAAAAATCTGTCTGTCAGAAAATCATTCTTCTATGCCTGAAAATTGCCGAAAGATAAAGTGTCTCGAAAAATTCCAGAAAATTCATATTAAATTTTTACGTGAAAAAAGGGGTAGAGGAGTGCCTAGAAGGTACCAGGGGGACCCACCAGGCAGGCTCACCACCTGGTGGTGCAGCCAGCCCTAGGTGGCGCCATGCCATGGTGTGGGCCACCCCTAGCCCTCCACTAACTCTCTCACCTGCCACTTTATTTTCTCTCCCGAGTAAGCTCTAGTTCATTGCTCAAAATCGCGTTCTTGCTATGCTTGCTCTCGATTTTTTTCGATCTCCTTACTCAGCCCATCTTTGTTGCTGAAATTTGGAGCACTTGCTCCCTGGTATGTGACTCCTCCCCTTGTCCAAGTAGGTGTTTAGTGGATTATATCTTGAGTATTTTGCTGCTGTAGGTGACAGGTTATGAGTGCTTGTAAGCTTTCTTGATGCTTAGAGATATAGTTTTGATGCATGTTTAGGCCTCTTACAAGTCCCTATGAGTAGTATCCTTCATTATATTCACTTTGCAATCACTTGTTTAATAGGTGTTTAAATTTCAGAATAGAAGATGAATGAGCATCAACTAAACCAACATGAACTATGGGTGCCTGAGGTCATGAAGGTTCACCGGGAGGAGGAAGTTTTTCCTTCCATTTAACCATGCTCTGAGTTCATGAGAGCTACAGGAATTCTCCAAGATTTCCACACTTTGGTTTCTAATGCAGGGTTGGAGCACTTTTTGGAAGATGAGCCTTGTCAATTTGTGAAGCTAACCATGTCTGTGGTATAGGACTTTCAATTTAGCTACTCTTTCCCTAACCCCATGGTCCACTACAAAATTTACAATATTACTGTCGACCTTTCTCTCGATGACTTTTGTGCAGCTATTAAGGTACCTTAGTGGGGATCATGTAGAAGGATTAAAGAGCGACCTGCACCACGCATGGATTTATACGCAAAAATTTGCCAAGGGAGCAGCTTCTCAAAGGAGAGTGGAAAAATCTGTTAGGATGGTCCCTCACTGAGGAGGAGCTTGACACGTACCTGGGGGAGCTCTCCCAACAGGAGCAGGATACTAGAAGGGAGGTTATGGATGATTCGGTCCAGCCCTCGAAGGAGGGGGAGTCTTCATATCAGCAGCCTGCTTATGATTGGGGAGCTTCTTCTTCTTCCCACGGGCCTAACTATGATCATCCTTATCATGACCCGCCTGCTTGGAACCCTTATTCGTACATGGATTGATACCCACTTAGACCAAAAGCCTAAGCTTGGGGGGAGGTACGCCGACACCGCACTCATCTCCATATCATTTTACGTCGGTACTTTGTATATTCATGTTTCGTTCTCTTTTTAGTTTTTGTTCTTTCTTTGCTTTTTCTTTCTAAAAACACAAAAAGACCAAAAATATTTCTGTTGTTTCTCTTTGGTTTGTTTCTTCTTCTTTTTGCCTTGGTTTTCTTTTCCCTTTTTGCTTTGTTTGAACTATTCGAAAAACACAAAAAGATTTTTCTTTGCTTGTTTTTCCTTTTTGGTTCTTGCTTTAAAATTCAAAAACACCAAAAATATTTGCTATTCTTCTTTGGCTTTGTGAGTTTGTCGCAGGGTTCAGCAGTCCTCAGTGGATACTGGTTTCATATTATTATTCAAGCCACACAAGTGAAGAGCAATAATGAGGATTAATGACAACTTGAGGTGTGGTAAGAGGCTGGTAACGAACTCTATTTGTTTTCATTTTTGTACATATACTCATCATTGTGGGCGTGCTTAGTCTGTTCATGTAGGGTGTATGTTATATTTGGATGCTTAGTAGTTCTTGCTTTCATATGATTAGTCCAGCTTGCTAATAGTTTGTAGCATGTCATATCAATGCTTGCTTGCATTACTCTATTCATAACTTGGTATGACACCGTGGTATCCTCCTCTGAATGTTTCATTTGAATTGACTTGGCACATGCTCACGCATGCATATGACTAAAATAGTCAGTTAAGCCTCGATGAATTATTTTGCCTTGACGATCTTGAATCACTTTCATGCCAGGATTAGTCCTGTTTTGTTGCAAGCATGATTATGACAGCTATTGCTCTCTCGTTTGTCGCTCCCTTACTATTGCTAGCCTTCACTTTCACTGAGTATGTTTTACTCATGTTTCCAGCTCCCTAAAACCAAATATTGCCAAAGTGTCCACCATACCTACCTATTAGCATCATTTGCTATTTCCGTGCATATTCAATATGCCTTGTTTTCTTCCGAATAAAATGTTTGCTTGTTATGAGAAAGTTAGTTAGTAAAGCTCTCACGAACTTGATGGCACACTTTATTTTCTGCACTTAATAAACCTGAACCATTATGACTGTCCATGAAAGTTATATGTTTGCAAATTATAGGCTGGGGATTAGCAGAACCGTGCTGTCACGAGGAACACTTTCAACACTTGTAAATATATACCCAGTTGATACCATGCTCTTTTGTTTGCGGATGTCGTTGGTGTGAAATAAAAGGGGAGCTTGTAAGTCCATGGAGTTATGTATGTGTGTTAGAGAAACGCCTAGGCCGCCGGTCTAATCCATGCCGTCATGGTGGAAACCTGCAGTGTAACCATAACGATATCTATGAAGCATTCTTCTTATAAAAAAAGAGAGATAGCTATTGAGAAAAAGAAAAAAAAGAGATTTATGAAAAGAAGAAAGAGAGAAAAAAGCACCATTTTCCCATGGTAAATAAGAAGATTACTGAGATACTCATTGTCTGCTTGCCTTGTCATTTTGATATGGGGATTCTTCCGTATCATTGGGCAAGGGGTACCCCGTTGGCGGTTCTCTATGATACACACGTATTTACGATGACAAGAACTTACCGGTAACTAAAGTTGAGTAGCACGAGGAGCGGCCCTCGTACTCAAGGGACATGGGATTTCCAGTTTATAGTCTGTCAAGCATATAACTCAGATTGGACCTCACTTTCACCTTAACCATATTAAAGATGCTTACGATAGGGGCAATGAGAGCTCAAAGCTAACGAGTACCATACTTTCAGCATTTCGAAGCCTTTCAAACTATTCAAAACCTTTTTATTTCCTTGTTGAGTCTCCACATATTCTTTGAGCACCTTCTTGAGAGCATAGTTGTCATTCTTAGTGTAATGTGCTTGTCTCAAAACTTGATTATTTGTGTTATGACTTCGATGCTTGTATCTTTGATATCTTTACTTCTAGTCCTCACTTGAACTTTAGAGGTGTGTTGGCATTCATAATCAAAGGCAAGCGAGATACCACTCTGTCATACCTTGTTATGGGCATTGTAATGTTGCTTATATTTATGCTTCATGCTACTTATTATTTTTGAGTTGGAATCTCTTCAGAGCTTGCAATGCCTATTAAGTAAACTTAGTTGCATACTATTTATTATGAATTGTCTAAGTAGTTGATCACATGCTGAGAATATATACATCATATGAAGCAAATGTGTTTGTGAAAGTTTCTTTTATCGCACTCAGTTTTCAACTGAATTGCTTGAGGACAAGCAATAAGCTAAGCTTGGGGGGAGTTGATACGTCCAAAACGTATCTACTTTCCCGAACACTTTTGCTATTGTTTCTCCTCTAAACTTGTGTGATTTGGATGCAACTAATGCGGACTGACGCTGTTTTCAGCAGAATTGCCTTGGTGTCTACTTTTTGTGCAGAAAATCAACTATCAGGAAAAATCCCGGAAAATATGCCAAAAATCCTATTTCACCAGAAGACTCCCAGAGCCAGAATACGAGGCGGAGGGAGGCTAGGCCCAGCCCACACCACCTAGCCGCGCGGGCTAGCCCATGCCGCGCCAGGGGGTGCTCTGGCCGCCCCAGACACCCCCTCGGTCTCCCTCTTCGCCTATAAGTTGCCTTCTGACCTAAAAACTCAGGGGGTTTGACGCTTTTCCAGAAGGAGTTCCACTCCGCCGCCACCACCAGATTCCATGAAACAGCACCAGAAACTCCGTTCTGGCACCCTGCCGGGATGGGGAATTGGAGGAGATCATCGCCATCATCATCACCATCGCTTCTCCATCGACCATTCATGTTTCCCGCATCTATGAGTGAATAATCCCCCACTGTAGGCTATGGGGATGGTAGGCATTGTATGAGATCGTTCATGTACTGGCATCGGATTGTTAGGGCATGGTGCCTAGTATCTTCTATTAGTGCTTTATGACTTTGTTGCGACTTGTTATGCTTAATGCTTGTCACTAGGGCCCGAGTGCCATGATTTCAGACCTGAACATGTTATTCATTCATTATGATAGTATTGTTTTTGGTCTTACCTACAAGTTGTATACACACGTTGTTGTCCGGAACCAATGGCCCCGAAGTGATAGAAATCGGGATAACCTGAGGGAATGGCTTTGATGTGAGGATCACATGTGTTCACGGAGTGTTAATGCTTTGCTCCGGTGCTCTATTAAAAGGAGTACCTTAATTGCCAGTAGTTCCCTTGAGGCCCTGCTGCAAACGGGCTGGCAGGACAAAAGATGTTGTGCAGGTTCTCATTGCGAGCACGTATGACTATATATGGAACACATGCCTAGGATTATCTAGTACTTGGATGCTTTATCTTATTTATCTGTAATTGCCCTATGTTCTGATTGCCATGTGAATTGTCTTGTCCATGCAACGCCCGTGTATCCATCCCTATGCCTACCGCACTCGAATCCTACTGTTTACTGTTGTTCTTACTACTGTCCTTACTTCACTACTGCTGTTACTTTACTATTCCTACTAAAAACTGTTGCTACTGATAAACTGTTGTGAGCAAGATTGTTTCCAGGTGCAGCTGAATTGACAACTCAGTTGTTAAGGCTTATAAATATTCTTTGACTCCCCTTGTGTCGAATCAATAAATTGGGTTTCACTTCCCTCAAAAATGCTGTGATACACCCCCTATACTTGTGGGTCATCACCCACCAACTTTATTGCAATCGAACTAGCGTCTCTCCTTGCACTTGTGCGACACGAGCTTATAGTCTTCGCTAGGTAATCATTTGGTTCTTGGCTCACTTTCTCCGTCACACAAGTCCCATTTATCCCAGGGTGTGTGTTTCCTTGTATATATTCCTATCTTGTGGATTGACTTGTTTTGCTTTGTGATCATCGTGGTTCTTTAGTTGCCATTACAACATCTTGATTTCGGATTGGTTCTTGGCATGCCACCTTCCATACCTATCCACCATAAGCTTTGTGTGTGTGTATTTTAGTGGTTAGTTGGTTTTGGTGTTCCGCATGAACTTCACTTTGCTTGGTTTTGATTGCTCTCAAGTGTTTCCACTTGCACGATACTATCTTCCAAGGTAAAGTAAGGTTTGACGTTGCATCCCTACCCCCCTACCACTTCCATATACACCATTTGGTCTTGTGAATCATGTCTAGGGACTCCAGAACCGAGGATGATATCTATGAAGAATCCATGATGAGCCACCATGACTAAAAATCCACAAGTATAGAGGACATGACGGAGCACTACACCGACAATGACTCCGCATGCTTTGAGGAACCGGAGCACTTCACCTATGACGACTCCACATGCATGGAATACATGGAGCATGTCATGAACTATGGCACCTCAAGCATGGATGAATTGGAGCTCTACATCGACAATGGCTCCTCATGCATGGAGCACTACACCGACAATGGCTCCACATGCTTGGGTGATATGGAGTTCTACATCAACAACGACTCCCCAAGAATGGACGACTTCGAGTGCTACAATGACAACACCTCACCAAGCATGGAGGACATGGCGAGCTTCACCCACTTCGAGGGCTCTTCCATGAGCCATGAAGAATACCTCCACTGCTTGGAGATGGAGGACTACTATGCCAAGCTAGCAGAGACGCATCATCACGAAACCATGACCTTCAAGGCCAAGCGTGCCACACCAAAGGGCACCACCTACTTCGATGATCCACCTCCAAGGCGTCAAGCGTGGACACCTACATGGCGTCATGCGCCACCATCTCCAAGGCGATGAGCGCCATCACCTCCAAGCCGTCAAGCGCAACCGCCTCCAAGGCACCAAGCACCACCATCTCCAAGGCGCCAAGCACCACAACCTCGAAGGCGTCAAGTGCAACAACCTCCAAGGCAACAAGTGCCACCAACTACAAGAAGTGTGGTGCCCCAACATCATCTTCCAAAAGAGGCGCCATGAAGCAAGAATCTTCATCAACATACATCCTCTAGAGATCATCGCCAACGTCAAGAGGATACAAGACGTCGTTCAAGGCATCTTCGCCATGAAGACGAAGAATACATGTTGAGCACCATCCATAATGCTCAACCAAGATCAAGAAGGCACCACAATAACAAGAAGAGTGCCAAGCACAAGGAGCCTCGTCACGATCATCATGTGGATGACCAAGTGCTCCATCTACATCAACCTTTGGCAAGGCACGCCAATGACCTCCGTCGACACCATCATAAGGCACCTTCAACTACTCGTGCCACCACCAAAATGTCACCAAGAGCAAGTTCTCCTCCACGCCATCAAGCTTCAACGCTAAGACTTGACATCCTAGATGACACGTGCAACTTCATGGATGAGGAGGACGAAGACCTCTACTTCGCCAAGTTGGACGAGTACGTCAAGAGGACTACACAAGCCAAGGTGCAAGACGCCGACGACAAGGTCAAGAATGGTGAACATGGAACTTTCCCTTCACCAAAGGAGGCGCAAGGAGTTGAGCACCCCGAGCCTATCCCCATAGGCTTGAGTGATGATGTGGTACGAATCCCATGTGAGTATGAGAGCCACTTAGCCCACTTGAGTGAGAACAAGAGTGAGATGAGTGACTCCACCATACGTGAGATTGAGTGCTTCCACGTGGAGGGCATGAGCGATACACCTAGTGAGTTGAGAGTGGTAGTTGATAGGTCATGGGAGAACACTTTGATTTCTAACGACTTACCCTCTACCTCTAGTGTGTTTCCTCATGATGTGCTAGGTTCCATGGATCAAGAAGCACCAAGCTTGGAGATGATGATGCCTCCAACCAAGAAGATGTACATGGTGGATGAAGATGATGCCATCCCCATATTGGATGAAGAAGTCACCCACATGGAGGCCAACACTACCACAACACCCACTTCATATGAGATGTATGAACAAGGTAAAAATAAGGGTGTTGATGATGCCATGATCCCACTAGGACATGATGACTTGTGATGATTGGCATGCTATGGATGATGTTTGTGATATCACATACGCTTCATTGATATTTCCATGTGATACTTTGCCTTTGCATAATGTTGAGCATGTGAAATTATTTGATTGTGATGATGTTGCCATAGACATGACATGCTCTAAATGTTACGTTGATGATATCATTGCTTGCACTTTGTTGAACAATTGCTCTTTCCAATGTTTTTCTTGCAATTATGTTACCAATGGTACCCCTCAGACTATGATTTGTCATGGATGTTTTACAATTTCTCCCGTTGCTAGCAATAATATGGATGATTGGTCCTTCACATGTTTTGCTTGCAATAATAATTCTCATATGGTTTATATTGAGATGGCCCCCATAGCTCTCTCAAACTTTGGAGATTTTGGTAAATGCCATGATAAGCATGTTCCCCACTTGCATACTCACCATGCTCCTATGTTACACTTGCTTGAAACTAATGGTGATGTGCACAAGAAGAGATATGTCATGATGGATGATGTATTTCTCTACCATGCACACACATTGTTCCTTTTGTGTATGATGTGTGTAGGTAACCGCACAAGAATGTCAACCTCGGTTGAGCACGAGTTGACAAAAAGAGCTCTAGAGAGCATCCCCCCAAGTGAGTTCAAGATCGAACCTAGCTCTGATACCTTTGCATGCTTTGAATCTTTCATGTTGAAAATTGCTCTTTCCTATGGTTTGATTACAAGCATGTTGATGGTATTCTTTCACCTTGTGACAATAATGCTTCGTTGCTATTGGATATTGATGCTTTGTATGTTGCAATAAAAATGTTGAACAATTTCTCTTTCCAATGTTTTGTGTGCAACCATAATGCCATTATGAGCATGTATTGTCATGAGAGCTTCCAAGTTCCTCGTATAGATGTTGCAACAAACATAAGGACCACTTTCTCTTTCATTTGGATTGTTTGCAAACATATTACTTTGGCTTCCGCTCGTGATACACATACTCCCATTATCTTTGCTTTGGATGATTTGTGTGTGGCATCCAACATATCGAACAATTTCTCTTTCCAATGGTTGGTTTGCACACATAATGATGTTGCTTTGGATATTCTTCCGCATGTGTTTTTGCCGAATTCTCCTGTTCTTGCATCAACGATGTTGACCAATATTTTAGTCCATTGCTTTGAGTGCCACACTAAGACGTTATATGGAGTTTTCGCGTTCCCACATTTGGATGATGTTCAATTAACTTCCACGCACTTTGACCTTTCATATACATCCGGTTTGCTATACTTGAGTTGTGCTAATGGTGTTGTGACAAGAAGGGACATGCCACAAATGACATGCTCCTCTATCACACACAAACATATGTTTCTTGGTCTTTGTTGTGTGAAGGTACAATTGCTTCCGCGTCAACCTCTATGGACAAAGAGTTGACAAGACGAACCGTAGAGAGTTACCTATGGCTTCTCCTCACCGAGCTATCCCTACATCCTAAGGTGACTTCACTCTACTTGAGGACTCATTCTATAATCTTTATGAATTGGCTACGAGTGTTGCTTCGCTTTTGTGTTGTGCTTTGTAGGCTTCATGGAAGGTGAAGGAACATTGAGGTGTTGTCAATTCAATCTTCCCGAGGATGACTATATGGTGAACCCCAGGATCAAGAAGGTCTCTCGACATCTTCTACTTTGTGATGAGCATGTAGAGTCGAGGAAGACTCTTTTTGAAGGGGGGGAGATGATGTATCCCAACCTACGGTCGTTACCACATCAAGGTCTCCAACTTATGCCAAGTCGTCATGGACCCCAAAGGTGAATCCGTTCCTCTATGCGAGCCAACTTCCTACCCTTTTGGAATGGTATACTACTTCATACTCCGTCCCATATTCATGATAGGTTCACACTGACAAGTACGGAGGCAAGGGAGGAAGCCCAGAGCATGAAGCCCGACATGACAGACGCTTGGAACAGGACATGGCGGAAGACCCATGCCAGTGGTACTACCGCTCCTGTCAGCGGTACTACCGCACCCCGGTACTACCGCCCGACGTGATCGGTACTACCGGCCATGACTGGAGCCTGCGCCATTGCCTCTGGACGCCCCGGTACCGTCTTGCGGTACTACCGCCCCCAAGCGGTACTACCGGCTGCATGACCGGTACTACCGGTCCTAGAGCTACAACAGCTGAAGCCCGGAGCTACTGCCCTGCCTGAAGCTGCTACCGCTCCCATCCGGTACTATCGGTTGTGATAGTGCCTGCACGCACAACAGTTGGGCCACAACCCATGTATCCCCCTTATTATGGTGCAACCCTAATATTATGCCCAAACTACCCCTATGTAAGTGGCTGGCCTATAAATAGAACCCCCACCCCTCATGTATCCCTTAGGCATAGATGATAGACTAAAGAAAACCCCCTTTGTGGAATCTCTAGTTTTGCCTCATCCCCTTCTACCAAAGGGGATCAACTATCATCACCACCTCGTTGGAGTTTGCATCATGCCTCCCTCGTTGTACAAGGCCTTGGCATCGGTGTCCCTTTGCCAAGACGGCAAGACCCTCTCCAAGGTGTTCTTCCCTCTCTTCATGGGATCGAGGGAGCACGTTGACCGATCTTTCCTTGCGAGGACTCTATCGGACCGGTGGCCACCGGTGGGAGCAATCGGCCTTGTATCATGTGAGTTTTGCGTGTGTTCATCGTGTTCTTCGCGAGGTGTGCGTCTGCTTCCGCTACCTTCTCCCTTTCCCCTCGCTTGATCATGAGATTCGTGAAGATCGGGCCACCCACGGGATCACCCCTTAACATAGGTCCCTCTGTCGATCATTGGTCCTAGAGTGTCCCGACCATGTCTGGAGTGTTCCTGAACCATGGGGTATCACACTTAAGGGCTTGATGATGCTTAGAGAGTGTTTATACGATCGGTAGAATCACCGAAGAAGAGAAAAGAGAAAACTGGAAGGGTTTGGGTAAATCCGGAGGATGTCCGTAGTGGAGGTGGAAGGTGTTCCATAGCCATGGAGATTGAATAATATGTGAATGAATGTTAAATATTGATTTAATCATTTATTCATAATTATGTGAAGAAAATACATGAGAAGACTCGGGAGGCTATTGAGAAGAAGGGCAAGAACATTGCTACTGCAAGGAATCAAGCAAGGAAAGAAGTGTTGTTCGAGCCTGGATGTATGGTTTGGGTGCATCTACGCAAGGACATATTTCCACTACTTCGCAAGTCCAAGTTGAAGCCACGTGGTGCTGGTCCTTACAAAGTGCTAGCCAAAATTAATGATAATGCCTACTTAGTTGATATACCTATTGAAGAGTTTGGTGGTGCTAGCAACAACTTCAACGTTGCTGATTTGTCACCATATGCTGGAGAAGACCTTGGAGCGTCGAGGTCAACGCCTTTTGAAGGGGGGAGATGATGAGGACATCCCTACAGTTACACCTACCCCAATTGCTAATGAAGATATTCCAATTGCAAAGAAGGATCAATCCAATGAGATAAGGATTGGACCAATCACAAGAGCTCGTGCTAAGCTACTAGAACAACAGGTGAACTTGTTTCTTAATGATCCTGGTGTTTTAATTAATGACAATTTTATACTACCTAAGTCTTTGAATTATTGCATGATCAGGTACTTAGGAGAAGAAGGCGTAGCACGGAGCGAGGAGCTAATGGAACAAGGCATGTTAATCAATGAAGAATGCGCTAGGGAGGAGAGGGAGGAAGCGCAAGGAGCTGTCCAAGACGAAGATCAACAAGAGGAGGGAGTTCTCTGCCGCGGTAGAGAAAAGCCTCGTTTCTCTGCCACGGTAGGCTGCCGTGGTAGGAAAACCGACTAGAACTCTGCCACGGCAGAGCCAGTTGGCCGAGCCACTTTGTGGCCGGTTTGTATCCAGGTTGGGTGGAACCAACTCGGGTTCCCCATAGGCCGCCGCCCCTTGGACCCATAAATAGATGGGGGCGTCGTAGTTAGGGTTTTTAGACCACGTTAAAGTATTTTGGAGTTATTTCTTTCATAGAACCTCTGGAATTACCCTGTGTTCGAATTCTACAACTATAATTGAGTGTGATCTATTATTCCATTGGTAATTAGCAAATTGCATACTACCATTCGTGGTCACGGCTGCGTGAGGAAGAGCGTGGTGTTGTGAATATCCTACAAGGTTCGACAGCTATTGCATTGGCATCAGGGTTCGAGCGGGAGAGTTCATAGCTACAGGCTAGTTATCTATCATCCACCATCACCATCGACAAGTGCTTGCTGAGAAGATCGGGCCACCCCATATCACTTTTACTGTTTCGGCATTTCTGAGGCCCATTCTAATTGCAATAATAATAAAAAGGTGCGTATGGACCATCAATGAGCATCATTTACTGTTCATCGTCAGTCCAGTACATTACGGTCCAATACAAAATCCTAATCAGCCTAGTTATGGTACCGCCAGGTAGGGACCACATCAACTAAATTCCTACATGGCCTATGCGATTTATCTAGATATTACATGAGCTCCAAACTTCTAAAATTATTACATATCATCAACAAACTCAAGGGTAAGAAAATTCAGCATTTCAGTTGTCAATCGAGATTAGGTCCACGGGTAGCAGAGTCCCTAGTTTGCTTTCTCAATCTATCAACAATATCTCCCTTAGAGTGTGACAACTAAAGTGGAAAACCACCTTGAGACATGATCTTGCAGCCCCCTCTTTGGTGGCGATAGCAACAATTGCAGTATGAAACTAAGTAATAACAAGTTAATACAACAAACAAGGCAAGCAAATAAACAACCATCATCATTATCAAAGAATTCTACAACAAATAAGGAAAACACTAGTAGGGAAAACCTTATAGCTGGATTCCTTGCCGTCGGCGAAGAGGTCACGGGGGTCGCCGGTAGTAAGGCTTTCTTGGCCTTCCTCACGGTACCGCCGGCGAAATGAAACAGGCAGTGCCAGGGCTAGGCCAGTTATCACCGACGAACATGTTTAACGAGCGTCGGGGCTGTGGTGGGATGCGTGCCCCTGGATGGGCCAAACTTTACCGCTTGCGAATAAAGCCCTTAGGCGCCAGGGGTACGATGGGCTCGATGGGCCACCCAAGCTGAAAATTAAATTCTCCTTGACGAATTTTGCACTGAGGCACCGGGAATAAGTGCGCTCCCCACTTGTAAGTGCTCACCCATCGAAAAATGCCCAATTCCCACTCGATCCCTCGCACATGAACTCTAGATAGCCACGCACTGCCACCCCCTCGATCTCTCTCTAGCGACCCGCACTGCCGTTGTGACCTGCCGCCCCCTCGCTCCGTCATCGTCGTCCCACATCCCCTCACTATTGCCGTCCCGCGCCCATCGTAGTCCATGGAGGAGAAGGTGATGGAGGTCTACCCGCGTCGTCCGCCCACCGTCGTCGTTCGTGCGCTTGTCGTCGTCCTCGTCTCAGTGGTACATCGCCCTCTCCCCTCTCTCCCTCTCTCCCTCTCTCCCCTGTCATCCCTAACCTGAGGAAGTAGTTAGTTCATCGGATCGGATTAGATTAGTTAGTTCATCGGCCAAGTAGTTAGTTCATCGGATTGGGCAGTAGTTAGTTCATCGGATCGGATTAGATTAGTTAGTTAATTGGCCGAGTAGTTAGTTCATCAGATTGGGCAGTAGTTAGTTCATCGGATCAAATTAGATTAGTTAGTTCATCAGCCGAGTAGTTAGTTCATCGGATTGGGCAGTAGTTAGTTCATCAGATCATCACTGTATTTGTTTTGGGCAGTAGTTAGTTTTGCATTCTGTCTAAGAATTAGATCAAGGAGTAATCAGATTAGGTGCTAGCTGTTTTTACATTCTGTCTAAGAATCAGATCAAGGAGTAATCATATTAGGTGCTAGTTTATTTTTACATTCTGTCTAAGAATCAGATCAAGGAGTAATCAGATTAGGTGCTAGTTGTTTTTACATTCTGTCTAAGAATCAGACCAAGGAGTAATCATATTAGGTGCTAGTTGTTTTTACATTATGTCTAAGAATCAAATCAAGGAGTAATCAGATTAGGTGCTAGTTGTTTTTGCATTCTATCTAAGAATCATTGTATTGTTGCCATACTATTTTCTAGTAGATGTCTTAGTAATCAGATCATGCTGTCAAGAACTCACCGATGTGCACACTCTTGAGTAATCTGATCATGCTATCAAGAATTCACTTCTCTGTCATATTTAAATTAGCTAGTGGTTTTATTTAAATGTAAGAATCATTGTATTGTTTTTTACTTGTACACTGTTTTTGCTAATATATTTGCTTGTCTGTTTAAGTAGTATGTCGCAGTCACAGCTGAAGTACAGCGGTGTGTACAAGAAGCCAACGAGGATCCCCACTTGGGAGGCTAAGATCACCGTCGATGGGGTTAAGCGCCACCCTGGGACATGGCGGTCCCCCGAGGAGGCAACACATGCCTACGACTACATGGCAGTCCAGCAGTTCGGGGCGAAGGCGATCCTAAACTTCCCCTAAAGAACTATGTTTACTTTAGACTTATCTTGCTAAGACCACTATGTTTACTTTAGACTTATCCTGCTAGACTTTGTCATATATATTACTTATCCTGCTAGACGTGGATCAACTACTTCTCATATATTACTTATCATGCTACTTAATTACTTAAAAACTATGCTTATTATGCGTCTTCTTTCTAGATAAATATAGAATGGATCAAGTGTGCAACAACTGTGCACAACCATTGGGGAGGTGCCTGGACAAGAAGTTGTTGAGGGCAAACCTCTAGGGTGGCCTGATCTTTCACGAATCCCTTTCAAATCGAGGATGGTGTGCAGGGGAAGGAGGGGTGGATGAACACGACGAACTCAAGCACGAAGAACACGATGAACACACTCACGCAAAAACCACGATACTTACCTATAGATCATGCTAGTGGTGACCGGTCCGGCGCAATCCCTAGGATCGGCGTTATGCGGAGGACTCTCTCTCAAACCAGCATGGTGAGTAGGGAGACTCAGTGAGATCTTGACGTCTAGGCAAAGGGACTCCGATGCCTAGGCCTTGTATAACGCGGAGGCACAATGCAAACTCCAACGAGGTTTGGGATATTTGGTGCTCCTTTGTCAAAGGAGCATGAGGCAAGAACTAGATAGATCCACAAGGGGTTTCCACTAATTCCAAATATCATGCCTAGGGTACACAATAGAGGTGGGGGACTATATATAGGCCAGCCACAAAGTCAGGGGTACTTGAGGGATAATAGATAAGTTCTGGATGCACTAAGGGGTACATGGGCCGAAGGCCCAAAGGCCTTTTACATGCATGGCGTTGCTCGGTCCGGAGACTCTGGTGTGGTGGACCGGAGACTCCGGTCTGGGCCAGAGATTCCGGTCGGTCTCCGGTCCATCTTCGGAGTGGCCATCTTGCTATCCTCGAGCTCAATTTGGGGGTTAGAATGGAGGTGGGCCGGTGTCTCCGGGGTCTTCAGGCCGGAGACTTTGGTGCACCGGAGACTCCGGTCCGGTCCATCTCTGGAGTGGCCATCTTGTTGCCCTCGAGCTCAATTCGGGGGTCAGACTGGAGGTGGGCCGGTGTCTCCGGGGTCTTCAGGCCGGAGACTTTGGTGCACCGAAGACTCCGGTGTGCGCAGACCGGAGACTCTAGTCTAAGCAGCTCCAACGGCTTCTGCTTCACGCCCTGCTCCTTGTCCTCCATCCTTGGGTGCTGTGTTGGAGCTTCGTACCTGATGGTGCATAGAGTAGTTGCATGAAGTAGCACACCATCCAAGGATGTATCAAATTGGCATGAGGAGAGGAGCGAGTTCACCTTAGCTTGTAGGAGTTTGGCTCGGGCACGAGTCATAGGTCCACTTGGGGGACTTGTTGGTGTAGATGTAGGAGCGTCCGCGGGATGGGCTATATCAGCTCCCCCCTTGGGAAAGAGTCGTCCTCGACTCTTCATGGGTATCAACGGGAACATCTCCATGGTAGGGTGAGAGGTCCTTGACATTGAATGTATTGCTTACAAGGTACTTTGAGGTCGATATGTCGATGATGTAGGCGTTGTTGTTGATTCTTTTGAGGGCCTTGAAGGGACCATCTCCTCTTGGCTTTAGCTTGGAGTAGCATTCCTTGGGGAAGCGGTCTTTGCTTAGGTGTATCCACACAAGATCACCTTCTTCAAATATCATCTTCTTGTCCTTGTTTAACCTTGAAGCTTGGCGAATGACTTGTTGCTCGATAGTAGCTCTAGTTTCTTCATGAAGCTTCTTCATAGCTTGTGCGTGCTTCTCAATGTCCATGTTGGTGTGTTCATGGAGAGGTAGTGGTAGGATGTCGAGCGCGGTGAGGGGCTCGAAACCATAGACGATCATGAAGGGACTCATCTTGGTTGTTGTGTTCTTGGCACGGTTGTAGGCGAACTCGGCGTGTGGAATACATTCCTCCCAATCCTTGAGGTTTTTCTTGATCAACACACGAAGGAGGGTCCCGAGGCTTCGGTTGACAACTTCAGTTTGGCCATCGGTTTGGGGATGCGATGCAGATGAAAAGAGTAGTTTGACGCCGAGCTTGGCCATGAGGGTCTTCCATAAGTAGCTCATGAATTTGGCATCGCGGTCGGAGACGGTTATTCTTGGCACACCGTGAAGACAGGCGATTTCCCCGAAAAACGGATTTGCAACATGTGAAGCATCGTCGGTCTTATGGCACGGTATGAAGTGTGCCATTTTGGAAAAGCGATCCATGACAACAAATATAGAATCATGACCATGCTTAGATCTAGGCAATCCTAACACAAAATCCATGCTAATGTCGGACCAAGGAGAATGAGGAATAGGCAATGGCATATAAATACCATAAGGGTTAGCTTGCGACTTAGCTTGAACACATGTCGAGCATCGTTGAACGTAGCGCTCCACGTCACGCTTCATCTTGGGCCGAAAGTAGTGAGTGGAGAGCATGTCCAATGTCTTGTCACGGCCAAAGTGACCCATGAGGCCTCCACCATGAGATTCTTGGAGAAGCAAAAGTTGGAGGGATGACTTCAAAATGCAAAGCTTGTTTTGTTCAAAGAGAAAACCCTTATGCAAATAGAAATCATCAACTCCTTTTTCAATGGAGCACTTTCCGATTTTTTTTCAAAGAACGGGTCTGAAGCATACAAAGATTTTATTTCCTCAAGACCCAACACGTTGATTTAAAGTCTCGTAAGAAGGCTTGTGTGCTTGCGAGACAAAGCGTCCGCAACTACATTATCTTTGCCCTTCTTATACTTAACAATGTATGGAAATGACTCCATAAACTCAACCCATTTAGCATGTCTCTTGCTCAAGTTAGCTTGGCCTTTGAGATATTTCAACGACTCATGGTTAGAATGTATGATAAATTCCTTGGTCCATAGGTAGTTTTGCCAAACTTGAAGAAGACAAACTAAGGCAAAAAGCTCTTTGTCATAAATTGGATAATTAAGGCGAGCACCATCAAGTTTCTCGCTATGGTAGGCTATAGGACATCCGTTTTGCAGAAGAACTCCTCTAATGCCAATACCACTAGCATCACACTCTATCTCAAAAGTTTTTGTGAAATCCGGTAACGCGAGAAGAGGTGCTTCGGTGAGCCTCTTTTTAAGTTCATCAAAAGCTTTTCGTTGTGCCTTGCCCACATGAAGGTGACATTCTTTTTGGTCAATTCATTGAGAGGACAAGCAATGGTCAAAAAGTCTTTCACAAAGCAACGATAGAAACTAGCCAACCCATGAAAACTTTGGAGTTCACTCACATTTGTTGGGATGGGCCAATCTCGTATGTCCTATACCTTGGACACTTCAAGTTCAATGCCCTTCAAAGAAACGACAAATCCAAGAAAAATCAACTTGTCTTTAGCAAAAGTGCACTTGGGAAGATTAGCATAATGCTTCTCATGTCGAAGGATTTGCAAAACTTCCTTGACATGTATAATATGGTCCTCAAGTGACTTGCTATAAACAAGTATAACATCAAAATAGACAACAAAACTTTTTCCAATGAGAGAACACAAGATATGATTCATAAGGCGCATGAAGGTGGATGGGGCATTAGATAAACCAAAGGGCATAACCAACCATTCATAGAGACCAAGTTTGGTCTTGAAGGCGGTTTTCCACTCATCACCTTCAGCCATGCGTATTTGATGGTAACTACTACGAAGATCAATTTCCGAAAAAATAGTGGCTCCACACAACTCATCAAGTATGTCATCGATACGTGGTATGGGATGTCGATAATGTACGGTGATAGCATTGATTGGACGACAGTCCATGCATATCCGTATTGTATCATCCGTTTTTGGAACAAGAATCACGGGTACGTCACTTGGACTAGTGCTAACTTGGATCAAACCTTTGGAGACGAGTTGGTTGATTTGACGTTCAATCTCCTTTGTCTCCTCCGAGTTCGTGCAGTAAGCGGTGTGGTTTGGAAGTGGTGCGTTGGGGATGAGATCAATGCGTTGTTCGATGCCGCAAAGATGAGGTAGTCCATGTGGAAGTTCTTCGGGGAACACATCCTTGAATTCCTGCAAAACAATCATCAAAGATGGAGGAACATTGGTTAATTCATTAGTTCCTTGCGCCAGTCCCTTGCAAATGAGGACATAGTGCAAGATGGATGGGTTGTTCCGCACATCCCTCATCTCACTTTTGGTGGCAAGGAGAACACTCTTAGTTTTTCCACTCAAGTTTGGCTGGTGGCTCTCACTCACTATGAGGTGGTTCTCTCACTCATCGCTCTTCTCACAAGTAGGTGTTGTGCTTTGCACCCTCGCTAAAGCCTTTGCATTGTCCGCAATTATTTGTCTAGGAGTCATTGGTTGCAAAACACATGTTTTGTTGAGCCATCTGAAGGTGTACACATTGGTGCGACCATCATGTAGATCAGCCTTGTCAAATTGCCATGGTCGACCAAGGAGCATGTGGCAAACTGTCATAGGAACCACATCGCACTCCACCATGTCTTTGTAAGGCCAATGGCAAAGGAGACCGATACAGTATGCTTGATCTTCACGGACCCTTGGTCACTTAGCCATTGCACGTGGTAGGGGTGCTTGTGCGAATGGAGGGTGAGGTTTAGCTTCTCACACAACTCGGTGCTAGTAAGGTTGTGGCAACTCCCTCCATTGATGATCACTTTGGTAGATTTGCCATTGCTGCCGGCTCGTGTTTGGAAGATATTTGAGCGTTGGTCTTCATGCTCTTGTGCTCGAGTGGTCAAGATCCTTGTGACGACAAGCGATGGACTTGCGTCATGTTCACACATGAGGAGTTCTTGGTCATTTTCCACTCGTTGCTTTGCCATTGCTTCCTTGACACGGGCACCAAATTCATCTTCACTCAAGTACTCTTCGTCACCGTTGTCGTGGATGAATAATACTTTCTTGTTTCCACACTCGGCCGACTTGTGTCCTTTGCCTCCACGCTTGTAGCATTCATCGTTGAAAGGTGTATCATTCTTTGCTTGTTTGCCACTTGGGGGCAGTTTTCCTTGAGGGGGTGTGGGCTTGAAGGAAGCCTTGGAGGTACTTGAGGAGCTTCTATTGAAGGTTGTTGGCGTAGCGGTTGAAGCTTGCTTGTATGTGAAATACGTCTTGGGCTTGTTGTACATGATGTCCTCTTGCACTTGACGTTCGGCCTTTGTTGTGATGTGCACAAGCTCAACCATGTTATTGTATGTTTGGAACTTAGACGATTCGCTTGATTGGGTGGTTCAACCCAATAAGGAAGCGTGTCATAGTTTGCTCTGTGTGCTCTTGAATGTTGGCGCAGATCAAGTTGAGTTCTGTTTCCTTGAAGTACTCTTCCATGGTCTTTGTCCCTTGACGAAGCGATTGAAGGTTTTTGAAGAGGTCACGCGTGTAGTGCGCGAGGACGAAGCGAGATCTCATGTGAGCCTTCATGTCATACCAAGTTGTGATTGGCGGCTCTTGTCTTGCGTCAAGAGCAACTTGAACTTGTTCCCACCAAAAGTTGGCGTAATCATCAAACTCAAGCGAAGCCATGGTGACCATCTTCTCGTTGCTATAATTGTGCATGCGGAAGATCTTGTCGACTTTGAGTGCCCATGAGAGGTATTCTTCGGGGTCATTGGATCCAGTAAACTTGGGCATTGTGAACTTGAGCTTGCCGGAAGTTTCTTCATCGTTGCGGTCATTGCGACGAGCTTGGTGGCCTTTTTGATGATCTCGTGGTTGGGGAGGTGGAACTTGGTTGTCGCGACCTTGTTGAGGTGCTTGCTCTCCCTCTTGGCATGGTTGTTGACGATGTTGAGGAGCTTGGCCCTCATGAGGGTGTTAAGGATGTGGAGCCTCATAACGCGGTTGATGACGAAGAGGAGGCTCGTTCCTCGGTTGGTGATGTGGATTAGGCGCACGGGCCTTATGGCGAAGATCATGGTCTTGAGCCTCTTGACGTGCTGGGCTTCGCTCAACTTGTACCACTTGATGCTCCATGTTTTGGTATGGTGGAGGAGGCGCCACGTGATGACCATGTTGTCGGTGCGGACGTTCATGATGTTGATGACGAGGAGGAGGATCTTGGAGAGCTTCATGTTGATGACGAGCTTGATTCTCCAAATTTGAGTCATCACTTGTTGTGTCAAGTATGTGTCATGGGCGATGGTGGTGGATTGGCAGTTGCGCTCGTGGTTCTTCTTGTGGTTGTGCTTGTTGGATCACTAGTGCCCTTGCGTGATGACGGTGTGCTAACAAAGACTATGCTCATTGTCGTGCTAATGCAAGGAGAGACCGTGGCTCGTTTGCAAGGAAGAAAAATGAGCAACGGATTTGTGCACTTGCCTTGGGCACTCTTCTTTCTCTCTTGATTACAAGCTTTGAGATTCTCTTTTGCTATGGGAGACTATTTTTCTTTTTCTTTTTCTTTGTATATTTTTCTTTTTTTTTTGCTATCCCTTGATGCTACCAAGTCACTCTTGCTATTGCTTTTACACTCTCACTATCGAAGGACAAGTGCACAATCCTCAAGCAAACACAAGATGAGCCACTCTCGTGGGATAGGTACACACAAAGGAAGATAGGGGTTAACAAGGTGACGCAAGTTATACCTTCGTTGGTGATGATGAACTTGCCGTCGGTGGTGCAGGATGATGTTTGTGGGCCATGGTGTCTATGAGCGTGGGAGTTGTCGATGCGGAAGCTTATTGTTAGTTGACGACACGCACACAGGCACAAAAAAAGAGGAAATTAGCCAATGAAAGATTAGAGGCAAAACTGTCAAAATCAGGCGTCAAGCCTAGAGACTCCGGGGTCTCGGGCCGGACACTCCGGTCTTGGCCGGAGACTCCGGTGTGGACAGCCGGAAACTCCGGTGTAGGTCGGAGACTCCGGTCAGCAGGCCGGAAACTCCGCTCTGGAGTAAGATCACGAACTGCTTGATTTCTTGGGCAGAAATCCACGCCTTGGATCCTCAAATCCATGAAAAATTGGCCAAATTGGGCTGGGAAAACACAGGATAAAGCTGGACCAACACCTTAGACAAGATTTGGTCAGATCAAAACCACAAATAACACTCCAAATCAAGAGATCGATCCAAAGGCAAATTTGGGGCTCTTTTTTGTGTGATTTTCGAATTTTTGGTGGATAGAAGAAAATTTTGTGGGGGAGTTCGTGAGCAACGAAGCTCTTGATACCAATATGTTGAGAGCAAACCTCTAGGGTGGCCCGATCTTTCATGAATCCCTTTCAAATCGAGGATGGAGTGCGGGAGAAGGAGGGGTGGATGAACATGATGAACTCACGCACAAAGAACACGGTGAACACATTCACACAAAAACCACGATACACACCAATAGCTCACGCTGACGGTGACCGGTCCGGCGCATTCCCTAGGATCGGTGTTACGCGGAGGACTCTCTCGAACGGTGAGTAGGGATACTCGATGAGATCTTGAAGTCTAGGCAAAGGGACTCCGATGCCTAGGCCTTGTACAACACGGAGGCGCGATGCAAACCTGAACGAGGTTTGGGATATTTGGTGCTCCTTTGTCAAAGGAGCATGAGGCAAGAACTAGATAGATCCACAAGCGGTTTCCACTAATTCCAAATATCATGCCTAGGGGTTACAATAGAGGTGGGGGACTATATATAGGACAACCACAAAGTCAGGGGTACTTTAGGGATAATAGGTAAGTTCTGGACGGACTAAGGGGTACATGGGGTGAAGGCCCAAAGGCCTTTTACATGCCTGGCGTCGCTCGGTCCGGAGACTCCGGTGTGGTGGACCGAAGACTCCGGTCTAGGCCGGAGATTCCGGTCGGTCTCGGGTCCATCTTCGGAGTGGCCATCTGGCTATCCTCGAGCTCGATTTTGGGGTCAGACCGAAGGTGGGCCAAAGTCTCCAGGGTCTTTAGGCTGGAGACTTTGGTGGACCGGAGGCTCCGGTCTGAGCAGCTCCAGCGGCTTCTGCTTCACTTCCTGCTCCTTGCCCTCCATCCTTGGTTGTTGTGTTGGAGCTTCGTACCTAATGGTGCATAGAATAGTTGCATGAAGTAGCACACCATCCAAGGATGTATCAAATTGGCACGAGGAGAGGAGCGAGTTCACCTTAGCTTGTAGGAGTTTGGCTCAGGCACAAGTCATGGGTCCACTTGGTGTAGATGTAGGAGCGTCCGTAGGACGAGCTGCATCAGAAGTTCCCATGGTGCACAAGAGCGTCGCCTTTGTAGCTAGTCTAGAGTGGTGGACATGGAAATTGTTGAACTAGATTCCACTGGTGGACATCGGTGAAGCGGCTGCGGTACGGTTGGCTAGCTATCAGCAACGGGAAGCAAAGCTTGGGCAGCCGATGATGCCATCGGCGCGCTGAACACGACCGCAACTCCGGTGTAGTGGCAGAGAGAAACGGTGAACTAGTCCTGGTGCGGTGGGTGATACGTCGTAAACGCATCTATAATTTTTGATGCTCCATGCTTGTTTTATATCAACTTTCTTATGTTTTGTTCACACTTTGAGTATTTTTATACATTCTCTGGAACTAACCTATTAACAAGATGCCAGAGTGCCATTTGCATGTTTTCTGCTGTTTTTGCTTTCAGAAAAGCTAGCAAAGAAATATTCTCGGAATTGGACGAAATAAAAGCCGAAGTTCCTATTTTTTCCGACACGAGACGGAGACCAAACAGAGACGAAAGAGGGCCAGGGGCTTGCCACACCATATGGTGGTGTGGGTACCCCCAGGCGCGCCACCAGGGGGTGTGGGTCCCTCAAGCCTCCACCGACCTTGCCCCTTCGCCTATATATTCCCCCCGAGACGAAAACCCTAAGTAGAAGATCAGAATTCCATGAAAAGTTCCACAGCGCCACCGCCACCGAAGAGGAGATTCAGGGGACAGAATTCTCTGTTCCGGCACCCTGCCGGGACGGGGAAGTGCCCCACGAGCCATCTCCATTGACTCCACCACCATCTCCATCGCCGTTCCTGACTCCCATGATGAGGAGGGAGTAGTTCTCTCTTGAGGCTAAGGGCTCTACCAGTAGCTATGTGTTCATCTCTCTCTCTCTCTCTCCATGCGTGATCTTATGAGATCATGAGCTTTATAATCTATAGATCTATTCTACTACTCAAGTGCTTTAATTAATCTCTACTTATCCCCACGTGTGTGAAGTTGACAGTGTGCATACCGTGTGGCACTTTGGCTAAGGTTATAGAAATACTTATTATGAGTGTAATTTGAGTTGGATGTCTCTATGAGATTGTGGTGCTTGTTGGAACCATCTAGCGCTCAAGGTGACAGTGAGGGGTTATCTAGATGGGGAATGCAAACTTTAAGATGTGATGTTATAGCCCTACATCATCCAACCGGAGAGTAGTTCAGGGTAGCATAATGAAGAGAAGATATTTATATGTGAGTGTCCACTAGTGAAAGTATGATCCCTAGGCCTTGTTTCTAAGCATTGAAACACCGTTTACAATCAGTCATGTTACATGTTTTCTTGCTGCCACTCTTATTTCATATTGAATTACCACTTATAATCATCCATATTACTTGTATTTCACTATCTCATTGCCAAACTAGTGCACCTATACACCTGATAAGTGTGTTGGGTGTGTTGGGGACAAAAGAGACTTCTTGTATCTTGATTGCAGGGTTGCTTGAGAGGGATACCTTTGACCACTTCCTCCCTGAGTTCGATAAACCTTGGGTGATCCACTTAAGGGAAACTTACTGTTGTTCTACAAACATCTGCACTTGGAGGCCCAACACTGTCTACAAGAATAGAAGTGTGCATAGACATTAGTGGGCATTAGTAAACGGCTCAAGCGGCTCCGGCCACCTGCCGGTGCGCATAGTGGTCTTGGAGGTGAGAGCGTGAGAGAGGTTCTAGGGATTTTTGGGAGGGCAGGCGGGAAATACTTAGAAAATCGGGATTATAGAGGTGAACATTAAAATAATTATGATCGTGCCCCCGAGCTACTGACTTTGGCATGCCCATTTGTCGTCTAAACAATGGGTAGAATGGGAATTTTAAAGTAAACCGTTTTTGATATGGAGGGGCGCAAAATGCTAGGTATGTGTGTTATTTTGCCGCTCGATTGAGATTTTGAATTTGGCTAGCATCCATCTATCTACTAATAGAAAAATGGTACTCCCCAGTGGGAGATTTTGACTCAAAGTTTTTGAAATGGTGGGGCGGGAAATGCTTCCAATTCGGTGGGTGATTTTGCCACTTGATTGAGATTTTGAATTTGGCTAGCGTCCATCTATATACTAATAGAAAAATGGTACTCCCTGGTGTGAGATTTTGACTCAAAGTTTTTGAAACGATGGGGCGGTAAATGCTTCAAACTCGCTGGGTGATATTGCCGCTCGATTGAGATTTTGAATTTGGCTAGCGTCCATCTATCTACTAATAGAAAAATGGTACTCCCCAGTGGGAGATTTTGCATCAAAGTTTCTTAAACGGATGAGCGTGAAATGCTTTGAGATCGGTGGGGGTTTTGCCGCTCAATTGAGATTCTGAATTTGGCTAGAGTTCATCTACTAAATTATAGAAAAATGGTACTCCTCTGGTGGGATATTTTTCCTCAGAATTTTTGAAACAGATGGGCGTGAAATGCTTGAGCTCGGTGTGTGATTTCGCCACTCGATTGAAATTTTGCCCCAAAGATACCGACTTTAGCGTGCCCATTTGTTGTTTGAACAATGGGTAGAATGGAAATTTTAAAGTGTTTGAAGGGAAGGGTTTAAAATGTTTCGGGGTCGGCAAGAGATTTTGCCATTGGATTGATATTTTTTATTTGGCTAGCGTCCATCTACTAATAATAGAAAAATGGTACTTCCCTGGTGTGAGATTTTGACTCGAAGTTTTTTAAACAGACGGGCGCGAAATGCACCTGAGTCGGTGGGGGCTTTAGCCGCTCGATTATGATTTTGAATTTCGCTAACATCCATCTATACTAATAAAAAATGGTAATCCCCCAATGGGAGATTTTGCCTCGAAGTTTTTGAAACGGAGGGGCATGAAATGCTTCAAGGTTGGTGGGTGATTTTGCTGCTCGATTGATAATTTGAATTTGATTAGCGGCCAAGTAATAATAGAAAAATGGTACTCCATCGGTGGGATATTTTGCCTCAAATGTTCGAAACGGAGGGGCGCGAAATGCATCTGAATTGGTGGGGGGAAATTACCGCTCGATTATGAATTTGAATTTGGCCAGCGGCCAAGTAATAATGGAAATAAGGTAGTAGTAGACTATTATGCTATCTATTCAGGAATTCAATGTCGAGCGTCGCATCTCCTGATCATCCATAACCATATACTTGGACCAAAAATTGGATACCTCTGATTCAAACAATATAGACGGTAAGTTTTGCAGTTGGATTGAAATTTTGAATTTTGCTAGTGTAGAAAAATGGTACTCAATCAGTGGGAGATTTTGCCTCAAAACGTTTGAAACGGAGGGACGCGAAATGCATCTGAGTCGGTGGGGGATTTTACCGCTCGATTACAATTTTGAATTTGGCTAGGGGCAAGTAATAATAGAAAAAGGTATTCGTAGAGGAAAGGCTGAGCGTCACATCAACTGATCATCCATGACATAATAGTGCAGAATATTGGATACTACTATTCTACCTCCGATTCAAATCATGGTAAATTTTGGTCGCTCGAGTCGGAATTTGAATTTGGTGATAGTCCAAGTAATAACTGGTCATAGACTGTACTTCCCTCTGTTCATGAATCCAAGGCCGAGTCACATGAACTGATCATCCATGACCTTGCTCAAAGTAGCATTTTATTCCTAGACGGACGGTACAAAATTGGATACCATGACCTCTGATTCAAACAAATTAAGGGGGAGGCAGGAGCATGTGCCGCTCGACTATGATTTTGTATGTGACTATAGTCCAAGTAATAAAATAGAAAATTGGTGTTAGGTCGTACACCATCTGTTCATGAATCCATCCAAAGAAAATGTTGAGCTCCGATTCAAAAATTTGCTTCCATTTATCACATGACGTGTATGAATATGGTGTACAACCAAGGGCTAATGCATTGTTTTGAGAACCTTATGATGAAGGATCTAGGACAACGACACTTGTAACATAAAGGTATTGTATCATGTTAGTACATAATTGTGCATCCATACATAACCAGTTTGATCGCACCCACACAAATATTACACAATAATCCAACCTTACAGAATATAAAGCGCCAATATTAAGTAGGCTAACAATCCATGGATCACACATTTAGGTACCATACTACTTCCATATGGGTGCATCCTGTTCACAAGTAGTACTCCCGCTCCACAATATAAGGTTTTTAGCAAGCTTTTTAGCTTGCTAAAATGGTTTATATTTTGAAATGGAAGTAGTACATTATAAGGTATCGTGCAAATTATAGACATGTCGCAACAAGAAAACGACCCAAGTTCATAACAAGTGCAGACTAATGCACCACCAAAATACTTTCAACATCAGACTCCATTTCACGACCAAGGGACCGTCGTGTGCTAAATACTGAGCATATTCATGACTTTCTGGTTATTTTCTATGGCGTGTTCTAGGAGGATATCAATTACTTCTAATTTGGCGATCAAATGGTCATTAACTACTTTTAGGGCAGATGATATAACTCGTCCAACTTGGAGTTGTTCCTCTAGAGCTTCGAGATGCAAAGAAATGGACTTGAACTTGGACTTTGACGAGCTCGCTGCGAACCAAAAATTACACAACAACGTGTTTTTGGATATAGCACCGCATTGTAGTACCTTTGAAAATAAATCCACACATTGTTTTGGAGTTTTTTCTGAATAGTCTTTCCTAGGATTTGCTAGCTCTTCTTTAAATTCAGCCTAGAAAGTTTTCAGTTGATAGACATGTGTAAGAGAAGAGAATTTACTACATATAAACATGCAGACAGGTTTGGGATGTGCATGTACTACTATAATTGCCATTGTTGATTACACTTTAGTAAAAAGATCATATTGTCATGTATCTTTTTTTGATATCACTTAATAACAGGACAAAAAATGTGGCTCCCTGTGTGTAAACACTATGAGGTGCATGATATGTCAACTGTTTGTACAATTGAAAACTGAAACTAACTTTAGTTGCAAATCATTAAGATAAATGAAAAATAAACTGAGAAGTAGTCCATGCAAGGTTGCATATCAAACTTAAACATACAAATCACTTCAAATGCAACATCACAAAATGCAGAGATGGCTTACAGCTTTCTTTACAATGACACCATATCTATTCGTCTGGTGTTATGGGTAACCCCGTGGGTGGCCCGATCTTCACGGATCTCATGGTCAAATCGATGGGAAAGTGAGGGAAAAGGGAGAAGGTAGCGGAAGCGGACGCACACCTTGCGAAGAACACGATGAACACACGCAAAACACACACGATACAAGGTTGATTGCTCTCACCGGTGGCCACCGGCCGATAGAATCCTCGCAAGGAAAGATCGGTCAACGTGCTCCCTCGATCCCACGCGGAGAGGGAAGAACACCTTGGAGAGGATCTTGACGTCTTGGCAAAGGGACACCGATGCCAAGGCCTTGTAAAACGAGGGAGGCGCGATGCAAACTCCAACGAGGTGGTGACGATAGTTGATCCCCTTATGGTACAAGGGGATGAGGCAAAACTAGAGATTCCACAAAGGGGGTTTTCTTTAGTCTATCATCTATTCCTAGGGTTACATGAGAGGGTGGGGGCTCTATATATAGGCCAGCCACTAGTTCAAGGGTACTTTAGGAATAAAAGGGAAAAGTCTGGGCGGACTAAGGGGTACATGGGCCAAGGGCCCAGCTGGCGGCGCGCAGGCCCATATGCTCAGGCCGGAGACTCCGGTGTGGGGTCCGGAGACTCCGGTGTGGGCCAGAGACTCCAGTCTGTCTCCGGTGTCATCTCCGGAGGGGCCTTCTGGCTGTCCTCGTGCTCGATCTAGGGTCAGTCCGGAGATGGGTCCGGAGACTCCGGGGTCTGCAGGCCAGAGACTCCAGTGTCTTCAGGCCAGAGACTCTGGTGTGTGCAGGCTGGAGACTCCGGTGATCCAGCTGCTGCTTCTTCCGTCTTATCTTCCAAGCCTCCGTCTTGTCGGGCTTGGTGCGCCAGGCTTCCTCCCATGCCTCTATACTTGTTGGTGTGAACCTATCATTGATATGGGACAGAGTATGAAGTACTATACCATTCAAGAGGGTAGGAAGTGGGTTCACATAGAGGAACAGATTCACCTTTGGAGTCCATGACGACTTGGCATAAGTTGGAGACCATGATGTGGTAACGACCGAAGGTCGGGCCACATCATCTCCCCTCCCTTCAAAAAAGAGTCGTCCTCAACTCTACACGCTCATCAGAAAGTAGAAGATGTCGAGAGACCTTCTTGATCCTGGGGTTCACCATATAATCTTCCTCGGGAAGATTGAATTGACAACACCTCAATGTTCCTTCACCTTCAATGAAGCCTACAAAGCTCACCACAAAAGCGAAGCAACACTCAAAGCATAGCCAATTCATGAAGATTATATTATGAGTCCTCAAGTAGAGTGAAGTCACCTTAGGATGTAGAGATGGCTCGTTGAAGGGCAGCCATAGGTAACTTTCTACGGTTCGTCTTGTCAACTCTTGGTCCATAGAGGTTGACGCGTAAGCAATTGTACCTTCACACAACAAAGACCAAGCAACATATGTTTGTGTGTGATAGAGGAGCATGTCATTTGTGGCATGTGCATTCTTCTTCACAACACTATTAACACAACTCAAGTATAGCAAATGAGATGCATAGGCAAGGTCAAAGTGTATGGAAATCATTTGAACATCATCCAAATGTGGGAACTCAAAAACTCCATATAATGTCTTACTGTGGCACTCAAAGCAATGGACTAAAATATTGGTCAACATATTTGATGCGAGGATAGGAGAATTCGGCAAAAACACATGTGGAAGAATATCCAAAGTAACATCATTATGTGTGCAAACCAACCACTGGAAAGAACAATTGTTCCATATGTTGGATGCCATACACATATCATCAAACAAAGATCATGGGCATTGGAGTATCATAAGCGGAAGTAAAAAACAACATGTTTGCAAACAAACCATATGAAAGAGCAAGTGGTCCTTATGTTTGTTGCAACAACAATACGAGAGACTTGGAAGCTCTCATGACAATGCATGCTCATAATGGCATTATGGTTGCACACAAAACATCAAAAAGAGAAATTGTTCAACATTTTTATGGCAACACACAAAGCATCAATATCCAATACCAATGAAACATGATTGTCACAAGGTGAAAGAATACCATCAACATGCTTGCAAGCCAACCATAGGAAAGAGCAATTTATCAACATGAAAGATGCAAAGCATGCAAAAGGTATCAGAGCTGGGTTCGATCTTGAACTCACTTGGGAGATGCTCTCTAGAGCTCTTTTTGTCAACTCGTGCTCAACTGAGGTTGACATGATCATGCGGGTACGTACACACATCAAACACAAAAGGAAGAACATGTGATCATGGTAGAGAAATACATCATCCATCATGACATATCTCTTCTTGTGCACATCACCATTAGCGTCAATCAAGTGTAACATAGGTGCGTGGTGAGTATGCAAGTGGGGAACATGCTTATCATGGCAATCATCAAAATCTCCAACATTTGAGAAAGCTATGGGGAGCATATCAATATAAAACATATGAGAATTATTGTTGCAAGCAAAACAAGTGAAAGAGCAATTATTCAACTTATTGCAAGCAACGGGAGAAATTGTAAAACACTCATGACAAAGCATTATCCGAGGGGTACCATCGGTAACATCATTACAAGGAAAACATTGGAAAGAGCAATTTTTCAACAAAGTGCAAGCAATGATATCATCAATGTAACGTTTAGAGCATGGCATGTCTATGGAAACATCATCATAATCAAATAATTTCACATGCTCAACATTATGCAAAGGCAAAGTATCACATGGAAATACCAATGAGTCATATGTGATATCACAAACATCATCCATAGCATGCCAATCATCACAAGTCATCATGTCCACTAGTGGGATCATGGCATCATCAACACCCTTAGTTTTACCTTGTTCATACCTCTCATATAAAGTGGGTGCTGTGGTAGTATTGGCCTCCATGTGGGCGACTTCTTCATCCAATATGGGGATGGCATCATCTTCATCCACCATGTACATCTTCTTGGTTGGAGGCATCATCATCTGCAAGCTTGGCGCTTCTTGATCCATAGAACCTAGCACATCATGAGGAAACACACTAGAGGTAGAGGGTAATTCGTTAGAAATCAAAGTGGTCTCACATGACGTATCAACTACCACTCTCAACTCACTCGGTGTATCACTCATGCCCTCCAAGTGGAAGCACTCAATCTCACATATGGTGGAGTCACTCATCTCACTCTTGTTTTCACTCAAGTGGGCTAAGTGGCTCTCATACTCACATAGGATTGGTACCACATCATCACTCAAGCATATGGGGGTAGGCTCGATTCTCTCAACTCCATGCGCCTCCTTTGGTGAAGGGAAAGTCCCATGCTCACCAATCTTGACCTTGTCGTCACCATCTTGCACCTTGGCTTGTGTAGTCCTCTTGACGTAGTCGTCTAACTTGGCGAAGTAGAGGTCTTCATCCTCCTCATCCATGAAGGTGCATGCGTCATCTAGGACGTCAAGTTTGGGCGTTGAAGCTTGATGGCGTGGAGGATAGCTTGCTCTTGGTACCATTTTGGTGGTGGCACAAGTAGTTGAAGGTGCCTTATGGTGGTGCCGACGGAGGTCATTGGCGTGCCTTGCCAAAGGTTGATGTAGATAGCGCACTTGGCCATCCACATGACGCTCGCGACGATGCTTCTTGTCCTTGGCACCCTTCTTGGTGAGGCGTTGTAATGAGCACAAAGCATCATTAGTCTTGGCCATCATGCTCATGGTTTTGGCAAAGTCGTTGTCCATGTCGCGCTTGAAGTTATCCATTTTATGGTGGACCTTGGTGCTCTCGAGGTGGGGGCTCCGTCTTGGTCGACGCGACTTGAGGAGCTTGTCGTTGTCGTTCTTAAAGTCGTCCATGCTTGGGGAGTTATTGTTGTTGTAGAACTCCGTATCACCCAAGCATGTGGAGCCATTGTTGGTGTAGTGCTCCATCATGTCATCCATGCTTGTGGAGGCATATGCATGGTGGCTCATCTTGGATTCTTCATAGAAATCATCCTCGGTTCCGGAGTCCCTAGACATGTTTCACAAGACCAAGTGGTGTATATGGAAGTGGTAGGGGGTTAGGAATGCAACGTCAAACCTTAATTTACCTTGGAAGATAGTATCGTGCAAGTGGCAACACTTGAGAGCAATCAAAACCAAGCAAAGTGAAGTTCACGCGGAACACCAAAACCAACTAACCACTAAAACACACACACACAAAGCTTATGGTGGATAGGTATGGAAGGTGGCGTGTCCAAGAACAATCCGAAATCAAGATATTGTAATGGCAAGTAAAGAACCATGATGATCACAAAGCAAAACAAGTCAATCCATAAGAAGGAAATATGTACAAGGAAACACACACGGTGGGATAAATGGGACTTGTGCGACTAAGAACCAAATGATTACCTAGCGAAGACTATATGCTCGTGTCGCACAAGTGCAAGGAGAGACACTAGTTCGATTGCAATAAATTGGTGGGCTACAAGATATGCACAATAAGTACCACCTATTTGATGTTCATCGAGCTTGCGCTTCCTATTCTATGAGGCACTTGTTTGTTTCTTTCTTTTTCTTCTATTTTTTTTCTTTTTCTTTTCTTTTTCACTTGCCCCTTCCTTGTGCCAACAACTATACAAGATAACTATATGAGATAGCGAGCTCACAACTTTTTCTCGGAATTCTACAAGGTATCAAATGTGCATAGCGCAAGCAATCATAGGAGGAACTAGTCAATAGGTGTTTGTTGAACGCAAAGATAGTGTAGCTCACAAAGGGATGCAAGTGGGCAGAAGTCGCGGAATGTTTATACCTTTCTTCGCCGATCTTCAACCTTTATTGGTGGATTCCGCCTTGCTCATGGAATTTGGATGGAGTTTATAGCATGAACCACGGATATGATGATGTATATCTCCTTCTCCTCTTCAAAACGAGCTAAAGAACACCAAAATCCGATTTTGTATGCAAAAGTTATGCCCAAAACGGTGAAACAGATTTGTTGTCAGCAGTGGGGGCGGAGACTTTGCCAGAAACTCCGGCCTAGACCGGAATCTCCGGTCTGGGCCAGAGTCTCCGGTCCGGGGGCCGGAATCTCCGGTCCGGAGGTTCCAGGACATGCAGAACTCGTCCGGGACGCGATTTTGGTGAAAAACTCGAACCAAAACACCAAATTGGTGGGGGAATCAAGGAATTAGGCCATGGGAACGCAGAGGAAGGTAGATCAACATGTTTAGCAAGTAATGCATGGATCAAAACCTACCAAAATGCACTCAAATCACAGATCGATCCAAAACATGAATTGGGGCTGTTTTTGGTGGAATTTTCGAATTTATGGGGGAAAAGACCGAATCGATGAGGAATCCGTGGCAACCAAAATCTGCTGATACTAGATGTTATGGGGTAACCCCGTGGGTGGCCCAATCTTCACGGATCTCGTGGTCAAATCGATGGGAAAGCGAGGGGAAAGGGAGAAGGTAGCGGAAGCATACGCACACCTCGCGAAAAACACGATGAACACATGCAAAACACACACGATACAAGGCTGATTGCTCTCATTGGTGGCCACCGGTCTGATAGAATCCTCGCAAGGAAAGATCGGTCAATGTGCTCCCTCGATCCCACGCGGAGAGGGAAGAACAACTTGGAGAGGGTCTTGACGTCTTGACAAAGGGACACCGATGCCAAGGCCTTGTACAATGAGGGAGGCGTGATGCAAACTCCAACGAGGTGGTGACGATAGTCGATCCCCTTTTCGTAGAAGGGAATGAGGCAAAACTAGAGATTCCATAAAGGGGGTTTTCTTTAGTCTATCATCTATGCCTAGAGTTACATGAGGGGGTTGGGGCACTATATATCGGCCAGCCACTAGTTCAAGGGTACTTTAGGAATAAAAGGGGAAATCTGGGTGGACTAAGGGGTACATGGGCCAAGGGCCCAGCTGGCAGCACGAGGCCCATACGCTCAGGCCGGAGACTCCGGTGTGGGGTCCGGAGACTCCGATGTGGGCCGGAGACTCCGGTCTGTCTCCGGTGTCATCTCCGGAGGGGCCTTCTGGCTGTCCTCGAGCTCGATCTAGGGTCAGTCCGGAGATGGGTCCGGAGACTCCGGGGTCTGCAGGCCGGAGACTCCGGTGTCTTCAGGCCGGAGACGCCGGTGTGCGCAGGCCGAAGACTCCGGTGCTCCAGCTGCTGCTTCTTCTGTCTTATCTTCCAAGCCTCCGTCTTGTCGGGTTTGGTGCTCCAGGCTTCCTCCCATGCCTTTGTACTTGTTGGTGTGAACCTATCATTGATATGGGATAGAGTATGAAGTAGTATACCATTCAAGAGGGTAGGAAGTGGGTTCGCATAGAGGAACGGATTCACCTTTGGAGTCCATGATGACTTGGCATAAGTTGGAGACCATGATGTGGTAATGACCGAAGGTCGGGCCACATCATCTGGCCTGCCTCAAATTTTTCTAGCAGAGTCAACTATTTTTTTGGATCACCGTTATACTTCTCCTGCAACTGGAAGAGAAAAAATAAATTGCATCATGTGGTGGAAACAGAGGATGAAAAGATAAGATGCATCCAGATTCCACAACATCAATTACATACTTATTTAAAATATACCAGTATAAAACATGTCCTTACCAATTGGTAGAGGTTCCCAATTATGCTCCGAGATCCTGTACGACTTAGTACTCATACTTTATTATGGCTAGAATAGTTCCTTTGGGTGATGGCCTACAAAAGGAGACTTGTAAGACACATGCATTGTGATCTAGTCTCAGAGTCTTCTTAAAGAACAACTCATTCTTTTGATCAAGCCAGTGGTGGAGAAGATTGCCCCACTAATAATCAGTCATGTGATCCACATGAGATGTTCTTGTAACATCCTTAAAACACTTGCCAGAGAAGTGTTGCTTCTTTAGCCTATGGCACTGCTGGCGCAAACATGCGGAGAATATTCTTTTAAGAACAACCTTTACTTCCTCGCTATTCTCATTGGACTTCTGTAGACAACAATGATTAGCATATATAACAAACTGAAAGCTAAGAAGACAAGGGACAGATAAACGAAGTACGTCCAATAGATAGATGACTTACATGTAACTTCTTTATTAAACTGTCGTAAGTATCATGGGTATTTCAGCGATGTTTCCATGAAGGCAAGATGGGAATATCATTCCTCAAAAAAACACGTGTGATTGATGCTATATAAGCAGATTCATGTGGATCTAGTGGCCTTTTTTATTCTTGCTATAGATGTGATCGGAAGTCTTGATTTAGTTATTTCAAGTAGCTGTTAAGATTTTTTGCCATTGTCGGCCCCCTAGTTAATCTTCATCGTGGTGCATCTAAAAAAACATTACATCAAAATATTAAGGTATATATGTGTGTATATATTACATATAAAATGTCATGCTACTACTAGCCTCAGAACACGTACCAAATTTGGTGTCACGCTCATTCGAAAAGAAGTATATGTCTCTCTCAGGACTAAAGGTCGTTGGGAGATCATTACCAGTTCGTTGTTGAGAACCTGCTATTAAAACTAGTTATGTTGAAAATTGTTGTTGGGTAACCGGATTGGCTACCGGCGGCTGTGGGATGTTTATTTTGTTATTTGTAGCTGCCAATGCAACTGAACCCACTGGTTTTTGGTTAGCACGAAAAAAAACATGTCGGTGTTTTGCATTATGTCTTTTTTGGCCTGGTTGTCATTTTCAACTAGATTAAGTAGAGCCTGATATTTTGTTCTTACTCTGTTTCCTACATTGCAAGAAAATATCTTTTGACATTTATCATGGAACTATGTGCAAAACAGAAAATTAATAGGTGTACTCACTGCGGTTGATAGCTCGAAAAGCAGGAATGCCTGTTACAACTCTAGTAACTTATTTCTGCTATGAGTATCCTAATATATGGCACTTGAAGTGAGAATAAACAATCATATAAACAACATGAACATTCAATACTATTGACAAATATGTAGGCCTAACTATACTACTAATAACATAACTTGTAGTGTGTAAAGTTTTCAAAAATACTGAACATATCGAATTAAACTTATTTCTCAAACAAAGGGCACTCGATGCCCACCTGATTATACTCTAAACAAGGAGCCATGACATACTAATTCGGCTCAGGACATTAGTGGATAAAAACTTGTCATGGACTTGTGTGGCACTCAGAGACATATTGTGTGTATGAAGAGTATGGTCCGGAATGCCAGAAAGCCTAGTTTTCAGACATATTGTGGACCATATTTCACTTAAGGTTACCAAGTTTAATTACGAGTTTTCAAGCTTCTTAGCCAACCATGCCATCGAAATTAGGCTAGACTTGAAATACAAGTAAGTGTGATAGATTGCTCTTAAAAATTACAAACATCCTTTGAGCCTTTATGGTACCGATGCGGTTAATACACATAAAAAACCAAGGCGAGTTTTTTAGGATTTATGTTCTTACTATTAATGTGCATGTCGACAATTTGATTCACTAGCTGTTAAAACAAAATTAATGAAAACCCTAAAAATGGAAGCCTTTCGCATGGTGTCCTCTTACGTGTACTACTTGCAGTGAAAACAAATTCATAACCATGAGTCATCATAGCTTACGGAAAAAAAATCTCCATGATATTGCCTATCGTGTGTGAACATTCTTGGGTTTCAAATCGAACGACAAAGGTAATAGCCATATGTACATCGTACTTTATGGTAATGCTCCCATATTTGGTAGATGTGGGTGCATCTTGGCATTGTGGAAAATGGTGTCAACCAGAGTTTCCAACTTATAGGAACAAAAAAAACTTTTCAACTTTCAAATTGACAGGAATATTTTCCTATAAACCAAGCACAAAGAAAAATGGCTCAGCGTGTCACATCAACCTAGTTTGTAGACAAAGTGTGAACCATGATTCACTTGCGGTTAATTACCTAGTTTTATGAGTTCTCGGAAACTTTCTAGCTAACTTTTCCCACTTAAAAAAATTTAAGTCGATTGTCAATATTAGGTAAAATTTGAACCATGAGTAAGTGGTAGCAGGATTGCTCTTAAATTTATACAAGTATCTTTTGAAGGTACCCACCAGACCGTCAATATATCTAAGACCAATGAATTTGTTGAAAGATTCGGCATCTTGCGCTCAGAATTTAAGCTAGTTCGTCAATGTTGGGTAAAATTTGAATCTAAAAGTAAGTGGTATATTGCTCTTAGAGTTCTACAAATATCTTTTGAAGGTAACCCACTAGGAAGTCACTGTATCGAAAACCACCGAGTTTTTTGTTGAAAGATCCAACTTCTTGCTAATAATCTGCATGTAGATTTTTTCCTTGTTTTGGAAAGAATCAAACAAAAATAATACTAATAATAAAAGAATCCACACGACATCCTCTTATGTGTACTTCATTCCGTGAAGAAATAAACATGGGTTTTGACAACTTTTGAAGAAAAAACGTGAGTGTGAACATTCTTGGTTTTCAAGCCGAACAATCAATGCCATGGCCATATCTACATCATACTTTATGTTGATGTTCCCTGTCCAAGAATTTGCATGCTGAAAAATTTGTCCATGTTTTGAAAATAAATAATAATGAAGAAACAAGAGAGTTGCGTGTGGCGTCCTTTTGCATGTATTACTTGCCATAAAAAATGATAAACATGAGTTCTGAAAACTTTTGAACATTCTTGGGTTTCAAGCCGGACGACCAAGGTCATGGACATATCCATATCATGGTTTAGGGTGATGTTCCCATATTTGTGTGTATATTGGTGAACCTTGGCATGGTAAACAATGTTGCCACTAGGAGTTTCCAACCATTAGGAAAAGAAAAATAATAATAATTTTCAAGTGACAGGTGTGTATTTTCTATAAATAGGTAGGAAGAATACACTACAAGGAATGTGCTAACTAGTGACCCCAAATATTAGTCATAGAAAGGTCATAGTAATCCATCTATGGCCTTTCTATGAGCAAAAGTAGTAGGTCACATAACGAGGGTCACTATAGACAGCTAGTGACCTTTTTTTCAATTGGTCATGGACTATTATGACCAAAATAGATGGTCATAGTGTTTATGACCAAAAGTTTGGTCATGGAATCCTGGCCTGTCCACGTAAGCCAATCCAACGTGGAATCTAACGTGGCAGCAAATTCAGCCCAGTCCAGTTCGGTGTTTTACATGGGTCAAGCCCAACAATTCTAGCCTTTTAGTTTCTAAGCTTATATTTTACTGTCCAGTTATTTCATAGGCCAAACCCAAAACTTAAGCCCATATATATTTAATTTCTGCTATTTTCTTCGGCCCAACATTTCTGTTCTTTCAATTTTACACCAGTAGGTCCCACATGTTAGATGGATCCTACCCATCAGTATCAGTTTCATTACTTGCCCCACATGTCAGGTATAAATCCTACACAGGTCACACGTCGATTTTGATTTGTGCAATAACCATTAATTTCATTCAAACATATCTAGTAAAATCATAATATTTCAAATAGGACGAAACAAGATAGATTACAGCCATGTCATCACGTACTCGATAATCAAAATACTAGATTCATCCTAGAAAGTACATCGCGTGTCCTATACAATTAAAATATACAAAAAATCCTGCTGATGTTAGAGTGGCTCATCATAGTTAACTCGCTCGTGATCCTAGCCAAGGGACATTAGAGCAGCTACCGCCTCTTCGTGGCGCGTCGTATCTCGTCGTGATCATCCGCATAATCGCCAGTGCATGCAGCTCCTAGCGTCGGGCACGGCGAGGTGGAGGATGTAGCTAGAGGAGTAATAAAAATAGGAAATCACACTTATAGTCTACAGGAGTAATAAAAATAGGAAATCACACTTGCACAACAACTACTAGACACAGAACATAGAAGTATATTAGTAGGCACAACTTGCTCGAAATAGTATATCTAGTAGCAAAAAAGTACATCTAGCAACAAAAAAGGTAGTCCAGACCATAAGAATTGAGGTAACTAATCAGGACATACACCTTCCCTTGGGAACTACAAAACAGTACATCTAGAAGTGCAAAATGTGCCACCATGGATGTCTATAGTCGTTTAAACTTTTACAAGATCAGTGCAAAAATACTACCAAGCTACAACAGGTTTAAAATACATGGTGATCACTCATAGAATAGAAATACACATGGTATACCAGAAATTTAATTTATGATCACGTGTTACATTCTATGATCACAAGCTAGTACATATAACTCTACAGAATAGCAACCCAAACAAAGAAGCACCATATCAGAAACAAAACACCCCTATAGTGCATCTACTGTTCAAGCTTGAAGCTATTTTGTACTAGCAACATAAATATGCATATTCATGCACTGCTAGACTGCTAGCTAATAAAGCATAGCTAATGATCAATCAATAGAGATGTAGTTGTGCAATATTAAGGTAGTAACCAAACTATGTACAACCAAACCATTACATGGTACTACTAGTCTATACTATAATGCACTAGTAGTACACAATTCACTGCATGGTACTGCTAGTCTATACTATACCAGTACGGTAAAAGTATATAAAATTTAGCCAAAATACATGAATGGGTGAGAAGATAGACATCACAGGCAGTATCAGCTGGAGTGGTGCAGAAGAAGTAGAAGAAGCTCAGGGAAGTGGTGGCCTGCATCAACTCGGACATGTGGTCTTCCAGGCAACAGCATATGATATGGGGTGGCCCGATCTTCTCAGCAAGCACTTGTCGATGGTGATGGTGGATGATAGATAACTAGCTTGTAGCTATAAACTATCCCTCTTGAACCCTGATGCCAATGCAACAGCTCTTGAACCCTGTGGGATATTCACAACACCACGCTCTTCCGCACGTAGCCGTCGACCATGAACGGCAGTTTGCAATCTACTAATTCCCAATGGAACAACAGATCACACTCAATTGCAGTAGTATAATTCGATCACAGGGTGATTCCATAGGTTCTTTGAAAGAAACAACTCCAAAATAGTTTAAACATGGTCCAAACCCTAACTAGGGGTCGTCCTAGGGCTTATAAGGGCGGTTGGGGCGGCCAGAAACCGAAACTAAATGCGTTTGACTCAAACTGATACAAACCGACTCGGACCAGATTCGGTCGCCGGGCGGACACTCCGGTCGATATCGGCCGGACACTCCAGACACTCCGGGTGGTGTCTAGGTAGTGTCCGAACTAGCACATAGAATGTCCATGCCAGTTCATCTCTCAGCCAGGCCAGACAGTCCGGGTGGATCCGGTCGGACACTCCGGTCGTGGCAGATCTTTTTGCCTCCGCCTTGATGATCTTCTCTTGCGCCTTCCTCCGGCTCCTCCCTCATGCATCCTTGGGTGATCATCATGCTAGGCCTCTCCTGTAGCTCTTCTCCTCACGCCATGCTTGTTTCTCCAACGAACCTGATCATACATAAATGCATAGACTTGGGCAGTATAAAGTACTCATCAATTAAAGTACCAAATTCGTTTAGGAGTGAATTCACTTGTTGTTCAAGTAGCTTAGCACGAGCTCTTGTAATATGTCCAATTATAATCTCATTGGACTGATCTTGTCTTGCAACAGTTGGAGCATCTTTAGTAGTCATTAGGGTAGGTGTAATTGTAGGGATGTCCTCATCATCTCCCCCTTCAAAAGGCGTCGACCTCGACGCTCCAAGGTCTTATCCTTCATATGGTGATAAATCAGCAATGTTGAAGATGTTGCTAACTCCACCAAACTCTTCAATAGGTATATCAATCGAGTAGGCATTATCATTAATCTTGGCTAACACCTTGTAAGGACCAGCACCACGTGGCTTCAATTTTGACTTTTGAAGTAGTGGAAACCTATCCTTGCATAGATGCACCCATACCATGTCACCAGGCTTGAACAACACTTCCTTCCTTGCTTGATTCCATGCAGTAGCAATGTTCTTGCCTTTCTTCTCAATAGCCTCTCAAGTCTTCTCATGAATCTTCTTCACATATTCAGCATGTTTTGATGCCTCCATATCAACTCTCTCATGCAATGGCAAAGGCAACAAATCAAGTGGCGTCAATGGCTTGAAGCCATATACCACCTCAAAAGGACAAAGCTGAGTAGTCGAATGCACAACCCTATTGTATGCAAACTCAACATGTGCCAAACACTCTTCCCACTCCCGCGGATTCTTCTTAATCATAGTCCTCAGCAGCTGTGACAATGTTCGATTCACCACCTCCGTTTGACCATCTGTTTGGGGATGACATGTAGTACTGAATAGAACTTTGTTCCCAGCTTCCCCCATAAGGTCTTCCAAAAGTAGCTCATGAACTTCACATCACCGTCAGAAACAATCGTCTTAGGTACTCCATGTAATATCACGATGTCCCTGAAAAACAGGTTAGCAACATGCGACACATCATTGCTTTTGTGGTAGGCAATAAAATGAGCCATCTTAGAGAACCTATCCACTACCACAAATATAGAATCATGACCTCTCTGTGTTTTAGGTAGACCTAGCACAAAATCCATACTAATGTCTTCCCATGGTGTAGTAGGTGCAGAGAGAGGTGTATACAAAACCATGATGCTTCAACTTTGATTTGGATTTATGGCATGTAATGCAACGACTCACAAATCTATACACATCACGCCTCATCTTGGGCCAATAAAAATGATCAGATAGCGTGAGCAATGTCTTCTCACGCCCAAAGTGACCCATCAAACTACCAGCATGTGATTCCTGCACTAAGAACAAACGCAACGACGATTTTGGAATACATAGTTTGTTAGCTTGAAACAAATATCCATCATGTATATGATACTTATCCCATGCATTTCTAAGAGCACACAAACGATATGGTTCAGCAAAATCATTGTCAGTTGCATAAAGTGCACGAATACTTTCTAATCCAGGAATTTTAACATCAAGATTGGTTAATAGCATGTTCTTCCTAGACAAAGCATGAGTAACTACATTCTCTTTTCCCTTCTTATACTTAATGATGTAAGGAAAATATTCAATAAACTCAACCCATTTAGCTAATATTCTATGCAAGTTTGTTTGAGCTTTCAAATACTTCAATGCTTCATGATCAGAATGTATGATAAATTCTTTTGGCCACAAATAATGTTGCCAAACTTCAAGAACTCTAACAAGTGCATACAATTCTTTATCATAAATAGGATAGTTTAGTCTAGCACCAGTAAGTTTCTCAGAAAAATATGCTATAGGTCGACCCTCTTGCATCAAAACGCCACCAATACCTATACCACTAGCATCACATTCAACTTCAAATTGCTTCGAAAAATCAGTTAATGCAAGTAATGCTGCAGAAGTAAGCAAGCGTTTCAATGTATCAAATGCAATATATTGGGCTACGCCCCACACAAATGGCACACCTTTCTTAGTCAAATCATTCAATGGTGCAGCAATAGTGCTAAAATCCTTCACAAAGCGCGTATAGAAACTAGCTAAGCCATGGAAACTACGCACTTGACTCACATTCATGGGAATAGGCCAATTCTGAATTGATTCAATTTTAGATTGATCTACCTCTACCCCATGCTTAGATACAACAAATCCCTGAAATATGACCTTATCTTTTGCAAATGTACACTTCTCAAGATTAGCATACAATTTATTATCACGCAACACTTGCAAAACTTGTCGGATATGATTACAATGTTCAGTTTTGTTGTGGCTATAGATAAGTATATCATCAAAATAAACAACCACAAAACGACCAATAAATTCTCTCAAAACATGATTCATTAATCTCAAAGTACTAGGTGCATTAGTAAGACCAAAGAGCATAACTAACCACTCATACAAACCAAATTTTGTTTTGAAAGCAGTTTTCCATTCATCCCCTTCTTTCATCCTAATTTGGTGATAACCACTATGCAAATAAATCTTAGAGAAAATAGTAGCACCACTCAATTCATCCAGCATATCCTCTAAATATGGAATAGGATGACGATATCGAATAGTGATGTTATTAATAACTCTACAATCTACACACATGTGCCATGTACCATCTTTCTTAGGAACTAAAATAACAGGAATAGCACAAGGGCTAAGAGAAACATGAATCTACCCTTTATCCAACAATGCTTGTACTTGTTTCTGTATCTCCTTTGTTTCTTTGGGGTTGGTCCTGTTGGGTGCACGGTTTGGTAATGTGGCGCTAGGGATCAAGTCGATTTGATGCTCAATGCCACACAATGGAGGCCATCCTGCTGGTACATCTTCTGGAAACACATCGCCAAAATCCTGCAAAACAGTAGATACACCAAGAGAAATAGGCGTCATGTCGTTAGAAACCAATACCTCACCCTTATACATGGGCACAAGTGGCATGGCTGTAGGATCCTCATGAAACTCTCTCTCATATCTTCCTTGGTGGCTAATATCACTAGACTAGGCACTCTCTTACTTTTCGTTATATCACTCTTTTGGGGCTCTATTACATCATGTACAGTTGCAACACTATCTCGCCTATGTATAGGTGCTTCCTTCAAGTTCACTTCAATCTTTTGACGAGACTCATTAACAATCTATTGTGGTGTCATTGGCTGCAAATTAATATTCTTGCCCTTGAACTCCAAGTGATATGTATTGGCACGGCCATTGTGTTGCACATGGCGATCATAAAGCCAAGGCCGACCCAATAATAGATGGCAAACAGTCAAAGGAACCACATCAAAGTCAATAGAATCCTTGTATGGCCCTATTTCAAAATTCATACGTACCATATGGTTTACCTTCATCTCACCATTGTCACTCAACCATTGTATGTAGTATGGCTTGGGATGAGGCAAATAAGTCAAATTCATCTTGGCACATAACTCCTTACTTGCAAGATTTCTATAGCTACCTCCATCAATGATTACCTTGCAAGCTTTGTTAGGTCCAATGAGTGCTTTGGTTTGGAACAAATTGCAGCGCTGAGAGTCAATCATAGGCTGCACACTAAGTATACATGGAGAGAACACTATGGTAGGCGCATGCTTATGGAAGGCATCCATACCGTCCTCGCTGTCATAACCATAATCGCCATGAAGATCAACATCATGTCCACTCTCATACTCTCCTTGTTCATTGACAAACATCACCTTGCGGTTTGGACAATCTCTTGTAGTGTCCTCTTCCTCCACAAGTATGGCACTCTACATCGTGCGTACATGCAGTTGACATATTGGAACTCGAGCTAGCAGCAGGAGTAGCGGGCTTCCGAGCATTGGAACCAAAAGAAGACGTGGGAGCAGGCTTGGCCGATGGTGAAGGGTGGCTAGCAGCCTCTACATGTGGTGCCGTAGGTGGTGGTGGTGTAGATATGGTCGCAAAACGACTGGTAGACAAAAATCTCGCACGTGACTTAGCTTCTTCAGCTAACTGTGATTCAGCCTCTCTAGCATGGTGCAAAATTTCATTCATAGTCTCGTACTTGTGCTGACGAACAGCGCTCTTGATTGGTAGTTTCAAATTGTTGAGAAATCGCTGCATGGTCATCTCAAGGGATTCACGAACTCTAGCACGTTGCATAAGCATCTCCATCTCCATGTAGTACACATAAACTAACATGGTTCCTTGCCTCAATTGTGTCAACTTGTCAAAAACTGTACGCAAGTAGTTGGTGAGTATAAAACGGTCCTTCATGATGTGCTTCATCTCGCGCCAATCCATAACAGGAAGTTCATTGTCCTCCCTTCTATTCTGAGAATAGCATCCCACCAGCGCAAAGCATATCCATCGAATTCTAATGCTGCAAGCTTAACCTTCTTGTCTTCTGGATAGTCAAACAATCGCTAGAGCTTCTCAATCTTCAAATCCCATGTAAGGTAATCTTTAGGATCAAGTGAACCATCAAACTTGGGAATCGAGTATTTTGGCTTGCCCAAACCATCATCAACAGCTTGGTTTGGAACATGTTGAGCACGTCCAAGAGGAGCAAAACCACAAGCATAAGCAGGTGTAGCAGCAGGCGCAGGGGGATTGGCACGTCCCCTGCTAAGATGTGGTGCAGCTCCAGCCGCACTACCTTCATCCTCGTCATCAAAAATGGCATCATGTGGGTGTTCATGTCGTTGCTGAATTGCTACTATTAAAGCATCAATGGAACACTGCAAAGTTGTGACATTGGTATTGAGTGCGGTCACTTGTGTTTGAATGTTAGTGTCTGCACCGACATTCTGATCCACGTCCACTTGCACGTCCTGGATATTCTTGTCAATGGCATCTGTTGTGTGAGTAAACACACGCATCAAGTGAGATTTCAATGCCTCATATTCGCGCCAAGTAACAAGTTCCCCATCCTTCTTTTTCTGCGACACAACATCATCATCACTAAAATACATGATTAGTAGGTTAGTGCAAAAATCAAAATCTGTTTGGTGGCACACTCACAACTCACTCACAACTGACATGAAAGCGGATCTTACTGTTCCAAAGTGAATAGAGATGCTTTACCAAAACGAAATCAAAGACCGATGCACTGATGTGATGAAGTGAATATCAAGGGTATAGAGAACAATCACAGGGCACACAGGTTATTTATGGTGGAGCTCTAGGTATGGGATCCTAACTACACCGCAAACAAGTCCTAGTGCTGATCGTATAAAAACCCAAGAAACACACACGGTGGAGATAAACGTGGCAAAGAAACTTATGAAAAAGGAATATCGCAATGCTCAAGAGAGACGCTAGTAAAAGCTCAAAGCAAAACAGGCACAAGATTGCTCAATCTACAAGTGCTATAATCAACTAGGCCTCCAATGCACATTTTGATATCTCTTTTTTGTCACACTTGTATCTCTTTTCTCTTTTCTTTATTGATTCTCTTTTATTTTCTCTTTCTTTTTTTGATTTTTCAACTATATGATTCAATACAAACGAGTGCAGCAACTTATAACAAAACTGGGCTGGATAGTCCGGTTGATATTGGCCGGAGACCCGGTCGGGCCGGATAGTCCGGTGTATGTAGGCCGGATAGTCCGGTTTTTCCTGTCAAAAAATTTCTGCACTTCCAAACCCTAATGAGCAGCATGTCGGAGCAAAGCAACTAGTCTCGTGGGTACATTCCTAAGTACGGATGTTGTAGATAGGCTTTATCTATGGTATGCAAACAAAGGTATGCTATGTGGACTCGGACAAACAATGAAAACTTGTGAAAACGTTGATATTTGACACGGCGGAAAATAAGATCAAACCCTAAACCTAGACACAAATGAAAACTAGACTCCTACAAGGAAAACCTACAGATTGGATCTATGAGAAGATACAATCAGCAACTAAAACTCGAAAATGATGCAATCTAGTCTATGGCAAATCTTTTTGTAAGGCTTTTTCTATATAGGACGAAACAAAACTAATCTATGGATGGATTTGTGGATGCTCACCGAGTAAACGAGGAAATCTAATACCAAGATAATATGGGGTGGTCTGATCTTCTCAGCAAGCACTTGTTGATGGTGATGGTGGATGATAGATAACTAGCCTGTAGCTATGAACTCTCCCGCTCGAACCCTGATTCTAATGCAACACCTCTCGAACCCTGTGGGATATTCACAACACCACGCTCTTGCGCACGCAGCCGTCGACCACGAACGATAGTTTGCAATCTACTAATTCCCAATGGAACAACAGATCGCACTCAATTGCAGTAGTATAATTTGATCACAGGGTGATTCAGAGGTTCTTTGAAAGAAACAACTCCAAAATAGTTTAAACGTGGTCTAAACCCTAACTAGGGGTCGTCCCAGGGCTTATAAGGGCGGTTGGGGCGGCCAGAAACCGAAAATAAACGCGTTCGACTCAAACTGATACAAACCAACTCGGACCAGATTCGGTCGGCGGGCGGCACTCCGGTCGATATCGGTCGGATACTCCGGGTGGAGTCGGACAGTCCGGGTGGATCTGGCCGGCACTCCGGTCGTGGCAGATATTTTTGCCTCTGTCTTGATGATCTTCTCTTGTGCCTTCCTCCTGCACCTCCCTCGCGCATCCTTGGGCGATCATCATGTTGGGCCTCTCCTATAGCCCTTCTCCTCCTTGCGCCATTCTTGTTTCTCCAACGAACATGATCATACATAAATGCATAGACTTAGGCAGTATAAAGTTCTCATCAATTAAAGTACCAGATTCATTTAGGAGTGAATTCACCTGTTGTTTAAGTAGCTTAGAAAGAGCTCTTGTAGTAGGTCCAATTCTAATCTCATTGGACTGATCCTGTCTTGCAACAGTTGGAGCATCTTCAGTAGTCATTGGGTAGGTGTAATTGTAGGGATGTCCTCATTAGTAGCTCAGACACCTGGGATGGAATAGATCCGGTGACCATTGCATATATATACAGTTACAGATGATATAAGCAGCATGTTGGATGAACAAAATTATCTGAGCAGCATCTCCAAACACATAGCTACATGATAGATAACCAAACTGAAGCAAACTAAATAAGAATATGTGACTATTCGGCACCAATTCAGTAATGGTAACTTCCTAACTGGCAACTTGGGCCTTTAGAGCACGCATCTTAACCCAGCTACCAGAATAGGCATGATACATACTCCATTATGTACCATAGAAAGAATAGATGCTGCATCCATTCATTTTAGACAAAAACAGAAGCACTTAAGTACAGAAGATTTCAGGGTCACATTGGTACATAATCATGATGTAACTTAGTGGAGCACATTACTGTCTCAAACAAGAATAAAATCATGACATACTAGCTAACTATTTTTTAACCAGTTAGCAACAACAGAAACTTGGTTGTTAACCTATTTCTTCTGAAACTATTTGTATGCAAATGTCATGGAATACTACTGTTTCAATGCAGGGTACAACCGAACACTATTGACAAACTAAAATGATGTGCTGCAGTAGATATCTAATTCGCCTACAAAAATGACTAAATCCAAACTTGTACAAGTTATATTCAAACTGTAATCTGTTAGTTACCTACTTGCTATGCTACAACCATCTGCAGCTAATTTAAATTTTCTTCTACTATTTATGGTATGATGGAGGCACTCGAGTACAACATTCACAATGATTCTGCACTTCAGTTGCAAGTAACCAGAGCTAAGTAGGAAGGGAAAGTCTGAGGGAGCATGTACTCTAAAGAGATCGACGAGGATCTAGTCAGGGAGGCGGGAGAAGTCTTGGAGGTCAGCGTCCAGGGTGAGGGAGAGCGAGGTGGGGATCGAGCGCATTGGTTCCTCATCGGATTTCATGAACACGTCATTGGCTCCTCATCGGATCTCATGAATGCATTGTTTCCTCGTAGATGGTTCTCGGTGGTGCCTATAGAGAGAAAGACAGAGTGAGAGATAAAAACCAATAGAGAGGTGGGGAGGGGAGAAGGGAAATAGAGAGGGAAGGGGCGGCGGGAGAGGGGCTAGATCCAGCGTCCTCGTGGTGCTCTGGCGCTCTAGACGAACACCTGACACTTGGCTTAAACGAGGCGACGTACACCACGGACGCGTACAACGCTGCCCCGCCCACGGCCGCGGTTGTACCTCTGCCCCCATGTGCCCCGTTGGCCACACGCGAGGAGGCGAGGTGGTGATCTTGGCCAAGGTGGAGATGCTCGATGCGCTGAGCCGCCAACGTCGGGGAAGGAGAACGAGGTTGGGGCGACTGGTTGGTGGTGGGGAATGGAGGGAGATCTAGAGGGAGGCGACGAGGTCAGGGAGAGACGATCTGGAGATGGAGAACAAGGTCGGGGGTGACGGGGAGAGACGATCTAGGGAACGAGGTTGGGGGTGACGGGGAGAGACGATCTGGGGAACGAGGTCGGGGGTGACGGGGTGGAGATCTGGAGAGGGGCAGTGGTGTCTCACACGTGAGAGGTTAGTGTTTGGGGGCGATCTGGATGACTGGATGGCTATCGTGGGGCTTTTACCAAACTACGCCTGCACATTTGTGGTGCAAAGACGAGAAATTGTAGGGCGTTTTCGTCAATTCACGTCCAAGTGGGGAGGCGGCAGAAACTGGCCCTGTCACTTTGGAGCATTGGATGGAGGCCATCTCAACGATAGAGAGCAGCTTTGATGGACTGATCTGTGGTTAGCTGGTTCTCTTTTCTGATTGGATGGCTCCTCTTTCTATTTTCGGAATGCCAAAAACGTGGCGTTTTATGAAGCAACCACCAAATAAAAGTTTTAAAATGGTACCATCATATTTTTCAAAAATAATAGACCACCTTACTTGGACAATGTACCAACTTGGGTATCTAAAAATCTTTTCGTCCACCCCTCACAAAAAACACAAATGTCTGCCGAATCGGTAGGAAGTGGGTCCGATTTGAACTACAGGTACAAGATCTAATGCTCCTGATTTTTTGAAAAAATCATTTTTAGGTTCACAATATGTTATTTTATCAGAAATGCACTCAAATATTAACAAAGCTCAATGAAAAATTTCAATTTCAAATCCAATTGTCAAAACCATGATTCAAAAATCTCTATTTACACCTATTAAGGTTTTATATGAAAAATATGTCATTATATTTTCCCTGGAAAGTAAAAGTGTTCCATAATGTACTAAAAATATTCTATAGAGTTTTATAAGTTTTCTGGATTTTATTTGACTTACTTTGGAGTTATGATTAAAAAGATACAAAGGAATTTAGAAAAATATAAAGAGAAAAAAGGGAGGCGCCCAGTCGGGCTAGCCCGCCCGCCAGCCGGCCCAGTCCAGCAAGCCGTGTGTGCTAGTATAGCCCAAAGAGCCTTAGGTCGGAGGCCGTCTACGCTTGAGGCCCAAGCCCACCAACCGACCAAGGAATCTCCACTTATACGCCCCATGTGCTTTTATTTCACGAACCGTGCAGTGGTGTAGTTGTTAGAATCAGGAGGAAGGGAGGGAGGGTGGAGGTCGAGGACACAGGTTCGAGTCCCGCTGCCCCCTGCCTCAACTTTTTGGATTAATTCCTGATGAGGTTGACGAGTGGGGCCTGCATGGGTCCTGCGTGGGGCCTATGTGTCAATCCGATTGTTCTTCCTGGTTAGCATGGATACGTGGGTCCCGTATATCATAGTGACCTGGACATGACACGTATACGAAAATTGACACATGGATAAAATACATAGGCAAAAATTAACACGTGGACATGAGAAATAGGTGAAACTGGTTAGTTGGCAGTCTGCTCATTTAAACGACTCATGTATTACCACAAACTCATGTCGTCTAAAATTAAGGTCATAGATGAGTACTGTCTATATTATGACCTATTGGTGTAATCAAGTTATCACCTTTCTGATAGAAAAGGTCGTTGTTTTCAAGGTTTGGATCCTCCTAAATGGCCTACTGATACGTCGTAAACGTATCTATAATTTTTGATGCTCTATTCTTGTTTTGTATCAACTTTCTTATGTTTTGTTTACACTTTGAGGTATTTTTATACATTTTCCAAAACTAACCTATTGACAAGATGCTGCAGTGTCAGTTCCTGTTTTCTGCTATTTTTGGTTTCAGAAAATCTCGTAAAGAAATATTCTCGAAATTGGACGAAACAAAAGCTGAAGTTCCTATTTTACCAGAAAACTCACGGAGCCAGAAGACGAGACAGAGAGGGGCCACGAGGGGCCCACACCACCTGGTGGCGCAGGACAGGCTAGGCTGCGCCAGGGGGTGGTGTAGGGGCCACCTCGGGCGCCCACCGACCTTGCCTCTTCGCCTATTAAAGTGCCCTGATGCAGAAACCCTAAAGAGGAGATCAGAATTCCACGAAAAGTTCCACAGCACCGCCGCCACCAAAGAGGAGATTCGAGGGACAGAAGTCTCTGTCCCGGAACCCTGCCGAGATGGGAAGTGCCCCCGGAGCCATCTCCATCAACTCCACCACCATCTCCATCGTCGTTGTTGACTCCCATGATGAGGAGGGAGTAGTTCTCTCTCAAGGCTAAGGGCTCTACCGGTAGCTATGTGTTTGTCTCTCTCTGTTTGCGTGATCTTATGAGATCATGAGCTTTGTAATCTATAGATCTATTCTGTTACTCAAGTGCTTTAATTAATCTCTGCTTATCCCCACGTGTGTGAAGTTGATAGTATGCACACCGTGTGGCACTTTGGCTAAGGTTACAGAAATACTTATCATGATTATAATTTGAGTTGGATGTCTATGAGATTGTGGTGTTTGTTGGAACCATCTAGCGCTCAAGGTGACAGTGAGGGGTTATCTAGATGGGGAATGCAAACTTTAAGGTGTGCTGTTATAGCCCTACATCGTCCAACCGGAGAGTAGTTCAGGGTAGCATAATGAAGAGAAGATATTTATATGAGAGTGTCCACTAGTGAAAGTATGATCCCTAGGCCTTGTTTCTAAGCATTGAAACACCGTTTACAATCAGTCTTGTTACATGTTTCCTTGCTGCCACTCTTATTTCAGATTGCAATTACCACTTATAATCATCCATATTACTTGTATTTCACTATCTCTTCGCTGAACTAGTGCACCTATACACCTGACAAGTGTATTCGGTGTGTTGGGGACACAAGATACTTATTGTATCTTGATTGCAGGGTTGCTTGAGAGGGATACCTTTGACCACTTCCTCCCTGAGTTAGATAAACCTTGTGTGATCTACTTAAGGGAAACTTGTTGTTGTCCTACAAACTTCTTCACTTGGAGGCCCAACACTGTCTACAAGAATAGAAGTGTGCGTAGACATCAAGCTATTTTCTGGAGTCATTGCCGGGGAGGTACGGTAAAAGGTACTCACATCCTCTGGCTACTAAGCTATCTTCTAGTACTGTTGCTGGTGTGTGAGTGCTCGAAGTTATGTCCTTTAGATTCTGCAATTATATCTTTTTGTTTCTTGTTTTTATTTTCACTAGTTAGGCTTAATGGAAAACAACAACAAAATTAGAGAGGTTTTTAGTATTTTTCCTAAGGAAGAACATAAATGGTTTGAAAAGAAAATTTAAAAAAACCATGGAACTTTCTTTGCATGCTAATAGCAATGTTATTAGTATGATTTTTTTGAACACCTTTGTTACTAATGCTATGGAAACGTTTAAGCTTAGGGATGCTTGTTTTTATGAAAATGATCTTTTTAGTTCCCCAGCTTTAGAGGAGAAAATTTGCTCTGATGATACTTTATCTCCTATATGTGGTAATTCTAATGATACTTGTGATATTTTAAATCCACATACTGAAAGCGTCCCTTTTAAAATACCTATGGAAATTTTTGAATGTGTTATGAATAACTATTATTTTGGAGATGGAATTGTCCATCCTGGTGATCATTTACTCTTTATACATGAATTATGCGAGTTGTTCAAGTGTGCAGGTATTTCAATGAACCAAGTTAAGAGGAAGCTATTATCTTTATCACTTAAGGGCAAAGCAAGGGAGTGGTATGAGCTACTAGACGATCCTCATCATTTAGAGTGGAAGGAACTTGAATCTCTCTTTTACTCTAAATTTTATCCTCCTCGTAAAATTCATAAAGATAGGAATTATATTTATAATTTTCATCCTCATGATGGAGAAAGTATTGCCTAAGCATGGGGGAGATTGAAGTCAGTAATGCTCAAATGCCCCATTCATGAGCTCCCCAGTAATATTGTTATTAATAGTTTTTATGCAAGGCTTTCAGGACATTACAAGGACTATCTACATACCTGTTTAGAGGGATCCTTCACAAGTAAGGAGGTCAAAGCTAAGTGGGATCTTCTTGAAAAAATTCAAAGCAATAATGAAGATTGGGATAACAACAAAGATAAAGAACCAGGTATAAACTATGAGTATGATTGCATTGAGTCTTTCGCTGAAACTACTGATTTTCAAGAGCTTAGTACTAAATATGGTCTTAATCCTCATATTCTTGTTGATTGTTGTAGAGCCTTTTCTTCTCATATTAATGCTCCTAAAGAAAAATGGGACATGTATCATGAGCCTTTTAAAGACACTTGCATGAAAAAGGAAATTGTTATTAATGATAGCAATAAACATGCTCAAACCTCTGAAAGTACTATTTCTTATAAGCATGTTAATTTTTGTGGAGTACATAGACCTTGTGAAAAGAATCAAATTGAAGAAGAATATCATATCACCCATAGGAATGAAAAACTAGAACGTGGTATAGGGGTCTAAATGATCTTGGTAAAAAAGTGTGTGCCCTCTATCCTTTTATTTGTGAACTTTGCTTTGAAATGGGTCATTTCTATTTTCAATGCTCACGCCATAATAATAGCCCTTCTAATCCAATGAGTACTACAAGTTTGTATTTTGATGACATGATCACTCCTAATCAGCATGATGAACTTACATTATTTTTGGGGTGTTGAGGGCAAACCTCTAGGGTGGCCTCATCTTTCACGAATCCCACTCAAATCGAGGATGGAGTGCGGGGAGATGAGGGGAGGATGAAAACGACGAACTCACGCACGAAGAACACGATGAACACACACAAGAAAAACCACGATACACACGAATAGCTCACGCTGGCGGTGACCGGTCCAGCGTAATCCCTAGCATCGGCGTCGGGCGGAGGACTCTCTCTCAAACCGGCACGGCGAGATGGGAGACTCGGTGAGATCTTGACGTCTAGGCAAAGGGACTCCGATGCCTAGGCCTTGTACAATGCGGAGGCACGATGCAAACTCCAACGAAGTTTGGGATATTTGGTGCTCCTTTGTCAAAGGAGCATGAGGCAAGAACTAGATAGAGCCACAAGGGGTTTCTACTAATTCCAAATATCATGCCTAGGGTTTACAATACAGATGGGGGGCTATATATAGGCCAGCCACTAGGTCAGGGGTACTTTAGGCAACTAAAATATCAAAAGGGGTGTGTTACGAGGCCAAAGGGCCGAGCTGGGGTGCGTAGGCCCTAGACCGACCGGTAGTACCGGAACTTGTGACCGGTAGTACCGGTTGTGGCCGGTAGTACCGGTCGCAGGCACCGGAGCAAGTAGAGGCTAAGGCAGGGGCTTCAGACGTGGGCGGTAGTACCGCTCGACAACGACGGTTGTACCGGATGAAGGCGGTGGTACCGCCCGTAGGTACCAGGTAGGTCTAGGGCTGCTGGCGGAAGCTCTCTGTCCCGGGCGGTAGTACCGCGTACTCCAGGCGGTAGTACCGCTTCCAGGGGCAGGTAGTACCGCTTGCTCAAGGGGGCTGCTAGCTGTTGCGTCGCTCTTCTGGCTCGTGTCTTCATACCTGATGATGCATAGTGTCGGGGCATGAAGTAGCAAGCCATCGAGGGGTGTATCAAAGTCACATGAGTATAGGAGCGAATTCACCTTAGCTTGGAGGAGTTTGGTTCGAGCACGAGTCATTGGTCCACTTGGGGGACTTGGTGGTGTAGATGTAGAGGCGTCCATAGGATGGGCTACATTAGCTCCCCCCCTTCGGAAAGAGTCGTCCTCGACTCTTCATGGTTATCATCTTGAACATCTCCATGGTAGGGTGAAAGGTCCTTGACATTAAATGTATTGCTTGCAAGGTACTTGGAGGTCTGAATGTCGATGATGTAGGCGTTGCTATTGATTCTCTTTAGGACCTTGAAGGGACCATCTCCTCTTGGCTTTAGCTTGGAGTCGCGCTCCTTGGGGAAGCGGTCCTTGCTGAGGTGTATCCATACGACGTCACCTTCTTCAAAGATCATCTCCTTCTTGTCCTTTTTGAAACTTGAACCTTGGAAAAGGACTTGTTGCTCAATTGTAGATCTTGTTTCTTCGTGAAGCTTCTTCATAGCTTGGGTGCGCTTCTCAACGTCCATGTTGGTGCGCTCATGAAGTGGTAGCGGTAGGATGTCGAGCGCGGTGAGGGGCTCGAAACCATAGACGGTCATGAATGGACTCATCTTGGTTGTTGAGTGCTTGGCACAGTTGTAGGCAAACTCGGTGTGTGGAATGCATTCCTCCCAATCCTTGAGATTTTTCTTGATCAACACACGAAGGAGTCCCGAGGCTTCGGTTGACGACTTCGGTTTGGGGATGTGACGCGGATGAAAAGAGTAGCTTAACGTCGAGCTTGGCCATGAGGGTCTTCCATAAGTAGCTCATGAATTTGACGTCGCGGTCGGAGACGATTGTTCTTGGCACACCATGAAGATGAAGGATTTCCCTGAAAAACAGATTTGCAACATGTGAAGCATCGTCGGTCTTATGGCACGGTATGAAGTGTGCCATTTTGGAAAAGCGATCCACGACAACAAATATAGAATCATGACCATACTTAGATCTAGCCAATCCTAGCACAAAATCCATGCTAATGTCGGACCAAGGTGTATGAGGAATAGGCAATGGCATATAAAGACCATAAGGGTTAGCTTGCGACTTAGCTTGAACACATGTCGTGCATCGCTGAACGTAGCGCTTCATCTTGGGCCAAAAGTAGTGAGTGGAGAGCATGTCCAATGTCTTGTCATGGCCAAAGTGACCCATGAGGCCTCCACCATGAGATTCTTGGAGAAGCAAAAGTTGAAGCGACGATTTCGGAATGAAAGCTTGTTTTGTTTAAAGAGAAAGCCCTTATGCAAATAGAAATCATCAACTCCTTTGTCAATGGAGCACTTTGCGAAAATTGGTTCAAAGAACGGGTCGGAAGCATACAAAGATTTTATTTCCTCAAGACCCAACACGTTGATTTCGATTCTCGTAAGAAGGCTTGTGTGTTTGCGAGACAAAGCGTCCGCAACTACATTATCTTTGCCCTTCCTATACTTGACAATGTACGGAAAAGACTCCATGAACTCAACCCACTTAGCTTGTCTCTTACTCAAGTTGGCTTGCCCTTTGAGGTATTTCAACGACTCATGGTCGGAATGTATGATAAATTCTTTGGGGCATAGGTAGTGTTGCCAAACTTGAAGAACACGAACTAAGGCAAAAAGCTCTTTGTCATAAATCGGATAATTAAGGCGAGCACCATCAAGTTTCTCGCTATGGTAGGCTATAGGATGTCTGTTTTGCATAAGGACTCCTCCAATGCCAATACCACTAGCATCACACTCTATCTCAAAAGTTTTAGTGAAATCCGGTCAAGCAAGAAGAGGTGCTTCGGTGAGCCTCCTTTTAAGTTCATCAAAAGCTTTTTGTTGTGCCTTGCCCCACATGAAGGTGACATTCTTTTTGGTCAACTCATTGAGGGGACAAGTAGTGGTCAAAAAGTCTTTCACAAAGCAACGATAGAAACCGGCCAACCCATGAGAACTTCGGAGTTCACTCACATTTGTTGGGATGGGCCAATCTCGTATGTCCTTTACCTTGGACACATCAACTTCAATTCCTTTCGAGGAAACGACAAATCCAAGAAAAATCAACTTGTCTTGAGCAAACATGCACTTTGGAAGATTAGCATAAAGCTTTTCATGTCGGAGGATTTGCAAAACTTCCTTGACATGTGTTATATGGTCTTCAAGTGATTTGCTATAAACAAGAATATCATCGAAATAGACAACACCACTTTTTCCAATGAGGGAATGCAAGATGTGATTCATAAGGCGCATGAAGGTGGATGGGGCATTAGATAAGCCAAAGGGCATAACCAACCATTCATAGAGACCATGTTTGGTCTTGAAGGCGGTTTTCCACTCATCACCTTCAGCCATGCCTATTTGATGGTAACCACTACGAAGATCAATTTTCGAAAAAATAGTGGCTCCACACAACTCATCAAGCATGTCATCGAGATGTGGTATGGGATGTCGATAACGCATGGTGATAGCATTGATTGGACGGCAGTCTATGCATAACCTAACATATCATCCGTCTTTGTAACAAGAATCACGGGTACGGCACTTGGACTAGTGCTAACTTGGATCAAACCTTTGGAGACGAGTTGGTTGATTTGATGTGCAATCTCCTTTGTCTCCTCCGGGTTTGTGCGGTAAGCGGCGCGGTTTGGAAGTGTAGCACCCTCGCCTGATAAGGCTGAGTTCCTGTGTATAGTGTCAATCCCTGGATCTGTTCACTGGCACACACAGTACAGATGAATACCAAAGAACATAACAGTGCATCATTATTATATCGAATGACCCAGAATTTGTAATTATTACATAGTGCTTAGCTCAAAGGCTAGTTCAAATAACAAAGTAGCATACGGAAGCATAAACGGATAGTAGGATCCATCTTCAATTGTGCCACAGGAGAACAACTGTTGAGTGGAGTATCGCGACCTAATCGATCACTCAGGATCGGTATAACCTGCAACATAAAACGTAGCAGCCCCGAAGGGTCAGCACTTGGAATGCACTGGCAAGTGGAACACTGAGAGAATCAACAAGCTAATAACTATATGCATATCTGGCTTGTGGGGTTCAGGCTTAGTTGCAGCAGCAAAATACTTTATCCTATCTTTTATAAATCATTTGTAAAACATTTGATCTTCTTCACACAACCCAATTATGTTTCAATCACAAGTTTTAGCAATTACAAGTTAGAATGAATGAGAACATGTCATAGCACCATAATTCAGCAACTCAATTGTCCATTACCGGGGACACGGCTAAGCACATAGTTTTACACCCTGCAGGGGTTGCACACTTTACCCATATGACTTGGTCGACCCGCTCGTACCACGACACGCATATTGAGTCGTGATAGGGAGAAGTCCAAGAAGAGACAATTCGGGAAGTAGCTCCCCAAGCCCATCCACGCACCGTTCCAACCTATCACAAATCACTACATCTCTGGATACGAAGAGCTCGGGTCGCCACAACCTACTAAGTCCATCCAGCCACCCATAACTCACTGGCATATGGTCGCACACAGCAGCTACCAAATCAAGACACTAATCATTTCTTAGAAACCTGGGTGGCCATCCACAAGTGAGCTACTCGGGTAAACCATAGACATGGGCCCGGCATTCACGAACCAAGCAATTACCAATCCACCCAGATAGTTCATTAATTAAGTTGTTTTCACTTTCCAAACACGTCCTTTCAAAACAAGCTTTGCCATGATGTATTCCACCCTCGTCTACATAGCACAGCTACTCACGGCGGCTTGCCTAACAAGGTAGACTACGGCATAGTAGGATATAGCATAGCAATAGCTAGAACTTGTAAAACAAAACAAGCTACAATGCATATAGAAAGTAAATAGGACATTTATGAAGCTCCACTTGCCTTTAGTTGATGTAGTCGTTCAAACAATCCTCACAATTGCAATCATTGCACTCGTCGCACTCAAAAGACTTGCAATCACAATGCTCGCAATCATAGCTGTAGCGATCATAGTAGTTACACTCCTCGCAATCTATCGTTCCAAAGCAAAAGCACAACACCATATCATTCAAACATTGCAATCATGCAACAATACAACAATACAATAAAACAGTGATGATCCAATGCATGCATGATGATTTAATATGTCGTAATTGTTGTAATTAGTTATCTAAACAATACTAGATCACATGATGCATGTAGAAGTGTTTAATGCAATATAGTATTTGTTATCCAATTTCAATTGCCAATAAAGGGGTTTTAACATAACTGTTGTATCTTCTGTACTAGTTGCCTAATTAAATTTATATCTGAACTGTAATGGATAGAGGTCTTTAATACGAACCAGTAGCAATTGGATTCACCCTAATCGGAGTTATAGATCTTTTTGTAGGATTTATTTAGTGTTTAATGTAGTTTAATAATTCTGAACAGATCCTACTGACAACAAACAAAACTAAGTACAGATCTGAAAACTACGCAAGATTATGAACTCAGGGACATATTACTCATATTTTTCGGATATGTAGATTATTTACTATGAATTTAATGATTTAAAAGTCCAATAATACTAATTAATTATTCGCCAGTAATCTATATAGTAAACTTGTAATTTTATTCCAGAATCGTGTTCTATATAATTTTGTGAATCCAGGGGTATATCATTTGCAATTTTTAGACATAGTATGAATTTTCTATGAATTTTACAAGTTAGATCTATAATCTGCAATTTTAAATTCGAACGGAATATTCCAGGGAATATTCCGCTGACTGGACAAGTTGACCGTGCAGGCTGACTGGGACTAGACGCTGACCTGACGCTGACGTGGCGGTGACGAGGCAACTGATCGGGACGATTTAATCTCGACCGTCGGGATGAGATCCGGTGGCTAGAAGAGAAGTTGGCTCAAAATAGACCCGATTTTGCCTCAAAGGATTAGAAGTAGATCTGTGTTAGAGAGACAAATCCGTAGGTCAAATCGAAAAACTTTGAACATGGAAGTTGTGGATAATGATTAGATCTACCTTTTTACCAAAGGAATTTGGATTTGAAGAAACGAGCGCGAGGAGATCTTGGAATTACGCCATCAGATCTGAAATAGTGTGTTGTGAAATTCTCCGGCTGTGGTGGATGAAAAGAGGTGAGGTTTGTCGGAATTGAAAGATTTCGACGAGATCTATAACTTTCGTGTTGAAGCGAAGGCATCTGACGAAGTTTAGATAAGTTTAGAAGCGAAATACGTTTCGGTAGGGTGTAGATTCGGGATTTCGGGAAGGAAAAGTATTATAGCTGTGGCTCTAAAGGATTATTTACTCTTTTAGGATGATGGGAAGATAGATCTTAAAGTAGAGAACAAGTAGAAACAAACGGAAGTCAATTCGGAGTTATAGATAAAAAGTTATAAGTGTTTGAATAAAGATGGGTTTAGAAACCAGATTTTCGCACGCTTTTTAAAGCGGAGGTGGGATCGATCCTTTGCTGTGCACCTGGTGGCTGGTCTGGGCCTAGTTGGGCCGGCCCATTTCGTTTTTTTTCTTTTTTTCTTTTTTTTATTTTGGTATTTTTTATATCTTTTACATACGAACTTCAAATGACATGATTCTTGTTTCTAAATTTTTCTAAAATTCAGTAGATCATTATAAGATCATATTTGTAACATCTTCACTAGTTTGAAGGTGATTTCTTTATAAATGTCTATATATTTTTTATAGGAACATTTGGGCAAATCAACTATCGAATCTAGATATTAGGATTTAGATTCAATTTTTGGGAACTTTGCATGGATGCAAAGAAATGCTTATGAATGCTTCATGATTTTAATTTTTGCAAAAATTCACACAAATCCTAAAACTAAAACTCAATTCACGCAATTTTGCCTATATGGCTACTTAGGTATTATCAAAAGGATATAGAGTTTTATGCATTTGGCCTTATATGGCTACTATGCAATATTTCTAAATAGCTTCTTAGGGTTTTATTTTAACCACTCAACCAAAACACACAATGCCACAAATGCCCAAAACAACAAGTTCAATCATGTAACATGAATGAACACATTCTTAACATCCAATGAAAATGAAGATGTCATGTTATCTTCTCTCTTTTCAAGCAAGTGGTGAAAAGCATCTAGAATGGTTTCATAAATCGAAGTAGAGACTTAAAGGGTCAAATAGGGAAACTAGAATATCACCCCACCATAATTGGGAAAGTCATTTTATTCCCCCTCTTTATTCATCTAAGCATGGTTGGATATTTAAAGAATCAAATGGTTAAAAAGAAAATGAAAACAAGTTGGATAGTCATGTTAATCCAATCTCATACAAGTTTATGAATTCAAGGAAGGAAAATCATAACAGAAAGTTTCTTTTCTTTGAGAAATTCCAACAAAGTCAAACAATTCAACCAAGTTATTTTATTAACTTTACATTCCAAAATTAGGAGAATTTTGGGATGTGACAGGAAGTGGTGTGCCGGGGATGAGGTCAATGTGATGTTCGATGCCGCGAAGAGGAGGTAGTCCATGTGGAAGCTCTTTAGGGAATACATCCTTAAATTCCTACAAAACAATCATCAAGGATAGAGGAACATTGGTTAATTCATTAGTTCCTTGTGCTAGTCCCTTGCAAAGGAGGACATAGTGCAAGATGGATGGGTTGTTCCGAACATCTCTCATCTCACTTTTGGTGGCAAGGAGAACACTCTTATTTTTTCCACTCGAGTTTGGCTTGTGGCTCTCACTCACTAGGAGGTGGTTCTCTCTCTCACCTCTCTTCTCACAAGGAGGTGTTGTGTTTTGCGCCCTCGCTAAAGCCTTTGCATTGTCCACAATTATTTGGCTATGAGTCATTGGTTGCAAAACACATGTTTTGTTGAACCATTTGAAGGTGTATACATTGGTGCGACCATCATGTAGAGCAGCCTTGTGAAATTGCCATGGTCGACCAAGAAGCATGTGGCAAACTGTCATAGGGACCACATCGCACTCCACCGTGTCTTTGTAAGGACCAATGGCGAACGAGACCGATACGGTATGCTTGATCTTTACGGACCCTTGGTCACTTAGCCATTGCACGTGGTAGGGGTACTTGTGCGGATAGAGGGTGAGGTTGAGCTTCTCACACAACTCGGTGCTAGCAAGGTTGTGGCAACTCCCTTCGTCAATGATCACCTTGATAGATTTTCCATTGATGACGGCTCGTGTTTGGAAGATATTGGAGCATTGGTATTCATGCTCTTGTGCTTGAGTGGTCAAGATCCTTGTGACGACAAGCAATGGACTTGCGTCATGTTCACACATTAGGAGTTCTTGGTCATCTTCCTCTCATTGGCTTGCCATTGCTTCCTTGACACGGGCATCGAATTCATCTTCACTCAAGTATTCTTTGTCGCCATTGTCATGGATGGACAATACCTTCTTGTTTCCACATTTGGCCGACTTGTGTCCTTTGCGTCCACACTTGTAGCATTCACCATTGAAAGGTGTATCACTCTTTGCTTGTTTGCCACTTGGGGGTAGTTTTCCTTGAGGAAGTGTGGGCTTGAAGGAAGATTGGAGGTACTTGAGGAGCTTCCATTGAAGGTTGTTTGTGTACCGGTTGAAGCTTGCTTGTAGGTGAAATACGTATTGGGCTTGTTGTACTTGATGTCCTCTTGCACTTGACGTTCAGCCTTTGTTGCGATGTGCACAAGCTCAACCATGTCATTGTATGTTTGGAACTTGACGATGCGCTTGATTGGGTGGTTCAACCCAATAAGGAAGTGTGCCATTGTTTGCTCCATGCGCTCATCAATGTTGGCGTGAATCAAGTTGAGTTCCATTTCCTTGAAGTATTCTTCCACGGTCTTTGTCCCTTGACGAAGAGCTTGAAGGTTGTTGAAGAGGTCACGCGTGTAGTGCGCGGGGACAAACCGGGATCTCATGTGAGCCTTCATGTCATGCCAAGTTGTGATTGGCGGCTCTTGTCTTGCATCACGAGCAACTTGAACTTGTTCCCACCAAAGGTTGGCGTAATCATCAAACTCAAGCGAAGCCATGGCGACCATCTTTTCGTTGCTATAATTGTGCATGCGGAAGATCTTGTCGACTTTGAGTGCCCATATGAGGTATTCTTCGGGGTCATTGGATCCGGTAAACTTGGGCATTGTGAACTTGAGCTTGCCAAAAGTTTCTTCATCGTTGCGGTCATTGCGACGAACTTGTTGACCTTGTTGATGATCTTGTGGTTGATGCGGTGGAACTTGGTTCTCGCGACCTTGGTGAGGAGCTTGCTCTTGCTCTTGGCGCACTTGTTGATGATGTTCAAGCACTTGGGACCCATGAGGGTGGTGAGGATGTGGAGCCTCATGACGCAGCTGATGATGAAGAGGAGGCTCGTTCCTCGATTGGTGATGGTGATTAGGCACATAGGCTTCACGGCGAGGATCATGGTCTTGAGCCTCATGATGTGGTGGGCATCGCTCAACATGTACCACTTGACGCTCCATGTTTTGGTGTGGTGGAGGAGGCGCCTCGTGATGACCATGGTGTCGGTGTGGACATTCATGACGATGATGACAAGGAGGAGGACCTTGGAGAGCTTCACGTTGATGACAAGCTTGATTTTCCAAATTGGAGTCATCACTTGTTGTGTCAAGTACGTGTTGTGGTCGATGGTGGTGGACTTGCGGTTGCACTTGCGGTTCCTCTTGTGGTTGTGCTTGTTGGATCACTAGTGCCCTTGTAGGATGACGGTGTGCTTCTTGCCTTGCTCGTGGCCTGGAAGAGAAATCACCATCTTAGCTTGATGTTGCGGCATGCCGTGTGGAAGGTACATAGTTCGAAGAACTTCCATCTTCAACCACAGGGGCATCATTGCGTCTTGTAGCACTTGTACAATGATCTTGTTGGAGAGGAACATGACAACGCGACGAGCTTGAAGAGGATGTCGATGAGGCGCCGAAGATTGTCATTTGTTTCGGCGACGGAGCATTGGAGCGCTTCATTTTGATGGCCAAAGTTGTGATGCATTGCGTGCATTTTTTGTTCAAGGCCGTCGAAGCGGTTGTCGATGTTCTTGAACTCGGCTTGCGTCTCGCCAAATTGTTCATCTTGTCGTGTCTCAAGGGCTTGGCAACGTTCACGGAACTCTTGTCAGACGATGATGTGACTTGTGCGCGTCATGTATGGTCCTTGTTCTTCTTCTTGGGAGGTGGTTGGCTCGACTCACAATTGGCTTCGCCATTTCTTGATCAGAGAGCCATGTGGAAAAGAAGAAGCGTGCCTATCCATTATGCAAATACACACAAGGATTGTATAATATGGTGGTGTTAGCCTTGTACCTCACCTTGGGGATTGCACCAAACTAGAAACCACAAGAGGGAACTATTGGCTTGCAACATGAAAACGTAAAGAAAACTCACACTATAGAAAGAACTAACTCTCAAAAGTTGTGGGTGGAAGGTTAGGGTTGTGGAAAACCAAACGAAACGATCCAAAGAAAAGGTTATTGTCAAACGTGGTAGAGAACCAAAGATCAAAGCAAAAAAGGAAACGACCTACAAAACACAAAGATACACACACGTGGAGACGGATGTGGTTATCACGACTATAAAATGAGCACAAAAGTTCCTAACGAAGACTACACTCAGTGTCGTGCCAACGCAAGGAGAGACCACAACTTGTTCGCCAAAAGAGAAATAAGCAACGGATTTGTGCACTTGCCTCGGTCGCGCTCTTTTTCTCTCTTTTCTTACAAGCTTGAGACTCTCTTTGTATTGGGAGACTATGTATCTTTCTGTTTTTCTTTTGCATTTTCTTTTTCTCTCTTTTTTTCTTTTTCTCCCTTTCTATACTACTATGTTAACTCTTGTATTTGCTCTCACACTCTCACTTTCCAAGGACAAGTGCACAATGCTTAGGCAAACACAAAATGAGTTTCTCTCATAGGATAGATACACACAAGGAAGAAGGGTTAACAAGGTGGAGCAAGTTATACCTTCAGTATTGACGACTTGCTACCGGTGTAGGGGGTGTTGTTCAGGTGTCGTGGTGTTAAAGAGCGCGGGATGTAATGACTTGCGGAAGCTTGTTGTTAGGAAGGCGACACACATGCGAAACACGAACAGGCCAATACTAAAATTAGCAAACAAAAATGGGCCTGGAAAATTTCTTGTCAGACAGGGGTGGTAGTACCACTCAAAACGTCTGGTAGTGCCGGTGACCGGTAGTACCGCTATGATCAGCTAGTAGTACCTCTCACCAGTAGTACCGCTCATTTTGGCGGTAGTACCGCTTCGCGGATTCCTGGGCGCGTGGATCTCGAACTTGAACGCACAATCGGCCCAAAAATCCTCAAATTGGTGGAAAACTGAACAAAATTGGGGCTAGGGACACACAAAGAAGGTAGATCGATACCCCAAGCAACAGATCTATGGACCAAAACCACGAAAAACGCACCAAATCCAGAGATCGATCCGAAGACAAATTTGGGGCTCTTTTTTGGGGATTTTCGAAAAAATTTGGTGGATAGAAGAAAACTTTGTGGGGGAATTCGTGAGCAACAAAGCTCTTGATACCAATATGTTGAGGGCAAACCTCTAGGGTGCCCCATCTTTTACGAATCCCACTCAAATCGAGGATGGAGTGCAGGGAGATAAGGGGAGGATGAACACGACGAACTCACGCATGAAGAACACGATGAACACACACAAGCAAAACAACGATACACACCAATAGCTCACGCCAGCGGTGACTGGTCCGGCGCAATCCCTAGGATTGGCGTCGGGCGGAGGACTCTCTCTCGAACCGGCACGGCGAGATGGGAGACTCGGTGAGATCTTGACGTCTAGGCAAAGGGACTCCGATGCCTAGGCCTTGTACAATGAGGAGGCACGATGCAAACTCCAACGAGGTTTGGGATATTTGGTGCTCCTTTGTCAAAGGAGCATGAGGCAAGAACTAGATAGATCCACAAAGGGTTTCCACTAATTCCAAATATCATGCCTAGGGTTTACAATAGAGATGGGGGCTATATATAGGCCAGCCACTAGGTCAGGGGTACTTTAGGCAACTAAAATATCAAAAGGGGTGTGTTACAAGGCCAAAGGGCCGAGCTGGGGTGCACAGGCCCTGGACCGACCGGTAGTATCCAAACTTGTGACCGGTAGTACCGGTTGTGGTTGGTAGTACCGCTCACAGGCACCAGAGCAGGCAGAGGCTGAGGCAGGGGCTTCAGACGCGGGCGGTAGTATCGCTCGACGACAACGATAGTACCAGATGAAGGGCGGTGGTATCGCCCGCAGGTACCAGGTAGGTCTGGGGTTGCTGGCGGAAGCTCTCTGTCTGGGGCGGTAGTACCACGTACTCCAGGCGGTAGTACCGCTCGGGCGGTAGTACCGCTTGCAGGGGCCGGTAGTACCACTTGCTCTAGGGGGCTGCTAGCTGTTGTGTCGCTCTTCTGGCTCGTGTCTTCATACCTAATGATGCATAGTGTCTGGGCATGAAGTAGCAAGCCATCCAAGGGTGTATCGAAGTCACATGAGTATAGGAGCGAATTCACCTTAGCTTGGAGGAGTTTGGTTCGAGCGCGAGTCATCAGTCCACTTGGGGGACTTGGTGGTGTAGATGTAGAGGCGTCCATAGGACGGGCTGCATCATGGGGTGTGAAGAGTTATAAAGAAAAACCTCTTTGGTAGATATGAGTGCTTTTGATATGAATAGCGTCCTGCATAGTTGTCATCTTTATTGTGTTGATAATTGCCACACAAATACTTACATACAAAATATTATGAAAGATGAGATTTTACCAAGATATGACAGGACTAATATGTGTTTTGTTCTTATTAATGAAAAGGAGGAATCCTCCAAAGTTTCTTCTATTATCTCTAACAATAAAGCAGGGTATATGGAGAAGCTTCCTTTCAAGCCTCTCCCTCCTAAAGAGAAGAAGGAAAAGAAGAAGAGGAGTAAAAGGAGGGACGAAACGGTATTTTCCCCTAAGCACTTTGCTCCTATTATAATTTTGATGAGTCTGAACTTGATAATCTTCTTATGCCTGTTACCTATAGTAGTGATCATGATTGGGAAAAACACACTACTTTTGATATAGAAAATCTCTTTCGTACCAATTCTGAAAATGATAATATTAATAATTGTTGTACTATTAGTGTTATCCATGTTCCTTCCAATGAAGATATGTTTACAAATGAACACACTTTGGAAGATAGCTATTTTATTGCTTATGATGATTACAATATGCCTCCTATAATTGATGATTATGGTGACGGGAATAATAATGATAGCTATTTTGTTGAATTTGCTCCCACTACAATTAATAAGAATAACTATGCTTATGTGGAGAGTAATAATGATTATATGCATGTGGCTCATGATAAGAATGTTTTATGTGATAGTTATATTTTTAATTTTATTCATGATGCTACTAGAAGTTATTATGAGATAGGGAAACATGGTTTTATGTATCTCAACAATATTAAGTTTCCCCTCTTTATGTTGAAATTTTTGAAGTTGCACTTGTTTTGCTTTCCTATGCTTGTTGCTTTGTGCTTTCATGACTTGTTTCTTTACAAGATTATTTTTCATAGGAAGTGGGTTAGACTTAAATTTGTTCCATATTTGCTTCTTGATGCTCTCTTTTACTTCAATTCATATTTCTTATGTGAGCATCATCGAAATTATCATGCCTATCTTAATTAATGGCTATACAGAAAGAGCTTTTGGGAGACAACCCATTATATTTTTATTTTCAGTGTATTTTTGTTTTGTTGAGTCTTGGAAGTTATTTCCTCTGTAATAACCTCTTCTTATCCTTTTTGTGTGGTTTTTGTGCCAAGAATAACCTCTAATGAGAGAGAAGTAAGACTTGGGAAACTTGCTGTCCAGAAACAGATTTTTGTACTTCACTGTAAAAAATCGTGCAAAATCTCTGAACGTCGGATTGAGCTGTAATTTTTTATGATTATGCCCCAGGTTTTTATCTCACTTTCGTTAGTTCATCCCTTTTCGATTTGAGCAACAGAAGATCTTCAAAAAAATCGGGTTTTACCTGTTGGTCTGTTTTGACAGATTTCTACCATTATTTGCATTTGCCTCTTAATCTTTTTCGCTTTGAGTTCTTGCCAATTACTTGAACTTTTAAATGGAATTGCTACAGCAGCTTGTGTTTTAATGGAAGTTATACTTGTGTTGAAACTGAACCCAAAGACTTATTATCTTGAGTACACTAATGTTGCTAATGAAGATTGTGTGAAGTTTTGTATGAAGGAAATTTTAAAGTGTAGGGAAGAATAATGTGATGAGATGAAGTATGGACAAAATCTCAAGCTTGGGGATGCCACCCGCATCACCCCAAGAACTATTCAAGAAGTACAAGCATCAAAGCTTGGGGATGCCCAAGGCATCCCCTTCTTCATCTATAAAAATCCCAGGTTTTCTTCCAAACACTTCATTTTTATTGTTTCAGGCACAATTGTGTTGTTCTTGGAGCGTATTTGTTTTACTTTTTAGTTTTATTTTGTTTGGTTTGCTTAAATAAATTGGTTGGACCCCGGCATTCATACATAGTTTCAAATAAATTGATTTGTGTTGGAAAAGAGTAGGAAATTTCAAGATTATAAGGGGTACAAGAGGAGCTTGTTTTGACTGTGGCCTAAACTTTATCATGTCATGTTTGATATTGCTTTTACTTTATGCTTAGTAATTATTGCGGTAGCATGACTTGTTCCAAACAATTGAGATTGCTTAATGTGCCTTGAAAGAATCATTCGTTGTTTTAGCATACAAAAGCATAATATTATGGTATTCTCCTTTGATGCTTTATTTGAGTTGACTTGGCGCATGCTCACACCATGTTAGGACTATACCAGTTACCTTAGCCTCTATGATCATTTAGTTTTTGACTTGTAATATCACTTTATGCTTTAATTAATAATATCTTGTCGCTTTGCATGATTATGGCCATTATTGCTCTCTTAGTTGGTCGCTCCCAGTCTTTTGCTAGCCTCCACCTGTACCAAGTATGAGTTCCACTCATGCATCCAACCCCCAAGAAAACCAAGTTATTCCAAAGAGTCCACCATACCTACCTATTAGCATTATTGCTATTCCAAGTATATTCATGTTTTTATCTACCTTCCGAATTAAACTTGTTATGTGAAAATTAGTGATTAAAGCTCTCACAAACTTGATGGCACACTTTACTTTTTCTTGCACTTAATAGACTTGAACCATTGTGTCTATCTATGTTGCGTATATGCTTGCGCTTTATAAGTTGTGAATTAGCAGAACCATGTTACCATGGGGAACACTTTCAACATTGCACATTATTAAGTTGATATCATGTTATTTTGCTTATGGATCCCGACGGTGTGAAATAAAAGGGAAGCTTGTAAGCTCATGGAGTTTGTATGTGTTAGAGAAACGCCTAGGCGGCTAGCCTAAGCCATGCCTAATCATGGTGGAAACTTGCAGCATAACCATAGTGAGCAATCTGTGAAGCATCCTCAATAAAAACCTATGAAAATAACAAATAAAAAGATCGCTGAGATGCTCATTGTCTGTTGTCGTGTCATTTTGATATGGGATAGCTCCTGTATCATGGGGCAAGGGGTACCCCATTGGCGGTTCTCTATGATACACATGTACTTACAATGATAAGAACATACGTGTGACTAAAGTTGAGTAGCATGAGGTTCGGTACTCGTAAGCAAGGGGCATGAGATTTTCAACTTATAACTTGTCAAGCATATCCTCATATTTGTGTCACTTTAACAGATGAGGACATCCCTACAATTACACCTACCCCAGTGACTACTGAAGATACTACAACTGTTGCAAGAAAGGATCAGTCCAATGAGATTAGAATTGGACCTATTACAAGAGCTCGTGCTAAGCTACTGGAACAACAGGTGAATTTACTCCTAAACGAATCTGGTACTTTGATTGATGAGAACTTTATACTCCCTAAGTCTATGCATTTATGTATGACAAGGTTCGTTGGAGAAACACGCATGGCGCGAGGAGGAGAAGGGCTACAAGAGAAGCCCAACATGATGATCGCCCAAGGATGCGCGAGGGAGGAGAGGGAGGAAGGCGCAATACAAGTAAGGGAGATCATCAAAGAGAAGAAACGTTCAATTCGGATAGACAGAAGTCCTGAAATTGAAACGGATGTGGATTCCTCATACGAACTCCAAAACAAGCAAATAAGCACTTGTTGGATAGATAATTCCAAGATCTTTCCACTGAGTAATTCCACATCTAAAAAGACGCCGGATAATCCGGCCCCCACACCCCGGATAATCCGGCCCTGCTTTGGAGATCCTGCTAAGGTCTTCGGCGCGACGTTCTGTGTCGGGGTGGATATTTGACCGGACTTTTCCCCCGGAAAATCCGGCCCCCGGATAATCCGGCCCTAAAAGTCTCCATCAGATCCGGACGGATCTGACTGTATCCGACACGTTTACGTTTCGTGTTTTTCAGACGTTCCGCGGCCATATAAGCCTGGGAACGCCCTCTAGTTTAGGTTAGACCACGTTAAAAGTACTTTGGAGTTGTTTCTTTCATAGAACCTCTAGAATTACCCTGTGTTCGAATCTACCAACTATAATTGAGTGTGATCTGTTGTTCCATTGGGAATTAGTAGATTGCATACTACCGTTCATGGTCACGGCTGCATGCGCAAGAGCGTGGTGTTGTGAATATCCTACAAGGTTCGAGAGCTGTTGCATTGGCATCAGGAATTGAGCGGGAGAGTTCATAGCTACAAGATAGTTATCTATCATCCACCATCATCACCGCCATCCGCTTACTGAGAAGATCGGGCCACGCCATATCATCTTGGTATCAGATTTCCAGTGTTGCCTCGGTAAGCATCAACAAATCCATCCATAGATTAGAGAGTGTTTTTCGTCCTATACAGAAAAAGCCTTACAAAAAGATTTGCCATAGACTAGATTGCATCGTTTTTGAGTTTTAGTTGCTGATTGTATCTTCTCGTAGATATGATCTGCAGGTTTTTCCTCATAGGAGTCTAGTTTTTCGTTAGTGTCTAGGTTTAGGGTTTGATCTTGTTTTCCTCCGTGTCAACCATCACCGTGTTCTGCAAGTTTTCCTCGTTTGTCTGAGTCCACATAGCGTACCTTTATTTGCATACCATAGACACAACCCATCTATAGCATCCGTGCCTAGGAACGTACCCACGAGACTAGTTGCTTTGCTCCGACAGGCTGCTCATTAGGGTTTGAAGTGCAAATTTTTTCGTCCAGGTAGACCGGATTATCAGGCCACCGACAAAACCGGAATATCTGGCCCCTAATTGCTCAGATTTGTTGCATCACGTATTGCATTGTGTCAGGTAGTTGAAAAAATCAAAAATAGAAAGAAGAGAAAAAAAGTTGTTAAAAAAGGGAAAAGAAAAGAGATACAAAAGTAAACAACAAAAGGGAGATATCAAGGTTGATTAGAGGACTAGTTTTATAATAGCACTAGTAGATTGAGCAATCTTGTCCCTGTTCTATTTGAGCTATTACTAGCGTCTCTCTTGTGCATTCCAATATTCCTTTTCATAAGTTGCTTTGCCACGTTTATCTCCACTTTGTGTGTTTCTTGGGTATTTGTATGATCAACACTAGGACTTGTTTGTGGTGTAGATAGGGTACCATACCTATAGCTCCACCTTAAATAACATGTGTGCCCTGCGATCATTCTCTATACCTTTGATATTCACTTCATCACATCAAGTGCATCAGTCTTTGATTTCGTTTGGTAGAGCATCTCTATTCACTTTGGAACGGTAAGATCTCCTTTCTTATTAGTTCTGAGTGAGTTGTGAGAGTTTCCACCATACAGATTCTGATTTTTGCACTAACCTACTAATCATGTCTTCTAGTGATGATGATGTTGTGTTGCAGAAAAAGAAGGATGAGGAGCTCGTCAATTGGCATGAATATGAGGCTTTGAAATCCCACTTGACACGTGTGTTTACTAACACGACAGATGCCATTGACAAGAATCTCCAAGATATGAATATGAGATTGGATCAGCATGTTGGGACGGTTGATACTATCCAAACGCAAGTGGCTACGCTCAGTGTCAATGTCACCACTTTGCAGCATTCCATTGAGGGTTTGACAGCCGCCTTACATAGAAGGGAAGATCCTCAACATGATGATGCCTTTGATGATTTCGATGAGGGTAGCGCTGTGGATTCTGCTCCACATGTTGGCAGGGGACGTGCTATTCCCCATGTCCATGCACCTGCTCATGGTCGTGGGTTTGCCCCTCTTGGGCGTGGTCAACGTGTGCCCAACCAAGCTGCTGATGATGGTTTGGGCAAGCCAAAATTATCAATTCCTAAGTTTGATGGATCCACTGATCCTGAAGACTACCTCACATGGGAGTTGAAGATTGAGAAACTCTGGCACTTATTTGACTATCCAGAAGATAAGAAGGTCAAGCTTGCAGCATCTGAATTTGATGGTTATGCTTTGCGTTGGTGGGATGCTCTTGTGCAACATAGGAGGGAGGACAATGAACTTCCCGTGATGGATTGGCGCGAGATGAAGCAAATCATGAAGGCTCGTTTCGTACCAACCAACTACTTGCGATCAGTTTTTGATAAATTGACGCAATTGAAGAAAGGCACAATGATAGTAGATGAGTACTACATGGAGATGGAGTTGCTTATGCAGCGTGCTAGAGTTTGTGAGTCCATTGAGATGACCATGCAGCGATTCCTAAACAATCTGAAGTTGCCAATCAAGAGCATAGTACGTCATCACAAGTATGAGACCATGAATGAGCTATTGCACCATGCTAGAGAGGCCGAATCCCAGTTGGCAGAAGAGGCGAAGTCACGCGCTTGTTTTCCATCCTCCAGCAGATTTTCGGCCAGATCTACTCCTCCTACAGCCGCGCCACCAGCTGATATTCCGTTTACACCATCGGCCAAACTATCAAGGACACCTTCGTTTGGTTCTAATGCTCGGAAACCCGCTGCTCCTGCTGCTAGCTCGGGTTCCAACATGTCTACGACATGTACTCGTGATGTGGTGTGCCATACTTGTGGAGGTAGAGGTCACTACAAGAAAGATTGTCCAAACAGCAAGGTTATGTTTGTTAATGAACAAGGTGAAGTAGAAAGTGGAGATGAAGCTTATGATGATGATATTGATGACGACGAGGATGGTGCTGATGCATATGCTGAGCGTGCACCGACTATTGTCGTATCTTCACGTGTACTTAGTGTGCAACTGGTTGAGGAATCCCAGCGTTGCAACTTGTTCCAAACAAAAGCTCTAGTTGGACCAAACAAAGCTTGCAAGGTAATTATTGATGGAGGTAGCTGCAGAAATCTTGCAAGTAAGGAACTATGTGCCAAACTGAATTTGACATATTTACCTCATCCCAAGCCATACTACATACAATGGTTGAGCAACAATGGTGAGATGAAGGTAAATCATATAGTACGTTTGAATTTTCAAATAGGGCCATACAAAGATTCTATTGATTTTGATGTGGTTCCTATGACTGTTTGTCACCTACTATTGGGTCGGCCTTGGCTCTATGATCGCCATGTGCAACACAATGGCCGAGCCAACACATATCACTTAGAATTCAAAGGAAAGAAGATTACTATGCAGACAATGACACCACAAGAAATTGTGAATGATTCTCGCCAGAAGATAGAGGTGAACTTGAAGGAAGATACTACCACTCGGCGAGACTGTGTAACAGCTGTTCCTGATGTAATTGAGCCTAAATTGAGTGATATAACGAAAAGTGAGAGAGTGTCTGGGTTATTGATACTAGCCACCAAGGAGGATATGAGAGAGTTTCGTGAGGATCCTACAACCATGCCACTTGTGCTCATGTATAAGGGCGAGGTATTGGTTTCTAACGACATGACCCCTATTTCTCTAGGTGTCTCTTCTGTTTTGCAGGACTTTGGGGATGTGATTCCAGCAGACGTACCCGTAGGTTTACCTCCATTTCGTGGTATAGAACATCAAGTGGACCTGATTCCTGGCGCCACACTTCCCAATCGTGCACCTTACAGGACTAATCCCGAAGAAACTAAGGAAATTTAGAAGCAAGTACAAGCGTTGCTGGATAAAGGGTACATTCATGTTTCGCTTAGCCCTTGTGCTGTGCCTGTTATTTTGGTTCCTAAGAAAGATGGTACATGGCGCATGTGTGTTGATTGTAGAGCGATTAATAACATCACTATTCGATATCGTCATCCTATTCCATGCTTAGAGGATATGCTAGATGAATTGAGTGGTGCTGCAGTTTTCTCTAAAATTGACTTGTGTAGTGGTTATCATCAAATTAGGATGAAAGAAGGGGATGAATGGAAAACTTCTTTCAAAACTAAATTCGGTTTGTATGAGTGGTTAGTTATGCCGTTTGGTCTTACTAATGCACCTAGTACTTTCATGCGTTTGATGAATCATGTTTTGAGAGAGTTTATTGGTCATTTCGTGGTTGTTTACTTTGATGATATACTCATATACAGCCACACCAAATCTGAACATTGCACTCATATTAGACAAGTTTTGCAAGTGTTACGTGATAATAAACTGTATTCTAATCTTGAGAAGTGTACATTTGCAAAAGATAAGGTCATATTCCTAGGATTTGTTGTTTCTAAGCATGGAGTAGAGGTAGATCAATCTAAAATTGAATCAATTCAGAATTGGCCTACTCCAATGAATGTAAGTCAAGTGCGTAGTTTCCACGGTCTCGCTGGTTTCTATAGGCGCTTTGTGAAAGATTTTAGCACCATTGCTGCACCATTAAATGATTTGACAAAGAAAGATGTTCCTTTTCTATGGGGCGCGGCCCAAGACATTGCATTTGATACATTGAAACGTTTGCTTACTTCTGCACCATTGCTTGCATTACCTGATTTTTCGAAGCAATTTGAAGTTGAATGTGATGCTAGTGGTATAGGCATAGGTGGCATTTTGATGCAAGAGGGACGACCTATAGCTTATTTTTCTGAGAAACTGGCTGGTGCTCGTTTGAATTATTCAATCTATGATAAAGAATTGTATGCACTTGTGAGAGTACTTGAAGTTTGGCAACATTATTTGTGGCCAAAGGAATTCATCATACATTCTGATCATGAAGCATTGAAATACTTGAAAGCTCAATCAAACTTGCATAGAAGATTAGCTAAATGGGTTGAGTTCATTGAGTCTTTTCCTTACATCATTAATTATAAGAAGGGAAAAGAGAATGTTGTTGCTGATGCTCTATCTAGGAAGAACATGCTATTAACCAATCTTGATGTTAAAATTCCTGGATTAGAAGCTATTTGTGCACTTTATGCAACTGACCATGATTTTGCTGAACCATATCGTTTGTGTGCTCTTAGAAACGCATAGGATAAGTATCATATACATGATGAATATTTGTTTCGAGCTAACAAACTATGTATTCCAGAATCATCGTTGCGTTTGTTCTTAGTGCAGGAATCACATGCTGGTGGTTTGATGGGTCACTTTGGGCGTGAGAAGATGTTGCTCATGATTTCTGATCACTTTTATTGGCCCAAGATGAGGCATGATGTGTACAGATTTGTGAAGCCTCACAGTTTGTAGCCACCTCTCTCTGCACCGACTACTCCATGGGAAGATATTAGTATGGATTGTGTGCTAGGTCTACCTAAAACTCAGAGAGGTCATGATTCTATATTTGTGGTAGTGGATAGGTTCTCTAAGATGGCTCATTTTATTGCCTGCCACAAAAGCGACGATGCGTTGCATGTTGCTAACCTGTTTTTCAGGGACATCGTGAGATTACATGGAGTACCGAAGACGATTGTTTCTGACCGTGATGTGAAGTTCATGAGCTACTTTTGGAAGACCTTATGGGGGAAGCTAGGAACGGAGCTGCTGTTCAGTACTACATGTCATCCCCAAACAGATGGTCAAACGGAGGTGGTGAATCGAATATTGTCACAGCTGCTAAGGACCATGATTAAAAACAATATGTGGGAGTGGGAAGAGTGTTTGCCACATGTTGAGTTTGTTTACAACAGGGTTGTGCATTCAACTACTCAGCTTTGTCCTTTTGAGGTGGTGTATGGTTTCAAGCCATTGGCGCCACTTGATATGTTGCCTCTGCCATTACATGAGAGAGTTGATATGGAGGCATCAAAACGTGCTGATTATGTGAAGAAAATACATGAGAAGACTCAAGAGGCTATTGAGAAGAAAGGCAAGAAAATTGCTGTTGTAAGGAATCAAGCAAGGAAAGAAGTGTTGTTCGATCCTGGAGATATGGTTTGGGTGCATCTACGCAAGGATAGGTTCCCACTACTTCGAAAGTCAAAATTGAAGCCACGTGGTGCTAGTCCTTACAAGGTGTTAGCCAAGATTAATGATAATGCCTACTCGGTTGATATACCTATTGAGGAGTTTGGTGGAGTTAGCAACAGCTTCAACGTTGCTGATTTGTCACCATATGCTGGAGAAGACCTTGGAGCGTCGAGGTCGACGCCTTTTGAAGCGGGAGGGAGATGATGAGGACATCCCTACAATTACACCTATCCCAATGACTACTGAAGATGCTACAACTGTTGCAAGAAAGGATTAGTCCAATGAGATTAGAATTGGACCTATTACAGGAGCTCGTGCTAAGCTACTGGAACAACAGGTGAATTTACTCCTAAACGAATCTGGTACTTTGATTGATGAGAACTTTATACTGCCTAAGTCTATGCATTTATGTATGATCAGGTTCGTTGGAGAAACAAGCATGGCGCGAGGAGGAGAAGGGCTACAAGAGAAGCCCAACATGATGATCGCCCAAGGATGCGCGAGGGACGAGCGGGAGGAAGGCGCAATACAAGCAAGGGAGATCATCAAAGAGAAGAAACGTTCAATTCGTCATACGAACTCCAAATCAAGCAAATAAGCACTTGTTGGATAGATAATTCCAAGATCTTTCCAATGAGTACTTCCACGTATAAAAAGACCCCGGATAATCCGTCCCGCACACCCGGGATAATCCGGCCCTGCTTTGGAGATCCTGCTAAGGACTTCGGCGCGACGTTCTGTGTCGGGGCGGATATTTGATCGGAATTTCCCCCCGGAAAATCCGGCCCCCAGATAATCCAGCCCACCTAGACCAGATAATCCGGCCCTAAAAGTCTCCATCAGATCCGGACGGATCTGACTATATCCGACACGTTTTCGTTTCGCGTTTTTCGGACGTTCCGGCGGCCATATAAGCCTGGGAACGCCCTCTAGTTTAAGTTAGACCATGTTAAAACTATTTTGGAGTTGTTTCTTTCATAGAACCTCTGGAATTACCCTGTGTTTGAATCTACCAACTATAATTGAGTGTGATATGTTGTTCCATTGGGAATTAGTAGATTGCATACTACCGTTCGTGGTCACGGCTGCGTGCGCAAGAGCGTGGTGTTGTGAACATCCTACAAGGTTCGAGAGCTGTTGCATTGGCATCAGGGATCGAGCGGGAGAGTTCATAGCTACAGGCTAGTTATCTATCATCCACCATCATCACCGCCATCCGCTTACTGAGAAGATCGGGCCACCCCATATCATTAACCTTAATCACCTAAAGATGCTTATGATAGGGGCAATGAGAGTTGAAAGCTAATAAGTACCATATTTTTTGGAAGCTCTTTATGAGACTTGAATCCCCGCTTCCTTCTATGAAGGGCCTTTCTTTTTTACTTTTATGTTGAGTCTCCATCTTCTATCTTTATGCACCAATTGAGAGAGCATAGTGATCATTCTTAGTTTAATGTGCATTATCCCAAAACTTGTTGATTGATTCATAACTTTGATATTGCTTGTTCTTATATTATTTTTATCTAGTCACCCTTATGAACTTTGAGGGTGTCCTGTGCATTTATGTTTTGCTATACCATGAGGGACATGCTGAATACCATTCTCATTATGTTTTCTATATGTGAAACAAACAAACGTCTTTCAAAGCATTGTTATTCATGAATCTTTTGTTTGTACCTCTTCATGTTGCAACATAGTTGCTATGTCTTATTGTTAGAACTCTATCTTTCATGTTCATGATAGAGTACTTTGATCCCAGCTATCAATGTTTTACAAATACCTTGATCAAGATTATGATGGTGCATGTCACCTAAAAAATTATTCTTTTTATCACTTACCTACTCGAGGACGAGCAGGAGTTAAGCTTGGGGATGCTTCATACATCATAAACATATCTATAATTTTTGATGCTCCATGCTTGTTTTGTATCAACTTCCTTATGTTTTGTTTACACTCTAAGGTATTTTTATACATTTTCTGGAACTAACCTATTGACAAGATGCTCCAGTGCCAGTTCCTGTTTTCTACTGTTTTTGGTTTTAGAAAAGCTCGTAAAGAAATATTCTCAGAATTGTGCGAAACAAAAGCCGAAGATCCTATTTTACCAGAAGACTCACAGAGCTAGAAGACAGGACGGAGAGGGGCCACGAGGGGCCCACACCACCTGGTGGCGCGGGCCAGGCTAGGCCACGCCAGGGGGTGGTGTGGCCGCCTCGGGCACCCACCGACCTTGCCTCTGCACCTATAAAAACGCCCCAATGCAGAAACGCTAAAGAGGAGATCAGAATTCCACGAAAAGTTCCGCAGCGCCGCCGCCACCGAAGAGGAGATTCAGGGGACAAAAGTCTCAGTCCCGGTACCCTGCCGGGAAGGGGAAGTGCCCTCGGAGCCATCTCCATCGACTCCACCGCCTCTCCATCACCGTTGCTGACTCCCATGATGAGGAGGGAGTAGTTCTCTCTCGAGTCTAAGGGCTCTACCGGTAGCTATGTGTTCGTCTCTCTCTCTATGCGTGATCTTATGAGATCATGAGCTTTGTAATCTATAGATCTAATCTTCTGCTCAAGTGCGTTAATTAATCTCTGCTTATCCCCACGTGTGTGAAGTTGATAGTATGCACACCGTGTGGCACTTTGGCTAAGGTTACAGAAATACTTATCATGAGTATAATTTGAGTTGGATGTCTCTATGAGATTGTGGTGTTTGTTGGAACCATCTAGCGCTCAAAGTGATAGTGAGGGGTTATCTAGATGGGGAATGTGAACTTTAAGGTGTGCTGTTATAGCCCTACATCGCCCAACCGGAGAGTAGTTTAGGGTAGCATAATTAAGAGAAGTTATTTATATGAGAGTGTCCACTAGTGAAAGTATGATCCCTACGCCTTGTTTCTAAGCATTGAAACACCATTTACAATCAGTCATGTTTCATGTTTGCTTGTTGCCACTCTTATTTCAGATTGCAATTACCACTTATAATCATCCATATTACTTGTTTTTCACTATCTCTTTGCCGAACTAGTGCACCTATACACCTGACAAGTGTATTGGGTGTGTTGCGGACACAAGAGACTTCTTGTATCTTGATTGCAGGGTTGCTTGAGAGGGATACCTTTGACCACTTCCTCCCTGAGTTCGATAAACCTTGGGTGATACACTTAAGGGAAACTTGTTGTTGTTCTACAAACCTCTGCACTTGGAGGCCCAACACTATCTACAAGAATAGAAGTGTGCATAGACATCGCCTACGACCATTTGGTTCGCAATGGTCATAGTTCTACGACCAAAAAATCCATGGTCATTAAGAAAAGGTCACTAGTTGACACATTTGTTGTAGTAATATATATTTTCTAAAGAAACAAATGAAGAGAGAGAATATACTTTATGAGCACATAGGAGGCAATGCGAGAGAGTAGCGAAGAGGAGGATTTGAATGTGGTGCGATGTCAGAGAAAATTTGTGATGGCTTCCTGACATGAGGCACGGGGTAACTAGTAGGTAGAAGTAGTAAAATTCGGGACCTTTACTATATATGCACGCAAAACAAATTGTGTTTTATCTCTCTCTTCTCCGTTGCCTCATCATCATCCACACCCTGGCCGGCAGATCTCTCCTTCGTCCAGAACATGGTGCTGCACAAGTGTGTCGACCTACCATGATTATGTCAGTGGCTCCGTTTTAGTATCTGGCATGTTCATCAGCTGCTATGGTGTGCATAAGAAGGAACCATTTTGGGTCTTGGTGGCAAAAGGCATGTAGAGTAGCAATTCAAACTTTCCCGGTTTCGAAATTTTCATTTCCTTCCCAAACATCCGGAGGGAAGGATATTCAAAAGATCGCCATTCGCAGGAGTACTTACATGGTGGACAAGGGATTGTTGATATACGTCCCATCGCATTGGATGCACACCATTTATGATCTGTCCAGCTTCCTACTCCGTACTACTCCTACTCCATTCTCGTTCCATTTCACACCCTGCAAAGAGGAAGCACCAAGCACACTCGCAACACGATGGTTTGAAAGTGAGGAGCGTTTTTTCTTTCTTATCTTTGTGAAGCAAGTACAGTAGTACGAACAGTGTGGCTCCGCTACTTCCTAGAGAAGGAGCCAAAACCTTGCTTAATTTTATGGCCCTTTGTGCTAAATGTATGGATCTCGATGTAATTTTATCTCTTTGAGGCCTTCGATGTAAACTATACTCCCACCGACCTTGTTAAATTTTTTTCCGACAACCATGTCAATTTTTAACTAGTACAAGTATGTGCGATAGATTGCTCTTAAAATTTTCAAAATATTTGTTGAAGCTAACCAAGATTTCATTACACCAAAAACCACCGAAGGTTCTTAAAAATTTAAGTTCTTGCTATGCATCCGCATCCCGACAAAATTGAAACCATTTTGGAAACATTTAAATAAAGAATAAAAAGTATAATATTTTTTGTGTGGCATCCTATTACGTGTAATGAAAAGTATAATAAAGAATAAAAAGTATAATATTATTAATTATTCTTTGGTTTCAACCCAAACATGAAGGTCGTTTTCCTTATCAAAATCATATGTTTATGATATAGTTCCCACTTCTGGTAGATGGGTGGATCTTGTTGTACTAATCTGTTTTGTTAGGTGCAGTTTCCAACTATCATAAAAAAGTTTGTGATAACTTTCCGTGTGTCATGAGTGTTTTTTCTATAAAGAATGTATGAAGAGTATGACTCGAAATGTCATAACCCTAGTGTTTCAGACGGATTGTACCATGTTATACTCAGGATTCCCAAGTTCTATGAGTTCTCAAACTTCTTAGCCGAACTCCGCCCACTAAAATTACTTTATGTCGATTTAATTATCAAGATTAAGTCAAATTTGATATACAATCAACTTGTAGTGTTTTTAAAGTTTACCACAAACTTTTGGAGGTACCCACCAGACCACAAAAATATTGAAAACCATCGATAGTTCGGGGAGATTCAACTTCTTGCTACGATTGTTTACATATAGACAAAAAATACCCTGTTTTAATAAATTCATATGAAAAAGGATAAAATAAGAAATACAAAATATTTAAGTAAGAAGTCCTTCATGTGTTCTACTTGCAATACGAGTAAGTTTCACTTGCCTTGCACGTGAGACTTAGATAATAGACGCATGTCATATATCACTATATAAAATTATAATAAGTAAAGCTCAAAAAATTATAAATTTTTCGACATCTATAAAGTATGGGTGTATATTTGGTTCATGTACTTTGTCTGATGTAGAGGTCAATGTTTATTAGCTCCCTAACACTTGAAAAGTTTGGTAACATGATCTAGAGAAACGACAAAGAAGATTCTAGAATAATGGAGAAGTATGTTTTGAGGTTTGTGCATAGCGTTCTTTGTGATAAAGACTATCAATAGAATCTTCTAGATGCTAGAATGGGAAAGAAGATCCAATGACTAGAAATATTGAGATTCGCAAGTCTTGATCCAACAGGCAATATTCAAAGTCATTTGTACACTATATAGTGGTAAGACTAGTAAGTTACACGTGCCCTGCACGTGAAATTCAGATAATAGACGTCTTACATGTCATCACTATATAAAATTATAATAGGTAAAAGCAAAAAAAATTATAAATTTGATCAACATCCATAAAAAGTATGGATGCATATTTGGTTCTTGTACTTTGTATCATGTAGAAGTCAATGATTATTAGCTACCTAACACTTGAAATTTTGTTAACATGGCCTAGAGAAATGAGGGAGAAGATTCTACAATGATGGAGAAGTGTGTTTTGAGGTTTGTGCATAGCATTTATTGTGCTAAAGACTATCAACAGAATCTTCTAGATGCTAGAATGGAAAAGAAGATCCAACGACTAGAAATATCTGAATTCGCGAGTCTTTATCCAACAATCAATATTCAAAGTTATTCGTACACTATATAGTGGTAACACTAGTAAGTTGCACGTGCCGTGTACATGAGACTCAGATAATATACGTCTGACATATCATCACTGTATAAAATTATAATAGGTAAAAGCACAAAAAATTGTAAATTTGATCAACATCTATAAAGTATGGGTGTATATTTGATTCTTGTACTTTGTATCATGTATAAGTCAACAATTATTAGCTACCTAACACTTGAAAATTTTGGTAACATGGTCTAGAGAAACGAGGGAGAAGATTCTAAAATGATAGAGAGGTGTGTTTTGAGATTTGTGCATAGCATTCATTATGCTGAAGACTATCAATAGAATCTTCTAGATGATAGAATGGAAAAGAATATCCAACGGCTAGAAATGTTGGGATTCACGAGTCTTGATCCAACGGTCAATATTCAAATTTATTCGTACACTATATAGTGGTAAGATATAGTAGTAAGTTGCACATGCCCTGCACGTGAGAGTGAGATAATAGACATATGACATATCATCACTATATAAAATTATAATAGGTAAAGCATAAAAAATTATAAATTTGATCAACATCTATAAAGTATGGGTGTATATTTTTCTCTTGTACTTTGTATCATCATGTAGAAGTTAACAATTATTATCTACCTAACACTTTAAATTTTTGGTAACATGGTCTAAAGAAACGAGGGAGAAGATTCTATAATGATGGAGAAGTGTGTTTTGAGGTTTGTACATAGCATTCATTGTGTTGAAGACTGTCAATAGAATCTTCTATATGCTAGAATGGAAAAGATGATCTAACAATTGGAAATATTGGGATTCACGAGTCTTGATCCAACGGTCAATATTCAAAGTTATTCGTAAACTATATAGTGGTAAGGTAAGATATACTAGTAAAAGGCACATGCCACACACATATATATTGTGTGAAATGTGATTTAACAAATATTAAGTTGTTATTAACCAACAGTCTTGTCAGAAAAAGAAGGCATACATTAAGTCTATTAATAATAACTATCTATACATACTAAGAATACAACCTGCGGTGCTATGGAAATGTTTTCGGTAGGGGCGTGACATGATGGTTCTAGAACATGGTGGAGTTTGCTCTGGGTACTGTTCAACACGAATCTATCTGCTCTGCACCATTGGATCTAACAGTCCAAAGGTCAGGATTGGTGCTATTTATACAACTCAAAACTGCTCCATTATAGTAGTGTAGATAGATATAGAGATATATACCACTATAAGTGTGACCCTTAGACAATTCCTCCATGGAACCACATGCATGACAATAGGGGCCTACCATTCGCTTAACATTGTGTCCATATAGAAATTTAGGATATGGACTAAATGTCGAGGCACCAATGTGTGCACATTATCATAGACTATGGTATGTTGATAAGTCCATGACCTGATTTGTCATTAAGCTTTATTGTTCATGCATGTTGGTAGGCCCCATATCATGGCAAGTAGTGCACATGACAGGATGTCATGCAAAACCTTTTCATTTGTCCATTTTTAAGCCGAGTCAGAATTGCGAGCACGTAAATTATTATATATATCAAGATTTTGAGTCGTTCAGAACTCTCGTTGATTTTTGTGATACCGACGGACCGTGTGCACATTCAGAATAGTTTCATAGTGTATGACTTTAAGAGCAATATTTGTGAGACTTGACGTTCAAAATTAACCTAACTTTGGTTTAGGTGGGCAAAATGAGCTAGGAGGCTTGAAAACTCATAAAACTAGGGGATTGTCCAAAATCATGTTGCACTTTGTCCCTAAAACGATTCCTGTAAAATTTTAGGAGGGGTATATATACCACACGCTTCCAGATCAAATTTGACCTGATTTATGTAAATTTGCATAAACTCTCTCAAGTTGGCGAAATTGTTAGCACATAGCAATAGAAGGACTATATAGGCCAAATTTAAGAAAAATTTACCACACACTTGAAGTTCAAAGCTGACCTAAGTTCCACAAGTTGACATATAGTCATTTAAGTGGGCAATGTTGTCTGGGAAGATTGGAAAAAGCATAGAAACGTGACTTGTGTGGCACTCGGAGACATATTGTGTGTACTTTCTTCTCACCAAGAAAACTATATATTTGACCATCTATGTCTCTCTCGATGTGTTTTTTTGAATGTGTGTGTCCCGTGTCTTCTCGGGGTGTGAAATGGAGCAACCAGAGTCCGTCGGATCATTTTAGGACATTTGAATTAGCGCTAACCTCAGCCACGGTACAACCATTCTCGTACTGTAGTACATCTTAGCACTATATTATGTTGTCTTACCACTACATAGTACTAGATGGGTGCATCTTGGCATGGTGACCCATAATGTTGCCAATAATGTGAGTTTCCAACTTCTAGGAACAAAAAAAGATTTTGAATTTTCTAAGGGAAAAGAATGGTTTTCTTTAAATTAAAGAAAGCATGAAGAATATGGCTCAGAATACCAGAAGCCCAGTTCCGAGACAAACTTTGGACCATGCTTCATACGGTACAATAAAGGGGCCTTCTCTGTGAACAAAGAAAACCGGCCATCTCTCTCTCTCTCTCTATGTGTGTGTGTGTGTGTGTTTTATGAATGTGTGCGTCCCATGTCTTCGCGGGGTCTGAAAAGGAGCAACCAGAGTCGCTCGAATCATTTGGGACTTTCAAATTGGCGCTAACCTTAGCCACGGTACAACAATTCTTGTGGTATATCTTAGCACTATATTATATTATCTTACCACTATATAATATATGAATAACTCTAAACTTAATTTGACTGTTGGACAAGACTGGAAAATCCGAACATCGCTAACCATTGGATCTTCTATCCATTCTAGCATCTAGAAGATTCTATTGATAGTCTAGCACAGTGAACAATATGCACAAACCTTAAACCACACTTCTCAGGGCTCCTTTGATTTGAAGGGTAGGAAAACTAAGGGTATATGGAAAGTAAAGGAATGGAATGCCTTGCTCAAGCTGATCCTTTGGGCATAGGAAATCGTCCTCTTCACGTGCAGGAATTCTTGCATGAGGTCTGAGCTCATGCTATTTTTCTTGTGAAATCGTGTTGTCCACTTCCTATAGGATTAATTCCTACAGGGTATGGTCCTATGAGTCAAACTGACGTCAAAGGAAAAAAATCCTCAGGAACCGAATCCTGTAGAAATCCTAAGCTAATCCTTCAAATCAAAGGAGCCCTCAATGTTTCTAGAATCTCTCCGTCATTTCTCTAGAGCATGTCGAGTATTAGGTAGCTAATAGGTTGGTTTCTACATGATAGAAAGTACACGAACCAAATATACACCCGATTTACATGGGAAATTTGTAGGATTAAATCCCATATGAAATTTTCTTATAATGGTTGTTTGATTTGTAGGATTGATTACTACAGAAAATTTTCCTAGGGAATCCTTTGCGCTAGATTGTATAGGAAATCTAACATCCACCCAAACCAATTTCTTAGAATCCTTTACTTTTCCTTTGATGGAATCAAACAAACTTTTTTACATATGGGTTCCTATAGGATTGAAGTGGGCATGACATTGTAATCCTATGATTTTCCTATTCATATGCTTTTCTATCCTACGAATCAAACATGCCCGTCTGTTTTTGCATGTGCGTAGGTGTGGTGTTTGACCATTTGCAAACTGGTACAGGTAAGAAAAATATACATGCAAGGTACTATGTGAAAAGATTCGATAGAAAGCAGATCATAGTGGAGTGAATTTTGAGCAGAGACTAGACTCGTCGTGTTACAATGCACTCGTACTCAATGCATGATGTCGTACATGTGTTAGTTATTTCTCCTAGATCAGAATATAGGGTTCTAGATATTCTCCTACTTCCCAGTTCCCACGCTGGTTTGGGTTTCCCCATGCTGGTCCAACGACATTTTCGAAGTGTACTAGTGCTACTTCGAGTAGTAGATATTCAGTAGATCCTGATTCACTGATGCTGGAGGTCCACCATATGGTGGGTCCACTGCGCCCCTCTCCACTATGCCACCCGCTACGACTACTCTGCCACCCTACTACGGGTTGCTTACTCCAGGCACCCACCGAACATTTCGAAACAAATTCGAACCCTCTCCTCCCCCTTGATGGCTTCACTACCGTCAAAGCCTCCCCTCCCTCCCCAACACCACCACCACCCCCACCCCCACCCACCCCCAAAAAAACCATCAACGTCGCGACGGTGAATACACCATGGCCAGATCCAGTCCAGGCAACTTTGTCCGCAATTAGTCGAAGTTAGATGATGATGCTCTACATGTAATCGCTAGTCGATCCAATCCTCTTAGCATGTATTGTTTCTTCAAGGCCATCCCAGATCTATACCTTTCCCTCAAACGGGTTGCGCTTCCTAAGCCGCTCTTCTTCCCTAATGATAATCCTTCCCTTATAAACTATTGTCCATCTTCTTCCCCAGCTCCCACTAGTACTGAAAAAGGAGTGATTGATGCCAACATGATACCTCTAGACCACCCTTCTATGCTAGCCCCATCATCATCCCCGAAACTGGCTGCGATTATTGGGTTGGTTACAACCGCAACTAGGTAGCCATAATTTGATCTAGCTAGTTGTCCTGGTCCCGAAAAATCATTAGTACATCTGGTGAATTTGTATACTAGCACCATCATTCAAGTCCTGTCACTAGAAATTGCCGGGTGTTGAGGTACACATGTAGATTTTTCTCATATTGAAGGGCCATTACCAGGCTACTTAAGATACATACTGCTAGTAAACCTCAAATGTCCACCGGCGGCAACAAGTGGTTGTACAAGCTCATCGTGGTGTTCTATATGTTCATTGCTGATAGGGCAAAGGTGTCCGATCTTTCGATGATATGGTGATAGTCGATTTGGATGGAGTTCGGGCTTGACAATCCAACTCCACGTGCGAGCACGAGCGCCAATGCAATCGCTAGGCCAATATCCTAGAGGTTACCGATCTTGCAGAAGCACGATCAGCCTAACCAGCGAGGGTCTTAATTCCTACCTAAAATCGAGAACAAGTAAGAACTGATATTGCAATCAAGATATTGCGAATAAAGATGAAAGCTTTATTGAATATGGTGGGATCCTGAATAGGTGCAAAGTCCAGGAGGTCTCAGCGACACTCAAGTCTTGGCGAAGTTGCAATGATGGCTAACTTTTAGTCTAAACAAAATTTGAGTCTAAAGTGACGGCTATGGGGGGTATTTAAGAAGGAAAAGGTGGGGTTTTAGCCATTCATAGGTATGGTGGCCGAATCCAACCCTAGAAGCCCTTTCCCCCTCAAATACGGACTCTAAAAAGTGGCTATTAAAAATCCTGCAAAAATAACATGGGCCTGGCCCAAAATAAAGGTAACAGAGCACCGAATTAAGCTATGGACGAATCTATGAAGTAATATTCTTGAATATTTCATCCAAACCTTAAATCTTCATTATGGTGGCTTCAAAGTTCTCAAATATCCACTCATGGCATCCTCTTCAATCCTCATATGTTTGCTGCCATCTCCATGCATGATTATGCTCTAATGCTTGTCCCTCTCGTCCATGCTAGGTCTATCATTCCTAAGAGTATACATCTGATTTAGGAAGCATCATATTTTCATGTATATGAGGAATAGTTCTAAGAAACGGAAGTACCTGATAGTTAAGTTGCTTGGCACTAGCTCGAGTGATAGGTCCTTGTATTTGTGTAGCTGTAGGTACATCGATTGTATCAATAGATGGGATGTCCACATCATGCTCCCCTTCTTGAATTGAAGTCGTCCTTCACGCAATCTCATCTTCCTCACCACAGTAAGGCTTCAAATCTACAATGTTAAATGTAGGACTAACCGTACCAAAATATGCAAGTAGGTCAAGTTTATATGCATTATCATTTATTTTCTCTAACACCTTAAAAGGACCAGCAGCACGTGGCATTAACTTAGAATTGCGCAAATCAGGAAAACGATATTTTTGCAAATGCAACCAAACAAGATCACCAACATCAAACACAACACGCTTTATCCCTCTATCCCCAACAAGTTTATACTTAGCATTCATGCGTTCTATGTTGTCTTTAGTAATCTCATGTAATTTCAATACCATTTCAGCATGTTGTGTAGCATCCAAGTTGTTTTGCACCGAAGAAGGTAATGGCAATAAATCAATAGGTGCACGAGGAACAAAACCATACACAATCTCAAATGGACACATCTTTATGGTAGAATGCAGCGAACAATTATAAGCAAATTCAATATGAGGTAAACACTCTTCCCACAATTTTAAGTTTTTCTTTAAAACAGCTCACAACATAGTAGACAAAGTTTTATTGACTACTTTAGTTTGTCCATCAGTTTGGGGATGACATGTAGTACTAAACAGCAATTTCGTCCCCAACTTAGCCCATAAACATCTCCAAAAGTGGCTAAGAAATTTAGTATCATGATTAGAAACAATAGTATTTGGCACACCATGTAAACGAACAATTTCATGAAAGAACAAATCAGAAATATGCGAAGCATCATTAGTTTTGTGACAAGGAATAAAGTGTGTCATCTTAGAAAACCGGTCCACAACAACAAAAATGCTATCCCTCCCCTTCTGTGTATGAGGCAATCCCAAAACAAATTCCATAAAAATATCCTCCCAAGGGACACTAGGAATAGGAAGAGGCATATATAAACCATATGGATTAAGCCGAGACTTAGCTTGTAGGCAAGTAGTGCAGCGTGCCATGAATCTCTCAACATCTCGACGCATGCGTGGCCAAAAGTAGTGTGCAACAAGAACATCCTCCGTCTTCTTTAGACCAAAGTGACCCATTAGTCCTCCTCCATGTGCCTCGTGTAACAACAATAGATGAACGGAATTATCTGGGATACATAGTTTGTTAGCACGGAACACAAATCCATCATTGAAGAAAAATTTGTTCAATGTTCTACCATCTCTACAATTCTGCAACACATATTTAAATTCAGCATCCTGCACATATTGTTCTTTAATAATTTCCAATCCAAATATTTTGAAGTCAAGTTGAGATAACAAAGTATAACGGTGCGATAAAGCATTAGAAATAACATTATATTTAACCTTTTTGTGTTTGATAACATAAGGAAAAGACTCAAGAAATTCAACCCACTCTGCATGGCGACGATTCAACTTAGCTTGACTTCGAATATTCTTCAAAGATTCATGATTAGAATGTATAACAAATTCTTTAGGCCATAAATAATGTTGCCAAGTTTCTAACGTCCAAACTAGCGCATATAATTCTTTATCATAAGTAGAATAGTTTAGACTAGCCCCACTCAATTTCTCACTAAAATTGCAATAAGTTTGCCCTCTTGTAATAACACACCTCCCAAACCAATTCCACTAGCATCAAATTCAAGCTCAAAAGTCTTAGTAAAATCAGGAAGTTGGAGTAGTGGAGCATGTGCTAACTTATCTTTCAATATCATGAAGGCTTGTTGTTGTGCATCTCCCAAAACAAAGGGCACATCCTTCTTTGTAAGCTCATTTAGCGGCGCAGCAATTGATCCAAAATCTTTGACAAAACGCCTATAAAAACCCGTGAGGCCAAGAAAACTCCTCACTTGTGTGATCATCTTGGGCTATGGCCAATTCTCAATTGCTTCAATCTTGGCTGGATCCACTTCAATACACTGTGATGTAACAACATAGCCAAGAAACGCAACTCGATCGGTATGTAACAACATAGCCAAGAAACGCAACTCGATCGGTGCAAAAGGTGCACTTCTCAAGATTACCAAACAAACGTGCATCGCGTAAAGCATTGAAAATAGCACACAAATGTTCCAAGTGATCCTCTAAAGATTTGCTATAAATTAGAATATCATCAAAGTAGACTACCACAAAACGTCCAATGAAAGCACGTAAAACTTTCTTCATTAATCTCATGAATGTGCTAGGTGCATTAGTTAAACCAAACAGCATTACTAACCACTCATATAAATCAAACTTAGTTTTAAATCCGGTTTTCCATTCATCACCCAATTTCAGACGAATTTGGTGGTAACCACTACACAAATCAACTTTAGAAAACATGGTAGAGCCACTCAATTCATAAAGCATATCATCTAAACATGTAATAGGATGACGGTAAACGAATAGTAATATTATTGATAGCTCTACAATTAGTACACATGCGCCAAGAACTATCTTTCTTAGGTACCAAAATAATAGGAACAACACAAGGGCTAAGGGACTCACGAATGTGATCTCTGTCAAGTAGTTCCTGAATTTGGTGTTGTATCTCCTTTGTCTCCTCAGGATTGGTTCTATATGGCGCATGGTTGGGCAACGTGGCACCAGGAATTAAATCAATTTGGTGCTCAATTTCTCTAATAGGATGTAGTCCTGGTGGCATCTCAGCTGGAAAAATGTCCTCATATTCCTGCAAAAGGTTAGCAACAGTAGGTGGCAAAGAAGGAGGCATATCCTCAAATGAAACAAAACCTCTTTGCAGACAATTACATAACATTGAGTACTGGTCACATCTAGTTCATCAATATCAATTTTATTTGCAAGCATACATGGACCCTTCAAACGAATTTCAGTAGCATGTTTGGAATCAGATTTTGTGGTCTTTGGTGGTACAAAATCTTCAGCAACAATCGGATTCTCGCTTTTGTGTTTCTCCTCAGTTTTAGCTCTACTAGCTCTAGCAAGATCATCTTTTAAAATTTGTTCAGGGTTCATAGGTTTGGGACCAATTTTCTTCCCATCATGCATAAGAGAATAGTGATTAGTTTTACCATTATGAACAGATTCTTTATCAAATTGCCAAGGTCTACCAAGTAACAAAGAACAAGCTTGCATGGGCACAACATCACAATCAACAAAATCAGAATATGTACCAATAGTAAAATGCACACATACCATTCTTGTTACCTTGATCTTATGAGAACTCTCAAACCATTGGATGTAGTATAAATGTGTGCGTTGTCTTGTTGGGATATCAAGCTTCTCTACCATGTCAACACTAGCCAGATTATTACAAATCCCTCCATCAATAATGATCTGTATAGCTCGTTCCTTGACAACGCCTCATGTTTGGAATAGGTTGTGGCATTGATCATGTTCAGCTTTTCTCAATTGCACACTCAACACACGTTGTGCAACTAAGCTCTTGTATTGATCAGCAGTTTCAGGTCCCATTACCTCTATCTCTTCTTCTAGATCAGAATTATCCCCATCTCGTGCAGAAATAAGAGCTAATGTATCTTTATCAAAATCACTAGCTGAATCATTTTCACCATCGTCACGCACCATCATAACACGCTGTGTTGTGCACATCTGCTCAATATGACCATATCCTCAAGCATTTGCGGCATTGTATATCCTTCATCTTTCCTATGGAGGCCATAGAAGAAGAACTACGAGCAGGGCCATTTGATGATGGCGGAGGAGCGGCTGAAGGAGTTCTTGATGAAGGAGTGGTGGCTTTGGACGTGGTAGGTACTGGTGGTGTACCACGCGAAGAAGGTGCTAATTGTCGTGATGTCCATGACGATGTACGACTTGCTGAATTGTAAGATCTTCTCCATGGTGGTTGACGATCCTACACTTCACGTTCAGCTTTGCAAGTAAGATGAAACAAATGAGTAATGGTACGATGTTCCCTATAGTCTAAAATGTTCTGAATCTCCTTATTTAAATCAAGAAAGAAACGAGCCATCATTTGCTCCAGATTTTCAACAATACCTGCACGAACCATCCCAGTTTGTAATTCCTGATAATATTCTTCTACATAATTTTTGCCTTGTTCTAAACGAGTCATTTTCTTTAGCAAATCGCGTTCATAAGTTGGTGGTAAAAAACAAACTCACATAGCAGTTTGTAAAGCAGTCCAAGTATTAGGAATATTAGCATGACTGGCGTGACAATATTCAAACCACCATAGTGAAGCAAAATCTGTAAACTCGCAAGTAGCAACACTAACACGCATATTCTCAGGATATCTTAAACATGCAAAACATTGATCTACTTACAATTCCCATGTAAGATATGCAGGATTATATCTACCCTCAAAAGGTGGAATATTTAGTTTAAGCTTAGAAACATGATCATCATTATGTACCGGTGGTCGAGCGTTGCGGTAGTAATGCCGATGATGCAGCCCGTCCTACGGACGCTCCTACATCTACACCAACAAGTCCCCCAAGTGGACCCATGACTCGTGCCTGAGCCAAACTCCTACAAGCTAAGGTGAACTTGCTCCTCTCCTCGTGCCAATTTGATACCTCCTTGGATGGTGTGCTACTTCATGCAACTACACTATGCATCATCAGGTACGAAGCCTCGACTCATCACCAAGCACCCAAGGATGGAGAACAAGGAGCAGAGCGTGAAGCAGGAGCCGCTGGAGCTACTCAGACCAGAGTCTCCGGTCTACGCACACCAGAGTCTCCGGTCCACCAAAGTCTCTGGCCTGAAGACCCCGGAGAATCTGGCCCAACCTCCGGTCTGACCCCTGCGCCGGGCCCTGGGACAATCTGAAGGCCCCTCCGGAGGCTGGTCTGAAGACTGACCAGAATCTCCGGCCTAGACCGAAGTCTCTAGTCCACCACACCGGAGTCTCCGGTCTGACCGACGTCAGGCATGAAAAGGCCTTTGGGCCTGCGACCCATGTACCCCTTAGTCCGTCCAGAACTTGTCTTTTATTCCTAAAGAACCCTTGTTTAAGTGGTTGTCTTATATATAGTCCCCCACCTCCATTGTAAACCCTAGGCATGATATTTGGAATTAGTGGAAACCCCTTGTGAATCTATCTAATTCTTGCCTCATGCTCCTTTGACAAAGGAGCACCAAATATCCCGAACCTCGTTGGAGTTTGCATCGTGCCTCCGTGTTGTACAAGGCCTTGGCAACGGTGTCCCTTTTCCAACACGTCAAGATCTCACCGAGTCTCCCATCTCCCCGTGCCGGTTCGAGAGAGACTCCTCTACCCGACGCCAATAATTGGGATTGCGCCGGACCGGTCACCGACAGTGTGAGCTATTGGTGTGTATCGTGGTTTTGTGTGTGTGTTCATCGCGTTCTTCGTGCGTGTGTTTGTCGTGTTCATCCTCCCCTCCTCTCCCCGCACTCCATCCTCGATTTGAAAGGGAATCGTGAAAGATCGGGCCACCCTAGAGGTTTGCCCTCAACATATTGGTATCAAGAGCTTCGTTGCTCACGATTTCCCCCATAAATTTTCTTCTACCCACCAAAAATTCGAAAATCCCCAAAAAACAGCCCATATTTGCCTTTGGATCGATCTCTTGATTTGGAGTATTATTTGTGGTTTTGATCTGACCAAACCTTATCTTAGGTGTTGGTCCAGCTTTATCCTGCGTTTTCCCAACCCAATTTGGCCAATTTTTCGCGGATCTGAGGACCCAAGGCGTGGATTTCCGCTCAAGAACACGAGCAGTTCACGATCTGACTCTAGACCAGAGTCTCCGGCCTGCGCACCGGAGTCTCCGGCGTACCCACACCGCAGTCTCCGGCCTGCACCGGAGTTTCCGGCCTGAAACCCCGGAGTCTCCGGCCTGACGCCTGATTTTGACAGTTTTGCCTCTAATCTTGCATTGGCTAATTTCCTCTTGTTTGTTTGTGCCCCTGTGCGTGTCGTCAACTAACAACAAGCTTCCGCATCAACAAACCCCGCGCTCATCGACACCACGGCCTACGAACATCATCCGGCACCACCGACGCCAAGTTCATCATCACCAACGAAGGTATAACTTGCATCACCTCGTTAACCCCTATCTTCATTTGTGTGTATTATCCTATGAGAGTGGCTCATCTTGTGTTTGCTTGAGCATTGTGCATTTGTCCTTGGATAGTGAGAGTGCAAGAGCAATATCAAGTGTGACTAGGTAGCATCAAGGGAGAGCAAAAAAAAGAAAGAAAAGGTACAAAGCAAAAGAAAAAGAAAAATAGTCTCCCCTTGCAAAAGAGAGACTCAAAGCTTGTAAGCAAGAGAGAAAGAGGAGCGCCCAAGGAAAGTGCACAAATCCGTTGCTCATTTTTTCCTCTTTGCAAACGAGCCACGGTCTCTCCTTGCATTGGCATGACAACGAGCTTAGTCTTTGTTAGGACATTTTGTTTACTCATTTTCATAGTCGTGTCAATCCCAACTTTCTCCACGTGTGTGTATATAGTCATAGGTTCCCGTCACCCTATTGAGTTGTTGACCTTCGCCTTTGACTTGAGTTTTGTTGGATTTTACCCACTTTTGACTATCCCTTTTCTTTTGGTTGGTTCTTTGGCATTCCATAATCCTAACCTACCACCAACAAGCTTGGGAGAGTTAGTTCTTTCTTTAGAGTGAGTTTTCTTTGCAATTCCACTTTGCACGCTTATAGCTCTCACTTGTGGTTTCTAGTTTGGTGCAATCCCCAAGGTGAGGTACAAGGCTAACACCACCATATTGCACTTCAATATACAATACTTGTGTGTCTTGCATGATGGATAGGCACAGTGAGTCGAGCCAACCACCTCCCCAAGAAGAAGATCAAGGTCCGTACATGACGCGCGCAAGTCACTTCATCGTTCGACAAGAGTTCCGTGAACATTGCCAAGCCCTTGAGACGCGACAAGATGAACAATTTGGCGAGACGCAAGCCGAGTTCAAGAACATCGACAACCGCTTCGATGGCCTCGAAAGGCAAATGCAAGCAATGCATCACAAATTCGGCCACCAAAATGAGTCACTTCAACGCTCCGTCGCCGAAACAAATGACAATCTTCGACGCCTCATCGACGGAATGGCAAGACCGTGTTCGCGTGCTTCAAGCTCTTCAAGTTCTCCGTGTCGTCATGCACCTCCGCAACAAGATCTACCCCGAAGTGGTCCAAGACACAATGACGCCCCCGTGGTTGAAGCTGGAATCTCTTCGAACTATGTACCTTCCCCACGGCACGCCGCAACGTCAAGCTATGATGGTGATTTCTCTTCAAGGCCAAGAGCAAGGCAAGAAGCACACCGTCATAGACAAGGGCATTAGTGATCCAACAAGACCAACCACAAGAAGAACCGCAAGTGCAACCGCAAGTCTACCACCACTGACTGCGACACATACTTGACACAACAAGTGATGACTCCAATTTGGAGAATCAAGCTTGTCATCGACGTGAAGCTCTCCAAGATCCTCCTCCTCGTCATGAACGTCCGCACCGACACCATGGTCATCACGAGGCACCTCCCCCACCTCAACAAAACTTGGAGCGTCAAGTGATGCAAGTTGAGTGACGCCCACCACGTCAAGAGGCTCATGACCATGTTCTTCGTCGTGAGACCAATGTGCCTAACCAACATCACCAACCAAGGAACGAGCCTCCTCTTCGTCATCAACTGCGTCAAGAGGCTCCACACCATCGCCACCATGAGGGCCAAGCGCCTCAACCACGCCAACAACCGCGCCAAGAGAAAGAGCAAGCTCCACAACAACAACATCAAGAACAAGATCTTCACCAAGGTTGCGAGAACCAAGTTCCACCGCATCAACATCAAGATCACCAAGTTCGTCGCAATGACCGCAATGATGAAGAAACTTTCGGCAAGCTCAAGTTCACAATGCCAAAGTTCACCGGATCCAATGACCCCAAAGAATACCTCTCGTGCGCACTCAAAGTCGATAAGATCTTCCGCATGCACAATTATAGCAACGAAAAGATGGTCGCCATGGCTTCACTTGAGTTTGATGATTACGCCAACCTTTGGTGGGAACAAGTTCAAGTTGCTCGTGATGCAAGACAAGAACCGCCAGTCACAACTTGGCATGACATGAAGGCTCACATGAGATCCTGGTTCGTCCCCGCGCATTACACGCGCGACCTCTTCAACAACCTTCAATCGCTTCGTTAAGGGACAAAGACCGTGGAAGAGTACTTCAAGGAAATGGAACTCAACTTGATTCGCACCAACATTGATGAGCACATGGAGCAAACAATGGCACGTTTCCTTATTGGCTTGAATCACCCAATCAAGCGCATCATCGAGTTCCAAACATACAACACCATGGTTGAGCTTGTGCACATAGCAACAAAGGCTGAACGTCAAGTGCAAGAGGACATCAAGTACAACAAGCCCAAGACGTACTTCACCTACAATCAAGCTTCAACCGCTACACCAACAACTTTCAATGGAAGCTCATCAAGTACCTCCAAGCCTTCCTTCAAGCCCACACTACCTCAAGGAAAATTGCCCCCAAGTGGCAAGAAAGCAAAGAGTGATACACCTTTCAACGGTGAATGCTAGAAGTGTGAAGGTAAAGGACACAAGTCGGCCAAATGTGGAAACAAGAAAGTCTTGTTCATCCATGACAATGGTGATGAAGAGTACTTGAGTGAAGATGAATTTGATGCCTGAGTCAAGGAAGCAATGGCAAGGCAACGAGTGGAAGATGATCAAGAACTCCTCATGTGTGAACATGACGCAAGTCCATCGCTTGTCGTCACAAGGATCTTGACCACTCAAGCACAAGAGCATGAAGACCAACGCTCCAATATCTTCCAAACACGAGCTGGCATCAATGGCAAATCTATCAAGGTGATCATTGATGGAGGGAGTTGCCACAACCTTGTTAGCACCGAGTTGTGTGAGAAGCACAACCTCACCCTCCATCCACACAAGCACCCCTACCACGTGCAATGGCTAAGTGACCAAGGGTCCGTGAAGATCAAGCATACAGTATCGGTCTCCTTCGCCATTGGTCCTTACAAAGACACGGTGGAGTGTGATGTGGTTCCTATGACAGTTTGCCACATGCTTCTTGGTTGACCGTGGCAATTGGACAAGGCTGCTCAACATGATGGTCGCACCAATGTATACACCTTCAAATGGCTCAACAAAACATGTGTTTTGCAAATCGATGACTCCTAGCCAAATAATTGCGGACAATGCAAAGGCTTTAGTGAGGGCGCAAAGAACAACACCTACTTGTGAGAAGAGTGGTGAGAGAGAGAACCACCTCATAGTGAGTGAGAGCCACAAGCCAAACTCGAGTGGAAAAACTAAGAGTCCTTGCCACCAAAAGTGAGATGAAAGATGTTCGGAACAACCCATCCATCTTGCGCTATGTCCTAATTTGCAAGGGACTAGCGCAAGGAACTAATGAATTAACCAAGGTTACTCCATCTTTGATGAGTGTTTTGTAGGAATTCAAGGATGTGTTCCCCGAAGATCTCCCACATGGACTACCTCCTCTTCGTGGCATCGTACATCGCATTGACCTCATCCCCGACGCACCTCTTCCAAACCGCGCTGCCTACCGCAAGAACCCGGAGGAGATGAAGGAGATCGAACGTCAAATCAACCAACTCGTCTCCAAAGGTTAGCACTAGTCCAAGTGCCGTACCCGTGATTCTTGTTCCAAAGACGGATGATACGTTACGGTTATGCAAGGACTGCCATCCAATCAATGCTATCACCGTGCGTTATCAAAATCCCATACCACGTCTCGATGACATGCTTGATGAGTTATGTGGAGCCACTATTTTTCGAAAATTGATCTTCGTAGTGGTTACCATCAAATACGCATGGCTGAAGGTGATGAGTGGAAAACCGCCTTCAAGACCAAACTTGGTCCCTATGAATGGTTGGTTATGCCCTTTGGTTTGTCTAATGCCCCATCCACCTTCATGCGCCTAATGAATCATATTTTGCGTTCTCTCATTGGAAAAAGTGTTATTGTCTATTTCGATGATACTCTTGTTTATAGCAAATCACTTGAGGACCATATAACACATGTCAAGGAAGTTTTGCAAATCCTTCGACATGAAAAGCTTTATGATAATCTTCCCAAGTGCACTTTTACTAAAGACAAGTTGATTTTTCTTGGATTTGTCGTTTCTTCGAAGGGAATTGAAGTTGATGTTTCCAAGGTAAAGGACATACGAGATTGGCCCATCCCAACAAATGTGAGTGAACTCCGAAGTTTTCATGGGTTGGCCGGTTTCTATCGTCGCTTTGTGAAAGACTTTTCAACCATTGCGTGTCCCCTTAATGAATTGACCAAAAAGAATGTCACCTCCGTGTGGGGCAAAGCACAACAAAAAGCTTTTGAAGAACTTAAAAAGAGGCTCACCGAAGCACCTCTTCTTGCTTTCACAGATTTCACAAAAACTTTTGAGATAGAGTGTGATGCTAGTGGTATTGGCATTGGAGGAGTCCTTATGCAAAACGGACGTCCTATAGCCTACCATAGCGAGAAACTTGATGGTGCTCGCCTTAACTATCCGATTTATGACAAAGAGCTTTTTGCCTTACTTCGTGTCCTTCAAGTTTGGCAACACTACCTTTGGCCCAAGGAATTTATCATACATTCCGACCACGAGTCGTTGAAATATCTCAAAGGCCAAGCTAACTTGAGCAAGAGACACGCTAAGTGGGTTGAGTTCATGGAGTCTTTTCCGTACATTGTCAAGTATAAGAAGGGCAAAGATAATGTAGTTGCGGACGCATTGTCTCGCAAACATACAAGCCTTCTTAGAGACTTGAAATCAACGTGTTGGGTCTTGAGGAAATAAAATCTTTGTATGCTACCGATCCGTTCTTTGAACCAATTTTCGCAAAGTGCTCCAATGACAAAGGAGTTGATGATTTCTATTTGCATAAGGGCTTTCTATTTAAACAAAACAAGCTATGCATTCCAAAGTCGTCGCTTCCACTTTTGCTTCTCCAAGAATCTCATGGTGGAGGCCTCATGGGTCACTTTGGCCGTGACAAGACTTTGGACATGCTCTCCAATCACTACTTTTGGCCCAAGATGAAGCATGACGTGGAGCGCTACTTTCAACAATGCACGACATGTGTTCAAGCTAAGTCGCAAGCTAACCCTTATGGTCTTTATATGCCATTGCATATTCCTCACACCCCTTGGTCCGACATTAGCATGGATTTCGTGTTAGGATTGCCTAGATCTAAGCATGGTCATGATTCTATATTTGTTGTTGTGGATCGTTTTTCTAAAATGGCACACTTCATACCGTGCCATAAGACCGACGATGCTTCACATGTTGCAAATCTGTTTTTCAGGGAAATCATCCGTTTTCACAGTGTGCCAAGGACAATCGTCTCCGACCGCGACGTCAAATTCATGAGCTACTTATGGAAGACCCTCATGTCCAAGCTCGGCGTCAAGCTCCTCTTTTCATCCGCATCGCATCCTCAAACCGATGGCCAAATCGAAGTTGTCAACCAAAGCCTCGGAACTCTCCTACGTGTGCTGATCAAGAATAACTTGAAGGATTGGGAGGAATGCATTCACCACCCCGAGTTCGCCTACAACCGTGCCAAGCACACAACAACCAAGATGAGTCCATTCATGATCGTTTATGGTTTCGAGCCCCTCACCGCGCTCGACATCCTACCTCTACCTCTCCATGAGCGCACGAACATGGATGTCAAGAAACACGCACAAGCTATGAGGAAACTTCATGAAGGAACAAGAGCTACTATCGAGCAACAAGTCCTTCGCCAAGCTTCAAGGTTAAACAAGGACAAGAAGGAGATGATCTTTGAAGAAGGCGACCTTGAGTGGATACACCTAAGCAAAGACCGCTTCCCCAAGGAATGTGACTCCAAGATCAAGCCAAGAGGAGATGGTCCCTTAACAGTCCTCAAAAGAATCAACAACAATGCCTACATCATCGACATACTGACCTCCAAGTACCTTGCAAGAAATACATTCAATGTCAAGGATCTCTCACCCTACCATGGAGATGTTCAAGATGATAACCATGAAGAGTCGAGGACGACTCTTTCCCAAGGGGGGGGGGAGCTGATGCAGCCCATCCTACGGACGCTCCTACATCTACACCAACAAGTCCCCAAGGTGGACCCATGACTCGTGCCCGAGCCAAACTCCTACAATCTAAGGTGAACTCGCTCCTCTCCTCGTGCCAATTTGATACCTCCTTGGATGGTGTGCTACTTCATGCAACTACACTATGCATCATCAGGTACGAAGCCTCGACTCATCACCAAGCACCCAAGGATGGAGAACAAGGAGCAGAGCGTGAAGATGGAGCCGCTGGAGCTGCTCAGACCGGAGTCTCCGGTCTGCGCACACCGGAGTCTCCGGTCCACCAAAGTCTCCGGTCCACCAAAGTCTCCGGCCTGAAGACCCCGGAGACTCCGGCCCACCCTCCGGTCTGACCCCTGCGCCGGGCCCTGGGACAATCTGAAGGCCCGTCCGGAGGCTGGTCTGGAGACTGATCGGAATTTCCGACCTAGACCGGAGTCTCCGGTCCACCACACCGGAGTCTTCAGTCCGATCGATGCCAGGCATGAAAAGGCCTTTGGGTTTGCGGCCCATGTACCCCTTAGTCCGTCCAGAACTTGTCTTTTATTCCTAAAGTACCCATGTTTAAGTGGTTGGCTTATATATAGTCCCCCACCTCCATTGTAAACCCTAGGCATGATATTTGGAATTAGTGGAAACCCCTTGTGGATCTGATGTAGCCCGACCTTCAGTCGTTTCCACATCATGGTCCCCAACTTATGCCAAGTCGTCATAGACTCCAAAGGTGAATCCGTTCCTCTATGCGAGCCCACTTCCAATCCTCTTGAATGTATACTACTTCATACTCCGTCCCATATCCATGATAGGTTCATACCGACGAGTACAGAGGCAAGGGAGGAAGCCTAGAGCACCAAGCCCGACAAGATGGAGGCTTGGAAGAGAAGATGGAAGAAGCAGCAGCTAGAGCACCGGAGTCTCCGGCCTGCGCACACTAGAGTCTCCAGCCACACCGGAGTCTCCGGCCTGAAGACATCGGAGTCTCCGGCCTGCATACCCCGGAGTCTCCGGCCCATCTCTGGACCGACCCCAAATCGAGCTCGAGGACAGTTTGTCTGCCTCTCCGGAGACGACACCGGAGACAGACCGGAGTCTCCGGCCCACACCGGAGTCTCTAGCCTGAGCGTATGGGCCTGCGCGTCGCCAGCTAGGCCTTTGGCCCATGTACCCCTTAGTCCGCCCAGACTTTCCCCTTTTATTTCTAATGTACCCTTGCACTAGTGGCTGGCCTATATATAGTGCCTCCACCCCCTCATGTAACCCTAGGCAGAGATGATAGACTAAAGAAAACCCCCTTTGTGGAATCTCTAGTTTTGCCTCATCCCCTTCTACCAAAGGGGATCGACTATCGTCACCACCTCATTGGAGTTTGCATCGCGCCTCCCTCGTTCTACAAGACCTTGGAATCGGTGTCCCTTTGCGAAGACGTCAAGACCCTCTCCAAGGTGTTCTTCCCTCTCCGCTTGGGATTGACGGGAGCACGTTGACCGATCTTTCTTTGCGAGGATTCTATCGGACCGGTGGCCACCGGTGAGAGCAATCAGCCTTGTATCATGTGTGTTTTCCGTGTGTTCATCGTGTTCTTCACGAGGTGTGCGTCCGCTTCCGCTACCTTCTCCATTTCCCCTCGCTTCCCCATCGATTTGACCACGAGATCCGTGAAGATCGGGCCACCCACGGGTTACCCCATAACATCTGGTATCAGCAGCTTTTGGTTGCCACGGATTTCCCCTCGATTTGGTCTTTTTCCCCATAAGTTCGAAAATTCCACAAAAAACAGCCCCAATTCGTGTTTTGGATCGATCTGTGATTTGAGTACGTTTTGGTAGGTTTTGATCCATGGATTACTTGCTAAACTTGTTGATCTACCTTCTCCTCGTTTCCATGGCCTAATTCCTTGATTTCCCCCGCCAATTTGGTGTTTTGGTTCGAGTTTTTCCGCCAAAATCACGTCCCGGACGAGTTCTGCACGTACTGGAACCTCCGGACCGGAGATTCCAGCCTCCGAACCGGAGACTCCGGCCTAGACTGGAGATTCCGGCCCCCAGACCGGAGATTCCGGTCCAGACCGGAGTTTCTGGCAAAGTCTCCGCCCCTACTGCTGGCAGCAAATCTGTTTCACCGTTTTAGGCATAACGTTTGCATACAAACTCGGATTTTGGTGTTCTTTAGCTCGTTTTGAAGAGGAGAAGGAGATCTACATCATCATATCCGTGGTTTATGCTATCTACTCCATCCAAATTCCGTGAGCAAGGCGGAATCCACCAATAAAGGTTGAAGATCGGCGAAGAAAGGTATAAAAATTCCGCGACTTCTCCCCACTTGCATCCCTTTGTGAGCTACACTATCTTTGCATTCAAAAAACACACATTGAGACTAGTTCCTCCTATGATTGCTTGGGCTATGCACATTTGATACCTTGTAGAATTCCGAGCAAAAGTTGTCAGCGCTATCTCATATAGTTATCTTGTATAGTTGTTGGCACAAAGAAGAGGCAAGTGCAAAAGAAAAGAAAAAAAGACAAAAAAATAGCAAAAGAAGAAAAAGAAAGAAAGAAACAAGTGCCTCATAGAATAGGAAGCACAAGCTCGATGAACATCAAATAGGTGGTACTTATTGTGTATATCTTGTAGCCCACCAATTTTATTGCAATCGAACTAGCGTCTCTCCTTGCAGTTGTGCGACACGAGCTCATAGTCTTCGCTAGGTAATCATTTGGTTCTTAGCTCACTTTCTCCGTCGCACAAGTCCCATTTATCCCACCGGGTGTGTGTTTCCTTGTATATATTCCTATCTTGTGGATTGACTTGTTTTGCTTTGTGATCATCGTGGTTGTTTACTTGCCATTACAATATCTTGATTTTGGACTGTTCTTGGACACGCCACCTTCCATAACTATCCACCATAAGATTTGTGTGTGTGTGTGTTTAGTGGTTAGTTGGTTTTGGTGTTCCGCGTGAACTTCACTTTGCTTGGTTTTGATTGCTCTCAAGTGTTGCCACTTGCACGATACTATCTTCCAAGGTAAAGTAAGGTTTGATGTTGCATCCCTAACCCCCCTACCACTTCCATATACACCACTTGTTCTTGTGAATCATGTCTAGGGACTCCGGAACCGAGGAGGATATCTATGAAGAATCCATGATGAGCCACCACGACTCCACAATTATAGAGGGCATGATGGAGCACTACACCGACAATGGCTCTGCATGCTTTGAGGACCCGGAGCATTGCACCTATGATGGCTCCACATGCATGGAAGACATGGAGCACGTCATCAACTATGGCTCCTCAAGCATGGAGTACTTGGAGCTCTACATCGACAATGGCTCCTCATGCATGGAGTACATGGAGCACTACATCGACAATGGCTCCACATGCTTGGGTGATATGGAGTACTACATCAACAACGACTCCACAAGCATGGACGACTTCGAGTGCTTCAACGACGATGCCTCACCAAGCACGGAGGACATGGTGATCTTCACCAACTTCGAGGGCTCTTCCATGAGCCATGAAGAATACCTCCACCGCTTGGAGATGGAGGACTACTACGCCAAGCTAGCGAAGACGCATCATCAAGAAACCATGACCTTCAAGGCCAAGCGTGCCACACCAAAGGGCACCACCTACTTCGATGATCCACCTCCAAGGCGTCAAGCGCCACCACCTACATGGAGTCATGCACCACCATCTCCAAGGCGACGAGTGCCATCACCTCCAAGCCACCAAGCACCACCATCTCCAAGGAGTCAAGCACCACAACCTCGAAGGCGTCAAGTGCAACAACCTCCAAGGCAACAAGTGCCACCGCCTACAAGAAGAGTGGCGCCCCAACATCATCTTCCCAAAGAGGCACCACGAAGCAAGAATCTTCATCGACATATATCCTCTAGAGATCATCGCCAACATCAAGAGGATACAAGACGTCGTTCAAGGCATATTCGCCATGAAGACGGAGAATACATGTTGATCACCATCCATAACGCTCAACCTAGCTCAAGAAGGCACCACCATAAAGAGAAGAGTGCCAAGGACAAGGAGCATCGTCGTGAGTGTCGTGTGGATGACCAAGTGCACCATCTACATCAACCTTTGGCAAGGAAAGCCAATGACCTCCGTCGACACCATCATAAGGCACCTTCAACTACTCGTGCCACCACCAAAATGGCACCAAGATCAAGCTCTCCTCCATGCCATCAAGCTTCAATGCCCAAACTTGACGTCCTAGATGATGCATGCACCCTCATGGATGAGGAAGACGAATACCTCTACTTCGCCAAGTTGGACGAGTGCGTCAAGAGGACTACACAAGCCAAGGTGCAAGATGGCAATGACAAGGTCAATATTGGCGAGCATGGGAGTTTCCCTTCACCAAAGGAGGCGCATGGAGTTGAGAGAACCAAGCCTATCCCTATGTGCTTGAGTGATGATGTGGTACCAATCCCATGTGAGTATGAGAGCCACTTAGCCCACTTGAGTGAAAACAACAGTGAGATGAGTGACTCCACTATACATGAGATTGAGTGCTTCCACTTGGAGGGCATGAGTGATACACTGAGTGAGTTGAGAGTGGTAGTTGATAGGTCATGTGAGACCACTTTGATTTCTAACGACTTACCCTCTACCTCTAGTGTGTTTCCTCATGATGTGCTAGGTTCCATAGATCAAGAAGCGCCAAGATTTGAGATGATGATGCCTCCAACCAAGAAGATGTAAATGGTGGATGAAGATGATGCCATCCCCATACATGATGAAGAAGTCGCCCACATGGAGGCCAACACTACCACAACACCCACTTCATATGAGAGGTATGAACAAGGTAAAAATAAGGGTGTTGGTGATGCCATGATCCCACTAGTGGACATGATGACTTGTGATGACTTGCATGTTATGTATGATGTTTGTGATATCACATATGACTCATTGATTTTTCCATGTGATACTTTGCCTTTGCATAATGTTGAGCATGTGAAATTATTTGATTGTGATGATGTTGCCATAGACATGCCATGCTTTAAACATTACGTTGATGATATCATTGCTTGCACTTTGTTGAACAATTGCTCTTTCCAATGTTTTGCTTGCGATGATGTTACCAATGATAACCCTCGGACAATGCTTTGTCATGAATGTTTTACAATCTCTCTCGTTGCTTGCAAAAAGATGAACAATTTCTATTTCACATGTTTTGCTTGGAACAATAATTCTCATATGGTTTATAGTGAGATGACCCCCATAGCTTTCTCAAATTTTGGATATTTTGATGATTGCCATGATAAGCATGTTCACCGCTTGCATACTCGCCATGCACCTATGTTACACTTGATTGACACTAAAGGTGATGTGCACAAGAAGAGATATGTCATGATGGATGATGTATTTCTCTACCATGCACACACGTTCTTCTGTGTGTAGGTACCCGCATGTTCATGTCAACCTCGGTTGAGCACGAGTTGACAAAAAGAGCTCTAGAGAGCATCCCCCAAGTGAGTTCAACATCGAACCCAGCTCTGATACCTTTTGCATGCTTTGCATCTTTCATGTTGACAAATTTCTCTTTCCTATGGTTTGATTGCAAGCATGTTGATGGTATTCTTTCACCTTGTGACAATCATGTCTCGTTGCTTTTGGATATTGATGCTTTGTGTGTTGCCACAAAAACGTTGAACAATTTCTCTTTCCAATGTTTTGTGTGTAACCACAATGCCATTTTGAGCATGTATTGTCATGAGAGCTTCCAAGTCTCTCGTATTGTCGTTGCAACAAACATAACGACCACTTGCTCTTTCATATGGTTTGTTTGCAAACACGTTGCTTTTGCTTCCGCTCGTGATACTCATATCCCAATGATATTTGCTTTTGATGATTTGTGTGTGGCATCCAACATGTTGACCAATTGTTCTTTCCAATGGTTGGTTTGCACACATAATGATGTTGTTTTGGATATCTTTCCTCATGTGTTTTTGCCGAATTCTCCTATCCTTGCATCAAAGATGTTGACCAATACTGTCCATTTCTTTGAGTGCCACACTAAGATGTTTTATGGAGTTTTTGAGTTCCCACATTTGGATGATGTTCAAACAATTACCATGCACTTTGACCTTGCATACGCATTTCGTTTGTGATACTTGAGTTGTGCTAATAGTGTTGTGAACAAGAATGGACATGCCACAAATGACATGCTCCTATATCACACACAAACATATTTTGCTTGGTCTTTGTTGTGTGAAGGTACAATTGCTTCCGCATCAACCTCTATGGACAAAGAGTTGACAAGACGAACCGTAGAGAGTTACCTATGGCTTTTCCTCAACGAGCTATCTCTACATCATAAGGTGACTTCATTCTACTTGAGGACTCATACTATAATCTTCATGAATTGGCTATGCTTTGAGTGTTGCTTCGCTTTTGTGGTGAGCTTTGTAGGCTTCTTTGAAGGTGAAGGAACATTGAGGTTTTGCCAATTCAATCATTCTGAGGACGACTATATGGTGAACCCCAGGATCAAGAAGGTCTCTCGACATCTTCTACTTTGTGATGAGCATGTAGAGTCGAGGACGACTCTTTTTGAAGGGATGGGAGATGATGTAGCCCGACCTTCGGTCGTTTCCACATCATGGTCCCCAACTTATGCCAAGTCGTCATGGACTCCAAAGGTGAATCCATTCCTCTATGCGAGCCCACTTCCTATCCTCTTGAATGGTATACTACTTCATACTCCGTCCCATATCCATGATAGGTTCATACCGACGAGTATGGAGGCAAGGGAGGAAGCCCGGAGCACCAATCCCGACAAGACGGAGGCTTGGAAGAAAAGATGGAAGAAGCAGCAGCTAGAGCACCGGAGTCTCCGGCCTGCGCACGACGGAGTCTTCGGCCACACCGGAGTCTCCGACCTACATACCCCGGAGTCTCCGGCCCATCTCTGGACCGACCCCCAGATCGAGCTCGAGGACAGTCTGTCTGCCTCTCCGGAGACTTCACCGGAGACAAACCGGAGTCTTCGGCCCACACTGGAGTCTCCGGACCCCACACCGGAGTCTTTGGCCTGAGCATATGGGCCTGCGCGCCGCCAGCTGGGCCTTCGGCCCATGTACCCCTTAGTCCGCCCAGACTTCCCCTTTTATTCCTAAAGTACCCTTGAACTAGTGGATGGCCTATATATAGTGCCCCCATCCCCTCATGTAACCCTAGGCATAGATGATAGACTAAAGAAAACCCCCTTTGTGGAATCTCTAGTTTTGCCTCATCCCCTTCTACCAAAGGGGATCGACTATCGTCACCACCTCGTTGGAGTTTGCATCGCACCTCCCTCGTTGTACAAGGCCTTGGCATCGGTGTCCCTTTGACAAGATGTCAAGACCCTCTCCAAGGTGTTCTTCCCTCTCAGCTTGGGATTGACTGGAGCACATTGACCGATCTTTCCTTGCGAGGATTCTATCGGACCGATGGCCACCGGTGAGAGTAATCGGGCTTGTATCGTGTGTGTTTTGCGTGTGTTCATCGTGTTCTTCGCGAGGTGTGCGTCCGCATCCGCTACCTTCACCCTTTCCCCTCGCTTCCCCATCGATTTGACCACGAGATCCGTGAAGATCGGGCCACCCACGGGGTTACCCCATAACAGGATCTATCTAATTCTTGTCTCATGCTCCTTTGACAAAGGAGCACCAAATATCCCAAGCCTCATTGGAGTTTGCATCGTGCCTCCGTGTTGTACAAGGCATTGGCATCGGTGTCCCTTTGCCAAGACATCAAGATATCACCGAGTCTCCCATCTCGTCGTGCCGGTTCAAGAGAGAGTCCTCCACCCGACGCCGATCCTAGGGATTGCGCCGGACCGGTCACCGTCGGCATGAGCTATTGGTGTGTATCATGGTTTTGTGTGTGTGTGTTCATCGCATTCTTCGTGCGTGCGTTCGTTGTGTTCATCCTCTCCTCCTCTCCCCGCACTCCAGCCTCGATTTGAAAGGGAATCGTTAAAGATCGGGCCACCCTAGAGGTTTGCCCTCAACAGCCGAGGAAGGCCTGTAGGTTGTTCAACATACTCATCGAACTCATCCTCATTTTCATACTCGCTCTCACTATCCTCTTCATATCCCACAAAAGCGTCAGTCGTGGTAGCGCAGGAACTGTTGGTGCAGCAGCTTCGGCAGTTGGTGCGGCAGCTTCGGGGGTACAGCCTGAGGTGGTGTAGCTGTAGCAGGAGCAGACAAACCTGCAGTATGGTGTCCCGCGAGTGGCACTCATCGTGCAAGTCCCACATGGTCAAGTAGATGGCGCTGAGGACATGGTGCGACCGCAGGTGCAAGTGCAGGTAACCTGGTGAGGATCTCCTGAAACTTGGCGTCGAGCTTGTCATTGAAGGATTTCTCTACTCCTTCTATCTTGTCAATGGTTTTGTTGAGCATGACGTCAACATTTTCTAGTCTTGAATCAACATCTTGCGCACGTCCGACCAAAATCTTGGTGAAGTGAGCATGCATCTCTTCACTCGTCATGTTCGTCGGTTCAAGAGGTATATCTGCCATGGTTAGTCCTTAAAAGCACATGTGTATATGCCTATGAGTATGTAAATATGGTGGAAAACACGCGTAATCCGACACTTGTTGAGCAACAAGATCCGAATCTCTGTAACACATAATTCGTCGGATGCCGATGTCTTTAGCAATCCGGATTCCGTGTAGCAATGCTTCATATTCGGTAATGTTGTTTGTTACCGTGAAGTGGATCTGCAATACATAGAAAAACTTATCTCCTTGTGGTGATTTGAGCACCACACCAGCCCCCAAGCCCCCGAGCGCTTTAGACCCGTCAAAATGCAAGGTCCAATATTATGACTCTGGGAGGGTCATGTTTTCCGTTATCTCTGTCCAATCAGCGACAAAGTCAGTGAGCATTTGGGATTTAATTGTCGTACAAGGTTTGTACTCAATGTCGAAAGCTGAAAGCTCTATTCCCATTTTGCGACACGCCGTGTAGCATCGTTGTTGTTAATTATGTCTCTCATGGGAGTTATGCTCACCACGGTAATTTGGTGCTCCTAAAAGTAATGGCGTAGCTTCCTAGATGCAAAGAACACACCATAAGCCAGCTTTTGATAATGCGGATACTGCTGCTTTGATTCAGTTAGGACTTCACTGAGGTAGTAAGTCAGACATTGCACCAGGTGTTCCTGTTTTTCCTCTACTCTTTCCACCACCATGACGATGCTGACGACTCTGTTTGTCGCAGCTAGATAGAGCAACATCGGTTCGCGAGGTTCCGGTGCTGTAAGGATAGGCGTGGAGGAAAGTACTGCTTTCAGGTCTTGTAGTGCAACTTCAGCTTCATCAATCCAAACAAATTTTTTAGTCTTTTTCAGAAGCTTGTAGAGTGGTGTGGCTCTTTCACCGAGCCGTCTTACAAACCGACTGACCGCAGCAATGCAACCAGTTAGCCTTTGAACGTCCTTCAGGCGAGTCGGCCTGGAAATATTGAGTATAGCCTTAATTTTGTCTCGGTTCACCTCTATGCCTCTTTGAGACACGATGAAACCTAACAATTTTCCAGCTAGTATTCCAAAGAAACACTTCTTCGGATTAAGCATTATGTTGTATTTGCTAGATTGGCGAATGTTTCCTCCAAGTCAGAAATTAAGGTTTCCTTCTTTTTGGACATCACCGCTATGTCTTCCACATATGCATGTACATGGCATCCAATTTGATCGTGGATGCAATGCTGCATAGTGAGCCGGTACGTAGCTCCTGCGTTCTTGAGCCCAAAGGGTATCATAACAAAAAAGAAGGTTGTGAAGGGGGTTATGAATGAAGTTTTGACTTTGTCTGATTCCTTCATCCGGATTTCGTGATAATCAGAATATGCGCTGAGAAAACATCGGAGTTCCGAGCCTGTCGTAGAGTCGATAACTTGATCAATTCTAGGCAGAGCGAATGGATCTTTGGGACAAGCCTGTTCAAGGTGGTATAATCAACACACATCCTTAATTCATTGGTTTCCATTTTAGGGACGATTAAAGGATTGGTCGACCACTCAGTGTGGATGACCTCTTCTATGAATCCGGCTAACTCGAGCCTGGCTAGTTCCTTAGCTATTGTTTTTCGCTTTTCATCGCCAAAACATCGTAGGGACTGTTTGACGGGTTTAGTGTTTGGGTGTACATTTAGAGAGTGCTCGGCAAGTTCCCTAGGTACTCCGGTCATGTCAGATGGCTGCCATGCGAAGATATCTTGATTGGCTTGGAGGAACTTGACAAGTGCGCTTTCCTATGTGCTATCTAAACCTACACCTATCTGAGTCACCTTGGATGGGTCATCATCCTTCAACGGTGTCGTCCTCATCTCTTCCGATGCCTTGAACTCCGGAGTCGGATTTGTCACCTCCTTCTTTGTCGTGGGCATCTCGGACGGTCAATGGTCTTCTTGATCTCCTAGTACTCCTGGGTGTGCAGTACAACTTCAACAAAGGCGACATTTCCGTCCTTGCACTCTTGTGCTTTCTTTGGGTCTCCCCTAATGTTGATCACGCCCAGTAAGACGGCCGTCCGAAGATAGAGTGATATGTGCTCTTGAATGGGACCACTTCTGTTGAGGGCAAACCTCTAGGGTGGCCTGATCTTTCACGATTCCCTTTCAAATCGAGGGTGGAGTGCGGGGGAAGGAGGGAAGGATGAACACGACAAACACACGCACGGAGAACACGATGAACACACACACGCAAAACCACGATAAACACCAATAGCTCACACCGGTGGTGACCGATCCGGCGCAATCCCTAGGATCGGCGTCAGGCGGAGGACTCTCTCTTGAACCGGCATGACAAGATGGGAGACTCAGTGAGATCTTGACGTCTAGGCAAAGGGACTCCGATGCCTAGGCCTTGTACAACGCGGAGGCACGATACAAACTCCAACGAGGTTTGGGGATTTGGTGCTCCTTAGTCAAGGAGCATGAGGCAAGAATTAGATAGATCCACAAGGGGTTTCCACTAATTCCAATATCATGCCTAGGGTTTACAATGGAGGTGGGGTCTATATATAGGCCAGCCACTTAAACAGGGGTACTTTAGGAATAAAAGACAAGTTCTGGAGGGACTAAGGGGTACATGGGCCGAAGGCCCAAAGGCCTTTTCATACCTGGCGACGGTCGGGCCGGAGACTCCGGTGTGGTGGACTGGAGACTCCGGTCTAGGCTGGAGATTACGGTGTAGCCTCCGGACCGGCCTCCGGAGGGGCCTTCAGATTATCCCAGGGCCCGGTGCAGGGGGTCAGACCAGAGAGAGGGCCGGAGTCTCCGATGTCTTCAGGTCAGAGACTTTGGCAGGCTGGAGACTCCGGTGTGCGCAGACCGGAGACTCCGGTCTGAGCAGCTCCACCGGATTTTTCTTCACGTTCTTATCCTTGTTCTCCATCCTTTGGTGCTTGGTGATGTGTCGAAGCTTCGTACCTGATGATGCATAGGGTAGTTGCATGAAGTAGCACACCATCCAAGGAGGTATCAAATTGAAATGAGGAGAGGAGCGAGTTCACCTTAGCTTGTAGGAGTTTGGCTCAGGCACGAGTCATGGGTCCACTTGGGGGACTTGTTGGTGTAGATGTAGAAGCGTCCGTAGGATGGGCTGCATCAGCTCCCCCCTTGGGAAAGAGTCGTCCTTGACTCTTCATGGTTATCATCTTGAGCATCTCCATGGTAGGGTGAGAGGTCCTTGACATTGAAAGTATTGCTTGCAAGGTACTTGGAGGTCGGTATGTCGATGATGTAGGCGTTGTTGTTGATTCTTTTGAGGACCTTGAAGGGACCATCTCCTCTTAGCTTGAGCTTGGAGTCGCGTTCCTTGGGGAAGCGGTCTTTGCTTAGGTGTATCCACACAAGATCACCTTCTTCAAATATCATCTCCTTCTTGTCCTTGTTTAACCTTGAGGCTTGGCGAAGGACTTGTTGCTCAATAGTAGCTCTTGTTTCTTCATGAAGTTTCTTCATAGCTTGTGCGCGTTTCTCGATGTCCATGTTTGTGCGTTCGAGGAGAGGTAGTGGGAGGATGTCGAGCGTGGTGAGGGGCTCGAAACCATAGACGATCATGAATGGACTCATCTTGGTTGTGGAGTGCTTGGCACGGTTGTAGGCGAACTCGACGTGTGGGATGCATTCCTCCCAATCCTTCAAGTTCTTCTTGATCAACACATGAAGGAGAGTCCCGAGGCTTCGGTTGACAACTTCGGTTTGCCCATCAGTTTGGGGATGCGATGCGGATGAGAAGAGTAGCTTGACGCCGAGCTTGGCCATGAGGGTCTTCCATAAGTAGCTCATGAATTTGACATCGCGGTCGGAGACGATTGTCCTTGGCACACCATGAAGACGGACGATTTCCCTGAAAAACAAATTTGCAACATGTGAAGCATCGTCGGTCTTATGGCACGGTATGAAGTGTGCCATTTTGGAAAAACGATCCACAACAACAAATATAGAATCATGACCATGATTAGATCTAGGCAATACTAACACGAAATCCATGCTAATGTCGGACCAAGGGGTATGAGGAATAGGCAATGTCATATAAAGACCATAAGGGTTAGCTTGCGACTTAGCTTGAACACATGTCGTGCATCGTTGAACGTAGCGCTCCACGTCACGCTTCATCTTGGGCCAAAACTAGTGATTGGAGAGCATGTCCAATGTCTTGTCGCGACAAAAGTGACCCATAAGGCCTCCACCATGAGATTCTTGGAGAAGCAAAAGTTGAAGCGATGACTTCAGAATGCATAGTTTGTTTTGTTTAAATACAAAGCCCTTATGCAAATAGAAATCGTCAACTCCTTTGTCATTGGAGCACTTTGCGAAAATTGGTTCAAAGAACGGGTCGGAAGCATACAAAGATTTTATTCCCGCAAGACCCAACACGTTGATTTCAAGTCTCGTAAGAAGGCTTGTGTGTTTGCGAGACAATGTGTCCGCAACTACATTATCTTTTCTCTTCTTATACTTGACAATGTATAGAAAGGACTCCATGAACTCAACCCACTTAGCGTGTCTCTTGCTCAAGTTAGCTTGGCCTTTGAGATATTTCAATGACTCGTGGTTGGAATGTATGATAAATTCCTTGGGCCAAAGGTAGTGTTGCCAAACTTGAAGGACACGAACTAAGGCAAAAAGCTCTTTGTCATAAATCGGATAGTTAAGGCGAGCACCATCAAGTTTCTTGCTATTGGACGTCCATTTTGCATAAGGACTCCTCCAATGCCAATACCACTAGCATCACACTCGATCTCAAAAGTTTTTGTGAAATCTGGTAAAGCAAGAAGAGGTGCTTCGGTGAGCCTCTTTTTAAGTTCGTCAAAAGCTTTTTGTTGTGCTTTGCCCCACACAAGGTGACATTCTTTTTGGTCAATTCATTAAGGGGACACGCAATGGTTGAAAAGTCTTTCACAAAGCGACGATAGAAACCGGCCAACCCATGAAAACTTCGGAGTTCACTCACATTTGTTGGGATGGGCCAATCTCGTATGTCCTTTACCTTGGAAACATCAACTTCAATTCCCTTCGAAGAAACGACAAATACAAGAAAAATCAACTTGTCTTTAGTAAAAGTGCACTTGGGAAGATTATCATAAAGCTTTTCATGTCGAAGGATTTGCAAAACTTCCTTGACATGTGTTATATGGTCCTCAAGTGATTTGCTATAAACAAGAGTATCATCGAAATAGACAATAACACTTTTTCCAATGAGAGAACGCAAAATATGATTCATTAGGCGCATGAAGGTGGATGGGGCATTAGACAAACCAAAGGGCATAACCAACCATTCATAGGGACCAAGTTTGGTCTTGAAGGCGGTTTTCCACTCATCACCTTTAGCCATGCGTATTTGATGGTAACCACTACGAAGATCAATTTTAGAAAAATAGTGGCTCCACATAACTCATCAAGCATGTCATCGAGACGTGGTATGGGATGTCGATAACGCACGGTGATAGCATTGATTGGACGGCAGTCCATGCATAACCGTAACGTATCATCCGTCTTTGGGACAAGAATCACGGGTACGGCGCTTGGACTAGTGCTAACTTGGATCAAACCTTTGGAGACGAGTTGGTTGATTTGACGTTCGATATCCTTCGTCTCCTCCGGGTTCGTGCGGTAGGCGGCGCGGTTGGGAAGTGGTGCACCGGGGATGAGGTCAATGCGATGTTTGATGCCGCGAAGAGGAGGTAGTCCATGTGGGAGATCTTTGGGGAATACATCCTTGAATTCCTGCAAAACACTCATCAAAGATGGAGGAACATTGGTTAATTCATTAGTTCCTTGCGCTAGTCCCTTGCAAAGGAGGACATAGTGCAAGATGGATGGGTTGTTCCGAACATCTCTCATCTCACTTTTGGTGGCAAGGAGAACACTCTTAGTTTTTCCACTCAAATTTGGCTTGTGGCTCTCACTTACTATGAGGTGGTTCTCTCTCTCACCGCTCTTCTCACAAGTAGGTGTTGTGCTTTGCGCCCTCGCTAAAGCCTTTGCATTGTCCGCAATTATTTGGCTAGGAGTCATCGGTTGCAAAACACATGTTTTGTTGAGCCATTTGAAGGTGTATACATTGGTGCAACCATCATGTTGAGCAGCCTTGTCAAATTGCCATGGTCGACCAAGAAGCATGTGGAAAACTGTCATAGGAACCACATCGCACTCCACCATGTCTTTGTAAGGCCAATGGCAAAGGAGACCGATACGGTATGCTTGATCTTCACGGACCCTTGGTCACTTAGCCATTGCACGTGGTAGGGGTGCTTGTGCGGATGGAGGGTGAGGTTGAGCTTCTCACACAACTCGGTGCTAGCATGGTTGTGGCAACTCCCTCCGTCAATGATCACCTTGATATATTTGCCATTGATGCCGGCTCATGTTTGGAAGATATTGGAGCGTTGGTATTCATGCTCTTGCGCTTGAGTGGTCAAGATCCTTGTGACGACAAGTGATGGACTTGCGTCATGTTCACACATGAGGAGTTCTTGGTCATCTTCCACTCGTTGCCTTGCCATTGCTTCCTTGACACGGGCATCAAACTTATCTTCACTCAAGTACTCTTCATCACCATTGTCATGGATGAACAAGACTTTCTTGTTTCCACATTCGGCCGACTTGTGTCCTTTACCTCCACACTTGTAGCACTCACCATTGAAAGGTGTATCACTCTTTGCTTGTTTGCCACTTGGGGGCAGTTTTCCTTGAGGAAGTGTGGGCTTGAAGGAAGGCTTGGAGGTACTTGATGAGCTTCCATTGAATGTTGTTGGTGTAGCGGTTGAAGCTTGCTTGTAGGTGAAGTACGTCTTGGGCTTGTTGTACTTGATATCCTCTTGCACTTGACATTCAACCTTTGTTGCGATGTGCACACGCTCAACCATGGTGTTGTATGTTTGGAACTCGACGATGCGCTTGATGGGGTGGTTCAATCCAATAAGGAAACTTGCCATAGTTTGCTCCATACGCTCATCAAGGTTGGCGCGAATCAAGTTGAGTTCCATTTCCTTGAAGTACTCTTCCACGGTCTTTGTCCCTTGACGAAGCGCTTGAAGGTTGTTGAAGAGGTCACGTGTGTAGTGCGCGGGGACAAACCGGGATCTCATGTGAGCCTTCATGTCATGCCAAGTTGTGATTGGCGGTTCTTGTCTTGCATCACGAGCAACTTGAACTTGTTCCCACCAAAGATTGGCATAATCATCAAACTCAAGCGAAGCCATGGTGACCATCTTCTCGTTGTTATAGTTGTGCATGCGGAAGATCATGTCGACTTTTAGTGCCCACGAGAGGTATTCTTCGGGGTCATTAGATCCGGTGAACTTGGGCATTGTGAACTTGAGCTTGCCAAAAGTTTCTTCATCATTACGGTCATTGCGACGAGCTTGGTGACCTTGTTCATGATCTTGTAGTTGGGGAGGTGGAATTTGGTTCTCGTGACCTTGTTGCGGAGCTTGCTCTTGATATTGATGTGGAGGAGCTTGCTCTTGCTCTTGTCGCGGCTGTTGACGTGGTTGAGGCGCTTGGGCCTCATGGTGGTGATGGTGTGGAGCCTCTTGACGCGGTTGACGATGAAGGGGAGGCTCATTCCTCGGTTGGTGATGCTGGTTAGGCACATGGGCCTCATGGAGAAGATAATGGTTGTGAGCCTCTTGACATGGTGGGCGTCGCTCAACTTGTATCACTTGACGCTCCAAGTTTTGTTGATGTGGAGGAGGCGCCTCGTGATGACCATGGTGTCGTTGTTGACGTTCATGACATTGATGACGAGGAGGAGTATCTTGGAGAGCTTCACGTTGATGACGAGCTTGATTCTCCAAATTGGAGTCATCACTTGTTGTGTGCGGTATGTGTCGCGGTCGATGGTGGTAGACTTGTGGTTGCACTTGTGGTTTCTCTTGTTGTTGCTCTTGTTGGAGCACTAATGCCCTTGCGTGATGACAGTGTGCTTCTTGCCTTGCTCCTGGCCTTGAAGAGAAATCACCATCATAGCTTGACGTTGCGGCATGCCGTGGGGAAGGTACATAGTTCTAAAAACTTCCATATTCAACCACAGGGGCATCATTGCGTCTTGTAGCACTTGGATGTAGATCTTGTGGAAGAGGTGCATGACGATGCGAAGAACTTGAAGAGATTGATTCGCGTGAACGCGGTCTTGCCATACCGTCGATGAGGCGTCGAAGATTGTCATTTGTTTCGGCGACGGAGGGTTGGAGCGCTTCATTTTGGTGCCGAAGTTGTGATGCATTGCGTGCATTTGCCTTTCGAGGCCGTCGAAGAGGTTGTATATGTTCTTGAACTCGGCTTGCATCTCGCCAAATTGTTCATCTTGCCGTGTCTCAAGGGCTTGGCAACGATCACGGAACTCTTGTCGAACGATGAAGTGACTTGCGCGCGTCATGTACGGTCCTTGATCTTCTTCGTGGGGAGGTGGTTGGCTCGCCTCACTGTGCCTATCCATCATGCAAAACACACAAGTATTGTATATGGAAGTGGAAAATGGTGGCGTTAGCCTTGTACCTCACCTTGGGGATTGCACCAAACTAGAAACCACAAGTGAGAGCTATTAGTGTGCAAAGTGGAAATGCAAATAAAACTCACACTAAAGAAAGAACTAACTCTCAAAAGCTTGTTTGTGGTAGGTTAGGATTGTGGAATGCCAAAGAACAAACCAAAAGAAAAGGGATAGTCAAAAGTGGGTAAAATCCAACAAAACTCAAGTCAAAGGCGAAGTTCAACAACTCACAAGGGTGACGGGAACCTATGACTATGTACACACACGTGGAGAAAGTTGGGATTGACACGACTATGAAAATGAGCAAACAAAATGTCCTAACAAAGACTAAGCTCGTTGTCGTGCCAATGCAAGGAGAGACCGTGGCTCGTTTACAAAGAGGAAAATGAGCAACGGATTTGTGCACTTGCCTTGGGCGCTCTTCTTTCTCTCTTGCTTACAAGCTTTGAGACTCTCTTTTGCAATGGGAGACTATTTTCCTTTTGCTTTTTCTTTGTATCTTTTTCTTTCTTTTGTATTTTTTTTGCTCTCCCTTCATGCTACCTAGTCACACTTGATATTGCTCTTGCACTCTCACTATCCAAGGACAAATGCGCAATGCTCAAGCAAACACAAGATGAGCCACTCTCATGGGATAGGTACACACAAAGATAGGGGTTAACAAGGTGACGCAAGTTATACCTTCTTTGATGATGAACTTGGCGTTGGTGGTGCGGGATGACGTTCGTGGGCCGTGGTGTCGATGAGCGCTGGGGTTGTTGACGCAGAAGCTTGCTATTAGTTGGCGACACGCACACAGGCACAAACAAACAAGAGGAAATTAGCCAATGCAAGATTAGAGGCAAAACTGTCAAAATCAGGTGTCAGGGCCGGAGACTCCGGTGTGGGTAGGCCGGAGACTCCGGTGTGCAGGCCGGAGACTCCGGTCTAGAGTCAGATCGCGAACTGCTCGTGTTCTTCAGCGGAAATCCACGCCTTGGGTCCTCAAATCCGCAAAAAATTGGCCAAATTGGGCTGGGAAAACGCAGGATAAAGCTGGACCAATTCCTAAGACAAGGTTTGGTCGGATCAAAACCACAAATAACACTCCAAATCAAGAGATCGATCCAAAGGCAAATTTGGGGCTCTTTTTGGGGATTTTCGAATTTTTGGTGGATAGAAGAAAATTTGCGGGGGAAATCGTGAGCAACGAAGCTCTTGATACCAATATGTTGAGGGCAAACCTCTAGGGTGGCCCGATCTTTCACGATTCCCTTTCAAATCGAGGGTGGAGTGTGGGGGAAGGAGGGAAGGATGAACACGACGAACACACGCACGGAGAACACGATGAACACACACACACAAAACCACGATAAACACCAATAGCTCACGCCGGCGGTGACCGGTCCGGCGCAATCCCTAGGATCGGTGTCGGGCGGAGGACTCTCTCTCGAACAGGCACGGCGAGATGGGAGACTCGGTGAGATCTTGACGTCTAGGCAAAGGGACTCCGATGCCTAGGCCTTGTACAATGCGGAGGCACGATGCAAAATCTAACGAGGTTTGGGGATATTGGTGCTCCTTAGTCAAGGAGCATGAGGCAAGAGGCAAGAATTAGATAGATCCACAAGGGGTTTCCACTAATTCCAATATCATGCCTAGGGTTTACAATGGAGGTGGGGGTATATATATAGGCCAACCACTTAAATAGGGGTGCTTTAGGAATAAAAGACAAGTTCTGGACGGACTAAGGGGTACATGGGCCGAAGGCCCAAAGGCCTTTTCATGCCTGGCGACGGTCGGACCGGAGACTCTGGTGTGGTGGACCAGAGACTCCGGTCTAGGCCGGAGATTCCGGTGTAGCCTCCGGACCAGCCTCTAGAGGGGCCTTCAGATTGTCCCAGGGCCCGGTGCAGGGGGTCAGACCGGAGAGAGGGCCGGAGTCTCCGGTGTCTTCAGGCCGGAGACTTTGGCAGACCGGAGACTCCGGTGTGCGCAGACCGGAGACTCCGGTCTGAGCAGCTCCAGCGGCTTTTGTTTCACGTTCTGCTCCTTGTTCTCCATCCTTGGGTGCTTGGTGATTTGTCGATGCTTCGTACCTGATGATGCATAGGGTAGTTGCATGAAGTAACACACCATCCAAGGAGGTATCAAATTGGCACGAGGAGAGGAGTGAGTTCACCTTAGCTTGTAGGAGTTTGGCTCGGGCATGAGTCATGGGTCCACTTGGGGGACTTGTTGGTGTAGATGTAGAAGCGTCCGTAGGACGGGCTGCATCAACTTCGAAGGAAAGCGCTTCCGTCTGATAGTTCTTTGGAGTTCCGAAAGTAACGTCCAAAGTGATCTCTCCTAGGGAATTTGCTTGTCTTCCTGGGACAATCCTGTGAAAGATCACGGAGCTATGATTCAGCTGAGTTTCTGAGATCCTCATCCGACGTAGCGTTTCGACGTAGAGGATGCTTATGTTGCTGTCGCCGTCCATGAGGGTCTTGGAGAAACCATAGACGTCAATAAGTGGATTGACGACTAAAGCGTACTTTCCTTGCTTGTGCAACTTAGGCGGATGATCAGCGCAATCAAAGGTGATTGTAACTTCCGACCAGTTCAAGAACTGATGGACAACCAGAACAGTTGCGTTCAGCTCATGCAAAACTGCTTTCTTGACCTTAGCTGGTTAAGAGCCAAGGAAAGTGACAGAAGTGTCCTTCTTTGTTGGGAAGTTCTTCTTTCCATCCGACTTGGGATTTGAAGGCTCTGATTCCTCCATGTCAGAATCTTCCTTGGTCTCTTTTTCTTTTTTGGGATTCTTCTTTCCCTTTCTTTGCTTGGCCCTATAGCTAGTGGATTCGTATTTTTTGATGTCGTCGTTGAAACGACACTCGGCATTTGTGTGGGACGAGCCCCCGTTGGCATCTAAGTGATGCACACACGGATTGTTGGCAATGACGGCCCAAGAGTAGGTTTTGCTAGGTTGCTGGTCTCCTCTACCTTGGACTCTAGATGTCCCACGACCGCGTCCACGGTTGCCTCTGCGCCCTCCTCGTCCTCCAAACCCGAAAGTAGGATTGACAACCGTTGTTTCCGCGTTGGGCTTTTCTTCCGAGGTGTTCTTGCACTTCTGAGTTTGTTGCTTCGGCTGTTTTGCCGACTGTGGTATAGCCAGGGCATTCAGTAGTCCTTATCATCATCATTGGCGTCTGCATATTTGCTCGTTGTCTCTATCATCTCTCTTAGATCAGTGACTTTGTCGCACTTCCAATGGTGACGTAGTAAACCAATTGGGAGTCCTGTAATGAAAGCTTCAATCGCAGTTTGATTGTTTACTCCTTCACAGGAGTTCTTTGTGTCGATCCATCGTCTGAGATAATATCGGAAAGTTTCTCCGGCCTTCTGGGTGTAACGCTGTAGGTCTCCTACCGTACAGGGCCTCCGATATGTGCCTTCAAAATTCTGAAAGAACGCGGCATGTCATACCAGTTGCGGATGGTGTTTTTCGAAAGTTCGTTGAGCCAGGATCGTGTCGTCTTCCTCAGAATAACTGGGAGATACCGGGTCGCGACCAAGATATTTCCGCCTTTGGTGATGCAGCAAGCCTAGAAAAATCCTAAAGCCAAGTGTCTGGCCAGGCCACACCGTCGTAGGGTTGGATATGTCTTGACATAGCAAATCCTTCCGGGAAGTTTGTTTGTCGAATGCGCGATCCAAAGCACTTTGGACCCACATAAATATTGTCGAACTCATAGCGCCGCGCCTCTATGTTAGAGTTGATCCGGTGCCTCGCATAACTTGGTGACAGAGAACGCTGTCTTGGTTGTTCATTGTGGCTGTGGTGCCTTGGAGCCAGACTTCTGCTTCTACCACCCCTCATCCGCCATGATGCCCTCCTTGGCCTCCTTGAGAGCCGCTATGATGGCTGCTTGGTGGAGAGGGTATTGCAGGTGGATTGTTTCCGGCTGAGTGTCGGCCTCCATCCGAAGCATCGTTATTCTGGATCCGGGGAGGGTCTTGATTACGACGAGCCCCCAGCTGGCTTGACTCGGTACGGTGTATGTTGTTCCTTCATCCGTTGGTTCCCCCATTGTGATGAGGTTCAGTCGGATGGCTTGTATGTCTAGGAGGTGGCATCCTTTGTCGGTCCTCCTCCCGACGTCGCTCTTCTTCGTCTTCCCTACGATTATTCGACTGTCACCGAGGAGGCTGCCTTGGAACTAGCGCTACAACCGTGTCTCGCTCTGTGGCCGGAGCAACATTGCTCTAGTCACGTGCGGCTCTGTGTTGTTGCCCTAAAGATCCGGTTCTTGAGTAGTTGTCTTCCCGATAGTCGAGACGGTGATGCTGGGTCTTATCGGGGCCTTACGTCATGCCAAGCCAGATCCGTGCAACATTGGTTGGACTTAGAGACCAGCTTTCCGCTCCCGGATCTCGCGGCCTTCTACTGCTCTAGACCCTTGTTAAGTAGCTTTACGCCTAACCAGATTTAATCTGGGTTTGGATTGTTCGCCAGGATATCTCGAGCTCCAGCAGTGTTTTCCGCTGGTGTTCCATACACCAGGTCTCCTTTGCTATCGAGCAGAGGTTCTCCCTTGATGGTGTCATCTCCCTCAAAGAGGGTTTTGTGGACTTCCGGATTTTTGTTAGCCCGCACGGGGCCGTTCCGGGTCTTCTGGTACTGCAGGGAGTTGAACTGCCCCGTAGATGCAATGCGCTTCTTCTCTTCCAGAAGGTTGTTAGCCTCATCCAGGAGTACTTGACGATGCACTTCTAGGGCTTGGGCCCTATCTTCCATATCTGTAGGTGTAAGATCTGCAGTAGTAGGGATTGGCGTAGTTAACGCATCTCCAATGAGTTTACGGGCACTAGGGGTAACCACGTGTCCATCCACCGGAGTTTCTTTTGGCTCGTATCGGATTAGGGCTCCATCCGAGTATTCTTCACATTCTTCGGCAACTACCTCCTCAGTCGGAGGGTCTTTTGCTGGAGTCTTCTTCTTGTTCTTCTTCCTTCCCTTCTTGGCAGCATCGGTAGCAAAGACGTCTTTTGGTCTGTTTCCTGGAGTCAGGCTCTGATCAGTACTTTCGGACATCTGGACATCTGGATTCTCTCCGAGATCCATATCATCCTACGCTTTGGGAGAGGTTTCTCCAGATCCTTCGCCCATGGCTTCTCCTTATTCTGCAGCTTTGGAGTTGTACTCCTCTTCATATTCCACGGAGAACTTTTGGAAATCCGTCGACGTCATTGAATCATCTGAAGATGCCGATAAGTCGGTGTTTGTTCTGATCACCTCCAGCACCAAGTCTTCATTGTCTCTAGCATCGGCAGAGTCGGATCCGGATCCAACATATCTGACAAAGTGCGATGCGTGCGTCCTGAGGTAGTTGCGGCTTTCCTCGTGGGCTTCCTTGAAACGTCTAATGGTCTCGAGAATCTCATCCACGCTGGTGTCATGCAGCATCATACGCCTCAACGTGTACCTCAAGAAAGGTTGATCCATTCCGGCATTGGTAGAGCCGGAATCGGAGTTGTTGTCCTGCTCCTCCTGGATTTCGACCTCGTTGGGAAGATCGATCTGGGATTCGACCTCGCTAGGAAGATCCAATCTAGACTCGACGTTCACTGAAAGATCTGCTTCAGGCTCAGTTTTCTCCACTATCTCCGTGTTAGGTGCGGGCTAGGTGGGGTTGGGATTTTCTAGGATCCGGAACTCTATCGCCTCTGTGGACAAAGTGGACCCAAAAGCTTCTTTTGCCTCTATCGTCACCGCTGGGGTGGGTGGGGCAGGTTCAGCGAAACCAATGTAAACATTAATCTCACCAAAGGGCATGATGGTGTAGGTAGTCATGGCCTCCCTAGCCGGAATCCAGGTCTCATCGAGAACGATGAGAGGGATGTCACTGGCGTAGATGACTCGGCCGACAGCGACTGTCTGGCCGATTCCGATTCTTGCAGATTCCACTTGGAACGCAGATCAGAAGCTCACTTTCCCCACAGTGGGCGCCAACTATCATCAGAATGAGGACAAGTACGCCATGAGGGGGTCCTCGAGGCGTGCGGAAGAGAGGGGTGTGAGACGTACGGTGTTCCAGGACGGTGAGCACACAAGTTTACCCAGGTTCGAATCTGCCGGCTTTGGACAAATCCTACTCCTGCTAGCAATCCATTAATATGGCAGAGCCGGATATGGGTTACAAGGGTTTCGCCTGTGCGAGTTGAGATTGTAGACTATTGTGGGGTGCCCTAAAGGTTGGTCCCTAGAACGGCTTATATAGATATTCGGCCTAGGGTTTACAGGAGAGACCTATCCGGCTACGACTAAGAGTCGGTTACAGAGTACATCTTGAACTACCAGTAACACTATAGGCCTATGTTGGTAAGTCTTCTGGGCCTTCTTGTAGTTGGACTGGACTCCGTCTCTTCTCCCTGACTGAGGCACCCGTGAACCAAAGCTCTAACCCGAAGTGGGCCACCCTAGTCAGTGAGGCACAGTGAGGATGCCCGGAAAGTATATCCCCAACATCTAGAAGGTCGTGAAACACCAAAAACAAGAAAAAGGAGGTTTTCTACCTCCCAGAAATTAAATACCAAAACAAAGGACTTTGTAGAAAAGTCCCAAAAATCATCTAAATATGCAAGAATAATGATATAATAGTGCTAATAACATTATAATATGAGGATATGATGTTACTAAAATGATGATTAAAATGCAAGTATCACTTGCTGCCACAAATGAGTTGGTGGATGTATTTCTTGATGCTATTGGAGACGACCATGACTACATTGTTGGTTTTTGGTGGTTAGCAAGATCTACAGATGGTTCTATACTTCTTCATATATATACGCTTGGCACTTCTTATGATCCCAGTTTTCTTACTTGTCATTATCGTCATCGTGTTGGTGCTGCTCATCTTCGTGTTCACTGTGGCTGCACTATCTCTACTTATACTTCTAGGTTTGGCTGCCTGGTGTTCTCAATGAACACTAGTTAGCTTGATCAAGCTAATCCATGGAAAGGATTGTTGACCTTGGATTATATTCTCTTTTCCTTGGAGTGAACTATCTGATTATCATGCCCATAGGTGGTGCAGATCTTGCGTCTGGAGATATGAAAATGAGCAACTATGTCTACACCTTGCCAATTATAGCATGGATTTCCAAAGAGTGACAGCCTGAATTATGCCGCTTCAGTCTGAGTTGTAAAGTATGTGGTGTTACTTATGAAATCAATGTCGTGGAGGGAATTAGTAACCATCGCTTCTAGATAGGAACGATGAAGCATGTGATTTGGTTCATCCAAACCTTCGTGAACGCCCTGGATTGGAACCGGCGTCATGTTTAACTAAGAAACATAACATGTTGCTACAGTATGTACTGATGCAATCCATATGTAATACTTGGTACTACAATAGTAGAGAAGTAGTTCTTGACCCTGTTGAACTATTTTGTTTGTATGGTTGTAAGTCAGCAGCTTTCAACTTGTTGGTCTCCTTTGACCAGTCCTTGTATCGGTACTACTCCATCCATCCGTAAATAAGTGTGTACTTCTAGGATTGTCTTGAGTCAATGATTTTAAAATTTGACAAACTTTATTGTATATATTAGCAATATATATGACATCAAATTGATATATTATGAAACTCTACTTCAAAATAGATCTAGTGATACTATTTTGGTATCATAAATGTGGCTACATTTTTCATAATAATTGGTCAAACTTTAAAGGGTTTGACTTAAGACAAACCTAAAAGTACACTCATTTACGGACAAAGGGAGTATGTCTTATCATAATCAGTTTGGTTACTCGTATGTACTTGATTATATTTTCTTTGTACCTTTAGAATGATGTATTTTAGTCCACCAATTCAAGAGTTCCTTTAGAAATTAGGGAAATTTTAGTATCAACAGGATGTTACAAACCACATGTCATATACTTTAAGAAACAATCACCTCAATGCTTGTGTAAGGGTCGTAGTCTATGCAAACAACCTTTCCTTCAACGATTTTAGGCTCAAAACACACTTCTCCATCATTCTAGAATCTTATCCGTCATTTCTCTAGACATGTTACCAGAATTTTCAACTATCAGGTTAGCTAATAAAGGTTGATTTCTACATCTTATCTTATATTACCACTACTAGTCTATAAGTACGTGCAATGCACGTCTTAACATTATAGATAGGTTTTGCTAATGCTAAAAAGCGGAAAGTGTCTTTGACCCCCGAGCTTCAGTGCTCCATTTATTTAAAAAAATCAAAATCATATTTACAAGTTTTAGAAAAATGAAAATAGTTCTAGATGTAATCAAGGTTGGATGCTACAAGTATGCAAAACCACAAAACGAAATTCTTTTTATTCAGGCTACATAAGAACTACAAAATTGGATAAAGTTTTGTATTTGAAAAATACATGGACAGATCTAGACTTTTGTTATTTTTTGTAGCTTAGGATACAAAGAATTTGAAATTGATACTATGCACTTCGTGAGAAAATCATTAACTACTCCCTTTATTCAAAATATAAGATATTTTAGCCTTTTTTGAAACCCATTTATCTAAACAACTTTTAGTTCGTAGGTTTGGAACAAAATGGGTGAACCTATACACTAAAATGGGTCTAGATACATGTGTTTTAGAAAAAAGCTAAATCATCATATATGTTGAAACGAAGGGAGTACATCTGGGTATATTTAAAAAACTCATAAATATGATTTTCAATTTTTTGAAGGTGCTCTAGAGCTAGAAATCTGAAAAATAGCATAGATGATATAGATCCTAGGAAAAATAATATTATCAATGTCCAATGTAGAAACGATTATAGAAGTAGAAAATTAGTAACAAATCCAATTGTTCGGTGGTTCAGTGATAGAGAGAGAAAATTGAAGAAAAGACTACATATGTGCACCCGGTGGGATCCATATTATTAGTTGTTTAATCTACCCATTTATCCCTCGGTCCTCCTGCTAGGCCATCTTCCTTGTGATGAATACTCGCTCGCTATGTTGTAGCATAGCCCACATGCATCAACCTCTTTTCCGGAGAAGGGCTAAGCGACTAAGTGAGACGGTTCTAGAACATTGGAAGACAGCTCTGATGTACTATTCATAACGAATCCCATTGTTTCCAGCCGTCGGATTTAGAAGACCAAGGGCTCAAATTGATGTGTTAGTCCCAATTCAAAACTGGCACATTATATAGTGGTATTTAGGTTGTGTACGGTTCTTGGAACCAAGTGGAATGGAACAGAACCATTATGCACCTAGAGCCAATTCCTGTGTTCGTTTGTGAAACGAAACAAAACCAAGTGGTTCCTCGAAAGGGAATATTCCCCCATATGCAGAATGCACCTATTCCACTGAATCGGTGGAATGTGGTGGAACGGTTGTTAATTTGCCGCTGTTAATTACGAAGCACTCTAGTAATCTAGTTGAAAAATATTTAGCTATTGCTAATTACGATTTTGAGATTAAAAAGTCCATCTGCCACTATCAATTACGATTTTGAGACATTTTGTTCTGCTCTCCAAATTTCCTCAATCGAACAAAAAATAATGTTAATTATGATTTTAAGATTAAAAAGGCCATTTTCCATTATTAATTACGATATTGAGACAAAAGATTAACTTTAACCTCGTTCCGTTCTACTCTCCAAATCCCCCAACTAAACAAAAAACGAATCCATTCAGTTCCTCCTTTTTATCCAAACTGAACACAAGAACGGAACCGACCTATTCTAGTGGAATGGAACCATGACATTCCATTCCACTTCGTTCCCGAACCAAACACACCGTTCTTTTCCATTGTGTCATCTAGAAGATTCTATAGATAACCTCAAAACACACTTCTCCGTCATGAGAATCTTCTCTTCATTTCTCTGGAGCATGTTAACAAAATTTCCATGAATTAGGTAGCTAATAAAGGTTGATTTCTACACAATATAAAGTACAAGAACCAGATATACACTTGATACTTTATGGATTGGCTCAAAATTTTAATTTTTTTTAGCTGTACCTATTATAATTTAATAGTAGTGATGATATGTGATACTTCTATTTTCTGAGTCTCACGTGCAAGGCACATGCAACTTACTTGTGATTTATAAAGTACAATAACCAAATATACACCCGATACTTTATGGATGTGGCTCAAAATTATAGAACTTTACCTGTTATAATTTATATAGTGATGATATGTCATTGTACTACTCTACGGTATTATCTGAGTTGCAAGGCACCTGCAACTTTGATAGTACTACCGCATCGGAGTGCTAGACTAGCTAATTAAGTCTCCTCGATGCAGCTACACCCTGTAGCAGAATCCCGACGAAGGAACACGCAAAAAAAACCTCGCTCAAAGAGCCATCCCATCTTTCACATCCCCGTTTATCCCCCACTCATCCGTGTGACAGCATTTAGGATCGTCTCCAACGCACGCTTCAATCATTTTCCTCGACATCTCACCCGCAGCATCGGTACTTTCAGGCCGCCACCCCTCTCCTCCAAAACCTCCCAACAGTCATTGTTTGATATGCCCTCACCCCCAATCCATCGGGACACGATGGTGGATTCAAGGCCCAAACGGCGGTACGGTGGATGGAACAAGACCAGCGCCAACGTCTTTGACGAGATCGCTATGCGTATGGACACTACCAGCACTGTTCGGCTAGCCGTATGCTCCAAGGGATGAACCTCCAAATCACCAGCGGAGAAGGTAGCAGATGTCCCAACAACGGTTGTGGGACATTGGTTGCCTACCGCCAGGTCCACAACCACAAGATCACGTGCCCGCAGGGCCCGTCCAACTGCATGGAGGATGGCTGCGTATTTGCCGCCTCGCCGGCAACGCTCCTCACTCACCTCAAAGAAGCTCACTCGATTAGGGTGCGTAGTTTCTGCTACGGCAAAACATGTAGGTACATCTGTAAGCCTCTGCCAACAACAGGCCCGTGGACAGTAAATATCATCAGATCCGGGGATGACGGTACGGTGTTCGTAGTGCGATTTGACATGCGCCAAACGCTACATGTCGTATCCGTCGTTTGAGTCGGGTGGGCGGCGTGCTTGTCGTCATGGTACATGGTGAAGTTTTGATCGTGGATGGTGATTGGGGTGAGAAGGATCAAAAATTCCGAGCTACACCTGCCAGAGAGCACCGCGTCGCCGGACGGCGTCGCGTTCAATGAGCTCAAGTGGATTCTGTCGGTGCTGATGTCGCACATGGTCGCTCGTCGACCGTCGGACACCCTGGAATATAGTCTTAGCATCGAAAGAATGCATGAGTGAGATAAACATATCTTAATGTTCGGAGTATTTGAACTACTAGAAAGACTTACTACATGTTCCTAGTAGTTATACTTAGTAGTATATTTATGGAGTTAAAATACTGCTAATGTATTGTATTTTATAGTAATACCGACTATATGTATTAGTACTTATCATTTTGGGACATGTGGTTCCGATCTTAAGATAGTTCTGAGTATTTTGAATGGAGTTCTGCTACTGCTAATCTATCAAGCGATCGAGTGAAGAATAACGTCCCGCTTTCCTTTTAAATCAGGTCTTGCTACATCTATTTAATTTCAGTGTATGCATTGTTGAATCTATCAATTCTTTTGGTCAATGCATGTATACTGCTAATTGGTCATTTTTGAAATGCTGCTGAATCTGTCAGTGCTACTGAATATGAACTAGGAATCTATCAATATTTTTCTGGTCTTATTGTGTACTGCTGAATCTTTCAAAGCTACTGTATCTATCAAATGTTATGTTGTTACTATTAGTATTGTACAATATTTTTTATAGAACTAATAGCAATGTACTAGTACTTGTACAGATCAAGTCTAGCAGATTGTTTTGCTTTTCTTTTGAAACTTGGCATTGTCACGATCTAGATGAGTCCTTGGCATTTCGGGTTACATATGGGTGTCACACATGCATTTCCGTGAGAAGGAGGTATTCACACAGAAGTAGACTTGATCATGAGTTTTGCTTGCTCCAATGATCGAGTGTGTTCGAGGAAAAGGGCAAATTAATCGTGCGCCAAGATTTTTTGAGCTGGAACAAGAACTGATTCTTTATGTACTGCTATTGAATTTCAAGCAAGAAAGCTACTAGATCTCTCAAATGTTCTATCATTGCTATTACTAAAGCATTTTGTGGAACTAATACTGATGTACTGGTACTTGTCTTGCTTTTATTATGAAACATGGCCTTGTCACAATCTATATGAGACTTGGGCATTTTGGGTTGCATATGAGGGTCACACTGGCATTGATGTGAAAATAAGGTACTCAAAAGCAGACTTGATCATCAGTTTTACTTACTACAATGTTCGAGTGTGTCTAGAGAAAAGGGCAAACTGGTCGTGTGACAAGGTTTTTAGAGCTGAAACGAGATTTGATTCTCTTTGCACTGCTATGAATTTCAGTGTCTGTATTTCTGAATCAATCACTTTGAAATGCTACTGAATCGATCAAGTGCTGCTGAATATGAACTGCGAATCTATTAATATTTTTTCTTATTTTATACTACTAAATTTTTACATGAATATTTGTTAAAAGAATTATTGATTTCCCCCTCCCTCTATGAGGTCTTTGTTTTGAATCTGGCCGAGCCACATCACAATGCATTTTTTTGTTAACAAGAAGAAGAAATATATCCCACTCGGCCTCTATTTAGCCCAAAACATTTTAATTCAGCCTATTGCCAAGTAAAATTTGAGAAAGGATCTCATGGAGCATAGCCGAGAACATATTAATTCGGCCTTTTTGGGGCCAGGGACTACTGAGCACAGCCTAGGGAAATTTGAAAAAGATACCCATGGAGCATAGCTCATGTAGAATAACCAAAGTCTTTTTAATTCGGCCTTTTGGCATTGCCCTACACCTCTTAAAAAAACTCCGTTCACACATGATTTTAGGAAGCTACTTCATCATGTGGCATTTTATAAATTAAGATGTTAGGAGTGCTACCCTTTATTTCATAAGAGACAAACATGGACACATAAAATATTTTTAAGAAGACTAATACATAATTTATACTAGGTACTAGTAAATCTTTAATGATAAATTTTCTAGAAATATCGTTGGTGTAGTGGCGATGTACTCAATTTACATCTATTGAAAGTTTTGAGTTCGAATCCTCTATGTGTCCACATCCTGGGTTTACATTTTTTTAAGCAATATTGCTTTACGGTGAGGCTGACATCGGGGACCCATTACAACGTCCCTTGAATTTAATGGGCAGGTTTAAAAAAAGTTAAGTACTTGTACAGAGAGGCTGGCATCAGGGACCCACCAGACATGATATACACAGTTGCATCGAGATATGCTAATAATGTCAAAGTAACAGACGCGACCAAAAGAAAAAGTCCAGCATACACATGTTCCTTATAATAAGAGGCTGACATGTGGGACCCAATAGCCTAAATAAACGGCCGATGCAGCGAACAACGTTATCGAGTTCACATAAAGGAGGCACGAGCCAAAGAAAAAAGTCCACCATGCACACATTTCTTCTAATGAGAGGCTAACATGTGGGACCCAACAGCCTAAATAAACGGCTGATGTAGCGAGCAAACATTATCAAGTTCGAAACAGGAAGGCACGAGCAAAGAAAAAAATTCCAGCATGCACACATTCCTTCTAACGAGAGACTGGCATGTGGGACCTAGCAGCGTGACCAAACGGCAGATGCGTCGAGCAATACTATAAGTCCGAAACAGGGAAGCGCGAGTGAAGAAAAAAATTCCAGCATACACGCAATTCTAGGATGACATGGGACCCACCAGCCTGATTAAACGGCTGATGCATCGATCAATGTTTTCGAGTTCACATTATGGAGGCATGAGCCAAGGAGAAAAATTCCATCATACACACAATTCTTCTAATGAGAGGCTGACATGTGAGACCCATCAGCTTGGCTAATGGCAAAAGCATCGAGCATTGCTATCAAGTTTGAAATAGGGTAGCGCGAACGAAGAAAAAATTTCATCATACACGCGTTTATTATAATGAGAGGCTGACATGTGCGACCCATCAGCCTGACTAAATAGAAGATGCATCGAGCATCGCTATCAAGTTTGAAACAGGGTAGCACGAGCATAGAAAAAATCCATCATACACATGATTCTTCTAATAAGAGGCTGACATGCGGGACCCAACCGCCTAACTAAACAGCGGATGCATCGAGCAACGTTATGGACTTCAAATCAGGGAGGCGCGACCGAAAAGTATGGTGAGCTAGAGACGCTGACATCCGGGACCCGAACGCCTCGAAAGATTTTGCTTGGTCAACATCGCACGAGGAACCGAAAATCTTACTTGTGTCATGCGTCGGTCGAGCTTCGTCCACGATTTTAGCGGTTTTGTCTTAGTAGAGTGGCGTGAAACCGGAAAAAAAGTTTCCATTGGCCACGGTCGAGCGAAGAAATTCGTCGGGGAAGACGCGCCTTGTACAATGACCAACGAGCCAAATTGTTGCGGATGGAAACATTTCTTGTAGTGAGCTAATAACCCATGACGTCAGTGATTCAAGCGTCGTATAATACGCGTTAACCATAAGATCTAGAATGGGACAGTGAAGTAATTTATATCTTCTTCCTTTCGTGTGCTAACGGATGACCTTATCGTGAGCTGTAGATTCCTTGCACGGATCTAGTACATGGGTGGGACTCCTTAGTGCCCCACGATATTTGTTTTCAGATTATCTGTGAGGGGTTGTTGGAGGTATATCTTCCACTTTATCGGGGGTTGCTAGTGGCATGGTCTGCTTACAGAGTCTTCAAGGGGTCTACCAAAGTTATATCTGCCTATATGGGGGTTAACAAAGGAATTTCTGCTTGGAGGGTCGTGTTGTCACATGGGGTCGAGGAGAGGAACAATGATTGGCTTGGATGATCTACTGGGCCCGACATCATGGAATTGTGGACGGAAAGGTACGCCTGGTTGTACAACAAGGATTTGATCTCTTATGGGTAAAGAAACACACATATACAGAGTGTAAGAATTATGACATGTTACTTCCTATTCCGGGAAGAAGCTACGAACGCGGCAGAAAAGGAACTCCATGAAGTTCTGGTCAACCTGTGAAGGCTGGTGGGCAATGTTTTAAAGAAATGATTACAAAAATTGCATGGATCCTAAGACTTATGGTCTGAGATGGTAACTAATGCATCAAACTTCCCACCTTGCATATAATGAACTTGTTGGGTAACGTTGTTACTCACTCTTTCCTTTGATCCTCTACTTAGACTCTGAAGACCAGGAATATACTCCAATGTATGCAACCGAGTGCCAAGACGACGTCTTCTACGAAGAGTCTAATCTTTCCCGTGGAGTTGAAGGAGTGGATTATGAGATCCTCTATGGAGCCAAAGGAAACGAGTCAGAGTAGTTACTATAGTAGTACTTAGTCTCTAGGATGAGTCGAGCAACCAAGAACTTATAAAATAAGCTGTTGAGCTTCCTCCGTGTTAATTAGTTTGGATCTTTTCCTTTTTATGTTGGAACTTCATTAAGTACGTTAATCGCTGGTTGTAATACTAAGAACCTTATGGTATCTGTTCTTTTGCTATTGTAATAATAAGTTTGTATGTAATGTGAACCCACAATGTTTCTGTTATAACACTCTAAGGGATATAATATTTGTGGAACGATGTTCCGTCAGTGTTATGTCAACAACTTACGTACTACAACATATAGTGGTATGCTGGGTCACCGTAACTAACCATACGACGACGATAAAGGGTGGCTAAAATCAAACGCTAATTTTTTTAAAGCTAGATAAAATATATATCACTGTAATCGTTTGCACACAAAATCTGTCACGAATCGTCTTGTTTGATTGCTTCTGCCAAGATTTACAGAATACAGATGGACAAAAGAGAAAAACTCACGCGGGTCAACTCTCTTTGTTCGTTTAGGTCACAGTGGTTGATTCTCTTTTAATAGAAATGATGCATTGTCCGTTTGACTTTTCTACCAAGTACGTACAATTATTTCTTCAGGATTTCATTTATTTAATTTTGCACCTCATCGTCCTTTTCTCGTTCTTACTACTCTCTCTTTTTGTGAGATTTCTAGTTAATTCTCGTTTTACTTTACTGCCATGTACGCACAATTATTTCAGCAGGATTCCGTTTACTTAATTATTATTTGCATCTTGTCGTCATTTTCTCCTTCTTCCTCCTCTCTCATTTTCGCGATATTTCCGTTCACCTTTACCTCTCGTCCTACTTTCCCGTCTCTTCTTCGTGGGTGTGATGGTTGACTGAGAAGGAGAAGTCACGTTCTTGGTAAGGCCAAAAGAAGAAAAGAAACCGGGGTGAGGGAGACAAAAAGTAAAAGAGGAAAAAGAATTACTTTTCATGAGTTCCTCGAATCCTAGTTTGTAAAGACAAAAAAAAATCCGAGGAATAGACGAAAGGGAGAGAGAAATGCAAAACCGTACAAACGAATACGGAAAAATAAAAAGAAAACATAATAAAACTAAACCTAGGCCCATCGTGGTCAAACCTGAAACTGGATCTGTGTCAAAATCCGAAACATAGATGTCCAACAAACATCCACTCAAATCATGCTCTTGTCTAGGTCCAGTCCACGTTATATAGCCCAGAGTCCAAATCCATCTAGTCCAAAACGATTAGAACGTTGGATATCCATAGTCCATTGGACCTTCTCTTGTCTAGTACTCGCGTTTTAACTACCCGCACTGGCCAGGTGACACGCATATAGTATATGTGTAGCGTTTCCGTCCATGATTGACTCGTGCATGGTACTGCATGTAGGCTGGTGATGTACGGCTCTATCTGATCGATATTTTCTCGTAGCTGTTTAGCTGGCACGGCGTCACACATCTTTTTTTTTTTTTTCCCTAGCGTGATCGATACTAATGGGAAAGGTCGCTGGGGCCTGGCTGGCCAGCGCGCAGTTCACTTACATGCTCTCCCTTCCCCCGAGTCCAATGGATTTTGGTCTACCCAATATTCAGTACAAAGTCCGTTTAATATTGTTGGACCTAATGTCCATTGATATCCAAGTCAATGAGATTCAGTCCAACTAGATCCAACGAAATTTAAATCCAGAGTCCATTGGACTACATTAATCTAATTTCAGGTTTAGTCGTGGTGCAGGAGGCCACAACTGACCAAGTAGGCAGTAGCGTATGCTGGCCCAGACATCATACCAAGAGGCGAAATCAAAGAAGACCAGAAAACAAAGGCAAAAAGTAGGGGAGAGAAAAAACCGAGCAACGAACAACAAAAGAGCGAAAAATAGACGAAACCATGGAAAAATAAAAAAATCGCCGCAACTTTCATAGCCAGCAGAGCCTACAACCGCACGTTAATGTGAGAGGCTACAACCAGCCAAGAAGGGAGCAGCCAGCAATGGTCCCAACGTCTTACAAAAACGTTTGCGACAGGCAAGAGTTTCCGGCAAAAAAAATGCGAACAAGAAAAGCAAAAGAAAGAAAACAACGTACGAAAAACGAACCCCCCCCCCATAAGAAATATCGCCAGAACCGACACACTCGCCTCCTACCATTGGGTACGAGCAAACACCCGCACGGTGCACAGATGAACCACACTATTTTTCTAAGCACGTCGGTCGTACGCGCTATCGCCGATCGGACGGTAACATGTTCGCACGAGCACGCTAAGAAAACTGCGCGTTTCATCTCGTTCCTTCCCGCTGGTTCTAAAAAATACAACCGGAGAAGCAGACGTGGACTACCGCGAACAGCGCACCGCTATGTGGCAGGAGGGAGGAGAGACGATGACGACTAACCACCAGCTATTTCTACTCACGGGCGTGGGCAGTGGCAGCGCCGGCTCCGGGTGTGATTACCGAACTAAGACATGCCACTGACCATGCAAGCGAGTGGAAGTGGCAACGGTGGTGGAACAAGAAATTGTTTTGGGGGAGAAAAGTTTAGCAGACTATCTTTTATAACCGAAGCATGGTCGCGGTTACCAATTACGATGCTAGCTCGGCTGCTCACGGAACCTACGGTACTCTCTTGCTGAAAGAACCCGCGGCATGCCAGAGTTTCCTTAGACATCACGGCAATGACAGCTTCCGGCGGGGCACGATGATGTGACAGACCATGTATATCTAGAGTCTAACATGCCATGTCGGCACTCGCCCGTGAAACACGCGGCCGGACATAGTTTTCTTATCCATCACGGCAATGAGCGGGCCCGCTACCATGATATACCGCGCACAAGTAGAGTATACGATGCCACGTCACAGATAAGTGGGCCCATGCATGTGAAAAACCGCGCACGACATGGGTTGTTGGCACCATGTCGGCTCTCGGCAGGCCCGTGTCCACGAGAGTCTGTGGCTGACATGGGCTTATGACACCGCGTCGGCCCTCGACAGGCCCCGCCGCCCAGCGGGTCCGGAGACGTGTCGTGCCGGGAACACCTCTCACAGAGCTCGGTCCTGCCTGCATACGCTAACGACGGTCCCATGTCGCGCGTGCGGTCCACCATCTAGCAACGCGGGGTACGTTCACGCGCGGTACACCCATCCTCGGTAAGGAATCTTTCGTCCTGGCCTGCAGTGGATCCCGGCTCACGGGATAGTAGTGCTCCGTTGCGACCTCGCCGTGTGTCCTTCTCGGCTTCCATCCCATGGCCGAAAAGAATCGAGACGTCGTGGATAAAAGTTTGAGCCGAGACAATCAAGTGCTATTATTTACTCCTGATAATTGAAGCAAATGGGCAATACGCAAATACACTTTCAAACAAAGGAAAAGAAGTTTTTTTAATTTTGAGGATGAGGATTAAAGAATAGAAATGATTTGCGACAGAAAAGAAAAGAAACAAATGAAAGAAAGGAAAATTAAAAGCAAAAGAAAAAGCAAAGTATTGGAACAAGCCCAACTCGAGTGTTTCAAAGCTCATACGGAGCTAGAGTACAACCTCATCATTACACAAATATGAATGCTTAGGGAACACATCCCCAAGTTCAGGTTTTTCAAACCCTTTTATTGCTCATTATGGTGGCGGTGGATAACCTCCAAAGTTCCATTTGCTGCTCCAATTGGCAAACTGGTTGAGAGGTTCGTGGTAGAGTGTCGAAGGTTGATGGAGAGGTGCTCATGTTCTGAATGCTTCCTTCGAGAGAGTAAATATCTTCATAGGTTGTGTAGTAGTTTGGTGGCTACTGCTCTTGTTTGGGGCCTTCTTGTTCTACCTCTTCATCTTCTTGTTCTTCATCCACGGGTACTTTTTGTTGGGTAGACTTGCTTCAACCTGCGCGTCATAACGCCAACGTCCATTGTCAATAGAGAACAAACAATTAGGCAAAGGAGCTAGGATTAAGTGATCAGCTCTAGGTATATCAAAGAAGTATCTACTATTTGCTTTAGAAATCATACCACAAGCTTTGAGAGTAGCAAAACCAAGATGGCGAACACCTGCCAACGGTTGGATATTACCTAAGTTGATGAGGAGTGCTTGAGCGAGAACGGTGACAGCTCCTCCTCCGCATCTAGGAACACATGCTTGAAGAGCTTGATGATTAAGATAAAGCACGAGAAGGGCGCCCAAGTTTGGTGTCAAGTTATAGTTCAGAATAGCAGCTCTTGCGAGGATCATCATTTCCTCTTCATTGACTCTAGTAAACTGACCATGCGCCTACAAGGTGTTAGCAATAACATAGCAAAAATAACGAACATCAGAACAATCTATTTGATTCCCTTGGGTGTATTTTCATGGATTCTCATAGAGTTAAAGTACTCCAAGGGTGTAGTATTAAGAATAAAATTGGAGGAGCGTATGTCGGTGGTGTTGTTAACAAATCCAAAATAAAGTCCATTGATCTAGTGTTAAGGTGTACTCACGGTTCATTAGGCGGAAGGTGACACGATGAACTCCCGAGCTATCTTCCTTAGAGCAGTAGTATGGACTCACTGTATGCGTCAAGGTGCTGCGGAACTCAAGTGTCAAGCGACGTATGTGGTGGCGTCCGAAAAAACAAAGTGAAGCAAACCAACATTATTGCAAAGTAAATTAAAATAATGGCCAAGGCACAGTTGGTTAAGGATATAGGGACACGCCCATTTCGTGGACTTGATTCTTAGCTCTTGAGATAGTTGAAACGAGTGAGCTGGTACTCCTTAGTGAACTCGATGTCTAGTGACTCGGGGGTTAGTTCATCAACGGGTGGTATGGCTTGTTCAGCAGCAATCGCACATGCACGGTTCCTTATGTTCATCTAAAAATAAAAATAAAACTAATTAAAATTTTGATCCAATAGAAACATAGCAAAAGTAATCCTCTACACTTTCTATAAAATAAACTCATCTAAAAATAAAACTAAGCATGCTCATCATCAAGATTTGCTCAAGAACAAGACCTAAGTCTAGATTAATAATGGTGAAAGATTGTGCAAGGTTTTGATGCACATAAGTTGGGAATCGGAGGAGAAACATACCTTAGATCGTATGAGGAATTAAAGAAAGAACAAGCTGAATTGAATATCCAATTGAGGTTTGGAGTTTGGAGGAATAAGAAAGATAATAAGTGATTTTAGGTTTAGGTTTACCTCCTCCATGGTGTTAAATCATGGTCGAACAGGTGGTACGAGCGGGTGGTACGAACGTATCCCATCCGTACCGAGTGTCGTTACCTAGGGGTCGATAGCTCCTTCAGGCGATACACTTGGTACAGGTGCACGGTATAGTCGCTCGCGCCCGTACTGTAGGTCGTTAAGTGTCTAGTACATTTGCTTCATGTTTGATGTTTTGCTCCGAGGTACGGTATGTGTGGGCGGTACGGCCATCTCCGGTCCTATTGCTGGTCGTTAAACCTTATGTATCCTGTGGAAAAAATCATAAATGCATTATTTTGTGTCGAGATGTGGTACAAGCGCACGGTACGGCCGGCTCCGGTTGTACGGCTGGTCATTAAGCGTGCAGTAAGGTTCAAAAACTTGAGAATTTTCAATGAGAAACTTCATACACCTTTGCACATCTACTTTAACAAAAGAATGACATCAACCATACTTCATAAAAATTGCAGTACCTTATGGCGATGTGTTAGTGAATATCATAGAGTGAGGGTTACCTTGATTTCTTCTCCTCTCTTCAAAGGACCTTCTTGAACACTCTTTATTAAGAACGAGAAACAAACAAAACTAACACAAGTAAATATTTTATTTCACATGGGTTGCCTCCCATGGAGTGCTTTTAGTTAATGTCAAGTTAGCTTGACCCAGACGGTGATCATTTGGATTTTGGAAGTGGAACACCCACTCCAAAATAGTTAGATTTTAAAGTGATTACACCATCATCATTAGGCTTGCCTTTTTTCTTCCTAGGGAAGTGGACTATAAAAGGATCTCTAGATGGTAGTCCTATTCTCACATTTCCTTCATGTAAATTAATCAAATCTTTAATAGTTCTTAGAAATGGCCTACCTATAATTATAGGTTTTATGAGATCTTTAGGCATGTCTACTATAACAAGATCAACAAGAGCAGGACATTCTTTAATTTTAACAACTATATTTTGTTTGATGCCAATAACTTGTTTATAAGTTGAATCGGCAAGATGGAGTCTCATTTCAGTTGTTTCAAATGACCCAAGATTTAATTTATCAAATAAACTTTGAGAATTTGTTGAAACACTTTCACCAAGATCACACAGTGCAACTATCTCATTAACTCCTATTTTAATTTTTATAGCAGGCTCAAAAATATCATCTAGCTTAGCTGGAAGTTTATCAGCTAGCTTCTTATATTTCATATCTAGCTCACGTACGTTAGATGCTACTAATTTTATAAATTGTTCGTATGTGGCATTGTACCTTGTTCAATACCGGGATTCTTCACCGTGATCATCTTTAAAAGATCTTCCACGGTATAATTTGGTGATGACACATTGCTATAGTCTAGCTCTTTAGGCTTCTCATATTTTCCTTTTGTCCTCATCATCTTGAGGTCTTCCACCACGTTTGGCTCGGGCTTTCCAGCGAATCTTGCAAGTGAGAGTTTGACTATAGCCCAATTGTGCCTCCACGGTCTTGGTTCTTTCCTGTGGAGCTTACACATCATTTCTAGTTGCAATGGCCTGGTTAGATAATTTACCAATTCTATTATCATGGTTCTCTGTGATTTTAATAAGTATATTATTTTGATCAGTTTGAGCTTGCATAAATGTTCTAACAATATTTTTAAAAGGGAGGTTGCCATGATTTGCTCCACTATGATTATCATAATTATTATTATGTGGAGCACCTGTAGGATTAGAATATTGTTTTTGAAAATTCTAACCATAGTTTTGACTCTTCCATGCAGGGTTATACAGATTACGAGCGATAAAATTTACTTCATTAGCATCGGTAGTGATAGCATTAATTTGGGTATCTTCCTTACACTTCACAATGTTAAGTAACGCATCTACCTTTGCAGGAAGCTCTTCATTATGCTCCTGGGTGATTGAATACACCCTTTTCGAGGAGGTTCTCTCTACATGCCATTTGGGCATGGTTGCTTTGCATATCATCAAGTAGTTGTTTTGCAACATTCACTTGCTTCCCCATGAAGGTTCCTCTTGTTGCGGTATCTAGCATAGACTTAGACATAGGGTTAAGAGCATTATAAAGTAAATATAATATAAGACATTCTTCCATCGCATGACTAGGACAGTTTATTACATCTTCTTTCATTCTCTCCCAAGCAAGCGCTAGTGGCTCGCGGTCTTCTTGTCAAAAGCTTGTTATGTTGGATCTTAGCTGCATAGTCTTAGCTAGAGGGAAAATTTAGTCATAAAATATTAGTGCATTCCTCCCAAGATGTAATAGTGCCTTTAGGAAAAGCTAGCAACTAGTCCTTAGCATTTCCTCTTAAAGAGAAAGGGAATACACGTAATTTCACCGTAGTGGGGTCAACATCTTTAATGCACATCATGTTGCAAATTTAGTGAATGTGTTTAGGTGCAAACCCGAGTCCTCAGCAGCGGAGTCATGTTGAACCAGGCTTAATTTCATAAGTTTCTGCATCAATAGCGGGCTGAGTAATAGGTGCATGAATAAAATCATCATTTGGAGTACCATAGCGGGCTGAGTAATAGCTATTCCAAGTATATTCATGTTTTTGTTTACCTTCCAAATTAAACTTGTTATGAGAAAACTAGTGATTAAAGCTCTCACGAACTTGATGGCACACTTTACTTTCTGCATTGAATAAACTTGAACCATTGGGCCCTTCTTTGTTGCGTATATGCTTGCGCTTTATAAGTTGAAGTTAGCATAACCATGTATCATGGGGAACGCTTTCAACATTGCACTTGTACTTTGTACCCCGTTGATATCATGTTCTTTTGCTTATGGATCCCGGCGGTGTGAAATAAAAGTGGAACTTGTAAGATCATGGAGTTTGTATGTGTGTTAGAGAAATGCCTGGGCCGCTAGCCTAAGCCATGCCTAATCATGGTGGAAACTTGCAGCATCATCATAATGAGCACTCTATGAAGCATCCTCAATAAAAACCTATGCAAATAGAAAATAAAAAGATCGCTGAGATGCTCATTGTCTGCTTGCCTTGTCATTTTGATTATGGGATAGCTCATGTATCATGTGCAAGGGGTACCCCGTTGGCAGTTCTTTATGATACACATGTACTTACAATGACAAGAGCTTACTTGTGACTAAAGTTGAGTAGCATGAGGTTCGGTCTTCATAATTAAGGGGCATGAGATTTTGGTTTATAACTTGTCAAGCATATCCTCTTAGTTGTGTCACTTTAACCTTAATCACCTTCAAGATGCTTATGATAGGGGCAATGAGAGCTGAAAGCAACAAGTACCATAATTTTTGGAAGCTCTTTATGAGACTTGAATCCCTACTTCCTTCTATGAAGGCCTTTCTTCCACCATTATATTGAGTCTCCATCTTCTATCTTTATGCACCTACTTTGAGAGCATAGTGGTCATTCCTAGTTCTATGTGCATTGTCCCAAGACTAGTTGATTGATGCATACCTTGATATTGCTTGTTTTAAACTATTTGTATCTAGTCACTCTTATGAACTTTGAAGGTGTCCTATGCATTTATATTTGCTACTCTATGAGGGACAAGCTGAATGCTATTATGCTATGTTTTATTTATGTGAAACAAACAAACGTCTTACAAAGCATTGTTATTCATGAATCTTTTGTTTGTGCCTTTTCACGTTGCATCATAGTTTCTTTGTCTTATTGCTAGAACTTTGTCTTTCATGTTATGATTGAAGTACGATGATCCCAGCTTCGAATGTCTTACAAATACTTTGATCAAGTTTATGATGGTGCATGTTACCTCAAAAATTATTCTTTCTTTTTATCACTTACCTACTCGAGGACGAGCAGGAGTTATGCTTGGGGATGTTGATACATTGCAAATGTATCTATAATTTTTGATGTTCCATGCTTGGTTTTATCTACTTTCTTGTGTTTTGTCCACACTTTGGAGTACTTTTCATATGATTTCTTGGACTAACCTATTAACAAGAGTCACAGTGCTAGCTGCCTGTTTTCTGTTGTTTTTGGTTCCAGGAAAGTCAGAAAATGAATATGTTGAGGGCAAACCTCTAGGGTGGCCCGATCTTTCACGATTCCCTTCCAAATCGAGGATGGAGTGCGGGGAGAGGAGGGAAGGATGAACACGACGAACACACACACGAAGAACGCGATGAACACACACACACAAAACCACGATACACACCAATAGCTCATGCCGGCGATGACCGGTCCGGCGCAATCCCTATGATCAGCGTCAGGCGGAGGACTCTCTCTCGAACCGGCACGGCGAGATGGGAGACTCGGTGAGATCTTGACGTCTAGGCAAAGGTACTCTGATGCCTAGGCCTTGTACAACGCGGAGGCACGATGCAAACTCCAACGAGGTTTGGGGATATTGGTGCTCCTTGGTCAAGGAGCATGAGGCAAGAATTAGATAGATCCACAAAGGGGTTTCCACTAATTCCAATATCATGCCTAGGGTTTACAATGGAGGCGGGGAACTATATATAGGCCAGCCACTTAAACAGGGGTACTTTAGGAATAAAAGACAAGTTCTGGATGGACTAAGGGGTACATGGGACGCATGCCCAAAGGCCTTTTCATGCCTGGCGACGGTCGGACCGGAGACTCCGGTGTGGTGGACCGGAGACTCCGGTCTAGGCCGGAGATTCCGGTCGGTCTCCGAACCAGCCTCCGAAGGGGCCTTCAGATTGTCCTAGGGCCCGGTGTAGGGGCCAGACCGGAGGTGGGGCTGGAGACTCTGGTGTCTTTAGGCCGGAGACTTTGGTGGTCCAGAGACTCCAGTGTGCGCAGACCGGAGACTCCGGTCTGAGCAGCTCCAGCGTCTTCTACTTCACGGTCTGCTCTTTGTTCTCCATCCTTGGTGCTTGGTGATGTCTCGAAGCTTCGTACCTGATGATGCATAGGTAGTTGCATGAAGTAGAATACCATCCAAGGAGGTATCAAATTGGCACGAGGAGAGGAGCGAGTTCACCTTAGCTTGTAGGAGTTTGGCTCGGGCACGAGTCATGGGTCCACTTGGGGGACTTGTTGGTGTATATGTAGGAGCGTCCGTAGGACGGGCTGCATCAGCTCCCCCCCTTGGGAAAGAGTCATCCTCGACTCTTCATGGATATCATCTTGAACATCTCCATGGTAGGGTGAGAGATCCTTGACATTGAATGTATTGCTTGCAAGGTACTTGGAGGTCGGTATGTCGATGATGTAGGCGTTGTTGTTGATTCTTTTGAGGACCTTGAAGGGACCATCTCCTCTTGGCTTGAGCTTGGAGTCACGTTCCTTGGGGAAGCGGTCTTTGCTTAGGTGTATCCACACAAGGTCACCTTCTTCAAAGATCATCTCCTTCTTGTCCTTGTTTAACCTTGAAGCTTGGCGAAGGACTTGTTGTTCGATAGTAGCTCTTGTTTCTTCATGAAGTTTCTTCATAGCTTGTGCGCGTTTCTTGACGTCCATGTTCGTTTGCTCATGGAGAGGTAGTGGTAGGATGTCAAGTGCGGTCAGGGGCTCGAAACCATAGACGATCATGAATGGAGTCATCTTGGTTGTTGAGTGCTTGGCTCGATTGTAGGCGAACTCGGCGTGTGAAAAGCATTCCTCCCAATCCTTCAGGTTTTTCTTGATCAACACACGAAGGAGAGTTCCGAGGCTTCGGTTGACAACTTCGGTTTGGCCATCAGTTTGAGGATGCTATGCGGATGAAAAGAGGAGCTTGACGCCGAGCTTGGACATGAGGGTCTTCCATAAGTAGCTCATGAATTTGACGTCGCGGTCGGAGACGATTGTCCTTGGCACACCGTGAAGACGGACGATTTCCCTGAAAAACAGATTTGCAACATGTGAAGCATCGTCGGTCTTATGGCACGGTATGAAGTGTGCCATTTTGGAAAAACGATCCACAACAACAAATATAGAATCATGACCATGATTAGATCTAGGCAATACTAACACGAAATCCATGCTAATGTCGGACCAAGGGGTATGAGGAATAGGCAATGTCATATAAAGACCATAAGGGTTAGCTTGCGACTTAGCTTGAACACATGTCGTGCATCGTTGAACGTAGCGCTCCACGTCACGCTTCATCTTGGGCCAAAACTAGTGATTGGAGAGCATGTCCAATGTCTTGTCGCGACAAAAGTGACCCATAAGGCCTCCACCATGAGATTCTTGGAGAAGCAAAAGTTGAAGCGATGACTTCAGAATGCATAGTTTGTTTTGTTTAAATACAAAGCCCTTATGCAAATAGAAATCATCAACTCCTTTGTCATTGGAGCACTTTGCAAAAATGGGTTCAAAGAACGGATCGGAAGCATACAAAGATTTTATTTCCTCAAGACCTACCACGTTGATTTCAAGTCTCGTAAGAAGGCTTTTATGTTTGCGAGACAATGCGCCTGCAGCTACATTATCTTTGCCCTTCTTATACTTGACAATGTACGGAAAAGGCTCCATGAACTCAACCCACTTAGCGTGTCTCTTGCTCAAGTTAGCTTGGCCTTTGAGATATTTCAACGACTCGTGGTCGGAATGTATGATAAATTCCTTGGGCCATAAGTAGTGTTGCCAAACTTGAAGGACACGAACTAAGGCAACAAGCTCTTTGTCATAAATTGGATAGTTAAGGCGAGCAACATCGAGTTTCTCGCTATGGTAGGCTATAGGACGTCCGTTTTGCATAAGGACTCCTCCAATGCCAATACCACTAGCATCACACTCTATCTTGTGAAATCCGGTAAAGCAAGAAGAGGTGCTTTGGTGAGCCTCTTTTTAAGTTCGTCAAAAGCTTTTTGTTGTGCTTTGCCCCAGATGAAGGTGACATTCTTTTTGGTCAATTCATTAAGGCGGCAAGCAATGGTTGAAAAGTCTTCCACAAAGCGACAATAGAAACCGGCCAACCCATGAAAACTTCGGAGTTCACTCACATTTGTTGGGATGGGCCAATCTCGTATGTCCTTTACCTTGGAAACATCAACTTCAATTCCCTTTGAAGAAACGACAAATCCAAGAAAAATCAACTTGTCTTTAGCAAAAGTGCACTTGGGAAGATTAGCATAAAGCTTTTCATGTCAAAGGATTTGCAAAACTTCCATTGTCATGTGTTATATGGTCCTCAAGTGATTTGCTATAAACAAGAATATCATCGAAATAGACAACAACACTTTTTCCAATGAGAGAACGCAAGATATGATTCATTAGGCGCATGAAGGTGGATGGGGCATTAGACAAACCAAAGGGCATAACCAACCATTCATAGAGACCAAGTTTGGTCTTGAAGGCGGTTTTCCACTCATCACCTTCAGCCATGTGTATTTGATGGTAACCACTACGAAGATCAATTTTCGAAAAAAATAGTGGCTCCACACAACTCATCAAGCATGTCATCGAGACGTGGTATGGGATGTCGATAACGCACGGTGATAGACGGCAGTCCATGAATAACCTTAACGTATCATTCGTCTTTGGAACAAGAATCACGGGTACGGCACTTGGACTAGTGCTAACTTGGATCAAACCTTTGGAGACGAGTTGGTTGATTTGACGTTCGATATCCTTCGTCTCCTCCGGGTTCGTGCGGTAGGCGGCGCGGTTGGGAAGTGGTGCACCGGGGAGAGGTCAATGCGATGTTTGATGCCGCGAAGAGGAGGTAGTCCATGTGGGAGATCTTTGGGGAATACATCCTTGAATTCCTGCAAAACACTCATCAAAGATGGAGGAACATTGGTTAATTCATTAGTTCCTTGCGCTAGTGCCTTGCAAAGGAGGACATAGTGCAAGATGGATGGGTTGTTCCGAACATCTCTCATCTCACTTTTGGTGGCAAGGAGAACACTCTTAGTTTTTCCACTCTAGTTTGGTTTGTGGCTCTCACTCACTATGAGGTGGTTCTCTCTCTCACCGCTCTTCTCACAAGTAGGTGTTGTGCTTTGTGCCCTCGCTAAAGGCTTTGCATTATCCGCAATTATTTGGCTAGGAGTCATCGGTTGCAAAACACATGTTTTGTTGAGCCATTTGAAGGTGTATACATTGGTGCGACCATCGTGTTGAGCAGCCTTGTCAAATTGCCACGGTCGACCAAGAAGCATGTGGCAAACTGTCATAGGGACCACATCACACTCCACCGTATCTTTGTAAGGACCAATGGCGAAGGAGATCGATACGGTATGCTTGATCTTCACGGACCCTTGGTCACTTAGCAATTGCACGTGGTAGGTGTGCTTGTTTAGATGGAGGGTGAGGTTGAGCTTCTCGCACAACTCGGTGCTAGCAAGGTTGTGACAACTCCCTCCATCAATGATCACCTTGACAAATTTGCCATTGATGCCAGCTTGTGTTTGGAAGATATTGGAGCGTTGGTCTTCATGCTCTTGTGCTTGAGTGGTCAAGATCCTTGTGACGACAAGCGATGGACTGGCATCATGTTCACACATGAGGAGTTCTTGGTCATCTTCCACTCGTTGCCTTGCCATTGCTTCCTTGACATGGGCATCAAACTCATCTTCACTCAAGTACTCTTCATCACCATTGTCATGGATGAACAAGACTTTCTTGTTTCCTCATTCGGCCGACTTGTGTGCTTTACCTCCACACTTGTAGCATTCACCGTTGAAAGGTGTATCACTCTTTGCTTGCTTGCCACTTGGGGGCAATTTTCCTTGAGGGAGTGTGGGCTTGAAGGAAGGCTTGGAGGTACTTGAGGAGCTTCCATTGAAAGTTGTTGGTGTAGCGGTTGAAGCTTGCTTGTAGGTGAAATACGTCTTGGGCTTGTTATACTTGATGTCCTCTTGCACTTGACGTTCAGCCTTTGTTGCGATGTGCACAAGCTCAACCATGGTGTTGTATGTTTGGAACTCGACGATGCGCTTGATTGGGTGATTCAAGCCAATAAGTAAACGTGTCATTGTTTGCACCATGCGCTTATCAATGTTGGCGCGAATCAAGTTGAGTTCCATTTCCTTGAAACTATTCCACGGTCTTTGTCCCTTGATGAAGCGCTTAAAGGTTGTTGAAGAGGTCATGCGTGTATTGCGCGGGGACGAACCGAGATCTCATGTGAGCCTTCATGTCATGCCAAGTTTTGATTGGCGGTTCTTGTCTTGCATCACGAGCAACTTGAACTTGTTCCTACCAAAGGTTGGTGTAATCATCAAACTCAAGCGATGTTGGAAATATGCCCTAGAGACAAATAGTAGTAATGACTATTATCATATTTCATATAGTTTATGATTAAGTTTTATATCATGCTATAACTGTGTTGAGTGGAAATATCAATACACGTGTGATATACAAACAACCAGGGGTTCCTAGTGAAACTCTAGTCACTGGTTCATTGGTCAACAGATGATCATGTTTCCTGATCATGTGGCATTTATGCCAGTTGGAAATGAGGTCATCTCATTCTGAGAATGAGATCATGAACCAATACCCAACCTAAACATCGTGACCCGATCATGTCACGAAGTTTAAGTTACGATGATTAGAAATGGATCCTCGTAGACTATTCCTTAAACCGTCGGGCTATATCAATCACTGTCTCCCGAGAGTGCTTAGATAGCATCAAACGCCATCTGGTAAAACGGTGGTTATAAAGGTGTGTTCAGGTATTCGGAGGAAACCGTAGAGGCAATATATGTCAAGAGCGGGATTTGTCCGTCCATGTGACGGGAAGATACTCAAGGGCCTACTCGGAGAAGTTATATCCAATAGCTGCGCAGCGTGTGATTTGATCACGGGGATATCACTTGTCGGAACGAGTCAAGTAGCATTGTTCAGTAACGAGATTGAACACAACATGGCGATGTCATTGATCAGATCTTGGGCAATGCGAGTATCCAGAGACAAAGGGAATAAGACATGACTGTCCCGGTTCAAACGACGAAAGATCTTCGTGGAACGCACAGGGGTCACATGGCCATCTAGGTCCCTCTGTTGATCATTAGTGAGGGAGTGTCCTGACCATGTCTGGAGTGTTCCCGAACCGTGGGGTATCACGCTTAAGGGCTTGATGATGCTTAGAGAGTGTTTATAGAATCGGTAGAATCACCAAAGAAAAGAAGGGAGAAAACCCGAAGGGTTTCGGTAAGTCCGGAGGATGTCCAGAGTGGAGGTGGAAGGTGTTCCATGGCCACGGAGATTGAATAATATGTGGATGAATGTTAAATATTGATTTAATCATTTATTCATAATTATTTAATAAAGAGAAAATCAATTAAAGGTCAAAAAGGCTTAATGGGCCAATTTCGGAGGGAGAGGGCCCATTAGGGGAAAGGAGAGAGGGAGAAGGGACCAAGGGGGAGGCCAGCTGGGCCTTGCCCCCCGCAGGGCCCACTAGGGGCTGGCTGCCAGCCACCCCACCCCCTCCTCTCCTTTAGTCCCACCCCAGGACTTAAGGGGAGGTAGTACCTCCCCTCCCCCTATATAAAGTGGGGTATTTGGCCTAGAAAAATACACCCAATAATCAATAAAGGTCTCCCCACTTTTGGGAGGACCTCTAATTGATATTTTCTCTCTCCCCTCTCTCTCTCATGACCGTGGTCCCAAGTCTGGACTGCGCGAGCGAGAGACATCTTCCCTGCGGAGCGTCGTCGTGCTACGGGATTCGGATCCGGGAGCTCTACTTCCGCAACTGCTGCTGGATCGGGGAAGCGGGGGTCATCGTCAGGCACCGGACGTGTGTAACTCCCCGCGAGGTGTCGCACTTGAGGCACACAAGTCGTTTGAGCCAGAAGGAGCGCAAGGACTTCATCACGACCTTGAGGTCGGCTTCGGCTCGTCTACATCAACCACGCTCTCCTGAGCGTTGACAACGCTTTTCGGTCTTCAAGGGTAAGTTCGCGAAAAGCCCACCTCGTTACTGTATTACTAATAGATAGGTCCTGGCAGCTTCAGGGGTTCAGGGGCGTAGAGTAAAATTTATTGTTTTTATGCGTGGAACCCCTACAGTGGTATCAGAGCTAGATCTATGCGTAGTAATGCTAGTACGGTTAGAACACACGAGATGTAGCATGTGGGCGTTGATCTTTTAGTTGTTACCCTCCCACGTGTACTTGTGTATACCGCAGTAATGCTTGATGAAGCGGCCCCCAACTGACTTTACGCGTTCATTCGCGAGACTGGTCCACGCTTGACATACGGCTTGTACCGTATAAAGTGGCTTAGGGGGGTGTCTGTCTCTCTCGCATTAGTTGGTATACCATTTGCAACGGAGGGCCCCGAAAGGGGTGTAGTATAGATAACTACTTGATCAGTGTTGTGCTGAAAGTTCGTATGTAAGAACGGTTCTTGTGCGAAAGCCCATTCAGCCATGTAAAACATGCAAAGATAAAGTAGAGGCGTCTAACTTTGTTTTGTAGGAGGGCGTTGCTTTGTGATATGGTTGTGGCAAAGGTAAAGTGATTACCTTTTGTTACGTAGTAGTATATAGTCACCGAGGTGACGAACTACCACGCCGGAATGACACTGGTACCCCGGTGTCTACGGCGCCGGAACCCTGGCGCCAGAACCCGGCGACGACGGATGGAGATCACGACGTGAAGGACCATATCACATAGCATTTACATTCAATGTTATTGTTTGTATGTCTTATTGTGTGCTAGTATTAGATACTCGACGGTAGCCTAATAAGATGATCCCTATTAAAATTACCAACGATTGTGTTCCCCCTTAGTGTGCACCACCAATAAAGTTCTTCGGTATGGGGTGATCCAGGGTTACAGGCCTGGGTGTCAGAGATATCTACGTTCACATACAGTGGGTGTAAGCCATGTTGCACAGCGAAAACACTAAGGTCGAGTTAGCGAGCCTAGCATGTACAGACATGGCCTCGGAACGCGGATGGTCGAAAGATTGAGCACGAGTCACATGAATGATGTGACCGATGTTTAGCGTCCACCCTTGAACCCACATTGATGGCCGTGATGATCGGGGGAGATGTGGATGATAGGGGTCGTGTTATCACTAGGAACCCTTTTGGGGATAGGTGTTTCTGAGTGGAGTTATTATTAACTCATTTAATTATAAACTTAGTCTAAATTCCTTTTGCAATTATAAATGTAGAAAATGGTTCTTCCCGAGATTGCCTTTCCTATCGACGATTGGTTAAAAGGAGAAAAGCTCAAGTTAGATGGATCCAACTTTTCTGCATGGGTCATACGCCTATTTGATCTCCTTGGGGAGAACAATTGTAACAGCCTCGAATCGGCCCTATGCAAGTTTTAGCGCTTCCCGCTAAACCCGCATAGAAACGATTCAAGGACGCCAACCAGGCACTTTCGTGCGGATGGAAAATGAAGTAATACCATTACACACCAGTCCTCGATGGGACCCACAGAACAGATATATATACAACATCGACTCACCGAGTCAAGAATACAGATATACAATACAAAGATCCAAAACACCTTGAAATCGATACAGCGTCCGAGTACGGACAAGATGCAAATGGGGCTAAGAGCCCTGAAGAATAACCAATGGCGTCCATAACCCTGCCCAAGCCAAGCCGGAAGGGTAACCCTGCTAACGACGTCAAACTCGAACCTGCTAAACAAAAGGGGTGCCAACAAAGGGCAGAGGAAAAAGAGGAGCGTCAGTATTGAGGCCAGTACGCAGCGAGGCTAGAATTCGGCGGCTCTCGTCTACACAGGTATGGTGGACTGAAGCGGCAGCGCAGCGGCACTAAACAACCTATAGAGACTCGGTATCACTGGCGGCTATTAGAGAGGGGTAAGAAAGACCTATCCGGATCCAACCTGATAGTAACACCAAACAAACCCATCCTGGTATTTCCCCCTCGAGACCAAACGAGAAGTCGGACCAAGGAACTCACACAGTTGGCAATTTTACTCATTTCGTTATAGTTGCAGCAATTACTAATCAGATATAGATAGCATGAGTCATCCTGATAGCATAAGTAGTGGGCAGTTTTAGTTAACATTCCGTTGTAGTTGGAACATTTACTAGTAAGATATAATTGTCCTAAGGAATCCCAAAACCCAGCAGTTGTTGGCACTTTTATCACCTTCCATTGGAGTTGTAATACTTACTAGGCAGGTATAGTTTGACACAGATCACCACAGGTCCATCAGTTGTTGGCATTTTTATTATCCATTCCATTATAGTTGCATCTGATTACTAGTCACATATTAAGTCAAATTTATAGCACTACTTTAGTTATGCTTGTCTATGATCGAGATACTATGCTCCAAGTCGTCCATAACCGCGGGCACGGCTTTCAGAAAGTTTTACCCTGCAGGGGTGCACAAATAGCAACACACACTCGATCAACCTCGGAAAAACCAACTCAAAACCCAACGAGGCATTCATGGCAAAGTGATCACAGGATTTAGAAATATTTCAGGGGGCCACCCCACTAAGCTACCCGCAACGAAGTTGGCCGGCTCCAGAACGGACCCAGGGTTTGCGACGACGGCTGTAAACGACTGGGAACCCGAAAGTGTGACTGGGCTTGTCGATACCACGAAAACGTGGCGCGATCCAAAACAGTACAAGTGCTCCACGCACAATCTTAAATAAAACAGTAACATGGCATAAGTACAGGATAGTAATAAAATCCCAAACTAGTTTGTGGCCCCAAGAAATAGAAATGAATCAAGCTCTGGATCAGGGGGATCCACGGCCTCCCGGATGTGGATAGTGCAAAAAATCAAGGAACATGTATCAAGTACTCGGGGTCCTACGGGACACAAGTGAGCGTGGAAGAACCAAATAACATCTATTGCCCACCGATGCCTCTACATTAGTTAAATCTAGCATTTTTAATAGTTGTATTTAAAGTCATGATCATCTCCACCATTAAGCATCTCCACCATTAACATCTGCCAGCATTTCAACAACTGTGATACTTGACAACACGAGATCGCACCTGAGCAAGCAACTACGACTCGCAAGGCCAGCTATCCACCAAACACGGTTAATAGGAGGTGTCCAAAGCAATATAGAGGTTGCACGGGATATAACTGGGGTACGGAAACTAAAGCATCACGACACGGATAGCAATAGATCAACTGGAGGAAATAAAGACTATAAATGCAAAATAGGTAGAAGGGGGGAGAGATGCTCGCCTGGGAAATGCGGCCGAAGTTTCATATCCGGAGAACTTGTCGATACTCGCATCCACTCATCGGACTAATCCGCGAAGAAGCAAACACTAGCAGAAACACCGGATGCAATATTTAATACTACGGCAGAAGATCCGGCATGATTATGATATGATGCATGGCATGGCAAGATGCGGTGCAATTATGCAATATTAAGTGGAACCGTGGTCCCGACAAATTATTATATGGTTCAAATTGTTTAGAACCCTCGCAATTTAAATGTTGTCTTAACAAGGCAAGACATGGCATCGGTTCGCTACTCAAATTTAAATGGGGCCAATATAAGACTAGAAAGTCCGCATATAGCCTCCATATTTAATTTAGGTGAATCAACTATTTAACCCAACCCACCAGATGACATGTATGCAAGCATGATGATTTAATGATGCGACAGGTATATGTCATATTATAAAAATAGGGGCTTAGGGTCACACATCTGGGTTCGGAAGATCTTGAGTTCCAGGGGTTCGGGGTTCGACAGGGTTCGACGGGAGCGACGAGGTTCAGATACAAGATGGAGAACTTGTCGTGTCGCGTCAGAGAACTTGGGTTCCAAGCGGTCGATTCTGTCGTCGATGGCGAACTTGAGTGGATCGGGTTCCGGTGGTCTTCGGGTTCCAGGGTTCAGGGTCTTCGGATCCGTGTAAGAGATCTTGACGCCTGTGACGAAGAACTCGGGTTCGGAAGGAGGTCTTGGCGTTCCGATGGCTCGGTCCCCGGGGTCGAAGAACTTGGTGCGCCAGGGTTCAGTCTTTGGATCTTGGGTCGGGTCGTCGGTTTTCCGGGGCCGAAAGACTTGGCGTCCGAGAGACGATCTTGTCGCATCCACGGTCGTCGGGTCATGTCGTCGGTCTTGTCGTTTCACGACGGAGATCTCGGCGTCCCGGGATGAGGAACTTGGCGTATCCGTGGTGATCTTGGCGGTCTTCGGATTTCCATGAAGGGGACCCATGACGGAGGTCTTGTCGGTGTTGAACTTGGTGTTTGTTCCTCTTCGGAAGTTCCTGGCGATGATCATACTTGCGACACGATCTGACGCTGCAGACCGCGAGGTGAAAAAGAGAACGGCGATGTTGCACTGGTACTGATAAGGAAGCTAACTTCAACTGGCCACCAGAGAACTGTGTTGCTCTAGCTCACAAAAACACAGGCGCCCACACATACTTGCTCACGCGGACAACAAGCAAGGACAAACAAAAGGAGGCAAGGAGGTTGTGGTGACCGAAGCTTGGTAGGGAAGCTTGCAGCAGGGCCATGGCAGCGGCCAACGATGCGGGGGGCACGTGGGAGCGAGGAGGAAAACGGTGCGGCCGGGTCGATGTAGAGCCGGGACCGCGCAGAATGGGGACAGGAGTGCGCAGGCTCGATTTGCTACAAAGGAGGATCAGGGCTCGCAGCGGTGCAGAGGTACGCCGGCGGCAGAGACGACGCGCAGGTCCGCCGAGGCGACAGCGCATGGGCTCCAGGAGGGATTCGTGGCGGCGGAGGAGCTCTTGGTCTGGTTCGGAGGTGGCTACGCGCAGGGTGTCGCGGGGAAGAGGCGAGGTCGAGATCGACCTGGTCGACGGAGAGCATCCTGGCCGGAGTCGAGCACGGTGGGATCGCCAGCGACAGCGGCAGGAAGCCTGCGGGCAGAGGCGAGGCGGCCGGGGCAGGGAGCCGAGCCGGCGAGCGGGCGGTGCCGAGCTAGTTGGCAGCGAGCTCGAGGAGCAACGAGGAGGCGGTGGTTGCTGAGGTGCGGCAGTGCTGCTTGCAGGGAGGACGACGCCCGTGGTGGCTCGGTGTAGAGGAGGCAGACGGTGAGCAGGGGAAGGGATCACTGGGTCGACGGGGCCTCCCGATCGGGATGGGCAGGTGGTGACTAGGGTAGGTGGGGGCTGTGGGGCCGAGCGTGAGTGGTGGAGCATGCGTGAGAGGGGGAGAGGTGTGCGGCGGGATCAGGGGAAGACGCGGGGTGGGGATTGCGTGAGGTGGGGCGGCGTGCGTGTCTACGCCTGGGGATCGACGCGGGGATGGGTAGGTGGCGAGGGGATTGGGCCCAGGTGGGCGGTGTGGTGTATGCGGTTGGTAGGGAGATAAGGTGGAGGGAGGCGGGGACCAGGTGGGAGGCGTGCAGGGGAAGGGAGACTGGCGGTTGGTGGCTGGCGCGGGGAGAGAGAGAGAGAGACGGCTGGGTGTGGTTATGGGGTAGGATTAGGGCTAAGAAGGTTAGGACTAGGGTTTGACTAAACTGGGTAGTAGGCTGCTGGCCGGGCCTTTGGGCCTGGCCGGTGGCGGCGTCCCCAGGTTTTTATAAAAATATGTTTTTATTATATGTTTGTTTTAAAAGCCTTTTGTAAATTATGTTTAGGCAAAACAAGATATCCGGAAAACCCTAGTTTTATAATTTGAAATAAAGACGGGGAATATTTTGAAAACAAAACTAGGTTTTTTTTAGAAAATAGTTTTAGGCAGAATATGCATGATGACACGACGATGCTCAAATGCAATGTGGCATGATGACATGAGCATGCGGTCATGACAATGCAATGCACAAAAACAACGTGTTTTTTAGTAGTGGTTTTAGTGGGGCGCCACAACAATGTAGCTGACTACATGACCTGCGAGATGTATTTGGAGTCACCCTATTCTCATGAGACCCAGGAGCAGCGAGATCTGCGTTATCGTCGTCGTGTGATGGCCACATTCATATCAGTGACCATGCGTCAGAATGGAGGATGGGCTATGGCCAATAGTGGGGAGTCTCAAGCCCCGGGTGGTCATGGCTCATCTGAGAGCACATTTCGTGGAACAAATGCGCATGTGGGAGTATGAGCTGATGGGGGACTTCCTCTCCATAAAGATGGAGGATGGCTCCTCACTAGATGAGCACTTATTGCGCCTCTACGATGCGTACATGAGTCTGGCATACTACCTGGACAACTGGTTCTCAAGCTCATTTGCGATGGGAGTTGTGCTACGATCGCTTCCTCCAAGCTTTCAAGCACAAGTCAGGATCTGCGTTATGAGAGGCAACACGGAAACACTAGATTTCCTTGAGTTCATATCACATTTCAGAAATGTGATAGATGAACCCAACGTCACTGGAGTCGTCAACGACAAAAGTATATATATTTGATATACAGTTTTATAAATGTTATAATCTTGCAAACACATTGCAGTGTTAAGTATATCTGATACTTGTTCTGTTTTACTGAAAATAGGTCCTTCTGCATGAGAGGTGCTTGCTGGAGAGGAGGTGACGTTGCGTGTTGATGGCGAGCATGATGATGACAGCCGACGACACTCTCCCTCGACATTTATCATTTAGTTTGTGTTTTAGGATGGTTTTTGTAATCAAGAGATTGTGAACTTCTTTAGTGTGTCTCACACTTCGTGAGATGGTTATTCATATGAGTTTGTAACAAACAGTTGTTCTACTTTTATGAATGATTTCTATTCGTGTTCATATGTTTGATTACGTTTGAATTATCCTTATTGTTATGAAACTAATTGATAATGCATGAACATTTGTAAAACATTAAAATGCCTTGTTTAAAATACCCAACTTAATGATATGTTCATTAGTGAATGAAAAACCATTGTTTAAATTCAAAGTTATGTGATAATATGTGAAAGTCATTCGATTTATTATCACATATAAATCATGCCTAAGTTCGACAAAATAACTTGAACACCGTGTATTACTTGAATACAAAGTGTTTAATTAATTGGTAAAAATAAATACATATTCGATGTATTGTGTTTTAATGAAAATGGTAATTATCATTATATGATTGTTTAAATGTGTAAAGTAAGTTTACCAAAGGAAACATGAATATGAAACTATTTGATTTGATCAAAGTGTTTCATCAACAAAGGGTATAAATATAAAAGAGAATCCAATTACTATGATTTGATCAATGGTAATGAAGTTCAACTTTATTAGAATGGCATAAAAGAAATTGTGGAATGCAAAGTGTTTTGAAACGTCAAAATGCAAAGCATCACAATATGATATTAGATATCAAAGGGGGTTGAATAGAAGGCACCAAATAAATCGTTGTAGTGTAGATGTAGAGACCATTAGTTAAGAAATAGTTAACACTCAATTAGAATGTAGTGAACCATTTGAATTCGTGAAAGTTTTGGGGTTATTCGATATAACCAAAACAATAGCGAATAAGTCCTTGTAGAGTATTCATTGGAAACTTTGAATACGAAACCCACATCTCAAACCAAAAGGAAAGCAAGATTCGTATTGCCTGGATTTTGGTGCATTCTTGAGAAAGCTCACCTCTAGTGAAGTTTCTCAATTATGGAGCAAATGGAAAATAGTGTAAAACACGATGAGGATTCAAAACCCTGCATCAGAGTGTTGAGAAGCGCAACGGACAACGTTCCTGAATGATTCTCTTCACAGAAGGAAAGAATCAATGATTTTGATCATTGTGTTTTTCCCTCCACTATAGTTTTTCACTACATGAAGTAGGATTCAAAATGTAAATCCATATCTTGTATGGAGACATTTGTGAATCACTTCTCATGATTTTTGGAATATGACATACCTACGAACTACAAAGGAAATAATGGTAAACTAAATTATGAGAAATCCTAATAGCAAAATTCCCTTGAGATTAGAAAGCAATTAGTTGCTGAATCTCACAAGTAAAAGGAGTTACTTGGAATTTTCCCAAATGACTACAAAGCCATAGTAGAAAAAAAGGGGGGTGAATGACAAAAGCACAATTTTTCAAGTATTGGACAAGTTCAAATGAATTTGATTCAAGTGTGCCGAATGTCTAGTGGATTTAAAACTAGTAAAGTACTAGTATCTCATAGTAAATCTTCAAGTTTGATATTTGATCGAAAGATTTTGAAGCTGTTCAAAATAGTAAGGAGATATGCAATTTGCATAAAATTGAGTGGGAGCTATGAAAGTCTTCCTAAAACAATATGTGATTGACATATTTTTAAGTGGGAGCAATATGAGTCTCAAACTCAAATATGTAGGAACATATTTTGAGTGGGAGCTTATAGGAGTAATTCTTAAATATGTTAAGGATGAAAGTGCAAATACTTATAAATAATGATTAATAAGATGTAGAAGTTGATAATAGGTGTATTATAATATTATGTAGTATTCCTTAAGGGATTTTGAAAAGGGTTTCGGAATAGAAGTTAATTAAGGAACTGGTCCTTAATAACTTAAATTAGGAATAGTATTAAGTTGAATATCTATGGTTAAAAGAAAGAAATGGATGATCATCATCCACTATGTTAAGACATAGGTTATGTCTTAGTAAACCATGATGACAACTTAGCATAATATGTGATCCAATAAGAAACGTTTGAAAGTGATTAAGTTCGAATCATAGAACGTTGAACTAAGTTTGTCCGCAGTATCTAGTAGAGAACTATGGACATATTTTCCAAATCCATAAAGGATGACATATCTTAAAGCATAAAGAGTTATGTTATAAGGGAATATGTTGGAAACTCTTGTAGATACCAATTAAAAGTCAAGTAGGAAGTGAGGTGAACAAAACATCGAAAGTTGCACAGGGTGCACTAGTGTTTCGATGAATACATTTATAATAATAGATAAGGGTACCATCTAAAGTGTTGTATAATATTATGGCGGGGCTAATTCGCTTTTAACGTAGAATGATGTGTCCCAGGGCATAGTGCCCATGAGAATCCCTCGAGGTTGATCTAACGTCACTGTAGGCTCCTGGAATCAGGCCTTGTTCTGCTGCCATAGCAACGATGCATTCACACAGATGCTATCATGAGATGATAGAATATTAATGTCAATCAAAGTGACATTAGTAAGTTACAAAGGATTTGGGACTATAAAGTACAGACCCAAGACTCAACCTCTTCCATGAGCAAGCATGTTCAGGGTACCGGATATATGGTGCCAATAATTAAGAACAAATGTAGCTAGTGTATTTGTACTCTAGTGCAAGTGGGAGACTGTTGGAAATATGCCCTAGAGACAAATAGTAGTAATGACTATTATCATATTTCATATAGTTTATAATTAAGTTTTATATCATGCTATAACTGTGTTGAGTGGAAACATCAATACACGTGTGATATACAAACAACCAGTTGTTCCCAGTGAAACTCTAGTCACTAGTTCATTGGTCAACAGATGATCATGTTTCCCGATCATGTGGCATTTATGCCAGTTGGAAATGAGGTCATCTCATTCTGAGAATGAGATCATGAACCAATACCCAACCTAAACATCGTGACCCGATCATGTCACGAAGTTCAAGTTACGATGATTAGAAATGGATCCTCGTAGACTATTCCTTAGACCGTGTGGCTATATCAATCACTGTCTCACGAGAGTGCTTAGATAGCATCAAACGCCATCTGGTAAAACGGTGGTTATAAAGGTGTGTTCAGGTATTCGTAGGAAACTGTAGAGGCAATATATGTCAAGAGCGGGATTTGTCCGTCCATGTGACGGGAAGATACTCAAGGGCCCACTCGGAGAAGTTATACCCAATAGCTGCGCAGCGTGTGATTTGATCACGGGAATATCACTTGTCGGAACGAGTCAAGTAGGATTGTTTAGTAACGAGATTGAACACAACATGGCGATGTCATTGATCAGATCTCGGGCAATGCAAGTATCGAGAGACAAAGGGAATAAGACACGACTGTCCCAGTTCAAACGATGAAAGATCTTCGTGGAACGCACAGGGGTCACATGGCCATCTAGGTCCCTCTATTGATCATTGGTGTGGGAGTGTCCCGACCATGTCTGGAGTTTTCCCGAACCGTGGGGTATCATGCTTAAGGGCTTAATGATGTTTATAGAGTGTTTATAGGATCGGTAGAATCGCCGAAGAAAAGAAGGGAGAAAATCGAAAGGGTTTCGGTAAGTCTGGAGGATGTCCAGAGTGGGGGTGGAAGGTGTTCCATGGCCACGGAGATTGAATAATATGTGGATGAATGTTAAATATTGATTTAATCATTTATTCATAATTATTTAATAAAGAGAAAATCAATTAAAGGTCAAAAAGGCTTAATGGGCCAATTCCGGAGGGAGAGGGCCCATTAGGGGAAAGGAGAGAGGGAGAAGGGACCAAGGGGGAGGACGGCTGGGCCTTGCCCCCCGCGGGGTGCACTAGGGGCTGGACGGTGGCCACCCCACCCCCTCCTCTCCTTTAGTCCCACCCCGGGACTTAAGGGGAGGTAGTACCTCCCTTCCCCCTATATAAAGTGGGGTATTTGGCCTAGAAAAATACACCCAATAATCAATAAAGGTCTCCCCAATTTTGGGAGGACCTATAATTGATATTTTCTCTCTCCCCCTCTCTCTCTCATGACCGTGGTCCCAAATCTAGACTGCGCGAGCGAGAGACATCTTCACCGCGGAGCGCCGTCGCGCTGTGGGATTCGGATCCGGGAGCTCTACTTCCGCAACTGCTGCTGGATCAGGGAAGCGGGAGTCATCGTCAGGCACCGGACATGTGTAACTCCCCGCGAGCTGTCGCACTTGAGGCACTCAAGTCGTTGGAGCCAGAAGGAGCGCAAGGACTTCATCACGACCTTGAGGTCGGCTTCGGCTCGTCTACATCAACCACGCTCTCCTGAGCGTTGACAACGCTTTTCAGTCTTCAAGGGTAAGTTCGCGAAAAGCCCCTCCCGTTACTGTATTACTAATAGATAGGTCCTGGCAGCTTCAGGGGCTCAGGGGCGTAGAGTAAAATTTATTGTCTTTATGCGCGGAGCGCCTACAAGCGAAGCCATGGCGACCATCTTCTCGTTGCTATAGTTGTGCATGCGGAAGATCTTGTCGACTTTGAGTGCCCACGAGAGGTATTCTTCGGGGTCATTGAATCCGGTGAACTTGGGCATTGTGAACTTGAGCTTGCCAAAATTTTCTTCATTGTTGCGGTCATTGCAACGAGCTTGGTGACCTTGTTGATGATCTTGTAGTTGGGGAGGTGGAACTTGGTTCTCGCGTCCTTGTTGTGGAGCTTGCTCTAGGTATTGTTTTTGAGGAGCTTGCTCTTGCTCTTGGCGCGGTTGTTGACGTGGTTGAGGCGCTTGGGCCTCATGGTGGCGAGGGTGTGGAGCCTCTTGACGTGGTTGATGCCGAAGAGGAGGCTTGTTCCTCGGTTGGTGATGTTGGTTAGGCACATGGGCCTCACGGCAAAGAACATGGTCATGAGCCTCTTGACGTGGTGGGCGTCGCTCAACTTGTATCACTTGACGCTCCAAGTTTTGTTGAGGTGGCGGAGGCGCCTCATGATGACCATGGTGTCGGTGCGGACGTTCATGACGTTGATGACTAGGAGGAGGATCTTGGAGAGCTTCACATCAATGACGAGATTGATTCTCCAAATTGGAGTCATCTCTTATTGTGTCAAGTATGTGTCACGGTCGATGGTGGTAGACTTGTGGTTGCACTTGCGGTTCCTCTTGTGGTTGCTCTTGTTGGGTCACTAGTGCCCTTGCATGCTGACGGTGTGCTTCTTGCCTTGCTCGTGGCCTTGAAGAGAGGTCACCATCATAGCTTGACGTTGCAGCGTGCCATGGGGAAGGTACATAGTTCGAAGAGGTTCCATCTTCAACCACGGGGGCATCATTACGTCTTGGAGCACTTGGATGTAGATCTTGTGGAAGAGGTGCATGACGACGCGAAGAAATTGACGAGCTTGATGCGCGTGAACGTGGTCTTGCCATACCGTCGATGAGGCGTCGAAGATTGTCATTTGTTTCGGCGACGAAGCGTTGGAGCATTTTGGTGGCCAAAGTTGTGATGCATTGCATGCATTTGTCGCCCGTCAAAGCGGTTGTCGATGTTCTTGAACTCGGCTTGCGTATCGCCAAATTGTTCATCTTGTCGCGTCTCAAGGGCTTGGCAACATTCACAGAAATCTTGGCGGACGATGAAGTGACTTGCGCGCGTCATGTACGGTCCTTGATTTGGGGAGGTGGTTGTCTCGGCTCACCGTGCATATCCATCATGCAAGACACACAAGTATTGTATATGGAAGTGTAATCTGGTGGTGTTAGCCTTGTACCTCACCTTGGGGATTGCACCAAACTAGAAACCACAAGTGAGAGCTATAAGCGTGCAAAGTGTAATTGCAAAGAAAACTCACACTAAAGAAAGAACTAACTCTCAAAAGCTTGTTGGTGGTAGGTTACGATTGTGGAATGCCAAAGAACCAACCAAAAGAAAAGGGATAGTCAAAAGTGGGTAAAATCCAACAAAACTCAAGTCAAAGGCGAAGGTCAACAACTCAAAAGGGTGACGGGAACCTACGACTATGTACACACACGTGGAGAAAGTTGGGATTGACACGACTATGAAAATGAGCAAACAAAATGTCCTAACGAAGACTAAGCTCGTTGTCGTGCTAATGCAAGGAGAGACTGTGGCTCGTTTGCAAAGAGATAAAAGGAGCAACGGATTTGTGCACTTGTCTTGGGCGCTCTTCTTTCTCTCTTGCTTACAAGCTTTGAGACTTCTTTGGCAATGGGAGACTATTTTTATTTTTCTTTTTCTTTGTATCTTTTTTTTGCTCTCCCTTGATGCTACCTAGTCACACTTGATATTACTCGTGCACACTCACTATCCAAGGACAAATGCACAATGCTCAAGCAAACACAAGATGAGCCACTCTCATGGGATAGGTACACACAAAGGAAGATAGGGGTTAACAAGGTGACGCAAGTTATACCTTCTTTGATGATGAACTTGGCGTCGATGGTGCGGGATGATGTTCGTGGGCCGTGGTGTCGATGAGCACGGGGGTTGTCGATGCGGAAGCTTGTTGTTAGTTGACGACACGCACACAGGCACAAACAAACAAACAAGAGGAAATTAGCCAATGCAAGATTAGAGGCAAAACTGTCAAAATCAGGCGTCAGGCTAGAGACTCCAGGGTTTCAGGCCGGAAACTCCGGTGCAGGCCGGAGACTCCGGTGTGGGTAGGTCGGAGACTCTGGTGTGCAGGCCTGAGACTCCGGTCTGGAGTCAGGTCGTGAACTGCTCGTGTTCTTGAGCGGAAATCCACGCCTTGGGTCCTCAAATCCGCGAAAAATTGGCCAAATTGGGCTAGCAAAACGCAGGATAAAGCTGGACCAACACCTAAGACAAGGTTTGGTCGGATCAAAACCACAAATAACACTCCAAATCAAGAGATCGATCCAAAGGAAAATTTGGGCTGTTTTGGGGGGATTTTCGAATTTTTGGTGGATAGAAGAAAAATTTGTGGGGGAAATCGTGAGCAATGAAGCTCTTGATACCAATATGTTGAGGGCAAACCTCTAGGGTGGCCCGATCTTTCACGATTCCCTTCCAAATCGAGGATGGAGTGCGGGGAGAGGAGGGGAGGATGAACACGACGAATGCACGCATGAAGAACGCGATGAATACACACACACACAAAACCATGATACACACCAATAGCTCACGCTGGCGTTGACCGGTCTGGCGCAATCCCTATGATCGGCGTCGGGTGGAGGACTCTCTCTCGAACCGGCACAACGAGATGGGAGACTCGGTGAGATCTTGACGTCTAGGTAAAGGGACTCCGATGCCTAGGCCTTGTACAACACGGAGGCACGATGCAAACTCCAATGAGGTTTGGCGATATTGGTGCTCCTTGGTCAAGGAGCATGAGGCAAGAATTAGATAGATCCACAAAGGGGTTTCCACTAATTCCAATATCATGCCTAGGGTTTACAATGGAGGTGGGGGACTATATATAGGCCAGCCACTTAAATAGGGGTACTTTAGGAATAAAAGTAAGGTTCTGGACGGACTAAGGGGTACATGGGCCGCAAGCCCAAACGCCTTTTCATGCCTGGCAACGGTCGGACCGGAGACTCCGGTGTGGTGGACTGGAGACTCCGGTCTAGGCCGGAGATTCCGGTCGGTCTCCGGACCAGCCTCCGGAGGGGCCTTCAGATTGTCCAAGGCCCAGTGCAGGGACTAGACCGGAGGTGGAGCCGGAGACTCCGGTGTCTTCAGGCCAGAGACTTTGGTGGTCCGGAGACTCCGGTGTGCGCAGACCGGAGACTCCGGTGTGCGCAGACCGGAGACTCCGGTTTTAGCAGCTCCAGCGTCTTGTGCTTCACGATTTGCTCCTTGTTCTCCATCCTTGGGTGCTTGGTGATGTGTCGAAGCTTCATACCTGATGATGCATAGGGTAGTTGTATGAAGTAGCATACCATCCAAGGAGGTATCAAATTGGCACGAGGAGAGGAGCGATTTCACCTTAGGTTGTAGGAGTTTGGCTCGAGCACGAGTCATGGGTCCACTTGGTGGACTTGTTGGTGTAGATGTAGTAGCGTCCATAGGATGGGCTGGATCAGAATATTCTCGGAATTCGACGGGACAAAAGCCAAAGTCGCTATCTTACCGGAAGACATATAGAGCCAGAATACGAGACGAAGAAGGGTTGGGGCCTGGCCACCCCACCTGGCCGCGCGGCCAGGCCTGACCCGCGCCAGGGGGTGGTCTGGCCGACCCTAGCACCCCCTCGGTCTCTCCTTCCGCCTATATATTGCCTTCGGGACCAAAACCCTAAGTACCCGATCAAAAATCCACGAAAGAGTCTGTAGCCGCCGTCGTCTCTATCCCTAGATCGGGAGGGATCTGAAGCTCTTCCCGGCACCCTGCCGGAGAGGGGAATCCTGGAGGCCTTCTTCATCATCATGCAAGCCTCCGGTGTGATGCGTGAGTAGTTCATCTCTGGACTACGGGTCCATGTAGTAGCTAGATGGCTGGTTCTCCTCCTTTGTGCTTTCATGTTTAGATCTGGTGAGCTCCGTTCATGATCAAGATCATCTATTTGTAATTCTGCATGTTGTGTTTGCGGGGATCCGATGGATATTGAGATGCTATTTTAGATTGATTATTGATTCTATCATGTCTTTGTTATTTGTGATCTTGCATGCTTTCCGTTGTTAGTAGCTATCTTGGCCAAGTAGATGCTAGCAACTCCAAGAGTTAGTATTTATGCTCGATAGTGGGTTCATGAATCTGGTAATCTTGGAAAGTGACAGAAATCTCTAAGGTACTAGATGTGTTGTTGCTACTAGTTAGAAAACAGCAATCATTTGTTCATAGAACAATCGTATTGTTTACATTACACGCAATTCGTAAAGCAATAATCTGTTGCTTGCAGCTTAATACTGGAGGGGGTTCGGATGATAACCTGAAGGTGGATTATTAGTCATAGATGTAGTTGGATGGCGGTCTATGTATAATGTTGTAATGCCCAATCGAATCTCAAAGGAGTCAAGATGATTAGTATATGCTTGTATGCTTTCTCGATGTTTGTCAATTGCCCCGCTGTAATTTGTTCACCCAACATGTTATCTATCTTAAGGAGAGCCACCTCTAGTGAACTATGGACCCCGGTCCTTTCTTTTACATACAATCTACAAACTGTTTACTGTTTTGTGTTTACTTTCTGCAAACTATTACTTCCTTCCATTTGATACGTTTAATCCTTTGTTTTCAGCAAAACCGTTGAGATTGACAACCTCCTCGCAAGTTGGGGACAGAGTTCTGTGGTTGTGTTGTGCAGGTCTCCACGTTGCTACTAGCACCGGTAGTGCGCCCTGCTAAGGCTCAGCTAGCAACACCTTTGGGGTGTTTTCTTACTCCTACTGGATTGATAACCTTAGTTTCATAACTGAGGGAAACTTACTGCTGTGCTCATCATACCTTCCTCTTGGGGTTCCCCAACGAGCTCGTTAATACACGAGTCAGCAAGTATTTTTCTGGCGCTGTTGCCGAGGACTAAAGAAGAAGAAGCTCCCACGTCAACAACGTGCCATCAAAGTATTTTTCTTGCGCCGTTGTCGGGGAGTCAAGGACATCTTCACAACGGGAGCCCCTCATAACCAATCTCTTTACTTTGTTATTTTTGTTTTGCTTAGTTTACTTTTTGCTTTGTTTGCTAGTTTCTTTCTCAAAAACACAGAAAAATGACTACTCTTGAAAACACTAAGTTGTGTGACTTCACTAGCACCAACAACGATGATTTTATGAGCACACCTATTGCTCCACCTGTGCCTGAAGCTACTTTCTTTGAGATAAAACCTGCTTTACTCAATCTTGTTATGAGAGAACAATTCTCTGGTATTGGTAATGAAGATGTTGCTGCTCATCTAAATAACTTTGTTGAACTTTGTGAGATGCAAAATCATAGGAATATAGAGGGTGATATTATTAAGCTGAAATTGTTTCCTTTCTCTTTGAGAGGAAAAGCTAAAGAATGGTTGAATTCCTTAACTAGGAATAGTATTGATTATTGGACTAAATGCAAAGATGATTTCATTGTAAAATACTATTCTCTTGCTAAGATTATATCTATGAGAAGTGAAATAATGAAGTTTAAACAATCTGATAATGAACATGTTGCTCAAGCTTGGGAAAGAATGAAATGTTTGGTTAAGAATTGTCCCACTCATGGACTAACTGCTTGGATGATCATCCAAACTTTTTATGCAGGATTGAACTATTCTTCAAGGAACCTATTGGATTCTGCTGCTGGAGGTACCTTTATGACCATTACTTTGGGTGCTGCAACAAAGCTTCTGGACAATATGATGGTTAACTATTCCGAATGGCATACTGAGAGAGCTCCACAAGGTAAAAAGGTAAATTCTATTGAGGAAACCTCCTCCTTGAGTGATAAGATTGATATTATTATGTCTATGCTTGTTAATGGGAAAGCCCATATTGATCCAAATAATGTTCCTTTAGCCTCTTTGGTTGCTCAAGAAGAGCAAGTTAATGTGAACTTCATAAGAAATAATAATTTTGGCAATAATGCTTATAGGAATAATTTTGGTAACAACAATTATAAGCCATATCCTCCCAACAATGGTAATGCATATGGAAATTCCTACAACAACAATAGGAGTGCTCCCTCGGAACTTGAAGTTATGCTTAAGGACTTTATTAGTAAACAAACTGCTTTCAGTAAAACTATTGAGGAAAAACTCTCTAATGCTGAAAGAAATATAGCATCACTTGCTGAAGCTCAAACTTCTTTGAATAAAATGGCTGCTAAACCCAAAACTAATGATAATCCCTTTGCAACTACTAATTCTATACAAGTAAGAATTGATGAAAATGTTAGACTATTAGCTAAATTACATGCTAAGTGGGAAAGAGAAGATGAAATTGCTAGAAACATTAGTGTTTCTACTATCACCACCACTAGTGTTGAGGCTAGTAATAGTTCTACTACTTTAGATGATAATTTTGATTTTGATCTTGATGGTTGCAATATCTTTGAAGTTATTAAGTTCCTACAAAAGCTTGCTAAAAGTCCTAATGCTAGTGCTATGAACATGGCTTTTACAAAACACATTACTAATGCTCTCATAAAGATTAAAGAAGAAAAGATGAAACATAAAGCTCCTATTCCTATAAAACAAGAAGATGGTTGGGAACCCATCATTAATATGAAAGTGAATGACTTTGATTTCAAAGCTTTATGTGATCTTGATAGTAGTGTTTCTATTATGCCTAGAAGGATTTATGATATGCTTGATTTGCCTCCACTTGAAGATTGTTATTTGAATGTCCCACTTGATGATAATGCTAAAAATAAACTCATGGGGAGTATTAATGATGTTCTTATTATGGTTAACAATGCCTATGTCCCTGTTGATTTCTATGTGTTGGATGTTGAATGCAATGCTTCTTGTCCTATTACTTTGGGAAGACCTTTTCTTAGAACTGTCGGTGCCATTATTGATATGAAAGAAGGCACCATTAAATATCAACTCCCACTCAAAAAGGTATAGAACACTTCCCTAAGAAGAGAGAGAAGATTTCTTTTGCCTCTCCTATGAAAACAAAATTTGGTCTTAATGCTTCTTCATTTGAGAACACTTGATTCTTTTTCTTGCTTCTTATGCCTAACTTAAAGGCGTTAAATAAAAGTACTTATTGGGAGATAACCCAAAAGTTTTAGATGAGTCTTGGAAGTTATTACTTCAGTAATAACCGCTCCTTATCCTTTTTATTTGCTTTTTGTGCCAAGAATAGCCTCTAATGAGAGAGAAGTAATGATTGGGAAAGCTGCTGTCCTGAAACAGATTTTTGTGCTTCACCATAAAAATTCGTGTAAAATCTCTGAACGTCCTTTTGAGGTGTGAATTTTTGTGCTTCTTCCCTAGGTTGTTATCTATAGTTTAACACTTTTTGATTTGAGCAACATAAGGTCTTCGAAAAAATTCTTCTTTACCTGCTGGTCTGTTTTGATAGATTTCTGCCATTTTCTGCATTTGCTTCTTGTTGGTTCCTTTTTGAGTTCTTTTGGGGAATTGAGCTTTTTGAGGGAAGTGCTACAGTAGCTAGTGTTCTAATGGAAGTTTATTGGTGTTAGAACTGAACCTAAAGACTTATTATCTTGAGTGCACTAATGTTGCTAATAAAGATTGTGTGAAGTTTTGTATGAAGGAAAAATTTCAGGTGTATGGAAGGAATGAGTAATGAGATGAAAGATGGACTAAAGCTCAAGCTTGGGGATGCCACGTGTGTCACCCCAAGAAATATCCAAGAAGTACAAGCGTCAAAGCGTGGGGATGCCCAAGGCATCCCCTTCTTCATCAATAAAAATCTCAGGTTCCTTCCAAACGCTTTATTTTTATTGTTTCATGAACAGTTGTGTTGTTCTTGGAGCGTCTTCGTTTTCGTTTTCGTTTTCGTTTTTTGTTTGCATTGTTTACTTAGTTTGCTGAATAAATTGGTTGAACCCCCTCTTTCATACATTGGTTTTCAAATAGTTTGGTTTGGTTTGGAAAAGAGTAGGAAAGCTCATGCTTAAGTTTTTTTTCCATACAACCCCCATCACATGGGAGTCAGGTTCCACTATCAACTGATAACGGAACAAACATCACACACCATAGTCCACGACCTCAGGTTCAAGCTCCTAGGAGCTAAAATTGCTAACCAAAACAAAGGTGTTTTTCTACAACTAGCTACCCAAAATAGAAGATGTAGACAGAGAGATAGATGCAAGATCACTGCCATAGAAGAGGCTAGTGTTTTTAAGCTATCACGACTAAGCACCACAGCTACCAGGACCAAAGCAAGGCAAACATATGCCAAAAGGAAACTCCAATCTGATACCACAAGCGATTCTGCAAATGACAGTTGACTCCCCCTTTTTTCCTCAATCTTCTTCCTGCTCATCAGCTGGAGATCTGGGACATTTGCGGCTAACTGATGACAGCCCCAGCAGAGGCACCCTTGCCCTATCCATGTCTTCTGCATCACCCAGCGTATCTCTCTGCAAAATCTCTGCTCCTTCTCGCAGCATCTCCCCTTCCTCAGCATCATGAAGACCTGCCCAATGTTTCAAAAAGACACAAGCATACATCACTAGATCCACAAGGGACTTGATTAGTTTGTGTTCAAAACAAGCTCTGTTTCTAAGCTTCCATATAGCCCAACAAATAGCAGCAATAGCTGTTATGTGAATATTATGACTCACAGCCAAAAACCTGATTATCCACCAAAAATATTGAGAAAAGGATCCAAGCCTGGTATCAGCACCCACAGATTTTGCTACCACACTCCAAACATATTTGGCCGCAGGACAGGAGAAAAAAAGATGCCCTATAGACTCCTCCTGGTCACAAAATCTACATATTGTGTCACCCTCCCACTTCCTTCTTTTCATATTATCTTTGGAAGGAATTGCATTATGCCAGATAAGCCACAACCAAATCTTAATCTTCAAAGGAATTTTTGCCTTCCATAGGTGTTTAAAACTCCTGTCCACACCCCCATTTGCTAGATGATTATACATCGATTTAACACTAAACACCCCTGACTTTGTCCACAACCATCTTGGTTTATCATCATCACCAGTCAACTCAATGCCAGTCAACATCCCCTGCATACTTCTATACTGCACCTGCTTATCCCTGTCCAACCATCTTCTAAAAGAACAATGTCAGTTTCTTCCAGCCATCTCAGCAACAGTCACACTTTGTTGTCTACATATCTCAAACAGCTCAGGAAATTTCTTTTTCAGAGGTATATCCAGGCACCATGCGTCCCCCCAGAAATCTGTTCGCACCCCATTCCCCACCATCATTCTTCTCCCAGACATGTAGATTTCTTTAACCTTCAACTGATCAGCCCAGCAAGTAGAGTCCCTTTGTTTATGCTTGATTGAGAAGATTCCTCCACTGCCAAGGTATTTCTTGCTCACAAACATTTGCCATGGACCATGTTCAGATTCTAACCTCCACCACCACTTGCACAACAGACTGATATTAAAAATTCTAATATTCTTTATCCCTAGGCCCCCTTTTTTCTTAGGTCTGCACACATATTTCCACTTAACAAGCTGATATTTCTTTTTTCCTGCCTTACCATACCAAAAGAAAGATCTGGTATGCTTTTCCACTTCCTCCACATTTGTCTTATGCAAAAGGAACATAAACATGGGATACACTGCCACACTGGAAATACAGGAAGTAATTTTGATATATCTACCACCCACAGAAAGTGCACCTCCCATCCATCCATCCATCTTTTTACCCAGTTTATCTCCAATGAATCTCATATCAGATACAAAACATTTCCTACTACCCACAGGAAGACCCAGATATTTGATAGGCCATTCCCCTGTCTGACAGTTAAACAAGGTAGCATACATCTCCTGCTTTGTATCATCTTCTAGGACCATCGTCAATTCACTTTCCTCAAAATTGATCTTGAGCCCAGACATTGCTTCAAACAGGTATAACAACAGTTTCAAATTCCTGGCACCCTCCATATCATCCTTAATGAATAGAATGGTATCCTCAGCATACTGCAGAATGACTATTCCTTTTACAAATAGATTATCAGCAAGCCCTGTAAACAAATCCCCTGCCTGTGCATTCAGTACCATCTTGGCCAGACAATCCTCTGCCATATTAAACAGGAAAGGAGAAAAAGGATCACCCTGTCTCACACCTTTATAACTCCCAAAATAAGGTCCAACTTCATCATTGATTTTCACACTGAGAGTCCCTTGAGTAATAGCACTTTTCAACCAAATCAGCCAATCATCATCAAACCCTTTCTGTTTACAACAATGAAACAGGAAATCCCAGTTAACTTTGCCATATGCTTTTTCAAAGTCCAACTTCAGAACCACCCCTTGTTGCTTCTGAAATGTAGCCTCTTTCAAAGTTTCATGCAGCAGGGTGACCCCATCAGATATATATCTTCCTTTAATGAAAGCTGTTTGACAAGTTTCAATCAGTTTCTGCATCACAGGTTCAACTCTGACTGTCAAAGCCTTTGTAAAAGTTTTGAAAATAACCTGTAGCAAACAAATAGGTCTGAATTTCTGTATAATGTCAGCCTCCTCACTCTTAGGCAGCAAAGTGATGATCCCATAATTTATTTTTGCCAGATCAATTTTGTGAGAATGAAAATCATCAAAAACCTCCATAATGTCCTGTTTGATAATTTGCCAGCAGAATTGATAGAATTCTACAGGCAAACCATCAGGGCCAGCAGCCTTATTTGTTTCCATCTGTTCAGTTACATATTTAATTTCCTCCTCTGAAAAAGGTCTCCCCATATTCTCTCTATCTGCTTCATTAAGCTTTTCTTTAGCAGTCCAGTTGTTGTCTGCCAGCCTAATAGCAAAACCATCAGCAGGGCCAAACAATTTTTTATAATAATCAGTGGCATGTTTCAAGAGATCATAGGTCCCCTGAATCTGCCTTTCCCCATCCTGCATAGAAAAGATCATTTTTTCTCCTGACTCCATTTGCCACTCTGTGAAAATAGTCAGTATTACTATCCCCCTTCAGGAGCCAATTATCTCTTGATCTCTGTTGCCAATACTGCTCTTCTTTCTCATACACTTCTAAAACTTCCTTCTGAATTTGAGTTTTCCTTATATGTTGCTCTTTATTAAGAAGAATGAGTTCCTCAATCTCTTCTAACTCCTTCAGCTCTTCATCCAGCTGCTTTCTATGTTTTTTCTCCTGGCCTCTGATATGCACACCCCACCCTTTCAAATCATTCTTGACATTCTTTAGTTTTTTCTGCAGCCTATCCAAACTATTTTTGCTTCTGACAGGTTTACTCCACACCTTTTTTATCCTATCCATAAACTCAGCATTTCCCAACCAACTTTTCTCGAATCTAAATTCTTTCCACCTGCTTGCCCTTCCATCGTATCCAGAAGCAAAGGACTGTGATCAGAGATCTCTCTAGACAACTTATGTACTGTTGTCAAAGGGAACAAGCTTTCCCACTTTTGACAAACAAGAATCCTATCCAGCTTTTCCAAAGTAGGAACAACTTGATTGTTGGTCCAGGTGAATTGTCCACCTGACATCTGCAGTTCCCTCATACCATAAGTATTTATTATATAATTGAACATGTGACTCCATGTACTTAGGACATGGACCTTATTTTTATCAGATACAAATATCATGATGTTAAAGTCCCCTCCAACTAGCAGAGGAATATTCTGATCCCTGCAAATATCAGCCAATTCAATCAAAAATTCCTCCTTATGTTCATTCTGTGCAGCCCCATACACCACCACTAGGTGCCAATGAGTCTGCTTATCCAGGTCATAAACTTTCAACTTAACATGGAACTTCCCCACTGAAGAATCACACTTGTCAAACCTGGAGGAACGTAGGCCCCCAGGATACCACCAGATTTCCCCACAGAACGCAGCCAACTCCAAGAAAATTGATTCAGAGGATCAATTTTCCTGAAAAACCCATCAGAATAATCTTTCTTCATTGTCTCCTGTAGACCAACAAAATCCAGTCGTTCCCTCTGCATCAAATTGTTCAGATAGGAACTCATACCTTTTTTACCCACCCCCCTACAATTTATAATGGCACCTATCATGATACTTTTTTCCTCTCCCTTGTTCCAGTTACAACACCACTCATAGGGTGATAGTTGTTAACCTTCACAATAGCTGCCTTTAACTTACCTTGCCCAATCTTCAAATTTCCACCTGACTTTCTCTTTTTTATTCTTCCTAGAAATCAAAGGGGTAAACTCAACATCCTCTTCCTCACCATCTATCCACTCAAGATATTCTACTTGTCCCATCTGATCAACAACCTCATCACCCTCCCATTTTTCCTTATCAGCTAGTTTATGTCTAGCTATCTCTAAATCTTTAAGAGAATTAATAAACTCAAAACTCAGAGAAGAATGTTCTACTACCCCCATTTCTAAAGCTCTACCAATAATATCTTCATCATCCAACATAGCAAAGGAATTAAAGAGGGACAAGTTAGTACCTGACAGATCTCTCTGTGAAGCTTGAGCCATGGAACTTTCATTCATATTCAAATCCCCACCCTGAGTAGCCAGCCTTTCACTCCTTACCAAAGGATCCTCCACATTTTTTTCGATATTTTCAACACCCTTCCTCTGAGACTCCTGCTGAGAACTCTGACTCTCCTGAGTCAAGTTTTCAGGTTGTGAAGCCCCCACCTGCAACTCCACCTGCTCTTGCACCTGTTCCACCCCCACCCCAACAATTAGTGCCTGAATAGTAGGTGGATTATTCTCCACATCAGCACCACTTTCAGTAGAAGAAGTATCATGCTCATCATACCCATCTACACTGCTATCATCATCTTCCCCAGCACCTCCCTGTTCCTCCTCAATTTGTTCCAACAGATGGCCATACATTTTCTTATGCTCATAGTACTTATCACTACTCTTATTTTGCAGCAGATCTTGCACAAAGTCCTGAAAAGACTAACCTCCACCAGTAGGATCATCAGGGTTAACCACTGCCCCTATTTCCCGAGGAGCCAAAGCTTGAGCAACTTCCAGGTGCACTTCTCCCATTTCCTGGTTCTGAACTGGTTCAATCATAGCTCTCTGTTGCATATTGCTACTAGCACCTCCCTCCACCTATTGATTCTGACTAACAACAATTGTCCCACTATTATCACTAATCACAATACCCCTTGCAGGATTACCACTTGGCCAAACTTGAGCCACCCTAGCACCAAAGGACATGTCCCCTGTATATGTGGACTCCCTATCCTCCTTCCTAGGACCCTTCCCCTTCTCCCAATTAGCACATTGCGGGAGATCCCTGTTGGTCTGACCCCCCCCCCCCTCACCAGATGCACCAGTTGCAGCAGCATTTGCCCCCAGACTAGATTCAACCCTATCACCATTAGTCACTGTGAGCACAGGTCTGCTACTTTCTTTAGGAGCATTAACAGGAGGTTGAGCATCTCCCACACATACATTGACAGAGATAGGTATAGCTGGCACTTCTCTAGGAGCAAAAATCTCCCTGGTATATTTAAATTCATATAATCCACCTTTCATATCCCCTCTCCTTGTATTAGGCACCAAGGTGACATCCAGACATGCAACTCTAACCCTAACATATGCCAGATTCCTGAGACTGTTTCTATCCATTCCCAAGGGTTTACCTATCAAAGAAGCAACATAGAAAACAGTTGATCTCTCCTTGTATTTCATAGGGATGCCCACTATTCTGAACCAGGCTTCCTCCATCCACTCCAAAGGATCCAGGTCACTAGTCCATTTTGACAACTCAATCACAGCATCAGGAATTGTTTTCATAAAAACCTTCCCAAAGTGGAAATCATCAATGGATTTCACCGAGGGAAATCTCATCAAAAATTCCACATCATTAATTGGTCTTGTAGTAAATCTCCAGCTAGAGCCAACTGAATCTGCCCAAGCCTAAAATTCCCTCTCTAGGTCTCTCCCAGTAACATCCCCTCTGACAACAGTGATATGAGCCAAGTTCAAATTATCTAGAGACTGGATGGATGATTCAGTTACTAGAATCGAATAAAACCCCTGATCAAAACCAGTGCTCCCAAAAAATAAAGGTACATACTCCCACGGCTTTCTCTCTTGACAGACCAAAATGTTGTGATTCTTCCCACAGTTTTCACATTCCTGCACTTCCACATTATATGTGTTCGTCAGTGGGAAATTGCTGACCTCCACTACCCTCAGTTGATTCGCAGGCACAGCGACAACCGGTGCAGGTACAGAGGACCCCACCAGTGTTGTGGCCACAACCTCAGATTGACCAACTAGGGGTAAAACAGCAGAGAAATTGGCAGCAACAGATGGTGCGCTCACCGGAATCAAGCTAGGAATACTCACAGAAGGATTAGCACGAACAGGAGGAATTACCTCTGGTGCAGCAGATCTACTGACAGTGACAGACGCCGGCACAGGATTTCTGACCACAGTTGGTTGCTCAACAGTTCGTGCAAACACTGGAGCAGCACGATGGGAGGAAATGTCTGTAGAATTACCTGTTCTCCCCCTGAATGACGAATCTGACACCGTGGAATGTGAATCTTTGTGCATCTCCAGCCGATGACTCCATCTGCTTCGGTTTCTGGCATGTTCATCCTCTCTACGGCGAGCCTCCAACAAAGCCCTCTCCCTAGCCAGATCCTCACGTCGTTGAGCCTCAGCCCTCGCAACCCTAGTGGCTTCATCACGCCGCCGATTCTCCGCCCTTGCCTCATCTTCCGCCTGCCTCCGTTCATCTTCCAGGCGGTCCTCCTCCCACCGGCGTTCTTCTTCCCTGCGCCGTGTAGCACCCCGGGTATTCCCCAACTAGAAAGTTGCTTGTTATTTTCTTTTCTTGCATCATCATGACATCATATGCATAAATCTTGAACATCCTACAATCATGCATGGTTTATCTTTGCTTGCACTATTGTTGCATTTGTTTACTTGTTCACATATGCTCTTGTCTATGTTGGATCTATATATCAATCGTGCTATCACCTATATGTTTGTTTGCTTCCCTCTATCCCCTTTTTAATTTGCCAACTTTGGGACCTTCTTATTATATGAAGGGATAATATTTTGAATACAAATGCGTTTGGGTTTAATGCCCCATATCTATATTTTGTTTTACCTACTTCCCCTGGTCTTGTAAAAATATGCCCAAATGGATTTACATGGGCATATTCTTGATACTGTTCCACTCCCTCTTATCTCTGTTTAATTGGATACAAAAATCTCTGTTCTAAATCCCCGCAAAAAGATTCAAAACATTCAAAATGGTTTTGCCTAAAATTCAGATTTAGGCTTGTTCTCAAAATCCTCTACATCCATCTTTCTTTTCTTGCCATGCTCCCAATATGTCCACTCTTGGACAACCTGTTGGATCCTTGCATTCTAGATCTCTCCATGTTTGTAGTTTTGGTTCAACCGTGGCCTTCTTTTCAATTATGGGCAAAAGCAGATCAAGTTTTGATTAAGACCTGGAAGTTTCAGCATATATTTAGTTAAGCAGCTAAGCAAATTCAGGTTCAGCCTTTTCCAAAGAGCAGTAGCAGAGCAACAACACTACCAGCAGCCGCATTCCAGCCTCGTGTGTCCTATCTCCATGGCCCAGCCACCAGCTGATGCCTCTCCTTTCTCCTTGTTGTCATTCTCCCCGACGGACACAGCGCACACGCGGTCCACGCCCGAGCCCCACCTTTACTCCGACCCGAGTCGCTCGCCAGCGCAACGCCTGCTTCTCCAATCCTCTTCTTAACCTCGGTACCGCCCCTACAAAACCTAGCTCCTCTCCTCCCCCTCGGCCACGAATTATTCCACCCTGCCGCCATGCGTGCCTTCCTTGATGTCGTCCCAGTAGCTGCCCGGAGGCGTGGTGTAGCGGAGCAACTTCCCCATGCTCTTCCGCACCGAACGCGCTATAGAGGAGCCGGACATGACTGCGTCTTCGTCCCCTCTTCTTCTCGCCGGAGCGCCACCATGACCTCACCCAGCTCGCCAACATCTCCACGGTGAGGACCTCTGCCGTTCCTATCTACCTCCAGTCCCTCTCTGTCTCCGCAGCACAACCTCCACACAAAGCTGGGCACTGAGTCCGCCTCAGTCACCGTCGTACTATCGCTCTCGCACTTCTGCACATGCACCGCACACTCTTTGTTTCTGTGCTATGTTTCTGGCACGCTGCCAGTGCATGGTCGTCGTCTCAGTTTCATCTAAAGCACGCGGACGCACTCGCCAGCCAGCAGCTGCGCATGACCGAAAAAGCTACCTAGATGCGTTTTGCTTCAGCTGCCACACGCATGTCTATCAGACAATGCCCCTGCTGTCTAGTGCAACTCATCCAGTTCAAATCAGCTGGGTTCTTTTCCAGCAGCAACTCTTTTGATTCAGCAGCTTGTATCTAATATATCAGAATGTGTACCCTCTTGTTCCTATACAAAACACGTATCGGGTACACTATCCCTTTATCTCTGTTTTTTTTTGCATCTCACGCGGGATATGCATCAATTGGTGAAACCGTCTTTCCTAATCAGCACTAGGATATATGCCTAGTGGTTGAGACATTTCCTCCTGGTAGTCCATCGTGAGCTCAATCTCCTTGTCATGCCAAATTAAACTACACCATCTAATCCCAAACTTCAGTTGGGCCAATCTCTATTTTCTCTTCCTCAGTCCTTTTATTTTTCTGCAAGATGTTTGTTTCATATCTCTAAATCTTTGGGACTAACTGCAATATATCATATACCTATATTTATCAGAAAAACAAACACTGATCCATAATATGACCATCACATGCATGCTGGGCAGGTTCATCTTGATGTTTAGGGGTGTTTTGCATATCACCTAATAAATCAGTAAATATGGATTTAGTGGAAATTGGTTAATTGATGCTTCCCACTGCATTTAACTTTGATGGGCTATTCTTATTTACCCTTGCCATAATTTGTCAGGCTAACAACATTTAATTTGCGGGTAGAAAAATAACTTGAACCGACCAAATTAATTGTCCGGATTCCGATTCTGTTTAATATTGCTAAGTTGCCTCACCTCTTGCCATGTCATGCATCATATCATAAATCATGCCGCATCTTCTGTCATAGTATTAAATAGTGTATACGGTGTTTCTTTCTAGTGTTTTGATTCTTCCCGGATAGGCCGTTGAGTTGATGTGAGCTTCGACAAGTTCTCCGGATAATGTCTCCGACAGTGTTTCCCAGGCGAGCATCTCTTCCCCTTCTACCTATTTTGCATTTATAGTCTTTATTTCCTCCTGTTGATCTATTGCTATCCGTGTCGCGATGCTTTAGTTTCCGTGCACCAGTTATATCCCATACAGCCTCTATATTGCCTTGGACACCTCCTATTACCTGTGTTTGGTAGATAGCTTGCCTTGCGAGTCGTAGTCGCTTGCTCAGGTGTGATCTTGTGTTGTCAAGTGCCACAGTTGTTGGAATGCTGGCAGATGTTTACGGTGGAGATGCTTACGGTTGGAGATGATCATGACTTTAAATACAACTATTAAAATGCTAGATATAACTAATGCAGAGGCATCGGTGGGCAATAGATGTTATTTGGTTCTTCCATGCTCACTTGTGTCCCGTAGGACCCCGAGTACTTGATACATGTTCCTTGATTTTTCGTATTATCCACATCCGGGAGGCCTTATGGACCCCCCTGAGCCAGAGCTTGATTCATTTCTATTTCTTGGGGCCACAAAGTAGTTTGGGGCTTTATTACTATCCTGTACCTATGCCATGCTTTACCGCTTTATTTAAGATTGTGCGTGGAGCACCTGTACTGTTTTGGAACGTGGAATGTTTTCGCGGTATCGACAAGCCCAGTCACACTTTCGGGTTCCTAGTCGTTTACAGCCATTGACACAAACCCTGGGTCCGTTCCGGAGCCGGCCAACTTCGTTGCGGGTAGCTTAGTGGGGTGGCCCCCTGAAATATTTCTGAATCCTATGATCGCTTTGTCGTGAATGCCTCGTTGGGTTTTGAGTTGGTTTTTCCGAGGTTGATCGAGTGTGTGTTGCTATTTGTGCACCCCTGCAGGGTAAAACTTTCTGAAAGCCATGTCCGCCGTTATGGACGACTTGGAGCACAGTATCTCGAACATAGACAAGCATAACTAAAGTAGTACTATAAATTTGACTTAATATGTGACTAGTAATCAGCTCAAGTATAACGGAATGAATATTAAAAATGCCAACAGTTGGTGGATCTGGGTTGTTTTGTGACATGCTATATGCCTAGTAAGTATTGCAACTCCAAGGGAATGTGATAAAGGTGCCAACCACTGCTGGGTTTTGGGATTCCTTAGGACAATTATATCTGACTAGTAAATGTTCCAACTACAACAGAATGTTAACTAAAACTGCCCACTACTTAAGCTATCAGGATGACTCATGCTCTCTATATCTGATTAGTAATTGCTACAACTATAATGGAATGAGTAAAATTGCCAACTGTGTGAGTTCCTTGGTCCGACTTCCTCGTTTGGTCTCGAGGGGAGATACCAGGATGGGTTTGTTTGGTGTTAGCTTCAGGTTGGATCCGAATAGGTCTTTCTTATCCCTCTCTGATAACCGCCGGTTGTATCGAGTCTCTATAGGTTGTTTAGTGCAGCTGCGCTGCCGCTTCAGCTCACCATACCTATGTAGGCGAGAGCCGCCGAATTCTAGCCTTGCCGTGTACTGGCCTCAGTACTGACGCTCCTCTTTTTCCTTTGCCTTTGTCGGCACCCCTTTTGTTTTAGCAGGTTTGAGATCGACGTCGTTAGCAGGGTTACCCTTCCGGCTTGGCCTGGGCAGGGTTATGGAAGCCATTGGTTATTCTTCAGGGCTCTTAGCCCCATTTGCACCTTATCCATACTCGGACGCTGTATCGATTTCAAGGTGATTTGGATCTTTGTATTGTGTATCTGTATTCTTGACTCTTGGAGTCGTGTTGTATATATATCTGTTCTGTGGGTCCCATCGAGAACTGTTGTGTAATGGTATTACTTCGTTTTCCACCCGCACGAAAGTGCCTGGTGGGCATCCTTGAATCGTTTCTATGCGGGTTTGGCGGAAAGTGCAAAAACTTGCATAGGGACGATTCGAGGGTGTTACACGCCGCTCCTGTTCTCTGATCCACCCTCCATCACGGCGACGAGCATCTGGAAGACGCCTATCCCCTAACTGATGACCTGCATCGTCGTCAAATCTCGATCTGTTCGCATAGGGAACATGTTGATTTTGACGACGCAAAGGAGATCTCCTCGAGCCCTGGTAACGGTGATCCATCGTCGGCGGCGGATCTACCACAACCTGCGCAAACGATCTATTATCTCCAGATCTGGTGGCTCTCCACGCGGCTGGATTTGCGGTTTGAGGGATCATGGGAGGCGACGAAGGAGGCGACTGAATAAACACTACTCTGCCCACCCCTCCAACCTAGGGTCGAGAGAAATCCCCGAACCGCCCGTTGATCTGGATTCCCCTCTCAGATTCTGACTCACCGCCGCAGCCGCACCCCCTTGAACTATATCCTCTGCTTGGTGGCCCTCGCGTACGGGTGGTCCACCTCCAGAGATACCATGCCGTGCACAACCGCCGACCACGATCGTCCGACACGCCCGCACATAGGGCGACGCACCGACATGACCGTGTTGGTGCCTCCGCACATCTCTCCGCGGGTCGACCAGAACGTGCCATATACCACACCGCACACAATCACCGTACGTGACAGGCGGGACAATCTAGATCGGGGACATGAGACGCTGCCCCGTTTCATCGAACAATGCGATATGCGCACAAACTACCTCGATTGCACCTGATCTATGTGGAGCCAGATCCCCCGTACATGTGCATCTGAAAATCGCCTGCCTCCACTCAGTCACCACCGGTGAGGTTGGTGCAACCGCCGATGAGGACGTGGGGAGCGTAGGGAACATGGGGAACGTGAGAGCCATCGTCGTAAAATCCTCCAATGAAAGCTAATTCTAAAGCTCATGCTTAAGTGATAAAGAGAGCTTGTTTTTGACTGTGGCCTATGCTTTGTCAGGCCATGCTTGATATTGTTTTGGCTTTATGCTTAGTATTCTTTGATGTAGCATGACTTGTTATAAACAATTGAGATTGCTTAATGTGCCTTGGATGAATCATGCGTTGTTTTAGCATATTAAAGCATAGTATAGTGGTATTCTCCTTTGATGCTTTATTTGGGTTGACTTGGCACATGCTCACACCATGTTATGACTATCTCAAGTCACCATAGCCTTTATGATCCTTTAGTTTTCAACTTGAAGTATCACTTTATGCTTTGATCAATGATGTTTTGTCGCTCTACATGATTATGGCCATTATTGCTCTCTTAGTTTGTCGCTCCCAGTCTTTTGCTACCCTCCAAAATCGAGTATGAGTTCCACTCATGCATCCAACTCCCTAAACCAAGTTATTCCAAAGAGTCCACCATACATACCTACTGGCTTATGCTATTCTAAGTATATTCATGTTTTTGTTTACCTTCCAAATTAAACTTGTTATGAGAAAACTAGTGATTAAAGCTCTCACGAACTTGATGGCACACTTTATTTTCTGCATTTAATAAACTTGAACCATTGGGTCCTTCTTTGTTGCGTATATGCTTGTGCTTTATAAGTTGAAGTTAGCAGAACCATGTATCATGGGGAACGCTTTCAACATTGCACTTGCACTTTGTACCCCGTTGATATCATGTTCTTTTGCTTATGGATCCCGGCGGTGTGAAATAAAAGTGGAACTTGTAAGATCATGGAGTTTGTATGTGTGTTAGAGAAATGCCTGGGCCGCTAGCCTAAGCCATGCCTAATCATGGTGGAAACTTGCAGCATCAGCATAATGAGCGCTCTATGAAGCATCCTCAATAAAAACCTATGCAAATAGCAAATAAAAAGATCGCTGAGATGCTCATTGTCTGCTTGCCTTGTCATTTTGATTATGGGATAGCTCCTGTATCATGTGCAAGGGGTACCCCATTGGTGGTTCTTTCTGATGCACATGTACTTACAATGACAAGAGCTTACTTGTCACTAAAGTTGAGTAGCATGAGGTTCGGTCTTCATAAGTAAGGGGCATGCGATTTCGGTTTATAACTTGTCAAGCATATCCTCTTAGTTGTGTTACTTTAACCTTAATAACCTTCAAGATACTTATGATAGGGGCAATGAGAGCTGAAAGCTAACAAGTACCATAATTTTTGGAAGATCTTTATGATACTTGAATCCCTACTTCCTTCTATGAAGGCCTTTCTTCCACCATTATATTGAGTCTCCACCTTGTGCATTGTCCCAAGACTAGTTGATTGATGCATAACTTGATATTGCTTGTTTTAAAATATTTGTATCTAGTCACTCTTATGAACTTTGAAGGTGTCCTATGCATTTATATTTGCTACTCTATGAGGGACAAGTTGAATGCTATTATGCTATGTTTTCTTTATGTGAAACAAACAAACGTCTTGCAAAGCATTGTTATTCATGAATCTTTTGTTTGTGCCTTTTCATGTTGCATCATAGTTTCTTTGTCTTATTGCTAGAACTTTGTCTTTCATGTTATGATTGAAGTACTATGATCCCAGCTTCGAATGTCTTACAAATACTTTGATCAAGTTTATGATGGTGCATGTCACCTCAAAAATTATTCTTTATTTTTATCACTTACCTACTTGAGGACGAGAAGAAGTTAATCTTGGGGATGTTGATACATTGCAAATGTATCTATAATTTTTGATGTTCCATGCTTGGTTTTATCTACTTTCTTGTGTTTTTTCCACACTTTGGAGTACTTTTCATATGATTTCTTGGACTAACCTATTAACAAGAGCCACAGTGTTAGCTGCCTGTTTTCTGCTGTTTTTGGTTCCAGGAAAGTCAGAAAATGAATATTCTCGGAACTGGACGGGACAAAAGCCAAAGTCGCTATTTTACCGGAAGACATCTAGAGCCAGAATACAAGACGGAGAAGGGTTGGGGCCTGGCCACACCACCTGGCTGCACGGCCAGGCCTGGCCCACGCCAGGGGGTGGTCTAGCCAACCCCAGCACCCCCTCGGCCTCTCCTTCCGCCTATATATTGCCTTCAGGACCAAAACCCTAAGTACCCGATCAAAAATCCACGAAAGAGTGTAGCCGCCGTCGTCTCTATCCCTAGATCGGGAGGGATCTGAAGCTCTTCCCGGCACCCTGCCGGAGAGGGTAATTCACCCTGGAGGCCTTCTTCATCATGATGCAAGCCTCCGGTGTGATGCGTGAGTAGTTCATCTCTGGACTACAGGTCCATGTAGTAGCTAGATGGCTGGTTCTCCTCCTTTATGCTTTCATGTTTAGATCTTGTGAGCTCCGTTCATGATCAAGATCATCTATTTGTAATTTTGCATGTTGTGTTTGCGGGGATCCGATGGATATTGAGATGCTATTTTAGATTGATTATTGATTCTATCATGTCTTTGTTATTTGTGATCTTGCATGCTTTCCGTTGTTAGTAGCTATCTTGTCCAAGTAGATGCTAGCAACTCCAAGAGTTAGTATTTATGCTCGATAGTGGGTTCATGCCTCTGGTAATCCGGGGAAGTGACAGAAATCTCTAAGGTACTAGATGTGATGTTGCTACAGGGAGAAAACAACAATCCTTTGTTCATAGAACAATCGTATTGTTTACATTACACGCAATTCGTAAAGCAATAATCTGTTGCTTGCAGCTTAATACTAGAGGGGGTTCGGATGATAACCTGAAGGTGGATTATTAGTCATAGATGCAGTTGAATGGCGGTCTATGTATAATGTTGTAATGCCCAATTGAATCTCAAAGGAGTCAAGATGATTAATATATGCTTGTATGCTTTCTCGATGTTTGTCAATTGCCCCGCTGTAATTTTTTCACCCAACATGTTATCTATCTTAAGGAGGGCCACCTCTAGTGAACTATGGACCCCGGTCCTTTATTTTACATACAATCTACAAATTGTTTACTGCTTTGTGTTTACTTTCTTCAAACTATTACTTCCTTCCATTCGATACGTTTAATCCTTTGTTTTCAGCAAACCGGTGAGATTGGCAACCTCATCGCAAGTTGGGGACAGAGTTCTGTGGTTGTGTTATGCAGGTTTCCACGGTGCTACTAGCACCGGTAGTGCGCCCTGCCAAGGCTCAGCTAGCAACACCTTTGGGGTGTTTCCTTGCTCCTACTGGATTGATAACTTTGGTTTCATAACTGAGGAAAACTTACTGTTTTGCTCATCATACCTTCCTCTTGGGGTTCCCCAACGAGCTCGTTAATACACGAGTTAACAACGGCACACAGAGCACACACATGCATTTTTTACCCAGTTCGGGCCGCCCTTCGGCTAACAACCCTACGTACTCCTTTGGTGGATTATCTGGAGTGGATCGAGATACAAGAAGATGATCTCTATGGTGTCGGAGAGACACTTTCTCTAGCTTCTACACACCCAAGGCTTCCTCTTTCTTTCTTTCTGTTGGAAATATGCCCTAGAGTCAAATAGTATTAAGGACTATTATCATATTTCATATTATGATTAAGTTTTATATCATGCTATAACTGTATTGAGTGGAAACATCAATACACGTGTGATATACAAACAACCAGGGGTTCTCAGTGAAACTCTAGTCACTAGTTCATTGGTCAATTGATGATCAAGTTTCCTGATCATGTGGCATTTATGCCAGTTGGAAATGGAGTCATCTCATTCTGAGAATGAGATGATGAACCAATACCCAATCTAAACATCTTGACCCGATCATGTCACGGAGTTCAAGTTACGATGATTAGAAAAGGATCCTCGTAGACTATTCCTTAGACCGTGAGGCTATATCAATCACTGTCTCCCGAGAGTGCTTAGATAGCATCAAACGCCATCTGGTAATACGGTGGTTATAAAGGTGTGTTCAGGTACTTGGAGGAAACCGTAGAGGCAATATATGTCAAGAGCGGGATCTGTCCGTCCATGTGACGGGAAGATACTCAAGGGCCCACTCGGAGAAGTTATATCCAATAGCTGCGCAGCGTGTGATTTGATCACGGGGATATCACTTGCCGGAACGAGTCAAGTAGCATTGTTCAGTAACGAGATTGAACACGACATGGTGATGTCATTGATAAGATCTCGGGCAATGTAAGTATTGAGAGACAAAGGGAATAAGACACGACTATCCCGGTTCAAACGACGAACGATCTTCGTGGAATGCACAGGGTTCATATGGCCATCTAGGTCCCTTTGTCGATCATTGGTGCGGGAGTGTCCTGACCATGTCTGGAGTGTTCCTGAACCGTGGTTTGTCATGCTTAAGGTCTTGATGATGCATAGAGAGTGTTTATAGGATCGGTAGAATCACCGAAGAAAAGAAGGGAGAAAACCGGAAGGGTTTCGGTAAGTCCGGAGGATGTCCGGAGTGGAGGTGGAAGGTGTTCCATAGCCACGGAGGTTCAATAATATGTGAATGAATGTTAAATATTGATTTAATCATTTATTCATAATTATTTAATAAAGATAAAATCAATTAAAGGTCAAAAAGGCTTAATGGGCAAATTTCCGGAGGGAGAGGGCCCATTAGGGAAAGGAGAGAGGGAGAAGGGGCAAGGGGGCTGGCCGGCTAGGCCTAGCCCCCCGCGCGGGGCCCGCTAGGGGCTGGCCGGCAGCCTCCCCACCCCCTTCCTCTCCTTTAGTCCCACCCCGGGACTTTGAGGGAGGGTGTACCCCCTCCTCCCCCTATATATAGTGGGGTATTTAGCAAAGATAAATACACCAATAATTAATAAAGGTCTCCCCACTTTTGGGAGGACCTCTAATTGATATTTTCTCTCTCCCCCTCTCTCTCTCGTGACCGTGGTCCCAAGTCTGGACTGCGAGAGCGAGAGACATCTTCACAGCGGAGCGCCGTCGCGTTGCGGGATTCAGATCCGGGAGCTCTACTTCCGCAACTGCTGCTGGATCGGGGAAGCGGGAGTCATCGTCAGGCACCGGACATGTGTAAACTCCCCGCGAGGTGTCGCACTTGAGGCACTCAAGTCGTTGGAGCCAGAAGGAGCGCAAGGACTTCATCACGACCTTGAGGTCAGCTTCGGCTCGTCTACATCAACCACGCTCTCCTGAGCATTGACAACGCTTTTCGGTCTTCAAGGTTAAGTTCGCGAAAAGCCCCTCCCATTACTGTATTACTAATAGATAGGTCCTAGCAGCTTTAGGGGTTCAGGGCGTAGGGTAAAATTTTATTGTTTTCATACGCGGAACCCCTTCAGTGGTATCAGAGATAGATCTATGCGTAGTAATGCTAGTACAGGTAGAACACACGAGATGTAGCGTGTGGGCGTTGATCTTTTAGTTGTTACCCTCCCACGTATACTTGTGTATACCGCAGTAATGCTTGATGAAGCAGCCCCCAACCGACTTTACACATTCATTCGCGAGACTGGTCCACGCTTGACATATGGCTTATACCGTATAAAGTGGCTTAGGGGTGTCTGTCTCTCTCGCATTAGTTCGTATATCATTTGCAACAGAGGGCCCCGAAAGGGGTGTAGTATAGACAACTACTTGATCAGCGTTGTGCTGAAAGTTCGTAGGTAAGAACGGTTCTTGTGTGAAAGCCCATTCAGCCACGTAAAACATGCAAAGATAAAGTAGAGGCGTCTAACTTTGTTTTGCAGGGGGCGTTGCTTTGTGATATGGTTGTGGCAAAGGTAAAATGATTGCCTTTTGTTACGTAGTAGTAGATAGTCACGGAGGTGACAAACTACCACGCCGGAATGACACTGGTACCCTGGTGTCTACGTCGCTAGAACCCGGTGACGGCGGATGGAGATCACGACGTGAAGGACCATATCACATTGCATTTACATTCAATGTTATTGTTTGTATATCTTATTGTGTGCTAGTATTAGATACTCGACGGTAGCCTAATAAGATGATCCCTGTTAAAATTACCAACGATTGTGTTCCCCCTTAGTGTGCACCACCAAGAAAGTTCTTCGGTATGAGGCGATCCAGGGTTATAGGCCTAACCCTAGTAAGATATTGTGTTCCCCCTTGTCTAACAATTGTAATGCTACTTGTCCTAGTAAGATATTGGCTACTTCATATATATTATTGTTGCATCATAATTATATCATGCTCATGTCATCATGCCACCTTGCATTTGAGCATCATATAAAACTCCTTTTTCTTTTGGTTCTTCTCTCACTTGCATTATTAATCGTTTTTGCTTCTTGATATTATATTTGGCTATTGATATATTGTTCAAATGCCCAAGTTGAGTTGAGGGCATATCTCTTATTTCCATTACACCACCTTCCTCTCCCACCACCCTACAATTCCACCATCCCATTATCAATGAGCTTGTCTTTCTTTTTCTTTGACATTTTAATTCTAGCTCATGAAGTTTGGGGTGGATTAAGTCCTCTAAATTCTTGTGCTTGGTTTTATCTCCACTTCTTGGAAATGCATAAGATTAATGCCATCATATTAGTATTGTTTTCACAAATAAATATTGGCATTAGTATTTTTGCATGGGCCATGCAAGTTTCTCCACCACCTTTTTCCTCCTTGGTTTTGCTTTGGTTTCAATGGATCCTACCTTTGTGGAAACACCTCCTACCACTCCACCAACCCCTTAGTCTCAACCATATCTCTCTCTTTATTTATTTTCTTCAAGCATGATCCATATGTGACCTTTTCCACCTAATTCTTTTCTTCCTCTTTCTTTCTTGCTTCTCATCCACCTTATCTCTAGCAAGATCAAACTTCATTTTCCTTCTTGGTTTGATCTCATAAATCAAAAATTAAAATCTAAAAACCTAAAACCACCTAACCTAGCTATCCATCTCTCTCTCTCTAAATTCTCCTAAACCCTAACTCCACTTACCTCCCTCTCTCTCTACCATGGGCACCACCTGCCTTCCTCCCTCTCCCTGGCCCACACCTCAGCCACCTTAGCTAACCCTAACCCTAGCTAATCCTAACCCGAGCCATGCCCCAACTAACCTAGCCTAGCTAACCCTCCCTCTCTTCTATCTCCGGCCGAGCCAGCCCCACAAGCCACCACGCCGCCTGGTCCACCTGCAGCCCCTCCTCTCTGCAGCTACCTGCCCCAGGACGAGCCCCAGCTCGCCCATGTGCTCAAGGAGAAGGAGGAAAAGGTGGCACTGAGCCACCTTTTTACCTGCCGTGCCCACCTGCCTCTCCTCTCTCTCCCTCTCACTTTCCCCTCCTCCTCACGTCTCTGGCCTCGCCCAGATCCGTCCCAGAGCATCCCCCTCCTTCCCCTTCTTTCTCCCCGACCACAACCCCTGCCGCCGGTAGCCGCCAGCAGCACCGCGCCCCCGACGTTCCTGACCGTGAGCACGACGTGGAGGTGGCCCAGGAGACCGAGAACCGTCCACTACAGCACCCCGTACCCGCCGTTGCGAAGGAGAAGCCTCCAGTTCCGCCAGATCCTCGCCGCCCGACGCGAAACCCTAATCGCCGGAGCGCCTGCATCACCGACGATCCGCCGCTCCTCGCTCCGATCAGAGCCCGCCCTCGAGCCCGCGGTGAGTCCCTCGACCTCCCTGACAACCTCCGCTTCGCCGACGCCACCTAGCGCCGCCGATCGTTTCGTCGAACGGCCGTAGTGCGCCAGAGCTCACCGTCGTCTGCAGCGTCCCGCGTCGTATCGAACCCTAACTAGGTCGCGCTCACCTCCCTGTCAGCTCCCCTAGCACCGCCGCACTGGTTAGCCGCCTCCGCGCGCAATCCCGCGTCCCAGGATCGATCCCTCGCCCCGCGCCGTGCGCCAGATTCGCGTCAGACGCGAGGAGAAGAAAAACAGTAATCGGGCCATGGTCGATTTGCAAAAAGCCCCTCCCCTTTTTAATTACTGCAACCCGCGCTCCAAAAGGCCCCACCTGTCCGTCGCCTGGCCATCTTGCAGAGACCCCCTCCTGTTTTCTCGGCCGTAACCCGCGGTCTATCTGGCGCCCCACCAGTCAGCCGCTAGGGGTTTTCCGCTGGCACGTGGGCCTTCAGCCGCTGGCCTCACCCTGTCAGTCTCTGTGGGCTAGCCCAGCCTGCGGTGCAAAAAGAAATTTCCGCGCGCGCGTGGCCCAGTCAGCGCAGCCCCACCTGTCAGTGTCTGTGGTTAAATTTGCCTGCGGTGTAAAAAGTTTTCCCTGAGTCTGTTTTTATTCAAATCTTTTCCAAATTTATTTAAATTCAAATCCTTTCAGATTCAAATAATTTTTAAAATACAAATCCAAATAACACAAATCATATATGTTTTGGAATCAGAAAAATGTGAGGAATTCAAATATGCCCTCCAAAATATATTTTGAACACTTTAAATTTTCGAGATGATTAAAATTATAAGAAAATGCCCTTTACCTTATTTAATTAATAACTTTTGTTTTATAACTCCAAATTTGACAAATAATATGTCTAAATCGATCAGCGCGACGAGTCCGTTCTATTTATGCAGTCCTTGTTCTGAATTGAAGCATGCATCATGTTGTCATTTAAAATCTGAACTGTTTATGACAATAAAACTTGGTCAAATGAATAATAAATTGCTCTATTTCTTGTATCTACACCTCACCTTTGCCATGCTACTTTAATACCATGCAATTGTGCACCATTCATCATGGCATGCTTGGTTGCTTGTTGCATTTTAATTCATAGGCTTGTGCACTTTATTTATGTTGGCCCTTGTTTGTTTGGTTCTTCTTCGAATAGACGCCCAGCAGGAGAATTACCAGGAATCACAGGAGTATTACCCAGATCCATCTCTCGCTTCAACTGAGCTGCCAGGCAAGCACTACCACATGCTTGCATACATACAGTACCTATTGCCTCTATCTTATTCTTGCATCATTAAGTCGCGATTGCATTAAATTGAATCCCAAGTACTGCATAGCCTTTACTTTTAAACCACACTAAGCTTGTTCCGGTCCCATGAGCCATTACTACAGGAGTTGTTTGAGCCATGCGAGTCATAGAAAAGCATGAGTAGGGTATGTGAGTGTCTGATGGATAATGAGGTACCTAAACAACATAACCTGAGTAGTAATAGGATAACTAATGAAAGAGGCACCGGTGAGCAATATCTGCTATTTGGTTTTTCCTGCTCACTTGTGTCCCGTAGGACCCCGAGTACTTGATTCCTGTTCCTTGCTTATTCGCACTATCCACATCCGGGAGGCCTTATGGACCCCCCTGAGCCAGAGCTTGATTCATTCTTATTTCTTGGGGCCACAATTAGTTTGGGGCTTTATTACTATTCTGTACTTATGCCATGTTACTGCTTTATTTAAGATTGTGCGAGGAGCACCTGTACTGTTTTGGATCGTGACACGTTTTCGCTGTACCGACAAGCCCAGTCACATTTTCGGGTTCCCAGTCGTTTACCGCCGTCCACACAAACCTTGGGTCCGTCTCGGAGCCGGCCAACTTCGTTGCGGGTAGCTTAATGGGGTGGCCCCCTGAAATATTTCTGAATCCTGTGATTGCTTTGTCGTGAATGCCTCGTTGGGTTTTGATTTGGTTTTTCCGAGGTTGATCGAGTGTGTGTTGCTATTCGTGCACCCCTGCAGGGTAAATCTTTCTGAAAGCCGTGTCCGCGGTTATGGACGACTTGGAGCACAGTTTCTTGATCATAGACAAGTATAACTAAAGTACCGCTGTTAAATTGACTAAGTACTGGACTAGTAAATAGTACAATACTCATGGAATGGTCAATAAAACTGCCAACGGATGATGAGGGTTGTTCGTCCGCTTCCTCGTTGGTAAGCGAGGAGGAGGATGGATCTGTTAATTATACTATGATAACTGTTGATCTTAATTCACGGACTTCCGTCTATCATTGGTTAGGCGGAAGGTTAGCGAGTCTCTATAGAATTGTTAGGTATTATCTTTTGCTGCAATTGCGTCACCCCAAGTTGTGTCCCCTTTAGTGGCATAAAGACTTGCTGAGTACCCCTAGGGTCTCACACGATAAATTGTTTGATTCAGATGAACAGGTGTACCCGCAAGATGGATACTGGGTGGAAGAGACAGATGATGTTGGCAACGATCATTCGGTGTAGAGATTCCGGGAACGTGGATCCGTGTGATCTGTGGGCGGGATGTGTTTATTTATGGGGCATCTTATGCCAATTTGCTTCTTATCCGTACTCGGATCTTGTTTCCGCTTCCGCCTGATACTCTGATGTGTGATGTATGAGGAGCTATCCTAAATTATTATATCTATCTAGGACATTTGGTTCTTGCCGTATGGCGTTGCAATATTTCTATTTCTTTTAGATGGAATGGCTCTGAGGACTGTTGTATGTGGCTTGCATACATACTCACTTGTGTATGTAGTTGATCCCTTCGCCTGCCGATTACGCCGCTCGTTCTTGTCCCGTTGTTTGAAAGTGGTTAGGACGGCCGAAAGGTCTACCGTGAGTGGCCCTGGGCCCCACCGTACTATTTTAACCACTTTCATTCATCCAGGCATTAACTAAGAGCGTAATTCACCGAGGTAGTTACAATTGGTATCAGAGCCATCCCGCCCTTCAGGGTCTCAGCCAAAATGGTCGTTGTCTGTCTAGCAAATATTTTGGTAGTTATGTATACTAGGGAAAAACAAACGTGAGAGTAGGACTGCTTCCATTTTTCTTCTTACCCACCCACCCACCCTTTTCTGGTAAGGAAGTGTAACGTTTTCAATCCTCTTCTTAAAATTCAAACTAGGATTCACGTGTTTTGGGTTCCGTAGTACCATAGGTTGTGTTTGTGTTTGTGTGTGTGTGTGTGTTTTCCTTGTATATCTGTTGCATCCAAATGTTATCTCTATCTGCCTTTTGGTTATCAACTGTTGGTACATTCCATACCGACAGGCCTTTGTAAACCGACGCGATCTATTATGATTCGTTGTACACCGATGCGATCTATCTTACTCTTTGTTATCCGATGTTATCTTGTTGGGGTGTTCTTTTCCGTAGTTAACAATCTTTAGGTTCATCTTAAGAAGAAGTTGTTGGGATATGTGTTTTACTGATTCATGTGCGGAGTAATGATTTGAGTGCGGGATGGAGTCGCGACCATACCACTACTTTTGTCATTTGCTTTTGTAGATTGAACTAGTAGAGTCACTAATCTTAATTCGTTAAGTGGTTTTGCGCATTTAGTGGTATTTTAATGCCAAAAATTGCGGAAAATTTTTCTTTGTTAGTTTGTATACCACACTCCTTGTTCAGTCGTGTGTGTTATGCTTAATATCTTCTAGTTGCCTTGAACTTTGTTGATATTTTCATATCATCTCAGTGAATTGCATTCTTTAATCTTGATTAATTCCATTTTGGTACTATTTTGGATTATTATCATTCTCCATTATAGTACTGACTTGTGTTTTATATCAATCACAGGATGGCACCACCACGCCGTTCTGAGGAGGATATACCACCTGAACTTGGGGCCGCTTTGGCAAGTATTGCAAATGCTTTGGGCACTATGCAGCAGAACCAGCAGCGCTTCGAGGAAAGTGTCAGGAGGAATGAGTTTGCTCCGCTACCTCCACCTCCCAAGCGAGGAGACATCAAGAGTTTTCTCAAGTTCAACCCACGTCAATTCGAAGTGTCTGATCAGCCACTTGATGCGGATGATTGGCTTCGTGAAGTGTCAAGGTTGCTGATGACTGCGGATGTTCCCGAGCAAGAATGGGTCAAATGTGCGACTCACCTTCTGAAGGGAGATGCAGCTCTCTGGTGAGAAAATTATCTCAAGGCAGATCTTTCTGGTTTTCAGCCTACTTGGGAGCGGTTCACTGCTGCTTTCAAAGAGCAATATCTGTCAGAAATTATCATGGAAAGGATGAAGGAAGTGTTTCTCAACCTCAAGCAGGGCACTGACAATGTCAACACCTACATCAGAAACTTCATGAACCTGTCTCGTTATGGTGGCGATGAGATCTCTGATGACAATAAGAAGCAAAAGAGGTTTCGTCAAGGCCTTAATGCTTCCATCAAATATGCAATCACTCATGCAAGGCCAGCATCTTTTCTGGAACTTCAACACACAGCTCTCCAGGAAGAAGCAAGTAGGCAAGTGTTTGAGGAGTCAAAGAAACACAGCCGTGATACAGCAAGCTCTTCTGCTATGACAGCTCCTTCTAAGCGTCGTGTCTGGGTTCCTAACACCCCACCGTCGCTCCCTACTCCACCAAGACCTTCAAGCTACGCACCAAGGCCACCAAACTCCTTCACTGCGGCTCCCAGGGGCTACAACCACAACTACCCTGGAGCGCCTGGCGGAGTCCCTGGCTACGTTGCTCCACGTCCACCTGGTGCTTGCTATACTTGTGGAAACACTGGGCATCAGCACTGGAATTGTCCAATGAACAACAAAGCTCTTCCACCACCACCTCCAAGACCTGCGGCAAGTGCTCCTATGATTCATGCACCTCCACCTCGGGCTCTCAACATCAACACTAAGTCGTGGTCTACGGATGCTCGTGCCAACTGTGTCAACGCCGCTCAAGCTGAGCATGCTCCTGGAGTTGTGATGGGTATGCTTTCTGTTAACTTAGTTCCTGCACGAGTTTTGTTTGATTCTGGTGCTTCGCATTCTTTTGTTTCTCACAAGTTTGCTCATGAGCAAGATCTGGCTATGGTTCCTTTATTACACCGTCTTGTGGTACAATCTCCTGGGTCAAACATGAGGGCTGCTCATATCAGCCATGGCAATCAAATTGAGATTGGTAGTTCTTCGTTTCCGGCTTCCTTAATTATTCTGGGCAATTCTGATATTGATGTTATCTTGGGCATGGATTGGTTGACAGCAAATGCAGCTGTGATTGATTGTGCTGAACGTTCGGTTTCTCTGAAAATTCCTGAAGGCCATATAGTCTATTCTCCAAGTCTGACTCCTGCAATTCAGCTTTATTCTTTGGCGGCTCTGAATGATGATGCTATGGAAGGTATTCAGAGTGTTCCTGTAGTTTGTGAGTTTCCAGATGTCTTTCCTGAAGAGTTGCCAGGTATGCCTCCGGATCGTGAGGTTGAGTTTGTCATTGAACTTGAACCTGGCACCGCTCCTATTTCCAAGCGGCCTTATAAAATGGGTCCTGCTGAGTTGGCTGAACTTAAGCGTCAGTTGGATGAACAAGAGAAGTTGGGTTTCATTCAGCACAGTACTTCTTCTTGGGGTAGTCCAACCATCTTTGTGAAGAAGCGAGACAAGACTGATAGACTTTGTGTTGACTATCGGGCACTCAATGCTAAAACAATCAAGAATAAATATCCCCTTCCGCGGATTAATGATCTCTTCGATCAGCTAGCTGGAGCTGTGGTATTCTCTAAGCTTGATTTGAGAAGTGGTTACCATCAAATCAAGATCCGCAAGGAAGATGTTCCCAAAACAGCTTTCACCACCCGCTATGGCCTATATGAGTACACGGTCATGTCTTTCGGTCTCACCAATGCACCTGCCACCTTCTCGAGGCTTATGAACTCGGTTTTCATGGAGTATCTTGATAAGTTCGTTGTGGTCTACCTAGATGACATTCTAGTCTATTCTAAGTCGAAGGAAGAACATGAAGAACACCTTCGGTGTGTCCTAAACAAGCTTTGTGAGAACCGCCTGTATGCAAAGTTCTCAAGTGTGAGTTTTGGCTGCCTCAAGTCACCTACCTTGGTCACGTCATCTCTGCCAAGGGCATTGCCGTCAACCCAGAAACTATTAAGACAATTATGGACTGGCTTCCACCCATAAATGTCAAAGAAGTCCGGAGTTTCCTTGGTTTGGCCAGTTACTGTCGTCGATTCGTTCAAAACTTCTCAAAGATTGCGAAGCCTCTTAACGATCTCCTCAAGAAAGGCAAGAAATATCTTTGGACTCTTGCATGTCAAGCAAGCTTTGAAACACTCAAAGAGAAGCTCACTTCCACACCAGTCTTAGTTCCTCCAGATACAGCAAAGCCTTTCCAAATTTTCTGTGATGCTTCATTGCAAGGATTGGGTGCGGTCCTTATGCAAGAAAAGCAAGTTGTTGCTTACGCATCTCGTCAGTTGAAGACGCACGAGATCAACTATCCTACACATGACCTCGAACTCGCAGCAGTTGTCTTTGCTTTGAAAGTATGGAGGCATTACTTGCTTGGCAACCGTTGTGAGATATTTTCTGATCACAAGAGTCTGAAGTATATCTTCACACAGCCTGATCTCAACCTTCGTCAGAGGAGGTGGATTGAAACAATCAATGATTTCGATTTAACCATCAACTACACCCCGGGCAAAGCCAATGTCATGGCAGATGCTCTCAGCCGAAAAGCTTATGTCAACAACCTCATGATGGAAGAACAACAGCCTCTCTTGTGCGAGGAATTCCGCAAGCTCAACCTTGAAATTGTGGATCAAGGTTATCTTCCGAACCTTCTAGCAACACCTCTCTTGGAAGAAAAGGTCCGTTCCATTCAGCTTGGGGATCCTTACACTAAAAAGATCATCTCCAACATTCAACTTCCGAAGTATGAGTCTTTTCACGTAGATGACCAAGGCACTCTTTTCTTTGAACACCGGATGTTTGTTCCGAACTACCCGGGTTTAAGAGAGCAAGTTCTCAAGGAGGCGCATGATTCTGTTCTTTCTATCCACCCTGGCGGCACTAAGATGTACATGGACTTGAAAACACAATATTGGTGGCCTGGGTTGAAACGATATTGTGCCAAGTATGTCTTAGAGTGTGATGTGTGTCGCAGAGTTAAAGCTGTCCATCAGAAACCTTCCGGTCTTCTACAGCCATTGAAGCCTCCGGAGTGGAAATGGGAGAAAGTAGAGATGGACTTCATCACTGGTTTTCCAAGGTCGCAGAAAGGTAACAATGCAATCTTTGTTGTCATTGACAGGCTTTCCAAAGTAGCTCACTTCTTTCCAGTCAAGGAAACAATTTCTGCAATTCAGTTGGCTGAGCTCTATATCAATAGAATTGTCTCTCTATATGGAGTTCCTCTTGTAATCAGTTCAGACCGTGGAAGCATCTTCACTTCCAAGTTCCGGGGAAGTTTCCAAAATGCTTTGGGAACAAAGTTAAACTTCAGCACAGCTTACCACCCTCAGTCGCAAGGACAAGTTGAAAGGATCAATCAGATTCTAGAAGATATGCTCCGTGCTTGCGTTATCTCTTTTGGCATGAAGTGGGAAGAATGTCTTCCTTATGCTGAATTCTCTTACAACAACAGTTTCCAGAAAAGTTTAAAGATGGCACCATTTGAGGCTCTCTATGGTCGCAAATGCAGAATTCCGATTGGTTGGTCGGGCGCAGGTGAAAGAATATTGTTTGGCCCCGACATTGTAACTCAAGCGGAGGAGAAAGTTCACATCATTCTTGAAAATTTGAAGATTGCTCAAAGTCGCCAGAAGAGCAATTATGACAGAAAGCACACGGACATGGAGTATGTCCCCGGTGATCTCGTTTACCTTCGTGTCACTCCCATGAGAGGCACGCATCGCTTTGGTATCAAAGGAAAGCTGGCTCCTAGATACATCGGTCCTTTCAAAATTCGTGGAAGAAGAGGAGAAGTTGCTTATGCTCTTGAGCTCCCTGAACAACTCAAAGTCCATGATGTTTTTCACATCTCCCAACTCAAGAAGTGCTTCAAGGATCCCGGCAGGACCGTGGACCATGAACTCATTAATCTCCAAGAAGACCTTTCTTATCAAGAACACCCCACAAAAATTCTTGAAGTCGCAGAAACAAGGACTCGCAACAAGTCCATCAAGTTCTGCAAGGTGCAGTGGTCGCACCATTCCGTTGATGAAGCAACCTAGGAACATGAAGATGAGCTCCGTGCCAAGTATCCTACCCTCTTTGAGTCTTCTTTTTCCTAGAATCTCGGGGCGAGATTCCTGTTTAGTGGGGGAGAGTTGTAGCACCCCAATTGTCTAACAATTGTAATGCTACTTGTCCTAGTAAGATATTGGCTACTTCATATATATTATTGTTGCATCATAATTATATCATGATCATGTCATCATGCCACCTTGCATTTGAGCATCATATAAAACTCCTTTTTCTTTTGGTTCTTCTCTCACTTGCATTATTAATCGTTTTTGCTTCTTGATATTATATTTGGCTATTGATATATTGTTCAAATGCCCAAGTTGAGTTGGGGGCATATCTCTTATTTCCATTACACCACCTTCCTCTCCCACCACCCTACAATTCCACCATCCCATTATCAATGAGCTTGTCTTTCTTTTTCTTTGACATTTTAATTCTAGCTCATGAAGTTTGGGGTGGATTAAGTCCTCTAAATTCTTGTGCTTGGTTTTATCTCCACTTCTTGGAAATGCATAAGATCAATGCCATCATATTAGTATTGTTTTCACAAATAAATATTGGCATTAGTATTTTTGCATGGGCCATGCAAGTTTCTCCACCACCTTTTTCCTCCTTGGTTTTGCTTTGGTTTCAATGGATCCTACCTTTGTGGAAACACCTCCTACCACTCCACCAACCCCTTAGTCTCAACCATATCTCTCTCTTTATTTATTTTCTTCAAGCATGATCCATATGTGACCTTTTCCACCTAATTCTTTTCTTCCTCTTTCTTTCTTGCTTCTCATCCACATTATCTCTAGCAAGATCAAACTTCATTTTCCTTCTTGGTTTGATCTCATAAATCAAAAATTAAAATCTAAAAACCTAAAACCACCTAACCTAGCTATCCATCTCTCTCTCTCTCTAAATTCTCCTAAACCCTAACTCCACTTACCTCCCTCTCTCTCTACCATGGGCACCACCTGCCTTCCTCCCTCTCCCTGGCCCACACCTCAGCCACCTTAGCTAACCCTAACCCTAGCTAATCCTAACCCGAGCCATGCCCCAACTAACCTAGCCTAGCTAACCCTCCCTCTCTTCTATCTCCGGCCGAGCCAGCCCCACAAGCCACCACGCCGCCTGGTCCACCTGCAGCCCCTCCTCTCTGCAGCTACCTGCCCCAGGACGAGCCCCAGCTCGCCCATGTGCTCAAGGAGAAGGAGGAAAAGGTGGCACTGAGCCACCTTTTTACCTGCCGTGCCCACCTGCCTCTCCTCTCTCTCCCTCTCACTTTCCCCTCCTCCTCACGTCTCTGGCCTCTCCCAGATCCGTCCCAGAGCATCCCCCTCCTTCCCCTTCTTTCTCCCCGACCACAACCCCTGCCGCCGGTAGCCGCCAGCAGCACCGCGCCCCCGACGTTCCTGACCGTGAGCACGACGTGGAGGTGGCCCAGGAGACCGAGAACTGTCCACTACAGCACCCCGTACCCGCCGTTGCAAAGGAGAAGCCTCCAGTTCCGCCAGATCCTCGCCGCCCGACGCGAAACCCTAATCGCCGGAGCGCCTGCATCACCGACGATCCGCCGCTCCTCGCTCCGATCAGAGCCCGCCCTCGAGCCCGCGGTGAGTCCCTCGACCTCCCTGACAACCTCCGCTTCGCCGACGCCACCTAGCGCCGCCGATCGTTTCGTCGAACGGCCGTAGTGCGCTAGAGCTCGCCGTCGTCTGCAGCGTCCCGCGTCGTATCGAACCCTAACTAGGTCGCGCTCACCTCCCTGTCAGCTCCCCTAGCACCGCCGCACTGGTTAGCCGCCTCCGCGCGCAATCCCGCGTCCCAGGATCGATCCCTCGCCCCGCGCCGTGCGCCAGATTCGCGTCAGACGCGAGGAGAAGAAAAACAGTAATCGGGCCATGGTCGATTTGCAAAAAGCCCCTCCCCTTTTTAATTACTGCAACCCGCGCTCCAAAAGGCCCCACCTGTCCGTCGCCTGGCCATCTTGCAGAGACCCCCTCCTGTTTTCTCGGCCGTAACCCGCGGTCCATCTGGCACCCCACCAGTCAGCCGCTAGGGGTTTTCCGCTGGCACGTGGGCCTTCAGCCGCTGGCCCCACCCTGTCAGTCTCTGTGGGCTAGCCCAGCCTGCGGTGCAAAAAGAAATTTCCGCGCGCGCGTGGCCCAGTCAGCGCAGCCCCACCTGTCAGTGTCTGTGGTTAAATTTGCCTGCGGTGTAAAAAGTTTTCCCTGAGTCTGTTTTTATTCAAATCTTTTCCAAATTTATTTAAATTCAAATCCTTTCAGATTCAAATAATTTTTAAAATACAAATCCAAATAACACAAATCACATATGTTTTGGAATCAGAAAAATGTGAGGAATTCAAATATGCCCTCCAAAATATATTTTGAACACTTTAAATTTTCGAGATGATTAAAATTACAAGAAAATGCCCTTTACCTTATTTAATTAATAACTTTTGTTTTATAACTCCAAATTTGACAAATAATATGTCTAAATCGATCAGCGCGACGAGTCCGTTCTATTTATGCAGTCCTTGTTCTGAATTGAAGCATGCATCATGTTGTCATTTAAAATCTGAACTGTTTATGACAATAAAACTTGGTCAAATGAATAATAAATTGCTCTATTTCTTGTATCTACACCTCACCTTTGCCATGCTACTTTAATACCATGCAATTGTGCACCATTCATCATGGCATGCTTGGTTGCTTGTTGCATTTTAATTCATAGGCTTGTGCACTTTATTTATGTTGGCCCTTGTTTGTTTGGTTCTTCTTCGAATAGACGCCCAACAGGAGAATTACCAGGAATCACAGGAGTATTACCCAGATCCATCTCTCGCTTCAACTGAGCTGCCAGGCAAGCACTACCACATGCTTGCATACATACAGTACCTATTGCCTCTATCTTATTCTTGCATCATTGAGTCGCGATTGCATTAAATTGAATCCCAAGTACTGCATAGCCTTTACTTTTAAACCACACTAAGCTTGTTCCGGTCCCATGAGCCATTACTACAGGAGTTGTTTGAGCCATGCGAGTCGTAGAAAAGCATGAGTAGGGTATGTGAGTGTCTGATGGATAATGAGGTACCTAAACAACATAACCTGAGTAGTAATAGGATAACTAATGAAAGAGGCACCGGTGAGCAATATCTGCTATTTGGTTTTTCCTGCTCACTTGTGTCCCGTAGGACCCCGAGTACTTGATTCCTGTTCCTTTCTTATTCGCACTATCCACATCCGGGAGGCCTTATGGACCCCCCTGAGCCAGAGCTTGATTCATTCTTATTTCTTGGGGCCACAATTAGTTTGGGGCTTTATTACTATTCTGTACTTATGCCATGTTACTGCTTTATTTAAGATTGTGCGAGGAGCACCTGTACTGTTTTGGATCGTGACACGTTTTCGCTGTACCGACAAGCCCAGTCACATTTTCGGGTTCCCAGTCGTTTACCGCCGTCCACACAAACCTTGGGTCCGTCTCGGAGCCGGCCAACTTCGTTGCGGGTAGCTTAATGGGGTGGCCCCCTGAAATATTTCTGAATCCTGTGATTGCTTTGTCGTGAATGCCTCGTTGGGTTTTGATTTGGTTTTTCCGAGGTTGATCGAGTGTGTGTTGCTATTCGTGCACCCCTGCAGGGTAAATCTTTCTGAAAGCCGTGTCCGCGGTTATGGACGACTTGGAGCACAGTTTCTCGATCATAGACAAGTATAACTAAAGTACCGCTTTTAAATTGACTAAGTACTGGACTAGTAAATAGTACAATACTCATGGAATGGTCAATAAAACTACCAACGGATGATGAGGGTTGTTCGTCCGCTTCCCCGTTGGTAAGCGAGGAGGAGGATGGATCTGTTAATTATACTGTGATAACTGTTGATCTTAATTCACGGACTTCCGTCTGTCATTGGTTAGGCGGAAGGTTAGCGAGTCTCTATAGAATTGTTAGGTATTATCTTTTGCTGCAATTGCGTCACCCCAGGTTGTGTCCCCTTTAGTGGCATAAAGACTTGCTGAGTACCCCTAGGGTCTCACACGATAAATTGTTTGATTCAGATGAACAGGTGTACCCGCAAGATGGATACTGGGTGGAAGAGACAGATGATGTTGGCAACGATCATTCGGTGTAGAGATTCCGGGAACGTGGATCCGTGTGATCTGTGGGCGGGATGTGTTTATTTATGGGGCATCTTATGCCAATTTGCTTCTTATCCGTACTCGGATCTTGTTTCCGCTTCCGCCTGATACTCTGATGTGTGATGTATGAGGAGCTATCCTAAATTATTATATCTATCTAGGACATTTGGTTCTTGCCGTATGGCGTTGCAATATTTCTATTTCATTTAGATGGAATGGCTCTGAGGACTGTTGTATGTGGCTTGCATACATACTCACTTGTGTATGTAGTTGATCCCTTCGCCTGCCGATTACGCCGCTCGTTCTTGTCCCGTTGTTTGAAAGTGGTTAGGACGGCCGAAAGGTCTACCGTGAGTGGCCCTGGGCCCCACCGTACTATTTTAACCACTTTCGTTCATCCAGGCATTAACTAAGAGCGTAATTCACCGAGGTAGTTACAATGTGGTAGACTACATACGCCGCACGATGGATTTGACTGAGCCAGACTACTACGAGACCCCACAAGAGCTAGCAGACCGCTACTATCGTCAAGAGATGTCCACCTACATTTAGATAATGCGTTACGGGGTGGTGGATGAACTACATCCGCTCATGGGTGATCTTGATCCATATTCGATGGTGGATCAGCTGAGAGCAGAGTTCATAGGCCATGTGCGCATGTGGAAGCACGAGATGCTTGGAGAATTCCTTTCCATACAGATGGAGGAACATACATGTCTGAAGGGTCACTTGGAGCGCATGCTTGATGCACACACAAGACTGGTTCATTTTGTTGATTACTGGATGGCTGATCCATTTGCGATAGACGTACTGCTTCGATCGTTGCCTCCCAGCTACGAAGGACATGTCCGGAGTAGCATCATGAGTGGTGATACGGAAGCATTGAATTTCCATGAGTTCATATTATGTTTCAGGAACATAAAGGTTGAACCAATCACCGGAGAGGTCATTGATGACAAAGGTATATATTTGATATACAGTTTTATAAATGTTATTATCATTATATGATTGTTTGAATGTGTAAAGTAGTTTACCAAAGGAAACATGAATATGAAACTATTTGATTTGATCAAAGTGTTTCATCAATAAAAGGGTATAAATATAAAAGAGAATCTAATTGCTATGATTTGGTCAATAGTAATGAAATTCAAATTTATAAGAATGGCATAAAAGAAATTGTGAAGTGCAAAGTCTTCTGAAACGGCAGAATGCAGAGCATCACAATGTGATATTAGATATCAAAGGGGTTGAATAGAAGGCACCAAATAAATCGTTGTAGTGTAGATGTAGAGACCACTAGTAAGAAATAGTTAGCACTCAATTAGAATTAGTGAACTATTTGAATTCGTGAAAGTTTTGGAGTTATTCGATATAACCAAAACAATAGCAAATAAGTCCTTGTAGAGTATTCATTGGAAACTTTGAATAGGAAATCCAAAGCTGAAACCAAAAGGAAAGCAAAACTTGTATTGCTTGGATTTTGGTACATTCTTGAGAAAGCTCACTTCAAGTGATTTTTCTCAATTATAAAGCAAATGGAAATTAGTGTAAAACACGATGAGGATTCATATCCCAGTATTAGAATGTTGAGAAGCGCAACGGACAAAGTTCCTGAACGATTCTCTTTACAAAAGGAAAGAATCAATGATTTTGATCATTGTGTTTTCCCCACTGGTGTTTTCACTACATGAAGTAGGATTCAAAATGAAATCCATATCTTGTATGGAGACATTTGTGAATCATTTGTCATGATTATTAGAATATGACATACCTACGAACTACTAACTAAACAATGGTAAACTGGAATTATGAGAAATCCTAGAAACAAAATTCCCTTGAGATTAGAAAACAATCCGTTGCTAAATCTCACAAGTAAAAGGGGTTACTTGGATTTTCACAAATGACAGCAAAGTCATAGTAGGAAAAATAGGGTGAATGACAAAAGCACAATTTGTCAAGTATTGGATAAATACAAATGAATTTGATTCAAATGTCTGGTGGATTTAAAACTAGTAAAGTACTAGTATCTCGTAGTAAAATCTCCAAGTTTGATATTTGATCAAAGGATTTTGAAGTTATTCAAAATAGTAAGGAGATATTAAATTTGCATAAAATTGAGTGGGAGCTATGAAAGTCTTCCATGAAACAATATGTGATTGACATATTTTTGCGTGGGAGCAATGTAAGTCTCAAATTCAAATATGTGGGAACATATTCTGAGTGGGAGCTTATAGGAGTAATTCTTAAGTATGTTAAGAATGAAAGTGCAAATACTTATAAATAATGATTTATAAGGTGTAGAAGTTGATAATAAGTGTATTATGATATTATGTAGTATTCCTTAAGGGATTCTGAAAGCGATTTCAGAATAGAAATTAATTAAGGAACCAGTCCTTAATAACTCGAATTAGGAATAGAATTAAGTTTAACATCAATGGTTGAAAGAAAGAAAAGGATGATCGTCATCCACTATGTCGAGACATAGGTTCTATATTAGTAAACCATGATGATAACTTAGCATAATATGTGATCCAAATAAAGAACGTTTGAAAGTGATTAAGTTCGAATCACAGAACGTTTAGCTGAGTTTTGTTCGCAGTGTCTAGTAGAGAATTGTAGACATGTTTTCCAAATCCATAAAGGATGACATATCTTAAAGCATAAAGAGCTATGTTATAAGGGAATATGTTGGAAACTCCCGTAGATACCAATTAAAGTCAATAGGAAGTGAGGTGAACAAAACATCGAAAGTTGCACAGAGTGCACTAGTGTTTCGATGAATACATTTATAATAATAGATAAGGGTACCATCTAAAGTGTTGTATAAAGTTATGGCAGGGCTAGTTCGCTTTTAACATAGAATGATGTGTCCCAGGGCACAATGCCCATGAGAAAGCCCTCGAGGTTGATCTAACATCATTGTAGGCTCCTGGAATTAGGCCTCGTTCTGATGCCATAACGACGATGCATTCACACAGATGCTATCATGTGATGATAAAGTATTAATGTCAATCAAGATGACATTAGTAAGTTGCAAAGGATTTGGGACTGTAAAGTACAGACCCAAGACTCAACCTCTTCCATGAGCAAGCATGTTCAGGGTACCAGATATATTGTGCCAATGATTGAGAACAAATGCACCTAGTGTATTTGTACTCTAGTGCAAGTGGGAGACTGTTGGAAATATGCCCTAAAGTCAAATAGTAGTAAGGACTATTATCATATTTTATATAGTTTATGATTAAGTTTTATAGCATGCTATAATTGTATTGAGTGGAAACATCAATACACGTGTGATATACAAACAACCAGGAGTTCTGAGTGAAACTCTAGTCACTAGTTCATTGGTCAATTGATGATCAAGTTTCCTGATCATGTGGCATTTATGCCAGTTGGAAATGGAGTCATCTCATTCTGAGAATGAGATGATGAACCAATACCCAATCTAAACATCTTGACCCGATCATGTCACGGAGTTCAAGTTACGATGATTAGAAAAGGATCCTCGTAGACTATTCCTTAGACCGTGA